>JAZDUA010000313.1:1042500-1642500 GCA_038098605.1 Gryllus longicercus | reverse complement strand
GCAATTACATGGCTTTATTATAATTTTTAAAATACACCAACAAAATAAATACGTATAACGTACTAATGGAAGAAATCACCAATAAATCAAAATTAAATATTAATTGACAGCTTTTGATTTTCTTTTTTTTCTGATACCCTCGAATGGTCTTAAGCAGTGCGTCTCTGGCCGAGGGGTTACCATTATTAACACGGAGCAGGGCGACGCATGAATAGAAACCGCCTTCGCCCACAGAGCCGGGGGGGAGGGAATTCCACTGCGGCCTAGGCCTTAATAGACAAGCAACCCGAAGGTGGAATTCTACGTTGACAGCTGAAGCTCCTATTCCTCACGGCGCGACTCCCCCCAAGAAATCGCGTGTCTCACGGACAGATAATTTATAACAGACTTGCAGATGCATTCATTCCATTAAGAATATCCCGGGTCTCTCTGCCAAATTCATTAAATCCACAGGATTTACGTTTTATAAAGGGTTTTCTCCCTTCTAAGACATGAAAAATCTTTCCGTTTCCGCGTTGACAGGTTCCGTTTTATGCTGTGTAAAATGCCATTTAACTTGACAGTCAGGATGAAGTTTCCGGTTAAGGCAAGATTCCGGCTTGTAGAGGTTCCGGTTTAGACGGATTTTACTGTACCAGAAGGCCTGAGTCATTTTGAAGAGTCACTAGCTCAGTTTTATTTTTAAATATGGGTGTTTGAGATGCTCTCATCCCATTTTCTTCGTAGCTATTTATCTCCTAGATAGTGACCACTTACCATACTTTTTGTTTTCTTGTCCCCTTGGTCGTTGGCAAGATGTGTGATATCTGGAATGAGAAGTTTTCGTTTAAATACATAATGAAAAAACAAAGAAGTTCATAGTAGAAATATAGTTCATAGGAAGTGGAATGTTTCTTAAAATTTTCCTCAAATCACGCATTTCAATAAACATGAAGCCAGTACCATTCTCTTAAGAGTCTTTTTTTGCTAAGTTCCCAATTTAATAAAAACCTTGTGCGGTTTTTAAGAAAAAGTGGTTTAGAGAAAACAAAAATTGCCCATGTTTGACAAAACTTTCGCAAAAAATACCCATATTTTTGAAAAATTGAACATGTCCTTATTTAAATATCTGTTATTGATGAACACACATCTGTTATTGATGAAAGGAAAAGGTTTTACCATGACCTAAGAGATCGTCCGTAAATTACACATCGTTCAAAAGGAGGGAGAGGGTCTGAGGGAGCGTTACTTTGCGTTACGTAGGGGTAGGGAGATATTAGTTAAATATTACGTAACATTGATATTAATTTCTTACTTTCTCGCATTTACTAACGTAAGAAGAGAAATCGTGCGCCGGAAAACGGCGAATTCTCAACACAAAACTTATATTGCCGGTCCCTGGTAAGGAAAAAGTAGATAAATCCAGTTGTTAAAAATATAGAACAAAAATTCCTCTAACACGTGGAGTAGCCAGAATCCATGTTGTGTGGGTTCTTCATACCGGAATATCGATTGACGGCAAAACGTCTGCCTCTCTGTCTGTGTGTGTGTGTGTGTGTGTGTGCACAATGCTTAAGCATAACTGTTCAGCCGATTATCTCCAAAATTGCTATTCCCCAGTCGTTCTAGCTGATGTCGCGGTCACTGCAATTTGAAACCGAAATTGTGTGTGTGTGTGTGTGTGGGGGGTACTTTACATGAAGACCCTGGGACATTTTCAACATTTTCAAAAAAATGGTTCTGAATTTTTTGATTAAGTTTTGTTGTTCAATAGTGCAAAGGACGGTTAAGATAATGGAGCAGGTGTCATTTTTGTTGACATCCCTAATTTTCCGAAAATTGGAAAAAAAATTAAACTTCAAATTTAGAGATAGAGAATTTTGTCTCAGGCAAATTCTGTTGAACAAAATTAGCACTTTAAACAAGGTCATTTACAAGTTTTTCAAATAAGGAGTAATTTCTGCGTGTTTTGCGAATTAAATTTATGAAAAAAATTCTCAAAATTCGCTCCAATTTTTTCTTTAAATGTTCTTCACTTGTCTTATAAGAGAGACGATAAAAATATGGTGCTAGTCTAAATTTCGGGTGTTTTGAAAATAAAAAAATTACAACTACAAAATTGACGATAGCAATTTTTGCCTCAGACAAGATCTGTTGTAAAATTTTTTTTTTTAAAAGTCATGTAAATTTTTTTGCAAAAAACAGTAGTTTTGCATAATTTGCGATTGAAAAATGTTTCTCAAAAACACTCCAAACTTTTTTTAAAAAAATGTCACATATGTAATAAGGAACGGTAAGGAATATGATGCTAGTCTCGTTTTCGAGTATTGCTCGTTGTTTTCGAAAATTGCCAAAAACTATTCAAAACTTCAAAATTGAAGAATATAAATTTTTGCCTTTGGCAAAGTTCTTTATACAAAATAAGCTCTATAAAATATCATGTACAATTCTTTGAAAAAGAGAACAAGTAGTTTTTGCGTAATTTCTGCTTGAAATTAATGAAATAGAAGCAGGTTTTACACCAACTCTAGTACACAAAAATTGAATGAATGATATGAAAAATAATTAATTTAATTTTAATTATAATTTCCTATTGAAAATTCCAATATTAATTCTACTTTTCCTTTCTCGCTTTTTTACTTTTTACTCAATGTGTATTCTCAAAAAAATCTCTATCTTCAATTTTGTGGTTTCGATTTTTTCTGCAGTTTTTGAGAAAACCGAGTAATACACGAAAATGGGAGAAGCACCATATTTTTTTACCGTTCTTTATAACATATGTGCAGAATGTTTAAAGAAAAAATTGGATCGGTTTTTGAGAGAAAAATTGGGTAAATTTCAAGCGCAAATTACGCAAAAACTTTTTTTTTCAAAATATTGTGCCGTGTCTTTTTTAAAGTTATTTTCCTACAGCAGATTGTTTGAAGCAAAAATCTCTATCTTCAATTTTGTAGTTTTGATTTTTTTTGCAATTTTCCGAAAAAAACTAGCAACACTTGAAAATAGGACCAGTACCATATTTTTTACCGATCTGTATTCTGTTCGTGGCGAAAATTTAAAGAAAAAATTAGGTGGGGTTTTTGAGAAAAAAAGTAATTTTCCTATATTACTGGCACAAAAACTGCTCACAGTTTCGAAAAGTTGAATATGGCCTTCTTTCAAGGCCTGTCTTTAGGAAATAGATTTTATTTAAGAAAAAATCATTCTTCAATATTATAGTTGTAGGAAGACCCCGGAAAAAGTTTGCATTTATGTAATTTTCGAAAAAAGCAGGGATTTCAACGAAAATGAGACCTGCACTATTCTCTTAAGCGTTTGTTATCATATTCGCTGACGAAGTTTAATCAAAAAAGTTGGTGCCATTTGTTTGAAAATTGTGAAAATGTCCGAAGGGCTTCATGTTAAGTACCCCTAATAGTTAAAATATCGGTTTCAAATTCTAGGAGCCGCGACATCAGCCTGACCTATTGCGAAATATCATTTTTGGAGAAAATCGGCTGAATGGTTTATCAGTAGAACTGTGATTAATATGCATTTTCATATTAGTTTCCTCGTGTCAACAAATTGTATACATTTTGAGGCATTTCGAATCAATTGAAGCTATTTTCATTTTGCATATTTCCGTTTATATCACCATAATTGCATATTTGGGCCATATTTGCCTATTTTTGTTGCATATTCGCCCCTCATCAGCGAAACGAAGCCCAAGCGTTCCAGTTCCGTCAGCAACGAAGCGGCTCTGAAACGCGTTTGGCCAAATTTTCAAGTTTTACGTTATTTGACCATTGTCTTCCAGATTTTATTATAATTGAGAGGAAGTCATATTCTTGTTGCGATACCTGTATATTTTTTTATTTTGTGAAATGTACATTAACTGCATCTCATTATTTTCTTAAGAAATTAGTGTTCTTCAAAATTAAGCCCTTGATTTGACATTTGACGCTTTATATGATTTCTCTATCTTTTTTTTGCCGTAACCATATTTTCCACATTACACTTTTTATTTATTTTGACACTTACATATTACATTACACCCTTTCGCATATTTTCCTTTTTTAATACCATATATAATGGGCATATTTCTGTGTTTTTATTGCATGTAAATCACATCTGTAGTTATCAAGTCCACCGCTGGCGTTGTGTACAGACGGACAGAAAGAAAAACGTTTTGCCATCAATAGATTTTTCGGTATCAAGGACGCACAACACATGGATTCTGCCCACACCGTGTGAGAGGATTAATTTCTATAACGGGATTTTTCCACTTTTTCGTTTTCAGGGCTCGGCAATAAGAGTTATTGTGTCGGAAACTCGCCTTTTCCTGCGCATTACAACACTTTCTCTCCTTACGTTAGTAAGTGCGTGAAAGTAAAAATCGTATTCTTCTTTCACCTCTCTCTGTTGAAAATACTACGTTTCCCCTTGGACGATTTATCCTAGAAACTCTTCTACATCATCCGTCTTAAAAATACTTCTTTGCGAACAAGGTGAATAAGAAAATATTCAAAAACTGTATTACTGTAATTTTGTCATTTTAATATAAATCAGTATGTTCCATTCTGTCATTTAAAATGTCATTTATTTTATACGCATTGTACATTGTGCAACATTGCGTAACTTTGTGCAACAGATTCAGAACACTGTCTGTCCTCCTGAAAGGCAAATTTAGCTGTAATACGTGATGGAGTAGATATTTTTAAGCAGGTCAATGCAGAAATGAGCCTGAAAGTCTTTGCCACCGCCGGCGCGAAGTGAAGGCGCCGCGCTCTGACAGTTGAAGCAGAGCTGTGCAGATGACAGTTGTGAAGCGCCAGGCGGAGGAGGATGGAGCTGTGCTCGAAGTCCAAGTTCGGCACGTGACCGTGGCCATGGCCCAGACGCGTGAACACTGGAGCGACCTGCGGACCTGCCCTCGCCCGCTGGCGTCCGAATCGTCGAAGCAACTGGTTTCCTCTTCCGCCGCGCCGCGCCGCGGCTTTTCCTGTCCTGGACGTGTGCGGGAGGCCACTTCAGGGCATACGCATTGCGCGCGGTGACGCAATCGGTTGCATGGCGATTTCCGACCTTGAGGGAGAGAATGGAGAGGTAGGAGATTTATCGTGCGCTCTGTGTCTCTGCGAAACAAGACGTTAGGTTTCCTCTTCTTCCTAGAAGTGTGGTTGTTTTGGAGTTCGAATTTCATTCGGAGTAAATATGACCGGATCTCGTGCACAGTGCCTGCCGACGTGACGCGAGGGTCGAAATAAATCTTCCGCGCACTTCGTCGGTACCGGACGCCCGGTAGGGATAGACTTTTTAAAGCTAGTGGTGCTGCAGATGGCACAGACATTTTCGCACTTGTTAATTTTTAATTTGTTTGGTCTGGACTACCTTTGACTACTTCGTGCTCCATTCTCTTGCCAGCTGCAATCTATCGCCGCCCATACTACTTTTTTTGAATATTCTCAATTTTTCGGTTTTTGATTTTTTTGGAAACTTTCTTAATTTATCGGTTTCCTAATAGTAGAACGGAAATGTTATTTTAAGAATATTAATGAACAGTAAAAGCTCATCCTAATGGCAATTTCCTTTGATTTTTTTCTCGGAAAACTGTTTTTAAGAAAATGGTGCTTAAGCGCTACTGTAAATTCAAAATTTGAAGCAAGATTTTCACAGAAAAATCTTAGAGTTTTTGAAAAACTTCATTAGAAGTCATTTGAAACACATTAACGCACAAACTCCATAGTATTTACAAGAAGGCAGGAAATATGCATATTAACGGCTTGAGAGATGTTTCGAAAAATTACGTTTGTGTAATTTAAAAACAAACAAATAAATACCCCGGAATGAACTTCACGTTATGTTGAAGAGTGCAATTAGCACTGTCCCTTTGAAATGTTAAAAGAAAAAATTTGAAGACGTGTTCGAGAAAATGGTAATTAAGCGTTTCTGAAAATGCGAAATCTGGACTAAATTGTACGTAAATAAATAAATTTTCGGCAACTTAAAAGCCAAAATAAAGAAAAGTAAACGATATTATATTTAACTTTGACGTGATTGAAACCATAAATATCAAAAAACTAAACAAGTAAACAACTGGAACGCGAACGTTCTGAGCACAGTTTGATACGGCAACCGAAGCACGTGGCACCGCAGCTGTGGCTGATCCAACAGCCGAACGCATCGCTGTCTACAAGAATTAATAAATTCTAAAGACATTCACCACAATTTGTGGTAAATATATAATGTATTCGAATTATGTTATCAATGTAATTGTTGCTGTAATTTTAAAACAGTTTAGAAATCTTAAGAACGGGGCAATGTTTATTTACCGGAAAAGCCCGTAGGGCCCTGTACTTCCTTCTTAGCCTCGCAGTGGTGGCGGCGGAGGCGGCTCAGCAAGTAGCGGCTCAGTCGTCCGGAAGGCCGAGATCGTTAAGGCAGTATAGTCGTAGCGATCTCGAACTGGAGGATCGCGGGTTTCAGTACTGCATGGCTGTATTTGCTTTCACCCCCTATCACCACCATATCATGCCATCTTCGTAGTTACATAACGTTAAATCCAATAGTGGTGGCTAATGACCTAGACGTTGATGCAACCTTAAATAACGGAACAAGAAGTAGCGGCTCAGGAGCTCCGATGTTTACTGGTCAGCGTCAGCAGACAGAATGCTCTCTGGTATATTATAAGCTATAAGCTTCATACGAAGTGGACGAGTCTCCGCTGTGCTGATACTCGTAAAATTGTTAATTGGGTAACTGCTGCAACTCTGAAATGTGTACGTGTGCAACATTTGCCTTAATACGTTCTTCTTAACCGTAATTAACTGCTCAGAGTGCATCCTGTTATGATCTGATTAGTAATTCGACCTAGACGCTCGTGACGGTCGGTTACATGTCAGCAATGCTTCGCGTTCATTCCAGTTTCACGCCACCATTTTAATATCATTGCGATAGTGAAATGCAACGTGGCCTCTATCAATGCAACTCTGTTAATTACTGAAGTGATTTTGCTTGCGGTCACGTGTGAACAATGTTTCGCGTTCGCGCCAGTTGCACGTAACAATTGTAACGTCTTTGTGTTAGTGTAATGCAGTGTTGCTTCTCTCAATGCAAGTCTGTTAATTATTGAAATTACTTTATTTACGGCCGTGAACTATTATGATGGTCACACTGGCGTGTTGTGTTAATTTCAGCATTATCTGCATTACATGCAATAAGACAATTGTTTATGTGGGTTAGGGATAAGCTAAATTTGTTTCCCTGTAAACAGAGTTTTATTCCCTTTTATGAACAATCATTTACAAAGTCTATTAACATTATTTAATATAATATTATAACATTAACATTATTAACAAAGACTATTTGACCTAAACAAATTGTTAACTTACCTGTAAACAGAGAAACAACAATTAAAGCTGACTAACCGCTTCTCTGTTTACACTTACTTTAATAACTTAAATTTCAATATTTTTCAACAATCGTCCCACTCATTCCCTCTGGCGGTCCTTAGTCTCAACTACGCGTAACCACTCTTAACCACGCGCCAAGGGTGTGAATCTCGACATGTTTAGAATAAAGAAAATATATTTTCTTTGCAGGCAAAACATGTGTTTATTGGCAATATGGTTGGAGACGGAGTCATCTGTGTGCGCGCACAGACCTGCACGCTGAACCCATGCGGGGGCCCCTCACGCTGGCTACGTGTTGTCGAAGGCGTGACGTCACGCTTTGCAGTGTGTACGAGACGTGCACGTCAATGCAGAACAGCTAGTCGGGATGTAACTGTATATCATTAGTTAGGTTTTATCTTTTCAGAACAAATGTAATGTGTGCCTCTCCTCAGAACAAGTGAACTGTGAACGTTTAGTTGTACGACTTCGTACTGTGTGATAATGTCAGCAATCTTCCCTTCACTCCAATTTTATGCACCAAAATGCTTTCAAACTTTAATCATTTTGACAAGAGATGAAGTTATATAATTACAGATTCGTGTATTTATGCCCTTAGTCAAATCATAAGTATTTACTGAATTATTTTGTGTCTTTTCAATTTCCTGAGTAACGGCAATTTTCCCTGTTACTCAATTACAGGAAACGTTATGCACATACCATAAGAGCGCTGGTCCTTAGAAACAAGCTATTCCAAGTAAGATGCTGTGGCTGTGTTAATTATAGATTAACGTACAAAACAGTCCATTGCTAACAAACCAACTACAGCAATGCAATTCATATGGTTTCCCTCAGAATTTAAAAGAATTCCCTGAGTCTCCAAGTCCTAATGCGAACATTCCCTTTTGAAATTCGGCGCGAGCCCTCCCGACTCGATGTAGCACTCGTAGTGTATTATTAATATCAATTAAAATTGTGTGTTAATTAATTCGTCATTTATAAGAAAGATCGTGGTGCTTATCACAAGCGAAACACACCGAAACTTCCAGCAAACTGAGCACAGAAAAATCTCGAGAAGAAACTGTCGAGAAGAAACGAGACTGAGCGGCGCCGATAGTTGCGATCCTTGACAGAGATCTGCGAATGGTTTCGCAGGCAGACGACGCGGGCGCTCCTCCCAGAGACCGCGAAAGCAAGCCACCGAGGACGCGCATTGCCAGATCGGGCGGAATCAGCTTTTGGGGCTGGAAAGCGACTCTCTCTCGCGGGGCAAAAGTTGATTTCGCGGTACCCCGCCCAACGGGCGGAAAGCATTCGCCGATTAGGGCGGGTTTTCAAATAACGACAAAATTTTCAAAAAACAACCACGACGTTGACACGTTTTAAATATTAAGATATAACTCATTATTACAAAAAGTATAAGATTTTTCATAAATATTATTACTAATTACTCACAAACAAAAAATGAAACTAATCAAACATTTCATAAAGCCACTATCTCAAAAATACCTTGAAACACAATTATTTTGAATGCAAATTCAAATTTCCCGCTAGGAATGTTGATTTTTTTCTTATTTGGCGCATTTAGTTCCATCTAAAGGCGGATGTTTGTACATAGAGGTTGGCAACCCTGGCAAGGACGATCGATGAAATGCGTTTCATCTGTCTCTAAAAACAATACTGTAGCAGTAAGGCTAGTATTATCTTAGGTGTATAGGAGAGAAAACTAGTAGTGTTATAGAATGGAAGACTTTTTCGTAAGAAACCATTACCTTCACTAATCGGAAACTTTTAGCTACAAACAATTTAAAATGAACGCAAAATATAGCGTAACCATTGACTGTGGGCAGTTATTGTTGTTTTCTTAGAATTCTCAGCCACTTACGTTTAAGCGCGTTCTCTTTATTCAATTTAAATATTGACGTAGGTACGAGGCGAATCGCAATATTTTCGCTCTCAACCAAAAAATTACACGCAATAATTTACGTAATAAAACGGTTCGAACTAATGAATTTGAAATAGTCACTACGTAAGTAGTAAACTATGACATTTATACTACACTATATTTTTCTCACAATATATTTACTTTAATCACTTTATTAAATAAAATTTTCTCCAAAACTGATGATGCCGTATTCTTCCCAAACGAAACAAACGCAATTGTTAATTACAAATTCTTGTCAATGTAACCAACGTATACCTGATGCATATTCTTAAGCGAGCGAATGCAAAAAATTCTTAATTGCGGTAATATTTACAAACATGTGACAAAATGCTATCAGACAATATATTTAGAGAATTTTTTAAATTGACGCGATTTTTTACTATTCGTTTTTGTGTAATTAATACTTTTTATTTTGGAAGTGAATACAAAATACCATTTAGATCTTTTTTCGATTTTTCAGGCCCCAAATATCGTGGTCGAAATCCAACTTTCGGAATATGAGAGAATTGAACTCTTTTGTGGTGAATTTCGGGGAAAATTTCCCGTACTTAATGAAAATAATTGGATCGAACGTTTCCGAAAATTCGCCACGTTTAGTTCCCACATTCTCAAAAACGTAGGGATTTTTCAGAAACCATCAATAGAGATATTTTGAAGCATATGTGTTAATAAACGTGTTGAACAATGCAATACAGCTGTAATGTCAATTTTATCGACGTGAGAGATATTATTAAAATTGTGTCCTTTTTGAATAATTAAACGAATACTGCAAAATGTGTTTTATGATATCATGTAGTACATTTAGCACTATTCGTACAAAAAGTTCGCAGAAAGTTCTTGAAACCATTTTTGAGATTACCTTGTATTATTTTTATTTTTTAATATTGCTCATAATTCAATCGAAATTGTCCGAAATCTATTAAAATATTCGAAAAATGTGCATTATTTTAATGGAAGAACTCTGGAGAATCAATTTTATTTGAAAGGGAAATCACTATTTTCAATTTTGAATTTTTAGGAAAAGCCCGAAAAAATTTCAAACTTTTGAAATTTTCGGAAATTCAGCGTTAACAGTGAAACTGGCACCTACGCCACCTTCGTAAGTGTATTTCATTCTATTCTTTCTGGTAATTAAAAAAATCGAGCAATTTTTTTTAAAGTTTTGGAAATATCTGTGGGGCTTCGTGTAAAGTACCAGCAAATTTTAAAGAATGTTTTTCAAAATAGCAAAGCTTCAAATCTTCCTAGATAGACTAGGGAATACTGATTTTGAAAAAAAAATCCTATTTATGGTTTAGGCGCCAGAGAGACACACGGACGTTTAAAAAAAACACACACAGAAAAATACAACACTTTTTCGGTATCTATGGCACACTATACATGAACTCTGACTACATAACGTGCAAGTGGGAGTAACTTAATACATATTAAAACATGATTTTTCCACTTTTTATGTATCGGGGATTCACTCTACGAGTTTTTCTATCCAAAAATTGCTGTGTTTTTTTTGCCGCAGCATTACATAACTTTCTCTACACTACGTTAACACGTAGGTACATGAGGAAGTGAAACACCCCATTCTTCGTATCTCCTTCCTGCAAGGAAGAGATACGCCAGCCGAAGAGTGTTTGCGCCGAGGCCCAAGTTCCCAGCGCCCAACGCGCATGCGCTGAACAAGGTGCGCCGCGGAGCGGCGGAAGGGGGAACCAGTTGATCGCCGCTGCCTGCAGGGGACTGCGCTTAGTGGGCGAGGGCGAGTGCGGGTCTTCACGTCGCTTCTGTGTTCGCGGGGCCGGGCCATCGCCACGCGCAAGTGCCGCCTTTCGACAACAGCCACGGAGCACGAGGTGAGGTGAGGTACATATTTATTCTTGAATGAATGCACATAGTTCAGTTACACACACACACACATACACACACAGATATATGTATATATATACACACACTACATGATATGTTGTCAGAGTTAAAATTAAACTTAAATTTTAATTACAATCATTGCTAACTTCCCATGAATAGGAAACTTCATGCATCTATGGGATTAATTCATCTCTGAGAATATGCTGAGAAATGAATCTAATGCCTACATATATTTTATCCTAGTTGGAAGCTGGTAGGTGTGGGCTAAATCGTAATGGGATGCTTGGGTTATTTTTGGAGAAGTTTGATAGGAGGGCAATATGGAGAACTATTGGGGGTAAATTGAATTTTTTGTGGAGATAAACCGGGGAGCTTGAGTGGCCAGTCTGTGGGAATGGTTTTGAAAGATCTGTAATTTGTTGATATTCGGTTGAGAGGCGTTAATCCAGATGGGACATGCATAAATCATTAGAGGTGTGAATATTGTTTTAAAAAGGGTGGTGACAATTTTTAATGAAAATTGACTATTGAAGTTTAGAAGTTGTTTCTGTTGAATTATTACTTTCCCGTAAACATACGTATATACGAAATAAAATACGTAGTAAAGGGGAAATTATGTAATGCTGCGCAAAAAACGGAGGATTTTTGGTAGAAAAATAAATTATTTCGGGCTCTGATAACGAAAAAGTACTAAATTAAGAAGAAAAATCCTCTAAAACTTGGTGTAGCCAGAAACTCTGGTTTGTGTGTCCTTGATACCGAAAAACCAATTGACAGCAAGACGTTGGCCTGCCTGTGTCTGCTTTTCCTAGTGCCTGCCTTAATTGTGTTTTCATTTCCCTGAGATTGTCCAGTAGTTCTTAATATTGTTAATTATTCATGTCATTATTAAATCGAGCTTGTTATTATTGTTGTAATTACGTATTGCTGCAAATGAGTGTACGCTCAGTTGTACATTAATTTTCCAAATGTTAAATATTTTATTGTTCTCTCTTCTCATTTCTCACAAAATTGAGAAGTATTTCGTTTCCTGGACTTAAATCCAGAATATTTATTTCAATCTTACATTTCATGAATATTTTACATTTCAGACATCAAACTTCAAGTAACAACTGCCTAGGTCACAAGAAAGAATAAAACATGGTAAGTCAACACCTTCTAGGCTATGCGCAGTACAAAGAAATATGTGTACATTATAACTAAGGATTTAACAGATTTTCATGGAAGTACATAGTTTTACAGGAACAAGATACCGTCATTCAGTAATCTTTTTTTGATTTTACAAGACATGTTGAATGGATTAAAACGATTTTTATTTAAGTATTTTTAAATATTGTGGTATAAATGCATATTTCTACATGTTATGCCTATTAATATATATTTCGTTACATTTTAATATATTAATTCGTTGAAAAGGAATATTTCAGGCACGATTTCTCAATACATGTTGTAATAATCTTTCGTACTAAGCAATGTAAGTCTTCTACGCTTCTATGGCCACCAAACCTTTCCCGTATGTTGTAAAACGTACCCACTTCTTGAAACCCGCGTACTCGGAATCAAGAATGAGCGGCCTACGTGAGTGCTCGCTGTTGTTTCATAGACCAATTGCGTAACTCAATCAAAAACTATTTTTAGTTAGTTGTCAAATCGGAATCCCCCCTCCAGGTGCCATCATTGACCCCACGGTACTTCTATTCACTTGAGCAGCAGCTCCTTGTAAACATTGTATATAGGACGAACGTGTTTTTATATGTTGAAAGAAAGTAGTAAACAATTACTTCTGTAGAGGAAGAACTTTTTTCAATTTTTCTGTATCCATGTTAAGATCCTATCGGCGACATTCCGTGCTCGTAAAATGCTTGTATAGAGGAATTTTAAACTTTTTCTTCTTACATATATTGTAAGAAAATAAATGCATATAAATACATTATATATTTATATATTTATTTATATATATTTATTATATTTATATATACACACATTTGTCCTTTTTTATTATAATAAATTCCATTCTGTAACTTAAACTTGTCGATGCGAGATTGTTATCGTTTCTCTACTTCCGTGTCTTCTGGGAGTGGAATGGATAGGGGATTGCCTGTTCAATGAAACAATTGAATATTTAACACATCATATAATTTACATTGGATGAGAATGATGATTATTAAATTGAATGAGAATGATGATGAATATGATAATGCATATGCATGATAATGCACACATGCTGTGCCAGTTCAATGAAACAATTAAATATTTAACACATCATATAATTTACATTGGATGAGAATGATGATTATTAAATTGAATGAGAATGATGATGAATATGATAATGCATATGACGTGATGAACGGTCACAAAATATTTGCAATATGGATTCGAGATTTTGCGTCTTATTAATTTGTCCAAGGTATTACAAGCAATCACCCACAACAAATAACGTGCCGTCCTGTTGACTTCTTAGGAGCCGGCTTCGTTTACTATAGAAAGTCTTACTCACGTCATTTCAGTGAGCGGGAAGGAGCGGGCGGCGACCCACACCGCTCCTTGTGTTGCATTGGTTGCGTCCTCGCGCCGCAGCTGTGCGCCAGACGATTGATCGATTTCTTTAGCGATTCCGGACACGTCAACTACTGGGGTCTTTAGTACCGAAAGTATAGTGCATGTTTTGCACGGGAGGTGCAGTGCTTTCCATCGCTGTATGGCGAGACCTAAGCAGGCTAGCGGGGTTTCCCCAACAAGGTATCTCCCACTAGCGGGGTATCACCCCAGACGGGACTATCTCTAGGCTCTCGATCGGTCTTCCGGCATGTGTGTTTGTGTCGCGCGTGTTGGTGTGAGTGTGTAAGGAGAGAAGATAGCAGGAAGAGGTAGAAAAGATCGCGCGCGGTCCGTGGCCTGTTTGGTAGGGATCTGCTCTGGCATTCGCCTAGTGATGTTCGGAGAAACAGAAAACTACCGATGAGCGCTGCTTGCTGCTAGAATTCTCCACCAGACAGCGACTGAATGCGACCTTGCAGCAGCGCTAGTGTCGAAAATCCTGCACACCGTCGGGACTTGAACGTAGGACCTCCCGGTCAGAGGGACTGCAGTGGCATCAGTTGGTGCTCTGAGCCATCTCTCCCGGTGGATGCAGGTAGCCCCACGAGGCCGCACCCGGCCACTGCTGACGTCGGCGGTGCAGGATCGGGGACCGATTGCTGCCGACGACTACTCTTTGAATTCAAGCCAAGAAGCTTTTTGGGCAATAACTTGGCTTGGCTGGAGTACGTCATCAGCAAGGTCGGAACGGCCTTTGCGCCGCTTAAGTTGAGAGGTAATATGATGCTTGTGCAGGGTCATGAATGCGTCTAATTTAATTATGTTGATTCAGAATGATCCCGAATTGTATAGCGTGATATTAAGTTTTATTTAATGTATTACCTTGTTAGAAAGCGAAATTTAATTGGTTTACTAAACCAACATAATTCGTGAGTAACATTTGCCATATTTAAATTTCTAGATATTTTTGGGAAGCTGTACAGAATGATAAAACGTGGCACGGTGAATATATTATGCCATGTTTCGGAATGATTCATTAGTTCATTAATCAATGTAATTTTTTGTTTGTGTCTCACGAAAAACAAAGTGTCAACTATTTGCGTAAGTTTTTAAATAAAGTAATGCAATTATGAGTCCGTCCCTTAGTTCAGTTTCACTGTGTTACAAACACATTTCTTTGTCTTCTATTTTTTTAAATTCCCAATGTAGCTTCTAATTGATCGTGAGACATTCTGAAGAGCTGAAATAATTTCCCATCTTCCACCAGTTCGAGATATAATATGCGTTTGTCGTGGACGTGGGGTCGATGACGGAATTAAATTCTATAAAAAGTGTGGCGAGCAAATTCGCTTCGGAAGCCACATGGAAAGCATGCCAGATGCGAACGTCCGGTGGAACAGTCCGAGACCTGCTCCAGCCACCCAAAGCGCGCGCCGTGCACCCCGCGTCAGCTCGGTCGATACGCAGCCGGCGACCGCTCCCCACGTGGGAAAGGCTTGTGGTAGGGTAAAGCGCTGAGCGAGGAAGGGGGTGTGGCGAGGCGATGGGCAGGCACGCAGAGATTGGCACATCGATGTTGATGTTTTCAAAACATCGATGTACTAACACCGATGTTTTAAGCATCGATGTATTAACACCGATGTTTTAAACTTCGATGTACTAACACCGATGTTTTAAACTTCGATGTACTAACACCGATGTTTTAAGCATCGATGTACTAACACCGATGTTTTAAACTTCGATGTACTAACACCGATGTTTTAAACATCGATGTACTAACACCGATGTTTTAAACTTCGATGTACTAACACCGATGTTTTAAACATCGATGTACTAACACCGATGTTTTAAACTTCGATGTACTAACACCGATGTTTTAAAATTTGATGTACTAACACCGATGTTTTAAGCATCGATGTATTAACACCGATGTTTTAAACTTCGATGTACTAACACCGATGTTTTAAACATCGATGTACTAACATCGATGTATTAACACCGATGTTTTAAACATCGATGTACTAACACCGATGTTTTAAACATCGATGTATTAACACCGATGTTTTAAGCATCGATGTACTAACACCGATGTTTTAAGCATCGATGTACTAACACCGATGTTTTAAACATCGATGTACTAACATCGATGTATTAACACCGATGTTTTAAACATCGATGTACTAACACCGATGTATTAAACATCGATGTATTAACACCGATGTTTTAAGCATCGATGTACTAACACCGATGTTTTAAGCATCGATGTACTAACACCGATGTTTTAAACATCGATGTACTAACATCGATGTATTAACACCGATGTTTTAAACATCGATGTACTAACACCGATGTTTTAAACATCGATGTATTAACACCGATGTTTTAAGCATCGATGTACTAACACCGATGTTTTAAGCATCGATGTACTAACACCGATGTTTTAAACATCGATGTACTAACATCGATGTATTAACACCGATGTTTTAAGCATCGATGTACTAACACCGATGTTTTAAACTTCGATGTACTAACTCCGATGTTTTAAACATCGATGTACTAACATCGATGTATTAACACCGATGTTTTAAACATCGATGTACTAACACCGATGTTTTAAACATCGATGTACTAACACCGATGTTTTAAACATCGATGTACTAACACCGATGTTTTAAACGTCGATGTATTAACACCGAAGTTTTAAACATCGATGTACTAACATCGATGTTTTAAACTTCGATGTACTAACACCGGTGTTTTAAACATCGATGTACTAACATCGATGTATTAACACCGATGTTTTAAACATCGATGTACTAACACCGATGTTTTAAACATCGATGAACTAACACCGATGTTTTAAACTTCGATGTACTAACACCGATGTTTTAAACTTCGATGTACTAACACCGATGTTTTAAACTTCGATGTACTAACACCGATGTTTTAAACATCGATGTACTAACATCGATGTATTAACACCGATGTTTTAAACTTCGATGTACTAACACCGATGTTTTAAACATCGATTTACTAACACCGATGTTTTAAACATCGATGTACTAACACCGATGTTTTAAACTTCGATGTACTAACACCGGTTTTAAACATCGATGTACTAACATCGATGTATTAACACCGATGTTTTAAACTTCGATGTACTAACACCGATGTTTTAAACATCGATTTACTAACATCGATGTTTTAAACATCGAAGTACTAACACCGATGTTCTAAACATCGATGTTTTAAACTTCGATGTACTAACACCGGTGTTTTAAACATCGATGTACTAACACCGATGTTTTAAACTTCGATGTACGAACATCGATGTATTAACACCGATGTTTTAAACATCGATGTACTAACACCGATGTTTTAAACATCGATGTACTAACACCGATGTTTTAAACTTCGATGTACTAACACCGATGTTTTAAACTTCGATGTATTAACACCGATGTTTTAAACATTGATGTTTTAAACATCGATGTATTAACACCGATGTTTTTTAACGTCGATTTTTTATCTGAATGAAAAATTCGCATGATCACAAAGCAGTAAAAGTTAAAATACGATAATAACTGATGGTGATGATTCATGTGTTGGAACCGAAGGAACGCTGTTTGTACTACCTGCACTGACGAAACTTTGTTGCCTGAGATGCTCGATGCCCTTGCATTTCCTCTTCTTCGTATTCATTTCGCACATTGAGATTTCAACACTCTATGCGTGTAGGGTCTGCCCCTTCTCCTCGTATCCTTATTCGGCGAATTAATAATCACGAATGCTGTCAAGTTAAATTTTGATGCACATGAATTAATGTTAGAGGTTACTGTTCTAGAACTATTTTGAAAAAGATACAGTGGCTCACATTAATATTCGGACAGCCACAAATACTGAATGCGTTTCTTGTTTGATTGTAATTTTTGGTTACGTGTAAGGTAATGCAAAAGAACTATATTATTAGTAAACACAATAATACAAAGAAAATATTTCTATACACAACATATGTTTCATAAACACGGATTTATGTGTGAATATACAAGAATACAAAGTCACATTAATATTCGGACACGTAATGAAAAATTTCCCATTACCCCCTCCCCCTCTCCTAGATAGCGCGATAAGCGTACCATCGCCTACCCAGGACAAACGAAACTATGCAGTCAGTCGCTGTAAATATTTGCGCCTGGAAACCTCCACCTCCACCTCTGGGAATGGGGCGAAAGGGAAAGAACTCGGCGTTCGAGCAGAGGCAGCTTGTGGTTTTCAATCACGCTAAGGGACGCTCGTGAGGGAGATCCCAAATCTTTTACTCATAAGCAAGAGCAGGGTGTACGGTATCCTTAAGAGATTGAATCTAAACCACAACACGGACAACGTAAGAAGATCCGTGAAAGAGAGCAGCGTGCAATTTGGAGGGAAGTACGAGAAAATCCGAAGGAGAGGGCCGTGCAGCTGGCAGCGGAACTGCGCGAAGCGTCAGGGACATCTGTGCACCTCGAAACAGTGCGCGGAGTAATTAGGAGTGCCGGAGATCACGGCAGAACGTCCTGGAAAAAACCGTTTATCGGTGCTGGGAATAGAGCTAAACGACTTCAGTTTGCAACAGAATATGTAACGAAAGCAAAGGAGAGATGGCGTGAGGTAATTTTTGTAGATGAGAAGAAGTTTAATATTTTTGGCAGTGACGGTAGGAAAATGATATACAGAATTTACAGAATAAATACGGAATTTAATCCTAAAAACGTAGTGCCAACTGTGAAACACAGAGGTGGACTCATAAAGGTGTGTGTCTGCATATCAGCTGCTGGTGTGGGGGAGCTGGTATTTATTAAAGACACATTGGACAAACGTCAGTATCTTAACATACTGAAAGAGAATTTACACAAATTTACAGAAATCAGTCGACACACTGGGCATCAGTAACTCGTTTAAATTTTATCAAGATGAGGATCCGAAACATAAATCATATTTAGTGCGGGAATGATTGTTGTATAATTGTCCAATAGTGCTGGAAACGCCGCCTCAGTCCTCTGACCTCAATCCTATCAAGAGTTTAGTGAATTAGTGAATTTAGTGGGAATGTACAGTCACGAGAATCCCAATTACGCCATAGTCTCGTCTGCAAGGGAGAAACAAGAAAGAAAGGGCACAAATAAGACAACAATACCTGGACAAGATTATTTGTTTAATGCTAAAGTGATTACAGCAAGTCATTGACAACAATGGTTTTCATACAATGTATTAATTTTGTTTTCGTCTATTTATTTATTTATTTATTTATTCATTTTTTTGTTTCATTTTACTTGTCTGTGTATTACTGTGGCTAACTAATTCAAAAGAATTTAATTCCTTTTTTTTATTGAATGCTTCAACTACATTCGGCATTTTTGTTTTGTTTATACTGTTATCCGTTAATAAAGAAACAATTATGTTTCACTTTCTTTCTAAAACTTTCTTTCCTACAATCGCAGAACCAACGATTTCGGGAGTATCCCTGGGTGTCCGAATATTAAAAGGAGCAACTGTAGATGAGACACAGAAGTCAATGCATTTTCAACATTGATGTTTCCTAACATCTGTTTTTTTATCGGTGTCGCATCACTGGCAGAGATCGGGGACATGGACGAGGGTGGACAGTGAGACGAGATTTGAGGGGAGGCGAGACCTATGCAGGGAAACCATTGTGAGGGCTGTCGGTATGGTGAGTTAGCGCGAAGACGAGCAAGACGGGTTTCTCCCCCATGCAAATCTTCGAGATCAATTCAGTCTTGTGCTGAAAGGGATTAAAGTAAGCGAAAAGTTAATCTAAAGATCCTGAGTATATAATGTGCAGATCCAGAGATAATAGTCGAGAGTGCCAGAATAGAGGAAAGATGTCCTCTTTAATTCAACAACATGCCCCTCGGGACGTTCTTGTGGGTGTTTCACGACCCGACCTCTCACAGCCAAGAGATTTGGGGGCCGGGAGAGAGAAGGTCACTAAAGAAGAAGCAGTGGTCTGAAAGTGAAGGTCCTAGAGAGTTCCAGTTGATGCAGAAGATTGAAGTACGAATATGACATCTGAAATTGCCCTTTTGTCGTTCTGTTGATAAACCCAACAGGTTTCCTACTTGTCTTAAATTATGAAGCTGTCGCGCACAACACAGACACGGAGCGAAGTGCCCGTGCTGTCCCGTTCTAGTGCGTTCTAGTGCTGTCCCGTTCTAGTTGAAAAACGGCGTACGGAGCTTCATGAATAGCGACGCGAGAAAGTCGAAACAGGCGAATTAGACTTGAGCGGTGTCACAGTTCATGACAAGGCGCGTCTTGGCTTAAAGGCACGCGTATAAATTACCTTGTCGATCAATGCTTGCGAACGATCCGAATGGGGATAACCTTTGAGCGATCGCGCGGGCGGTTTAATGCCGCCTTTGAAAATGAAACGGCTTTTCCGGTTGATGTTTGAATTCGGACTAGCGGGAAGCCAGGTATTCCATAGTGATCTATTGAGACACAAAATAGCGGTACCGTCTTCTCCACTCACATTTGCGCCAAATTCGAGCAAAAGTTACCAACATAATCTGTCTTTGTTGTACGCGGTATAAACACCGCCATGCGATCGCAATTGTTTTTTTTCTTCACGAGTGTGATGAATTTGTAAGAATATTTTTCATATATTTTTGGAATAAAAATGTCATCATTATCCCCTTATGCTGATTATTGTGTCAATTAAATGAATTGGTTATTCATTAGTGTAATTTGTAGGTGATTTCGGTGGATTTTAGGAATCTAGTTTCCTAATACTATTCTCGTTTATTATAACATATTTAGCTACTTACACATTCTCTCTCCCCCTCTTTTCCATTTTCATCTTATTACATTTTTACCATCTGACTTCATTAGGTTTTAATTTACATTTTTATATACCATTATTATACAGTATGTATTTGTCGTCAGTGTTTTCTGAAGCCAAAGTAGAAGTATGATTTTGCAGATTATCTCCAAAACATTATTTTGTGGTGAACCACTTTAATTGTTTCAATAAATGTTTAATTTACTACAATGCTCAGTTGATTTTAATAAATTACCCTTGACTGACGATCAAGAGAAGCTGTAATGTTGAGAAAAGGCAAGAATGTTCGTCGGCGGCAAAAATACCACCCCGCGATCGCGCATGTGTCTCTAAATGGCGCGAGTGCCCGAAGGTTAAAAATTGTTTTATTGTTTGGGATATTTGGTTCTACTCTCGAGCAGAGGTACCGGTTGAAATAACCTACAAGAAAAGCTACCTTCTCGAAACGCCTCACGCTACGAAAAGGCAGGCAAGAGCGGCGTGCGAGCGCAAATGAATCGATTCTTCGATTCGGTCGGCAAGCCAAGTGACACAGTAATCGATATCAAACCATCCTCGCTTGCGATTCTGCTGCTTTACAGCCTTCCGTCAACATTTAAAAGCTTACAATGTGCTCTCGAAGCACGGAATGAGCTGGCAGCAGCGGAGTCGCTTGGGATTCTGGAAGAGGGCGACGCGTGCAAAAGCATTTCGCGAAACACGCCCGCAGGCGCCATGATAGTCAAGGAGGCTGGCAACCCTGAAGGCCAACGGGAGAGAGGGGGCAATGAAAGGTAAGAGTTCAGTGAAATCACCAGGTCAGATACTGCCCCTTGACTGACGATCAAGAGAAGCTGTAATGTTGAGAAAAGGGAAGAAAGTTCGTCGGCGCTTAAAACAAGGGCAAACTTTATACAGGAGACACCAATCCGTCAGAAAAAGTAATTTTCGAGATGTTGACGGAGCGTTTCGGACCCTGACACGAAAGCGGTGCCTGGAAAAAGGGGCAACGCGCCACTTCTGCAGCGAGATCACTCTTCTGTGAGGTTCACGATTCGAATTCTGCAACGCTTAAGCTGGCAAACAGAGCGACTACGATCACTACTATATGGGGAAAGTGCGGTCCCCCAATCCCATATATTACATTGCGAGTAATTTCGCGTTAAACGACACAGTCCATGTTTTTTTTTGATTGTTTAGGTGAAACGGTTGCCGATGTGAGAAATCACCGACCATGGATTCGACATGGATGTTCTTAATCAGTGAAGCTAGTCAGAACGTACTGTTCACTACCTCTGCTGCAGAAAGGAGTGACACATGCAAATGCGAGAGACGTCCAAGGTATTCGCATAGGGATCATGAAAGGGTTCAGCGGAGTGATTTCATGAAGACGTCTGCGTGCGATGTCTGCTTATGAAGAGAGAGACAATGAGGTACGAGTGACAAACAGAGAACGTAAGTCTTATCAATTCTGACGTGTGCGGCCCGACGCGGAGAGCCGATCACAGAAGCTCTCAGTTCACACCGGTCTCGGAAGCGATATCAGACCGCTATGTCCAAATGCGTTAGCTCCAGCACCTATCTAGAACGAGAACATAACGATACTAGGTTTGGTATCGGAGTACACTCTCGTGTCGGCGGACGAAACTGATAACTGCCAATGCCGACACCGGATCTCTCTACAGCGTTCATAGCTGAAGCTCGCGGCTACGAGACGGCCAGGCAAATCGTAGCATACCTAGTATGTCCCGGCATAAATGGCGTAGCTGGCCAAGGTTTGGTTCGACGGGAAGATCGACGAAATAGTTTAACACTTATCGAACTGGGCGACAAACCCGAAATGCTGAAGGTATTGTTCTCTCCGAGGGGCCGTTTAAAAGGGTTTGACGCATCTGAATGCGAGGTGAAATCCATCCTGCAATTGACACCTGGCACCTGACCATGTGCACCGTCCACAAATAAACCGACGTCGTCTGTTGTCATATGGTGAGAAATGAGCTCTTGAGTGATGGTACGCTAGGGAACGAAACCAGGTCACTGATTTCTTCATCAACTGGTGGCCCAGGTGTAACCATAGGCGGGGCATGGTATTGTTGGAGTGTATTTGGGCTAGTCTCTCAGTTAACTAACAATGCGAGTGTGTTAGGAGTTGATATTTGTGGAGTCCAGATGTTATACTGCTGTTAATGGTCTACTTTAAAGGTCTTTGGGTTCAGTCGTTGTTCGGCCCCAGAAGAAATTGCAAATGGGCGAGTACGAAGTGACTATACGTTCAACACTTTTTGTTCAAATTGTCCTGCTAGTCTCGCTGCCTCGTTAACATATAATTGAGGAATAAAAGCGTAATCCGTCACAAACTTACAATATTTGTCCAGCAGATATTTTTAGTTTGAATCGAATACTATTTTACTTCTTGGATCTTATACTATTTTTATGGACAAACTCTATTAGAATTCTTTGAAAAGATAGCGAATTATTTATTTAATTTCGCAACAGATAACAAAATCCTGTTACAGCATTAGGGGTTATAAGAAAGTCTTCTCTACTTTTGCACGAGTGCAATTAATTAAAGTTTAACCCAGGCGTGACACAATAGACAGGTGTATACATTTACCTCACTTTCTTTCCAGAATTTTACTTATGGAAATGTTTTTACAAACGAATTTAAGTGAACTACGTATCGTGTTTAAGAAAATAATTTACTACATATGTACAAAGAAGATTTATCCACTCTTTCGTAACCACATTTTACCAATAAGATTTCTTGTTGAAAGTTCCGCTTTCTGGTGCCCGATTACTTGTTACGAAGTAATGGCGAAAAAGTAAAAACACGAGGGCAAATGAACCGGTAAGCGGATCACATTGTGCGATTGCGAAATTATATTGTAGACCTAAATTCTTTTATGCGGCTTCACTTTGGCTCTCATACCTGGTATTGGAAAAACTAGAGGTGTCATGGTAAATATGATTTTTTTTCTCGTGTTGTAAGGTGAATGTTTGCACAGACGTACCATTTGAAAACAAGTGTTTACCTTTGAGAGCACTGAAAAAAGCAACAATAATATTTGCACGTGTTTTAATATTATTAACTTATTTAATAAACGTAACTTCTTAATAATTATATCGAATAAAATTAGGTAATATATTTTATAGTAGAATTATAATCAGGAATTAAAAAAAATATTCCCATAAAATTGATTTGTTGCACTTACTGTGACCAAGATTTCGACTACCAGTAATGTTTTGTTCGATGCATATGTCTTGACATAGTTTGATGAGATTTGGAAACTTTCTTTACATACATACATTTACATTTATTAGAACTGCAATTGGGTATAACCCGGTGGCAGTTAATGACAATAATTGCAAAAATTACAACACTTACATTAATAATAATAATAATAATACTAAGAATGATAATAATGATAATAATTATAACAATAACAATAATAATAATAATAATAATAATAATAATAATAATAATAATACTGTACAATACAGTACAAGACGAAAAGCAGCATTGAAAAGTGCATTGATCACGTTCACCGCACTTCACTTCACTTCACTTCACTTCACTACACTACACTTTTTTGCTTTGAATTACACTGACCAGCACTTCACCGCACTTTACCGCACTACACAGCACATACTCATTTAATATCTTGTTCTAATTTGTTTCTAAAACTTCGGACGCTGAGAGGAAAAGCTTTGAAAACTGCTGCGGGTAAACTGTTCCAATCTCTAATTGTTCTGTTACAAAAGGAAAACTTTCCAATATCTGAATTTTGTTTCCTTTCTCGAATTTGTGGGTGTGATCGCTTCGGCCGAAATAATTTGGTTTTTCTAGTCTAATCTGAATTTCCTTCCAAGCTGGTTGACCTACGTACGATTTATAAAGAGCGCAAAGCCTCGCCTTTGTTCTTCTCGTTTCTAGAGGTTCCCATGACTTTTTTGTTGCGTTACTTCTATAGGTAAACTTATTCGCTTTTCTCTGAATTTTATCTAGATTTTTCCGGTGCGCCTTTCTGTATGGATCCCAACACGCAACTCCGTATTCCATGAGAGGGCGAACCAGTGTAAGATATGCTAATTCTTTGGCGTTTGCAGAACTTTTCTTTAGTATTCGCATTACAAAATGCAAAGACTTCCACGTTTTTCTTACTGTCTGATTTATATTGTGACGTAGTGAAAAGAGAATAAATTCACATAAACAAAATAAAAAATAGTATATTGAAATGTTACAGACTAGATACAATAAATTGCATAATTAAAACACTCCGGCAACCTTTTCTTCCCAACACCCTGCTTTACCGCAGAAAAACAAGCTACGCGTGATGCGAGCCTCCGGACAATTACCGTCCCGTGACAATTTACCGTCACATGGCCTGATGCCAAAATTAAAACCGGTCGCCGTCTGGCGAACTACGTGCACGAAGCTTCCGAGATCGTCTGGCCCTTACACTCCGGACATCTCGCCCCCACTCTTACACTCTCTGTACCTACACGTACTAGGCCCTCCGAAGTAAACTGAATGAAAACGCGGGCGCAGCTGGCGCCGCGTTAAATAGCTGATGGCTACACCCCCCACCTCACAAGCTCCCTAGATAGGCTCGCCCGCTGTCATAGCGAGGGCTCGTTTGCCATGGTCTTTGGAGGAGAGATACGCCCCCACCACACAAGATTCCAGGTAGGTTCGCCGGCTGTCTTCCTAGGAGTTTACAGCCTAGGGTTATTTTTGGCTCTGCCACGCTGCCTGCGCGTCAACTGCCCGAGCGCCAAATCCCGGATGTACAGGCTCAACCCCTTCCTCCCCGCAGAGCACTTTCACCGACCTAACGGCTCTGGGCCTGGTATTAACGACGCCACAATATGCACCTCCCACCCTAATTTACTATCTAGATGAATGCCTAAATACTTGCATGATGAGACTCTTGGGATGATAACCTCACCTAAACGATAGTCTGGTTCCTCATAATTTCGTCCCCGCCCGAACGTTATTGTTTTGCTTTTAGATCCATTAATTCCCATGTCATTTTTTTTCAGCCCAATCACGTAAATGCTCTAAATCCTGCTGTAATATTTGTTCGTCAGCGCTATCTTTGTTTTTTCGGTATATAACACAATCGTCTGCAAATAAACGCACCTTTGATTGTATGTTCACATGGAGATTGTTCACATACGCTAAGAAGAGTAATGGTCCTAACACACTTCCCTGTGGAACCCCTGAAGTAACATTCCCTGTAGTCGAAAACTGATTGCCAATTCGAACTTTTTGTTTCCTGTCCCTAAGAAATTCGCTTATCCACCTCACAACTCTAGCATCAACTCCTGAGGTTAATACTTTCCTAATAAGTAAATTACATTACATCGTAAAATTACATTACATCGTTAAATTACATCGTAACACAAAATATTAAACATTTTAATTAGGCTTAATGTGTGTGTTTTCTGTATACAGCGACCTGACATCAGAATTCTGGAAATTCGGTCGGATGTGCATCACCGCTACGCTCGCACTGAAGTGTACAGTGTGGTGGTCAACCCGGCCGAAGAGTCGCAGGAGGTGATTTTCAAGACAGTGCTGCCAGATGAAGCATTCGTCTCAAGTTTCGCAATGTGAGTTTTTGTCAGTGCAACCTCTAGGTGCTTTTTGAATCAGCGCCTTTTATATCTTCTATCTTGATGATCTCCTTATTCGTTTTGGAATAGTCACTTCCGATTGACGACCCACTGACTGCCCCACTGCTTAGAGGTTGGTTACTAACTACTGTTTTGTGCCACCAATGGCCAAGTCAAGGTACGATACATGAGGGTGTCCTTTATTTCCCGACTTCGAAATTTTTGAACGCTTACTCTCGAATGGCTTTTCTCGAATGGCTCTTTTGTTCGAATGGCCTTAAAACATGGCTACACAAAATGTCGAGATGGGAGCATTCTAACCCGTGCCAACTTGAGCGCGAACTTGCATGACGGACAAGTCTAGACCTACCTCCAACCGCTGAGTCAGATGCCGGATTGACAATTCATGAACTTTAATCGATCTAGCCACACGTATTTACAGGTCGCTAATTTAACATAATATCATATGTTAGTATCATATGCAGTGCCGATGAATGTGTGTTTTAATAGGAGATAGTATTATTTATTAATATAAAACACCAAATAACTGGACACAATTTACCATCAAATAAAAAAATGCTTGAAGTTTTATTTTATAACATACTGGAAGTAAAATTAACAGTTAGTGCAAGTGCTGAACTTGTGATTCGTGTGTGCATGATATTTTGGAAGAAAACTAGAATTCTGACAAAAGCTAATCAGCATTGTCCGCAAAAACTTGTTTTACTTTAATTCGGAGAGGAGAAAATTACAAAATCACGCAAGCAAATGTGAAGCTAATTATTGAAGAAGAGGTTAGAAATAATTTGAACAATCTATTTGATATTACACATCCGAATGATTTACAAATGTTTATTTTGAAAGAAGAGAGGATGTTTTTACTTCGGTAGAGAGGACCACGACGTAAAAGCTATCTTGCAGGAGTAGACCGAAATCTCGCGAATAAAGAAGAAAAGGCGAGAGAAAGAGCATTACAAGAAGAGAAAAGAAAGAGAAACAACAGAGTGAAGCGTCAATATTAGTGAATTCAGATGAAACCGATGTTAGTGAATTTTTAGGAGAGATTTTCGAGAGTACATCAATACAGAATGCTGCAAGTTGTGGCACCAACCATTTCATTTTTCCTGGTAAACTATTGACTGCATTAAGTATCAGAGACCACCACTTTTACTTTTTACATTTGGAGACAAAGCTCATCGGGTTTTCAAAACTACGAAATACTTGTAGTAAAGAGCACAGTAACGATGTTGGGAATGTGTTAACTCGTCGAAGCCAATATACAAATTCGTTATTCTGATAGAACTGCATCATTCTTGAATAAAATTTGGATAGGGAATTGTTGTTCTTTCCATGCCGTCATCACATATACAAACCTATTTTGGAACGCGAGTTTGAATGTAAAGTACGTGAAGTAATTCTTAAAAATGTCTATTGATTGCAACTGTTTATGTCAAACCGTGGCTTTAGAGCAGTGAAGCTGTAAAAGCTACTTATGGAGATATCGGCTTTTTAAAAGTTCCAAAATCACGTGAAAAGACAGATTACACAATTTCAAAAGCAGCCCTAAAAATTACTGAATGTGGTATTTATTAGAAGAATTGTCTGTCGTATCATACTTTGATGATGATGTGATGAGTGATACGTTCGTTTTTGTGAATGGAGTACAACTTGGTGGGCACAATTGTATCCCGATGACCGTTCTTTAATTATTAATTTGTTAATTTACAACACATCTTCTAACTGAATTTAATCTTCATTTCATTGAAAACAATAGCCGACTTTGTGTCAACCAAAAGAAGACATGTTCTCTTGCCTGAAGGTGGATACTAGTTTTATTCTTGAATGTTCTTCGGCATGGACAAGCAACTTTTCATAATGAGAAGCTCAAAGATTATATATAAAGTTAAAAGCTGTGAATAACAGTGCTGAAAGGGCTGTAAAATTAATGCAAAATTTTCATGAACCACTGACAAGATGAAGAGCGAAATCAATTTGTGTTATGTTGTTAAAGATCATGGTTCATTGGTTCACTGTACCTATACACACGTTGCAAGAAAGAAACATTGAAAAAAAAGTACCCACAACAAAAGTAAAAAGCATAACGCAGTCTAAAGAGTAAAAAAGAATTAAATCGTAATATAAAATTGTATATTAATCATGTAGCAGTAGTTTTCCTCGGATTTAACACTGCAAAACCATTTACCCCAACATTCAATTTTCGCGATCAAGTCGGCACAGGTTATCAGTTTATTGAGATGAAATTTAATTTTCAGTTAATTTGACCCAATGGAAAATATTTAGGAAATGAGCCTAAAGATTAGGAAAACATGTTTGCAATATAAGGATCACCCTAATGATACATTAGTACATTTAGCTACGCCGCCATCTTAAAACTGAAGGATCAAATGGGCGTTGTAATATTGGTGAACCATGCACTCAGTGCTGTAAAATGTATTTCTGTCTTGTTTGGGCGAGGTATATCCATGGCATTATATACCTAGTTGTTCGATCGATGCCATGTCCTAGTCACAGATGCCCACTTTTTAGTAGTCATGCTGCGACCTTCCTCAGGGCGAAAGACGTTTGGACTGAGGTTGCAGCATGACGGCCGAAACCTTAGCATCTGTGCATATGGCGCGGCGCCTCCCGGACCTCCAAGGAAGATACAAACTCCGGCGGAGCGGTTTCACACCGCCTAGTCTCTCTGAGTGCAGAGAACGAGCGCCATCAATTCCGCTAAACCAGGCAGAAGCCAGGCTCTGCCACAAAAATATAAAAAAAGGAAATTGGTATTATATTGAAAAAATAGTACGACTGATGCACAAAGAGCACTACATTACAGAGCACGAGAACAATAACTGATTGGCACTTTGAAGGTTTATCTGTTAACAAGGCAGAACGGCGCTCCACCCAGAAATTCTTCCGGACGGAAGCACAGAGCGAAGATCAAATAACATTTTTACCACTGACAACGTAGGCATTTATCAATCGTAAACCATTTTCATACACATTCCATAGTGTTTGCAGATAGAATTGAAGTCAGTATGTTCGCGTTGAGTGTTGAGGGCGTCGACGTGTGCCGTAGCACCGTGGGCGGGCGCGTGTACCCGGCGCGCGTCGAGGGCCGCGAGGAGGCGCGAGCGGAGTACCAGGAGGCGGTGCGCGCGGGGCGCACGGCGGCGCACGTGCAGCTGAGCGCCCGCCACGCCAACCTCTTCACGGTGGCGCTGCACGTGGCGGCGCGCGACAAGGCCGCCTTCACCCTCACCTACGAGCAGCTGCTGGCGCGCGAGCACGGCCGCTACCGCCTGCGCCTCCTGCTCGACCCGGGCCAGGTGAGTTCCGCTCCCGCCCCGCCCCGCCCCGCCCCGCGCCACCCACTCGCCCGCTGCGCTCCGCCCTGCCCCGCCCCGTCCCGCACCCACCCCGCCCCGCCCAGCTCCCGCCCCGCTCCCGCCCCTCCCCGCCCCCTCCACCCCCGCTACGCGCCGCCCCTCGCTCCGCCCCGGCCCGACCATTAAGCCTGGCTCGCCCCGCCACTCCCCGCCCCCGTCGCCAAGCCCATTCTCCTCGCCCCCACCCAGCCCCCTCGCCCGCATCACGCTCACTAAACCAGCGACTGGCGGCCGCAGGTGGTGCAGCGGCTGCTGGTGGAGGCGCGCATACGGGACTCGGCCCCTCTGGCGCTGGTGCGCGTGGCCAAGCTGCGGGCGGCGGACAGCGAGGTGGACGCCGCCGCGGAGGCGCCCGACGACCCGCTGGCCACGGTGAGGGAGGCGAGTGCTGAGGGCTGACTGGTGCCGTGTGTGGTGGGAGAGGATGTGCAGGGAGTGACTCTGTTGGTGCAGGTGAAGCGGTTGGCGCCGGGGGAAGCGTTGGTGCGGTGGGAGCCAGACGAGGACGCCCAGCGCCAGTTGGCGTCAGGCGAAGGGCTACAGGGACTGCTCGAGGTGAGTCCAATGCACTGCTTCAATAAACACCTTTCGGGAGTTCCCTACCCTTCTTACCAAGTACGTATATCAGGTGGGAATTTCTTCCTTTGATGTGACGGAATAAGTACTCTTGCTTTCTGTGTAACCATCATTTGCGTTGAATAACTTCCCATTTCGTCCACCAGGTGCAGTACGATGTGGATCACAGCACCGCCTCGCAGTTGCTGGTGGCTGACGGAGGATATTTCGTTCATTTCTTCTCTCTTCCCGATGACGAACTGCCGCCCATGCCGAAACATGCGGTTTTTCTGCTGGATGTCAGCGGTTCTATGCAAGGGCGCAAGATAGAGCAGGTCAGAGTAACATCACCATTTACATTTTAAATCAACACAAGACTGTACGTTAATTCCATGCTTCTTTGTTATATAGGGATCCATTCCACAAACGCGCGTTTCAGAAAACGTTTTCATCCGTACTTCAGATTTGTATACTCTTTTGCTTGAAATAATCTTTTTAATTATGTAATCTAATTTGATTAAAAAGTATTGAATATTCTAATACATTTCCAAACGTGGAAAGGTCTTATGCCTACCTCTAAATACTGGGTAAAGTGAGTTCTTATGTTTTCCACAAAAAACCTTCCCAAGAGAATTGCTTCTACGAGTTTGAAGTTTGCTTCTGCTTCATCTCGCAAAAACCGTGCTTTTTCCAGGTGAGGGACGCGATGACAGCGATCCTGTCGGAGCTTCGAGAGAGCGACACCTTTTCGCTGCTGACGTTTTCTACGCATACGTACGTGTGGGTGCCTGGGAGAGGGTTTGTATCGGCGGCCGAGACACTTGGCAACTCTGTGGTGGTCGCCAGCCCAGAGATGGTCGCCCAGGCACAGGAAGCAATACGCCACTTACGGGTTCAAGGATGTAGGTTGACAAAGAAACTCAGTTTGTCCGTCAGAACCACCTGAGCGGTGAGATGCATTTAGAACAGAATGATGAGTTATTTAAAAAGAGAGTGAACCAAGTAAATATTTTTTCTATCGGCCTTCTGTTACTTAATTTTTAGGATCCACCAATACAATAAAATTCATAGCGGTTCATGACTTTCTAACCTTTATATTCTTCTGTAAGGTGCAGTATTGTTTGAGAGATAATCTAATATATGATGTGTGTAATCGTAATGACTTCCCAGTGTGTATCTCAATAGCGCGAGGTAGAGATCTTTAAGTGTGTCCTGGCGTCGACGCCACGGCTGTGTGCAGTTACGTACCTGTTCGACGCGCTGCAAGCGGCGTACGCAGCGGTGCGCGCCGGCCGCCAGCGGGAGGGAGGTCGCCAGCCGCTCGTCCTCCTCCTGACGGACGGGCAGCCCAACGGCCCGCACTGCGGCCGCGACGAGCTGCTGCGCGCCGTCGCGGCGGCCTCCGCCGACCCCGCCGCCTGCGCGCCGCTCTACAGCCTGGCGTTCGGCCGCGACGCCGACTGGGGCCTCCTGAAGCAGCTGTCGCTGCGCGGCAAGGGCTTCGCGCGCAGGATCTACGAGGCGGCGGACGCGGCGCTGCAGCTGCGCAACTTCTACCGGCGCGTGGCGTCGCCGCTGCTGGCGGACGTGTCCTTCCACTACGCCGACGACCAGGTGAGCGCCGCGCGCGACGCCGCGGCGGAGCGGACGCCGGAGGCAGGCGCGTGTGCGTGCGTGGGCGCAGGTGGAGGCGTCGTCGCTGACGCGGGCGGCGTTCCCCGTGCTGCTGGCGGGCGCGGAGCTGGCCGTGGCGGGCGTGGGCGTGGGCGAGGGCGTGGGCGGAGGGCTGCGGGCGACGGTGCGCGGGGCGGCGGGCGGGCGGCGGCTGGAGAGGGCGGCGGCTGTGCAGCGCGTGGAGCCGCAGCAGGCGTCGTTCGTGGAGCGCCTGTGGGCGTACCTCACGGTGAGTGGGCGAGGCGGGGCGCGTGGGCGGGCGGAGCGGGCGTGATCGCTGGGCGTGTGCGCGTGTGGCAGGTGCGGCAGCTGCTGGAGCGCGCAGACGGGGGCGACGCGCAGGCCAAGGCGCGGGCGAGGGAGCTGGCGCTGCGCTACGCCTTCGTCACGTCCGTCACTTCGCTGGTCGTCGTCAAGCCAGACGACCAGACGGGCGGCGCCGACCTGCGCGACGCTGACGAACCCTTCGATGCCCTTCCGAGTCTGAGGGGCTTTGCTCAACCGTCATTTGCGCCCTCAGGGTGCGTTCGTCCGAGGTTCCTCAGGTTAGGTGCTCTGTTTTCGTTGTAGGAGAACTGAGGATGACAATTCGTATGAATGTGTTTTGCTAAAAAATATTGTTTATCAGAGCATACATCAGTATCTTTTAAATACCATACTGAAATAAAATCTGTGCGATGCTGACAAATTCTCTCACCCAGTTCCAATGAATGGTTTTCAAGACTTTTGGGGTTAGATTAAATTAGCATTATTTTAATATAATTATCAATATCAATAATAATAATAATAATAATAATAATAATAATAATAATATACTATGTCTTAATTGCTACCCGATTTTGTTGATGCTGGCAATGATTTTGCATCTTTTATCACTCAGAGTGTCTCTTCGCCGTCCCTTCTTCTCTGCACCATCGCCCTTGCCCCAGTCATCACGTGTATACACCGCCACTGATTACGACGCCAACCCTGCTCTACCCAATTATACGGATGCACCTGCTCTCCAGGTTGCTCTTAAAAGCGACAACAGCTCTTTCTCGGAAGGAGGTAAGTGAGAATCGCTGACTAACACCACTCTACAGTAGAGCTTGTGTACCTACCTACATTAAAAAATGCGTCGTTTTCCTACAATATACATATATTTTACAAATATCTAATATTTTCCTTTTTTGAATTTGCAACGTAGTGAAATTCTATGAATAATGAATTCGGAGATTTAAATGCAAATACATTTCTTGATGTCCCCAATATCGAATGTGTTACTGTAAAAAAGATTTTGTGAACAATTTTAAGTTAAATCATGCATCAGATTGTTCTCAAATTTAAAAAAAAAAATACAAACGTTTAAATTGCTTCGAACATATTATAAATATAGAATAGTGCACGTAGAAAGGTCTTTCTTAATGCAATCATTTATACAATAGCAGAAATTCAAATCACTCGTGTTTTGTATCCCCTTAATTAACTCTCTCTCCATTATCCGTGTTTATGGCTAACCGTGCTTACTATATCTTAGAAAATAGCAAGGTGGTTTTAATACTCAGAATTTTTGTGTTTTTGAAGGAACAGATACCAAACATGTCCATACGCCCACCTTAATCACATGAAAGCTTGAATGATCCAGGTGACTTTTCGAGAATGGTTTTTCTATCTATGTTTTTTGTTATCTTTAACAAAATTTCATGAGGAGAATTGGCAACATAAAAGACTTGCTATTCTGTGTGTTAATGCCCCTTCACACCTCTTACACTATCCTAAAAATACAGGATGACCAAACTTTTATATACTAGTAATTCCATTTGAAGTGACTTCAAGAAGGACAATATTTCGACACGTGATTTCCAGTATGAAACAAAAGTACAAAACCATTGCTAATCCGTTTTCTTCTACAAGATGATTGAAAGAAGTTCTACGAATTCGAACGCTAAAAGATGCAATTTTTGCCGAAAGTGATGCTTGCGTAAACGTACCTGCAAATACGTAATGATTTTCTGGGTGAAAATCCTAGATACTCGAAAAAGACGCGGAAGAGGCAAATGGAGAACCTTTTCTTGAGCTGGCCACATCAATCCCAGATATCACTAACGCCAATAAAGACAATATTGCTGATTGGCTACAAAAAGAACTCGACGGAGAGGGATTCGAACGCCTAAGCGACAGTTCGTTATGCCAGCACAACTGCTACTCCACATCCCAAAAGAATGATTCAAAGGACAATGAGAGTAAAGAAGGATGGCATTTTGGGAGCTAGAAAAAGAAAATATTATTGTCAACCACAGGAAGTAGTTGATATTCTGCATATTTCCCTCAGCTTGTGTACACAGGTAAATTTTGTTTTTTATGGACGTTAAGAGAAATTCGAACTCAAATAAGAAGTGTGAGAGACGGATAGCGAGAGAAACTGATAGCGAGAGAGACTGGTAGGGAGAGAGATGGATAGCGAGAGAGATGGATCCCTCTAGGTACTTTATATTTTAAGTTCCGATGGCGCAGAAATTCATAGAAATAGCATTTTAAGTACATATATAAAACATTTCACCAAAGTGTCTCAATTAACTGTGCTTTTCATTCGATCGAAGCTTCCCCACATTACCCTGATACCGTCGCTTTTTCAAATTGCTCCGTGAGTTTCCGTGTGATGTTGAGTCAAATGTTGAAAAATATCTCGACAAAAATATCTCGTAAAACTATTTTAATAGTAGAGTACAAAGCATTGACTTCTATGATGCAAGTGCCATTTTCAATTTAGTTTAGAATTTTCGAAAAATTACAGGTGTGACATTTTGAACATCTAGCAATTCATTAAATTTTTTTGAGATGTTTTTTAAGTGTTTAATGCATTTGTATAAACAACATTTTTAATATGTCTGTTATGAAGTTCTTGAAAATTTTATTCTAGCATAGATAAACCGAAAATAGGGGATTTGAAATAATGTTCAAACAATATTTTTGGAAAACTTCATTGGTTTTCTCAAAATATATTTATTTTTCTTTGCATTCTATGATATTTGTATAAATTCATTGTAATAAAGGTATTAGGGTATCGTGTTACTAAACGTTAAAACATGACAGCGTTTTTTATTACACAGTTTATAAAGTACTACAATATCTCTAAACAATAAACCAACGTGCTGGCTCAGGTTTTCTATAATTATTTCTCTTCAGTTTTGTCTGTATATAGATTTGTATTTCTGAGTATAATTTTTGTATAGTGTTTGTTACTTTGGAGCCAATTGTATTGAGCATAAATCAGGTTAATACAACGCATTACCGAGAGTTCTTTATTTCCAGTATACCAATATCTAGTGAGTTAAACGATTCATGCCTCCCTTAATGTGCATAAACTAAATCAAACAGAAATGAGTTGTAAATGAAAACATTCCTATTCTAAATAAACGGCAGTGCGCCTTGCTCGTGGCAAAAAGGCAGATCGTTTATACTTGAACTAAATGCAAAGGAATGTTTTGAATAATGTACAAAGTTTTACCAATTTTAAAGACGATAGTTTGTTTAAATTGAGGAATGCGAGGTCGATATGGAGCGTTCATTTCAAGATATTTATGTTACAAATCATCCCAAACGGAGGGGTGTGTTTCAAGAAAGTGAGTGGTGCGAGCGTCTTTGGATCGCGCTGCAGGCGGCCGAGCTGAACGTGGCGCAGAGCGGGTCGGCCGGCGCCGCCGTGGCGACGCTGGCGCGGCCGCTCCGGGCCCTGGCCACGTCGGTGCAGAGCGAGGCGCCGCCGCAGGAGACCGACACGCAGCAGACGACGGCGCGCGTCACCGACGCGACCGCGTCCGCGCTCGCCGCCCTGCACCAGCCGCTCAACGTGCTGCGCCAGCACGTGAGTACACCCGCCCCCTGCTTATCCGATCGCCGATGCGAAGAAGGGGCACGTGTGGGGCTACGGTTAGTCCGTCTTCACACCTACCGTCACAAGCGGCTCGTGAACAGATAATAATAATATATAATAATATTTTTATTTGGCTACAATTGGCTGATTGCCAGGTGGTAGCCATAACCCTACAGTTTTACAATAAATGAGCATTTATAATTCAAAAACAATTTACCATATAAAAACAATTTACAATACACTCCTTTCGAGCATATACACTCAATATATAAACATACACAGACCTGTATACATCTATGGCACATATATACACCCATACACACACACATACATATATATACATATATATACATACATACATATATATATATATATATATATATATATATATATATATATATATATACATACATACTGTAACACCCCCGGTGAGAGAACGCCCGGTAAGCGGTCCGGTTAATAGCTCAGTCGGTGATGGAAGGAATCGTTAAACAGATACTGGTAACATGAAAGAAACACTTTGATCACTGGTAAAAATCACTTTTATTCCTGGGCAAAATAATTTAAAATGCCCCAGGGAAGTTACACTTGTAAATCGAATAAGAAATCTGAAAATTAGGTGGAAAGAAAAGAAGATGAAAAGGTTAGTATTCAGAAAAAAGCTTAAAATTAGGAAGACTTATAATTACAATTACAATGGTAAAAAATATTACAGGTCAATGTGTCATAGCGCGACACCGCATTACAGAATTTACGCAGGGATGAATACCCTGAATTATGTTGCCTTGGTAAAGTTTTTTGTGGGCCCGAGACGGGCGCGTTGCGGCCGAGGGAGGCGGCGGCAACCTTCACAGAGGGCGCGGCCGGGGCGATGCCCTTGCACCCACCCAGGCACGCACGTCAGCTGGTGGTCGGGTCGTGACGTCACCACAGGGGTGGTGGCGCGTGGCGTCTGGCGTTGAACTGCGTCTGGGAGAACTGGCAGTAACTGGTAGAGAACTGGTAGTGACTGGTAGAGAACTGGTAGTAACTGGTAGAGAACTGGTAGTGACTGGTAGAGAACTGGTAGTAACTGGTAGACTTGGAGCGGCCGGGCGATTTCAATCTCAGAAACGTAGTAATTAACTATGCGTACCTCTGATTCTCATTATAATAATTGTCGAACACAACTTCGGACAGTTTAGCAATCCTGCGGAGAAACGTTCGCCTCTCATCACGGCGAATTCCCACCCCAGAGAATTTTCTCTGTCTACTGCAGCCGGCACAATGCTCAAAACTCGCAGCAAAATAATAAAATCCCACATAGGCACATTCGGCCGAATAATTCCCACCCCAGATAAGTTTTTCTCCCAACTGCCCTCAGCCTAGAACTCAGGCTCCTTCCGACGAATAATTATAAGTTTTTCAGAGACACACTGGTCTCTCCCCGACGAATAGTTACCCCCCAGAGAAGATTCTCTCCCGACTGCTCCCCGTCTAAGTGATCTGGCCCCGTCTGATGCTCTGCACTTTCTGATATTCTCTCACTCGAAATTGTATTAGGTCAACTTTTACCCCCCACTCGTTTTCTCGTATGTTCCAGCTCCTTATGATAGTTGCTTCGCTATTGGCCAAAAGAAATGTCGCATTACGTTATTTCAACCAATCGTGACAGGAGTAGTGAATGAAGTTTCGACTCTTTGCATCACTGTGAGCGTCCAGAATTTTCCTATTCCTTCTAGAACATGCTTGCACAAGACAGGCGTTGTCCGTGAAAGAATTTATCGCTCTGGGATTCCCTGGATGTCGATTTCAAGAGCGTTCTAGAAGGTTCACAGCTGGTCTAGCGAACACGTGCTTCTCGCAGTGAATCTTTCGACGACTGACCCTTGTAACGACTTTCTTAATGTGCCGGGGGCGCAAACGGGTGTCGCGATAAGCGAGGTTGCACGTGCAACGCCGTATGTTTATTTCCCAATAGAACTCAGGGTGGCCGAGTCTGTTTGTTTAATTTAATTTTCCTGGCATGAGGAAATCGGTATCGCTACAATACATACACACATACATATACATACACACATTCATACATACATACACACACATACATACATGCACATTCCTATACATGAATGCTCACTCTCACGTTCACACATAACACGAACACACACACACTTGCCCTACATATTATACATGCCTACATTTAAATGAAGAACATATATTTAGTTACACCTAGTAAACATGCACATATATACATATACATAAAATTAACCAGTTACACAATGTTTTTTAAATATAAACACAATGTGGATTTTTAAAGTTAGCTCTTTAAGCATTTAGATTTGCTTCCCACCTACTGTCGCACTTCACTTCACTACATTACACTACACTACACTACACTACACTTTATCTATAATAATTTACAAATTGTGTATTCTGAACTGTGCGGTAAAATACATCCTCTACAAGTACTTATTAAGTCGTCTTCTAAAAACACCAACAGAGCCAGGAAAAGGCTCTACGACCGCTGCAGGGATTTCATTCCAATTTTTAACCGTACGATTTACAAATGAATATTTCCCTATGTCCGATCTCTGACATCTACTTTTTATTTTGCATTTGTGATCGTTTCTCCCAACTCTTGAAGGGGAGTCCAGTCTTTTCGTTATTTCTGTCCATGCAGGTGACTTACTGTACGCCTTGAAGAGGCAGCACAATCTGGCTTTTTTTCTTCGTACACTGAGGGCCTCTATAGGTTTTGGTGGATTTGAACTACTCGAAGATCCCTTATTTATGAATTTGATTGCTTTCTTTTGAATTTTTTCTAACTCTTCAATCTGACCTAATCTGTATGGGTCCCATCCAGCTGATGCGTATTCAAGAATCGGCCTAACTAAAGATGTGTATCCTATTTTTCGACTCTCCATGTTTCCCTTTTTAAGTGTTCTCATTGCAAAGTGTAGTGACTTCCACGCTTTTCGGGCAATAGAAGTAACGTGTTCCCCTCATCCCAAGTCTTGGCGTAATATGACACCCAGATACTTACAACGCGATACTTGTGGAATGAATACGCCTCCCATTTGGTATTCTAAAGAAACCTTCTTTGCTGATTTCGAAAAGCTTAGTGATTTACTTTTTACGGCATTTATCTTCATTTTATTAATGGTAGCCCAGGAATGAATGTTATTAAGATCGTTTTGAAGTGTGAGAATATCTTCATCCGAATCTATTCGCCGATAAATTATGCAGTCGTCCGCAAATAAGCGCATTACTGACTTAATACAAGATGGCAGATCGTTGATGAATGCCAAAAACAACAGCGGTCCTAAGACACTTCCCTGGGGGACGCCGGACGTAATTAGGGTTCCCTCTGAATGTTCATGTCCAACTCGAACTTGTTGAACCCGATTTATCAGGAATTCCCGTATCCATCCTATTACGCGATGGTCAACTCCCGTTTTTGTCAGCCAAATTGAACGATTTTTTTATATCTCAATATTGTTGAGTTTTTTATCATGAAATTTGATATTTAAAAGGTTAACGCTTTTGTAGTTAAGAGGAAAACGTGAAGCCATTGCAAAGAAACCTAAGTGGTGCTAAAATGCAAAGGTATATTAGTTCTTTTCTTTTGTCAGGGTTTTCGTATTTGCCCCCAGTAGTATAGAAAAGGGGCGTACTGGGCCAGATTTATCAGACCCACAATTATTAGATTTTAAATTTTCCTCATTTTTCATTAAAATCGTATTAAAATACTAAAATTTATTCATTTGTATACAATATATACTCATTTCACGTGTTTTTGAGGTGTGGAAATTTGGAAAAAATACTGAACCAGATTTTACATATTATTCCAAATATTCTAGACCACATATTTCAAAACACTTTACTTTTACAAAATATCATTTTGAACAAATGCAACGCTAGACCAAGTTCTTATAATTTCGAACATCATTTCTTACACATTCAATAGTTCAGTCATAAAAAACTTAATTCAATAATATTCTCTGCCATAACTCTCTTTATGACCTTTATGAACTAATCTCAAATTCTTAGCTCTTAAAAGATTTTTATATCGTTATCTTTTCACCAATTAGCAAATTGATTAGGTAAAATCACACTAAAGATTTGTCCTTGTTTATCAGTTTATAGATCCAATGCTATTTTATTGTTTTCATATTTTGTATATACATTTTTTATATCAGCAATTGGATAATCATGATTTTACATTAGTTCAGTTTTTTAAATGAATTTTAACGTATGTAGGCTAGTTCAGTTTCGATATAAATGCCTATTTAGTAGAAAATTACAAATAATTACCCATTTGAAGTGGGCGTTGTATCGAAACTGAACCAAGCTACACATGATAAAATGACAAAAAATAACAGAACTAATGAAAAACCGTGAATATTCTATTGCTGATATAAGAAAGGTGAAACTATTTATATTAAAATCTGATTCAGGAATTATTGAAATAAAATCTGGTTTAGGAATTATTGAAATAAAATCTGGTTTAGGAATTATTGAAATAAAATCTGTTGAAGCATTATTGAAATAAAATCTGCTTTAGGAATTACTGAAAGAAAATCTAGCTAGGAATTATTACTGAAATAAAATCTGGTCTAGGAATCGTTATTGAAATAAAATATGTCTAGGAATTATTATTGAAATAAAATCTGTCTATGAATTATTATTGAAATAAAATCTGGTCTAGGAATTATTTCATGTATAAGTCATCACGATATAATACCCCTTGAGTTTGTGAAGAACATTTATCAGCATTATTCGATGATTACATATTAGGGAATCAAAATATTGAAAGAGAATATTGTACACTTGGGAGACATAAAGGTGTGTATTGTTGGTATTTAGTACAAACATTAAAAATTCATAAGCAATTGATTAGAGTTAATTTAATTTTTTTTAAATACAATTAGACAAAAATGATTATAATCTTAATCATATATATCATGAATATGTAAGTGGTGATATGAAATTTGAATTTAAAAATGAATTTAAAAATTTGTCAGTAATGATGGGATGAATAAATTTGTTTTATTACAATTGATATGACACAAATATGAAATGATGATAAATGTTGAAATAAAATCCAATCGTTTTTAAACAGACAAATGCAATATAAAATCCTGTTTGATTCAACATAAACGTAATAAACATATTTAAAGGAAAAAAGACAGGATTTTATATTGTGTCTATATCAGTGACCTTTTGTAACACTTCTATTACCATTTTTCTATTATCAAGTTTCTAGATTCTTACTTTCCCGTTTAAGTACGTATATAGGGAGAATTATACGTAGTACAGGGAAAGCTATGATATACTGCGGAGAATCGATTTCGAGATTTCAACGGAAATACAAGTTATGGGGTCCCCTGATTCCGAAACATTTTATTTTTCAAAACGACCGTCTGTCTGCCTATATGTCTGCCAGTCTGTGTGCCCTCCTCTCAGTCTGTGCGTCTACCTCTCTGTCTGTGCGTCTGTCCGGCTTGTTGGTCAGTCCGTCCGTCCAGGAACACCACACACATTTTTTCTTTAACCATTTGGTAGGAATAGTGTTAATTGTACTCTATTAGATGACATAAACTTCATATTGCTCAATTCTTTTGCTTTTTAAAAATTACAAAAATGTAATTTTTTGACTTCTTTCAGTCGTAAATACTCGACCATTTTGTGTGAAAACTAGGTGAAAATTCCGCATTTTCAGAAATGCTCAAACGCCACGTTCTCAAATAGCTCCAAATTTTTTCTTCGTACTTTTCAAACACATAGTGCTAAATCCACTCTTTAATATGACGAAGAGTTCATTATGTATTTTTGTTTTTCAAAATTACACAAATATAATTGTTTTGAAACATCTCTCACGCAGTTAATATGCACATTTTCAAAAATTTGTAAACACTATTGTATTTCTGAGTTAATGTTTTTTAAAATTACTTCAAATAAAAGTTTTTCGAAAACACAAATTTCGGCGAAAAAGGTTCACCATTCAAATTTCGAATTTACAGCAGCGTTAAGCACCATTTTATTATAAACTGCTGCAAATTTTACAGAGAAAATTGAAATTAGGACGAGGTTTTTTAGATTTTTAATATTCATAAAATATTTCCGTTCTTTTATTAGGAATCCGAAAAACTAAGAAAATTTGAAAAAATGTACTTTCAGCGGCCATAGATGGCAGATGGCAAGAGTCGGTGGCTAGTTCGTATAGCTAGCCGAGACCAAAGGAAATAGAAAACTAATTCGGCAAAGTCTGTGCCATTCTTTAGAACCAGTAGTTCACGCATAATGTACTCACTTGTAAATTTTATTTTGCAGATATTAATTTCGTTATGGATGATCGTTGTGAGCAGAATTTGGACCTTCCAATATCCAGTAAGATCGACGAAATAATCGTTGTGAGTATAGCTGATTTAGTCATGAGGGCCCTTATTTTGACCATCATTTCAAACAATAGAATAGTTGTGTCCGGTGAAAACCATGTAGAAATGATTCGCAGTCATTTCATCAATGTTTGCTAAGTTTTATTGGGCCTGTATTCCGTATAACGTATCTTTCTACCAACCGAAAAAGGTTTGTAAGAAACCAATACGTATTCAAGAAAAGTAAATTTCAAAGTGTCTATTTAAAGAAATATTATGTACACGAATTGTTCTTTTGTTGGTATTTTGTAAGTTTAATTTAAAGAGTGATGAGTGTGAAGACGGGCAGCGTAATGTTTCGTGGCTGTGGGGTCTCTGTGTATCGTCGAGGTGCATGGCCTCAACTCTATCAAATGATTAAATTCAACATTCTCACATGCTTTAGTCACTATTTGTATCAGTTTTCCCGCCGCTTTATTGAATGATAATGTCAGAACGAACTGAATCCCCCGTGACTGTTCCTAACTACATATGCGCTCACTGAACTGACGCTTTCGAGGCATTATCAGCTGTCTCACAGCTTCTCAAGCTCAGAGCGTTGCATAACTTCTAAATGTCAAATTAGCTTCTTACAGTTTCTGCCATTGAACATCCGAATGAACTGTAGATGCTGGTTAGGTGTATTATTATTATTATTATTATTATTATTATTATTATTATTATTATTATTATTATTATTATTATTATTATTATTATTATTATATCCCATTACAAACCGTAGAGGGCAAGGGTCTCCGGCTGCCGGGTGGGTTACAAAGCGGTTTTGGGGGATGCTCAACTGATTTATAATGTCTAAGTAATCGTCTTTTGCGCCGACCTAAGTGTATAGATTTCCTATTACATTTTTGCTCTTTAAAGGGACTTTTTTGCATACACTTTTTTAAAAGATTACGTTTAAAGTTTTTTAAATGAAACGTCATTAGTTACAATTAGAAACTGTGATTTAGTGGTATAAATATATAGTGCTTCCAAAGCACAAGTATGATACCGTCTCCCATTTTCTCTTCAGCGCGGCGACATTCAAAGTCTGGAAGTGAGGTGTGACGTCGTTCACCGCTACGCCCGGACGGAAGTGCTGGGTGCCGTGGAGAATCCGGCCGACGAGTCAAAGGTGCTGACGTTCGGTGTGCTGCTTCCTGAAGAAGCTTTCCTTTCAGGCTTTGAAATGTGAGTATTAAGAGGCGGATAAGTCAACACACACACTCACACATACGTGCGCACACTATGCATGACAACTCGCTTCAGATATTTAGCGAATGCCGCTTGACAGGAGGCGGATATACCAACTCAGTGTCTTATGACAAAGTAAATCAACTAGTTCAACGTGGCGTCCCCGACGCCGTAATCGGTTTGAAAAGTGTCACGTGTTGAAAATTCCTGAATGTCACGCATAACTTCTAAATACAAATTAACTTCTTACTGTTTCTGTCATTGAACATACGAATGAACCGTAGATGCTGATTAGATTTTTTATTCTTAAAAACATCCGATTGGCTTCTGATTGCCATCTTCAAATATTAATTTTGCTTCTATTTCCGTGGTTCTGGATTTATTAATAATTTTCCGCCCGTTTCCGCATGGGAATTTTTGCAGGTTACCGTATTTTTTTCATTTCCTTTGTTTATATTGAGCCCCTTTCCACTTCGAAAATTTCAGAGATGTTTATATTAACTAGGAATCTTCTTTTTCTATTCGATCTATCCAGTTTTCCACTGATAATTGATCTTGAGATATCCGATCTTCACAATGTTACTTTTTTCGCGCTCTTCTTTTGCTTTTGCTCTGTTTGCATTTGTGTTGTCATATCATTGTCTATGGGGGTAATTAGAGCCTTTTCACTCGGGAATATTCTTTGATACCTGTATTTTTTCCTCAAATGAGGCCATTTTCACTTCAATTATTCTTCTACCCCCTCTGTTTTTGCCCAAGGGAAATGCTTCTGGAAAATCTCCGCTAAACCACTCTGTTGCTGGACACTCTTAGTAATATTTGCAGTTTTGCTCTATCTTCGAGATATATTTGCTTGCTTTTTATTGTGAAACGGTTTTTATCTAGACTAATGTTTCTTTCAACCCCTTCAGGCTGCTACGCTTAATTCATAATGTTTTAAAGTGGACTGTATTGATAAGGTATAGTTGGAGCACAGCAGTCCCGAAACCCTTTGATAGCTCAGGGAGGATGTATGTAGGCGTTCTGGATTGACAGAAAGGAAGTTCTTACATTTAATAATCACTGCACTTAAGCTCTTGATTACATGTCACAGTTAAAACATCGCCGTACATGATAGCTGAAGCACAGTATTTCCTCGTGCGAGTGGTCTAGTGCAAATAACTCACATTACACGGACAGCACAGGTAGAATTCGTTGTAGTTCAGGAACTGGGAGAGCCCAACTTCGCACAAATAAAATGATACTTTGCGTGAGCTAACCGGGAACAACCCAAGATTGCACAATTAACTGAATGTACAAATGGTCTGACGCAGATAATCTACACTACCCAGACAGTGTACTTGAAAGTTGCACGTACCAACTGGGAACGGCCCGAGGTTGGACAGTAAAATCTTCCGTATGTTGACTACACACAGAGGCCGCCAACACGGAGCACACGTGTGGCTTCGCACGCTGCTTGCTGCGGATCTGAACTGGCGGTTTAACGACGGGAGCATCGTCAGACAGCTAGTGCTCGTGCGCTCAGGGGGAGGGGATGGCAGTGGCCAATCGCAATTAGCCATTTGAATTTGGCGATAGAACGTTCTGGAGGGTTGACTGGTCCTTTGCGAACTGCTAACGGAGGTAGCGAGGCTCGGCACGTGTGTTTCTAGGAAAGCCCAGGGCTGTATCCGGTGGCGTGTTCTTATGAACGCAACGGTCGGGCGTTGTGCCAGTTACAGATCAACTGTTCTGCCTTGCGTCGTATGAAATAAAATTATATTTATTCTGCTTTGCTGTGGGCCCGAGCACCCTTCTTTTATTAGTTTTAGTCCTTCTTCAGCACTCTTTGTCCTCTTCATATTTTTCATATATTTTAACAATTTGTTGGTCCATAACATTTTTACTTTAAAGTGAAATTTGTTCTAGTTGCTTGAGTCTTGTATTTAACTCACAAATTTCTTTCATCTGGTTTTCACGAAAATCTGATATCTATTCTTTAATTTCTTTTACCTTATTGAATATTATGTTCAATATATCGTCCGTTCTTTCGAAATTGCTCTTCTTTTTTGGTGGCATTTTGAAATCGCGTTTTTAATATTCTCGTTAGTTTTCCGGCGTCATTATTATGACAGGTTTTAAATAAGAGGTACCTTAATTCTACGTAAGGATACTTCGAAAAATTGTCACAACCACTACTAGATGTCTCTTCGTCATCCGATTCATAAGGATTTCGCGGCGAGAGAGTAACAATTTCACTTTTTTGACTGAAATATACAGTATTTTAACGATGTAACAACCACTTCAAGTCGTCTCTTCACCCTCAGATCGACTTCGGACTAGATAAAGGGTCCGTGGCGTGTGAAGTAACACAACCTCACTTTTGTCTGAAGTACATGATAAGTTCTCCTTTTGACAAGATTACGTTATCGTGAGATATATCTTCAAGTGCACTGTACGGGGGACACCCACTTGACTTAATCCGGATTACTTTCTGCGACAGTTCCATCTGGTTAATACCTCTAATCACTTATTTTCGAACAGCTTCATACATCATACACGTCTCTGGTAACCGTCCGTCACCTTATACCTTCTAATAGTGTTATACTCCCGTTCGAAACCTCCCTACACCCAGTGACCTTACATAATACGAAATTTGAACTCTCCAAAAGGGATATGAACTGTTAATATTGCAAATTGTAATTGCCATAAAAAATACTTGCAGGTATGGATGATGTGAATAGTTAGAATTTAGTACAACTACATTTGGTAGTCTCTTTTGCTAATATGCACAAAAATGCACATAAAAGATCACATATAAGCTGTTCTTTAGCGTTATTCTGTAATAAGATCATTCTCAATTACTTATTAAAATTCTGTCGAATTTTCTAGAACTTCCATTTTATCCTTCTCCTACTTTGCTTGACTCTTCCGTGTGAACGGGCGTAGAAAGACTAATCTAATGATATACATATTGTTGTATGTCAGACGAGCATCTTACGACGGAACTATGGGAATTCAGAGAGAGAAAGTATGTGTAGAAGTGTGGACGTTGCCGCACAAAGCTGGGGTCGATCAAGAACTAGGGTCGGCTGACAGGAGGGAAAGGAAAAGCAGCCCTTGGCGTAGCGAAGCAGAATGTGGGGGAGGAATTGACCAGAGAGCAGTCGGGGAGATTCTTTCCTCTGATCTCAGCAGCGGTACGAGAAGGTGGTGTGAGAAACGCGGCAGAGATTCATAGTGTTCATTGGAGAGAACGCTTGAATACTTTTTGCGATCGAATGCAATCCAGGCATTTTTAATTCAGGGTGTCGGAAAAGCGGTGCTTCAGTTTAAATGAACTGTGAAATTATAAGACGCAAATAATTGCGAGTTTTTGAGAGAAAGAGGCAAGAAGAGTTATTACGCAGTTACAATCTGGTAATTGCGTACGAGAACAGAAGTTAGGCGACATAAATACTGTGGTGAATAGCGGTCATTGTAATCTACGAGCGCAAGAAATGTGTTTTAATTCCACGAAAGCCCAATTCGTGAGAAACACGCGCTTCAGAAGAGCAGCGATGCGGCGTACGACGAAGAGGACGATTGGACGAGGACGTAGAACGGAAGAAAACCGCTGAGGACGGCTGGACGAGGACGGGAGGCGACGAAGGCGAGGGAATTCGTGGTGTCTGGCAGCCTGTCCCTGGCCTCGCGCGCTGCAACGTTGTTCTCGAAGGCGGCGCCCTCGTGACCCCGGCTGCAGGCGCACTAAGACAAAGAACGCCCAGCATAAAACCGTTTTGTTGTGAGTTGTGAAAGAGAAATTGAAACGGTGATTTTAGATCGCTCAAATCTAGTACAGAAACTGGGAGGGGAAGACATTCGAAGCGTATCTTGTGTAGTTAAGTAGTGCGTACAAGTTCCGATTTCAAACGTGAGGATCAAGAGAGGGGAGCATCATTGTCAATTTCAATAATCCGTAATGTTTAATTGCAAACGGATGAACTCTGTTAAATAAAACTAGAATTTTTGGAAGGGAAATCACACTGATGTTGAGCAAAGGGGATATTTTGTAGGTAATCTACTTGTGTGGAAGATAGTGTTATTTTTTGGAAATTTAAAGTAAGAGATGTTCAGTAAGCAAATTTGCTTGGGATCCTAATTAGAAGCTGTAATATAATTTATAAACGGAAATTAGTTCGATAAAGTGTTAAAGTAATTGATCGAGCAAAAATGTAGATATCATAATGCTCTTTTTAATGAACTTCAAGATTAAATAAATCCAGGATATACCCACAATTCATACTGTTTTATTTTCACATACGATCAATGAAAGAGTTTCTCCTGACCAAGACGCTTGAGTCTTTCAGGTTCTTCTTAACTAAATTTGTGGTATATTGTGACCATCCACACCCGTTACGTCACAAATATATAACATTAAAAGACGATTGTTTTGTATATTTATGTGAATAAGGTGTCACTTCGGTTTAATAAGAATAAATTTTAATTTGAATATTCATTTGAAAATCGGTACTTGTACGCTTAAGGATATGAATGTGAGAAGTCCAACTTAACAAGGTAAATGTCCTTTTCTAGCATTACTAACAGTTTGGTTTTCTCCGTATTCACTTGAATTTCTTAATGTTTGTTGAGATCTAAGGCAATACTGTTCGTACGTTTCTTGGAGTTCTTTTTTAAAAAAATCGATAATATGGATGAAAATGAAATGAAGTCTGCCGCGCGATTCCCTTGTCGCATTGGAGATAGCAACAATAAGAGTTGCCACTTTTGTGGAAGAAAATCCATGGAGCCATGGAGCGAAGGTTTCTTTTGAGTTCTGGGGTTCCTTTGAGTTCAACGCCCTCTATAAAAATCTATTTGGGTGGCGTTGGGTTAATTCCCGGCATACTCGCTGAGATCGCAGCGCTAAAACACGCAAAACACATTTTGGGAATTTTTTAGATGCTTGTGGTGTGATCCGAAAAATTATTAATTCCCCACCAGGAGCCCGAGACACAATGCCTATGTCTCGATTAGTGCATGGGAAGTGGTCTAGCCGCCATGACGGATCCGCGCACACGCATACTCGCAGTTACTCAAATACAGTAGAGGGATTTTCTAGACCATGTTACAAAATACTACGGTCATATAATGCAAAGTATCGGGCAAAATAGCACATGGAGTGTTACTGCCTCATACCCTGAAGTTGATTTCACGACACAAATTCACCAATCACAATCATCATCCTTCATGGATGTGGTTGTGAGCTAGTTTACGAGAGACCTGACACGTTACAGTTAAATATATTATAACTTTCTTTGTTGTACCGAATACTACGTGGCAAACGGTAGGTGTAATGCCCCCTGGCCAGGAACTAACTTAATTACTTCCCTTTGGAGAAAGATTTTTTTTGTTCTTAAAGTTTTTGAAGCAATGTCTTACGGCCGGGAAATAAACCAGTGTTACGTGCATTAAGTGAAAATGTTCTTTAATCAGGGGCCTCCTTTACGCTTGAATGGCTTTTCCAAAAAGCAAGAGCGGGGACAGATTATATTTCATTCTTCTTGAACGAAGATGTGTGAAGTAAGGATTTTCTTTTCACAAAAGAGTAGTATTTTTGAATTAATGCCTTCTGACCTGGCACCAAACCAAACGATTGCGTTATTTCAGAGAGAATATTCCCTACGGTATAGCAATTCTCCTCTATTTAAGTCAATAAGCCGCAAAATGTAAACAAATTGAAAATATTTATCACACATCACTTGCACTATCAGTAATGTTTAATTTTGACTATAATTTAATATATTTCTATAAAGATGTAATTTTGTTATCTGAATACAGATTAACAATCAATATTGCACCCAGAACGAGCGAAAACAAACACCAGCAAGCCGACGTTGTAAATTATTGGTCCAGCATTGTAACAGTTGCATGAAGAGAAGCCAATATTTATCACGAAATCAATATTAATTTAAGACACGAAATGGCCTGTGTTCGTAGAGCGGTGGGAGGCACCGCCTGCCCTGTGCGTGTGGTGGAGCGCCGCGAGGAGGCGCGGGCGGAGTACCAGGAGGCGGTGCGGGCGGGGCGCACGGCGGCGCACGTGCAGCTGAGCGCACGCCACGCCAACCTCTTCACGGTGGCGCTGCACGTGGCGGCGCGCGACAAGGCCGCCTTCACCCTCACCTACGAGCAGCTGCTGGCGCGCGAGCACGGCCGCTACCGCCTGCGCCTCCTGCTCGACCCGGGCCAGGTGAGTTCCGCTCCCGCCCCGCCGCGCCCCGCCCCGCGCCACCCACTCGCCCGCTGCGCTCCGCCCTGCCCCGCCCCGTCCCGCACCCAGCCCAGCCCAGCCCACCCCACCCCACCCCGCCCCGCCCAGCTCCCGCCCCGCTCCCGCCCCTCCCCGCCCCCTCCACCCCCGCTACGCGCCGCCCCTCGCTCCGCCCCGGCCCGACCATTAAGCCTGGCTCGCCCCGCCACTCCCCGCCCCCGTCGCCAAGCCCATTCTCCTCGCCCCCACCCCGCCCCCTCGCCCGCATCACGCTCACTAAACCAGCGACTGGCGGCCGCAGGTGGTGCAGCGGCTGCTGGTGGAGGCGCGCATCCGCGACTCGGCCCCTCTGGCGCTGGTGCGCGTGGCCAAGCTGCGGGCGGCGGACAGCGAGGTGGACGCCGCCGCGGAGGCGCCCGACGACCCGCTGGCCACGGTGAGGGAGGCGAGTGCTGAGGGCTCACTGCGTGAGGGGAGGAGGACTGACTGGTGCTGTGCGCTGTGCGCAGGTGCAGCGCCCGTCGCCGACGGAGGCGCTGGTGCGGTGGGAGGCGGGCGAGGAGGCGCAGCGCGGACTGGCCACGGGCGACGGCCTGCGCGGGCTGCTCGAGGTGCGTCTTAGTCAACTTCTTCCCCTTTTCAACATTCAAACATTCACCAATCCACCGAAACGTGTAGACTTCAAATGAAGTATTTTCTCAATAAAGAATTGCTTTTTAACTGTACAAAACTAATCAACTTTAACCTAATTCTGGACTGTAAGCGATAAAAATTATATTATTACAATTAATTGAATAAAACGTTATATCATCAATAGGTTCAGTACGATGTCAAGCAAACGGACACGTCACAACTGCTGATGAGCGAAGGAGGATATTTCGTGCACTTCTTTTCACTACCAGAGGGTCACTTGCCTATGCCAAAACATCTCATCTTTGTCCTCGACATTTGTCAATCAATGTACGGCAGCAAAATGCAGCAGGTAGGTAGCACAAAATTGAACTTGAGTTGATCGAGAGAAGTTATTAATAATTGTAAATAAGCTAATTCTTGATATGAGTTTTGCATAATGCGCATCATCCATGTAATGAACACCAGTGGTTTTGTGGCGTTGCTTTGTTTACAAGTTATGCTTGTAGATGAAGGAGGCGATGGCAGCGATCCTGTCGGAGCTGAGTGAGGGCGACGCCTTCTCGCTGGTGACGTTCGCTGCTGAGACGCGCGTGTGGGTGCGAGGGCTGGGCTTCGTGGCGGCGACGGAGGGGCGCAGGAACACGGTGGTGGGCGCTACCAGCGACATGGTCCTCGAGGCGCGGGAGGTTGTCGGCCAGCTGCAACATCAGCCAACCGCAGGTGACTAAAATCCCCTTCATCACAACCACGAGACGCGCGTGTGGGTGCGAGGGCTGGGCTTCGTGGCGGCGACGGAGGGGCGCAGGAACACGGTGGTGGGCGCTACCAGCGACATGGTCCTCGAGGCGCGGGAGGTTGTCGGCCAGCTGCAACATCAGCCAACCGCAGGTGACTAAAATCCCCTTCATCACAACCACGAGACGCGCGTGTGGGTGCGAGGGCTGGGCTTCGTGACGGCGACGGAGGGGCGCAGGATCGCGGTGACTATAAAATGTCCCGTCATCTCAATCGTGCGTTCGTTTTGGAGTAAAGAATGAATTGTCAGTTTAATCACTAGCATAGTTTTCTACTTTGATAGTAGGACAACGTTTGAGTTGCAAACAGCTAGCAACTTTTTATACAAGGTGTAAGCGTGTAGTTTGTCAATTTCAGGTGACTTTTCAAAGATCGTTCCATTGCATCATTCGTAGGGCGTGTCTGCGGTAAGGAGCGAATTGTTATTCTATAGCACCTTTTACGTTTTTGTTAGTAAAAGGAAGTTTTCATGTACGTGTAACCACTGACATTTTCCTTGCGACGCAAAAGGTTGTCGGTTAGCTGCAACAGGAGCGAAATTTGCGTCTTCAAAGGACTTCTTCTCTGAACCTGTGTATAGTCACTCGATTTGTAGTATGAAATAAATTGACGATTTTTTCACCAGCATAGTTTACTACTATGTACAAAATTGTGTACATGACTTGGGCGGTCCACTACGTTCTATGCCATACCTCTCGCTCCTTACCTGTGCACGTAGTCTGTCTAGAATCTTAATAGGCCGAATCTCGATGTTTTAGCGAACCTCTTCTAAGAACCATGGGATTCTCGGCTATCCGGGAGACGCCGCGTTGTTGGCTGGGGTGCCGACGTTTCGCCTGACATGTCGAAGGGCAGTGACGAGGAAGCCTTTCCGAGGATAGCCGAGAATTTACAGATTTGAGCCGCGGAAGCTTACGTATACACAAGAACCATGGGAGTTTGTTTTGCTAGTTAGAGGCTGATCATTATTGTACCTTGTTGCTGGAGCAAGGCAGATGGTTAAAAATGCGACGGCATATACCGTGTTGCAAGAGTGTAGGGGAGTGAGTTGATATGGCTAAGCGTGAAGCTTACTGGAGACCGCCTCAACTGTTAATTCTGAGCGGCTACGAAAATCCACTGTTTCCTCATGGGCTCCAACAATGAGAGTCGGTTAGAGGGAGGGAATATTTTGAGTATTCGTATGTGAGAGAAAAACAATGCTTTCTTAGTATTGTAAGTGAAGTATACATAAAAACCCTTTGGAGGGGATGTATGCGTGTGATAATGGAGCTATTAGTAAGCGGAAGAAACGAGATACACCGCCTATCCTTAAACATAAACATCACCTGACGTAAGGGATTTGAACACAGCTGATCAAATTTGAGACTGTAAAACAGCAAGATTATTTAAATAATTAAAACTGTCATTTAGAAACTTGAGTCCAGTAATGTAACCAAGCCCGTTGGGTTTTGTGTCATTTCAAGGTGGGCTTAAGGAAAGTACCCTTGAGCTTTAGCAAGGAAACAGGTTGCCAGATTAGATCAGTAAAAACGACATCCCGTCTCCACCTGACACCCTACCGCAGAGAAAAACATCTTGACCTACATGTTCGACTCTCCGAAAATAGAAATGAAACGAATATGCCATCTGAAAATAGCATTCTACATTCAAGGGTCAACTCTAGTCTTCCACCCAATGTATAATTCGTTACCTAAACATGGCCTATGAAAAGCACGTCATATCGAAATGATGTGCACGTTATTCGTGAACGGGTATTGATATCTTGGGGTGTGCGCGATTACTCCGATTGATAAATTGATTAGAGATTCCGGGCGGCACCTGCCAAGACCATTATTTTCGCCAGTGGTGGGTGGACGTTTCCTGCGCGGGAGGTGGCGGCGATCTTCCCACTCGAGTTGGCGAGATCCGGCGCAGTCCAACGCCGTCTTCGAACGATGTTCTTCAGCCTGGTGTCTCCCACCATCCTGGCCCTCACCCAGTCACGACAACCTCAAAGATGCCGACTGGTCTCCAAACGCGTGTGGTAGTGAAGTGCTTGTCAGTGCGAGGGTAAGTAGAGGAGGACTAGGAAGTGGAAGGGAATATCGAGCGAGGTCCGTGACCCTTTATTTAGGGCTCTGCTCCGGTACTCGCCTTGTGTTGGCAGAAGAAATCACGGGAAACTATCGATGAGACCAGCCGACCACGAGAATCTCCTCTCGACAGAGGTTGAATTCGACTCGTCTACCACAGTCGAAACTCGAATACTGGAACTATCAGATCGAAAACACTGCATTTACATCGGTTGTCCACCGTCATTGGTAAAAAAGTGTCGAAATTCGCGCGACCACCATCGGGACGCGAGCCTACGGAGCTCCCCGTCAGAGGCGCTGCGATATCAGTTGATGCCGCGTCATCTTAGCTGGTAAACATCGAAAATCTTGCCTCCGTCGAGACTCACACTCCAAGATTGCCCGGTCAGAAGCACCACAGTCGCATCAGTTGGTACCTTGCGTCACTTCTTCCTGTGTAATTACACTGAAGTGACCGAGCACTGTCTGTTGCAGGTGCGCATTTGCTGAAGAGCTGGGCTGGAATTTTCCCAGGGACACAGGGACACGCGGTCTGTTGCAGGCTCGCATATGCTGAGCGCTGTGCTAGCTTTGTTCTGAAGTGACCGAGCGCTTCGGTTGCAGGCTCACTCTTGCTGAGCACTGTGCTGGTTTTCCCTGAAGTGACCAATGCTGTCTGTTCCAGCTTCGTAGTTGCCGAGCGCTGTGCTGGCTTTGCTCTGCTGTGACCCAACGCTGTCTGTTGCAGGCACGCAGTTGCTGAGCGCTGTGCTGGCTTTGCTGTGCAGTGACCCAACGCTGCCTGTTGCAGGCACGCAGTTGCTGAGCGCTGTGCTAGCTTTGTTCCGAAGTGACCGAGCGCTTCTGTTGCAGGCACGCAGTTGCTGAGCGCTGTGCTGGCTTGCTCTGCAGTGACCCAACGCTGCCTGTTGCAGGCACGCAGTTGCTGAGCGCGGTGCTGGCTTTGCTGTGCAGTGACCCAACGCTGCCTGTTGCAGGCACGCAGTTGCTGAGCGCTGTGCTAGCTTTGTTCCGAAGTGACCGAGCGCTTCTGTTGCAGGCACGCAGTTGCTGAGCGCGGTGCTGGCGGCGTACCGCGCTGTGCGCGAAGGGCGCGAATGGGCGATGGACGGGGCGCCACGGCAGCCCCTCGTCCTCCTCCTGGCGGGCGGCCAGGACATCTCGGCGGAGCGCAGTGAGCTGCTGCGCGCCGTCGCGGCGGCCTCCGCCGACCCCGCCGCCTGCGCGCCGCTCTACAGCCTGGCGTTCGGCCGCGACGCCGACTGGGGCCTCCTGAAGCAGCTGTCGCTGCGCGGCAAGGGCTTCGCGCGCAGGATCTACGAGGCGGCGGACGCGGCGCTGCAGCTGCGCAACTTCTACCGGCGCGTGGCGTCGCCGCTGCTGGCGGACGTCTCCTTCCACTACGCCGACGTCCAGGTGAGCGCCGCGCGCGACGCCGCGGCGGAGCGGACGCCGGAGGCAGGCGCGTGTGAGCGTGCGTGGGCGCAGGTGGAGGCGTCGTCGCTGACGCGGGCGGCGTTCCCCGTGCTGCTGGCGGGCGCGGAGCTGGCCGTGGCGGGCGTGGGCGTGGGCGAGGGCGTGGGCGGAGGGCTGCGGGCGACGGTGCGCGGGGCGGCGGGCGGGCGGCGGCTGGAGAGGGCGGCGGCTGTGCAGCGCGTGGAGCCGCAGCAGGCGTCGTTCGTGGAGCGCCTGTGGGCGTACCTCACGGTGAGTGGGCGAGGCGGGGCGAGGCGGGGCGCGTGGGCGGGCGGAGTGGGCGTGAGCGCTGGGCGTGTGTGCGCGTGTGGCAGGTGCGGCAGCTGCTGGAGCGCGCAGACGGGGGCGACGCGCAGGCCAAGGAGCGGGCGAGGGAGCTGGCGCTGCGCTACGCCTTCGTGGCTCTCGGTGCCGGGACGGAGTTGAAATCGGACGGGAAGATGGCTTTTGCTTATGAATCTTGTTAACTCCACTAAAACAAAATGAGGAATCTATAGTATCTGGCTGATAATAAAAGCTGTATGTATTCAAGTGATCTTTGACTATGAACTCACCCAAGATTATTTCCTTTACCTTACATTTCATAAACTCTAATTGTAGTGTAGTAACAGATAAGTACGTTTCATTTACCACAGAAGAAAACTTGTGCATTACTCAAACGACACATGGTAAGTAAACACACACATCTCACATCACTTTTTAAAGTGTTCACAAGTGCACGTGGACCTTAAAATTGCGCGTCAACAGTAGAAGCGCGTAAGGTTAAATGGTTTCTGATGGATGTCACTTCGTCACTTCGGTGTAATTGCATTGAAGAAGTGAACCGAAGAAGTGAATCGATGAAGTGAACCGACGAAGTGAACCGAAGTAGTGAACCGCAGAAGTGAACTGGGAGTGACGAAACGATTCGTTAATGTAAGAAAATATAATCTTTAACTGTATTTTAAGAATAGAATGAAATGGATTTATAGGTGGCATAGTTTCATTTTTTATTGTTGACTATGAATTTTCGAAAACTGCCAAAGTTTGAAATTTTTGGCGTCTTCCTACAACTACAAATTTGAAGTCAGATTTTTCCTTCAAATAAATTTTTTTGTCCTTAATTATTTCTTTCAATATGATCATGAGCTTTTTTAAAAAACATTCGTCGTTTTCGTGCATTATTGTCTGCAATTTTGCAATATTAAAAAGTATCAAACGAGATTTTCTTAAAAACGTATTTTTGACAATGTTGTCTTCAAATTTTTGAAAGAGACGGAGGTAAATGTACTCTGGCGTCACATAACCGCCATATTGCTCTATTAGTTTGCTCAAAAGTTACAAAAATTTAATTTTTTGACCAGTCTCTGACGTCGTTGATATTTACGTGCGGTACAATAGTGCGTTGTTAACAGTAATGCCGCGCGGTGGATTTTAGCCGAATACATTTAAGTAGTTAAATCGTGCGAGCAAAGTAGAGATTTCAAGCTATCTAAATTAAAAGTATTTTTCATCACAATTTGCGGAGTTGTGTCGATTTGAAAATCGTTTATTTCTATAGTTTTAATTTTAAGTTTTCATTTCATTTTATTTTCTTAAGTTTTAATTTCTATAGTTGAAATTTGCCATATTCGGGCTAATGTGCACATTGTTTGAGTCAAATAAGTAATGTTTGGTGATCATAAAACTGTTGCGGGATAACGTAGGCACTACTTCAAAACTTTGTTTATTAAAATAAAAATTAAATAAGATTTATTTGTTATTTTATTAAAAGTACCTTAAGTGTCGAAATATCTGTTTATGGGTTTTGGGGCATCCCTAAAACAAATTAAAAACTTTCTTATTGTTTCTGATGTTGTTCTTGCATCGAACACACTGATATCTACTTTTTTCGGTACAGCTTTATACAGATATAAAATTTGTATTCTAGCGCCTCAGTGAACATCGTATTAGAGTTGGAATGTCTATCGTTAATTCAGTCAGTGTTATTGTAAAGTGAAAAATACAAAGGAACTCCAAGGAGACATTCACATGTAAGATTTGGTTCATGTAAGCTGTAACATCTAAGAGCCTATTTAAATATTACGAAACCCTGTATCTAAAATTGTGTTGAAAACTCTTACGAAAAACGCCATTTAAAATAACTTTTTGCAAATATGTAATACTTTTTTTCCCGTGTTCAAATCCGATATGGATGTGGGTCCCTAAGTAACTTCTTACTCTGCTTGTAGGTAAACCTTGACCTAGTTATATGAATATTATAAGGTATTATTTAAGGTAGTGTTGTTTATTTGGGACCTAAATGGGATAATACAGACATGTTTAATGTACTCTACATTTGATTTTTTATCCAATCATCAAATTGAGTTTTACACAATGTTCAGTCAAACCATTTCAGTCCCATTGTAGCCATATGGCTACATCACTTTCTTCGTCTGATTATACTGCTAGAATATATTTTTTACCAATAAACGAGATTTCTTTTCATTTTTGTGACTGACGTTAATCATTTAACAAATGGATCAGGGATTTACATTTTTTCTGTGGGTTTCTGTAATAATTTTCTCTTTGGAGTGCCTCCACATGTTATTCACGACTCTGTAGAATCCAATTTTTTGTTGAATTTCTCAGCGATGGTGAATTTCTGAGATACGTGTGTATTACGTTTTGAAGAATAAGTTTTTTTACAGTGCAGATTATCGCAAAATATGGAGTTATGTAAAAGATTCTAAGTTATTTGAATGAGAAATGAGTTTTTGCTATATGGCTACTATGGCCACAACGAGCATTTATAACCTACAAATGGAGATTTATTAATATGTATAGTAACTGCGTTTAGAAGGATATATAAACCTAATTTGAAGCAAAGATATTTTACTACAATAGCCCATCTAGCCGTGTCGTGAAGTCAGATATTCCAAGTAATTTGATTTTCCCGCGTTTTGAGTGCCCAATGGTCTACAGTAGAAACATTTACCCCGTCTACTAATATTTATATCAACACAAACCATATCTGTTCTTTTAAATAAGATGCACAGGCCCTCCCTACGTGAATTACCGAACTCTGTAGCACCGTATCGATTAATCGTCAGAGGACATCGTGACCTCTATTGGTGAAAAGGCGAATTAACAAGTGCGGCTGACCTGCATTCTGGTGAGAGCAGCGTCACACCGTTTCTAGTTCATTGTATTAAAATCAGAGAACGTGATAGGGACGTGCTAAGGATAGGGAGTATTTTCAACATTTTCTGGAAAAGGTTGTAAAATTACGAGTAACGCGTGAGATCTCTTCATGAGCATCGAATCATCGTTCACATGCTGCCAATCAATCATTCTGATTTATATATCGTATATGTCATATAAGTTATTCTAAATTCGAAAACGTTTTGTTTTAAACATCTATCAAATCTTGTTTTATACTTTCTTGTTACAAAAATACATAGTAAATTTGCCAAAATATACATATTTTTATGTTACAGCATATTTATTCCTGACGATATAGCACATGAAGAAAGACAGCAGATGAAAACGTTTTGCTGCAAAAATAGTCCACTGAAAACTTGTGCAAACCTAAATAGTTTATAACATTGAGAAATTCGATTATAATGTGGCCGCCGATAAAAATATTATAAACGATTATTTGAAAGGCGTAAAAGTAATAAGTTGGAAGTTTATTACTACATGAGATAAGACCCAGCCTACGTAAGGATACACAAGTAAGAATGAAAGATTAAATGGCCTTCTGTTTATTTTTCGAATTGTTTGTAAACATAATGCCACATTGATTTTGAAAATGAAGATTTGCCGTATCCCTTCACCTTCGAAGATTGATAACACTTATAACGATTCATATATTGTGGCTAATCCGTTTCTAGACGTATTTTTTTATTTGGTGGATATACTTACAATTTGCACTAGCACAACCTTATGTAAAATTGATACATGTACTATACTTAAAAAACGTAATTTATTTAAAGTGCATTAAATAAGTCAGTCGAAATGAAACAATAGTATATTTAGAATATAATTACATTTTGATCTGAAGCAGATATCACCAATCGTGTTTTCTAAGAATGCAAAGCCGAATATTTGGGATAAAAGTTTTGTTTGCTGCCGTTTCCATACACGTCGTAAATTGTTGCTTAATTGAAGACGCGGTGAATAGTCTACATGTAGACCTCTCAGCGACTCACTTTTCTATGCTATTTTCCTTCTAGCTCACATTCCTAACTTTTCTGCACAAGGACACTCTTTTTGCTTGTTAAAAACATTGAATTATTCATTTCAGTTTTATATAGAATTTTGAAAGTATAATTATTCTTCTAAAACTAAAGCGGGAAGAAAAAAAACACTGGAAACTAGTTAGCTAAGAAAGATATTAAAAAGGCGTCGTCCGTCAGACGACGAGACTAGTACCCCCTTCCCCTCCCTCCCTATTTCTGAAACTGCAGGGACCTTCATTGCGTGACTAGTGAAATACATGTAACCTTGTGGGCCGGTGTCCGCCAACATGCGTCGTCCAGTGGAGTACGGCTTTGTAATTGCGTTAGATAATATAGCGCCAAAAATATCACTAATATTGTGAATAGTAAGGAAGAACTGCATATTGAACTGATATTGTGAATAATGAACATATAGCATTTAAGTTTTGTTTTGTACATTTAGCGATCATAACGGGACAACGTCGATCATAATGTGGCGTCTTTGCCGGGGCAAATAAATACAGACGTGAACGGCTTGTAAATATTTAGTATTTATTATAAGAAAGTTACTCCGACACCAAAACACTATATACAATATTTACAATTGAAGTTAACCGTTACAAGAAGGAACTTTCCCTGGTTACCACCACCGCTGGCCCGATAATTAATTACCATCCCCGGTGTGATGCACCAGTACCTTACGCGAGCATACATGCGAGTATGCCGCACCTGCTGTCACGACGTAGCACGCCGGCTTCGATTCCCCGCCTCGGTAGCCTATGCATTACAATGCAACGCCGCGCACAACCCTCACGACGCCCTACCGACACGCTCACCTGAAGACTCACAAGAATAGAAGACTGCTCTCAAGTCGGATTCTGCTTATATAGCCTGTGGCAGGCTTGACGGAAGCGCGTCACCCGCAGTGACCGCCGGGGTTTCCAAACCTGCACCCACGACCCGCATTCCTATGTGCAGCCCCGCGTCACTTCCGCCAGGGCTGTCCACATGGCTACTATAGTGCGTTTGTACTGGCGACAGATATGACGCCACAAACTCCTCTATACCCCCCCGGGAATTTTCGTCGCAGTTGCAATCAACACAGAAGGAAAATTCCACAAGTGTGAAAGTCCTAGGCCGATCGGCTCACATTATATACAACTGCGCCTGACCTGGCTAATTACACAGATAAGGAAACAAACAGAGAATGCCCTACTAACCTACCCCATTGACATATTTTTACTCTACATTGTACATTGTACTTGAAATATTATGGATCTTGCCGTACGGTCGGTCCCTCTTATGCATTGTTACGAATTTTCAGCCTGGTGTGGTAACCTCTAATAACCATAGTATGTTCCTTTCCCTTTTACAACCAATTTCTTAAATTAAATTAATTTTGTACAATACACTCACTACCAAAATGACACATACAATATCACCAATATAGCCACAAACATTACATCAAAACATTCAAAATCATATACAGTTCTATACACACAAACTGACATACTGAATGACAAAACCCTATACATTGATAAATGCACAAAAAAAAAAACAACAATAAACTAACATTTATCCCTTTTACAACTAAATTCTTGAATTAAATTAATTTTGTACAATACACTCACTACAAAATGACACATACAATATCACCAATATAGCCACAAACATTACATCAAAAACATTTAAAATCATATACAGTTCTATACACACACTGACATACTGAATGACAAAACCCTATACATTGATAAATGCACACAAAAAAAAACAACAATAAACTAACATTTATCCTGTTTTACATTTAAAACCACATACAGTGATACACTTAAAATGAAACAAATAAACAATTTTTACATTTCTCTCTTGAAGGATTGTACAAAGTTTTTCTTCTTGCCAGAATGAATATAAATGAATACAAAAGTTCATGATATTTGCTGGAAACTATTCTTTCGTAGGTTTCTTGGGAAAAGTTTACTCAGTCTTGACACAACACAACAAACATCACATTCACTTATACATCATTCTTCTTGCACTATTTGTTTTGCACTGTGTTCCAGTGTTTTCGGCGCACACGTATCGGCATTGCCGGGTGCAGTGTGCCCCTCTGCAACTTCGGACACTGTCTGGCGCTCATTTTCAAACACCCTACTGAGAATGTCCGCATTTACATTTAATATCCCTTTCCTATGGCTTATGATAATGTTGTAATGCTGAATCGCCAGCGACCACCTAAGCAATCTAGGATTATTCCCAGCATTCTGTTGTAACCAGACTAACGGGTTATGATCCGTTTCTATCTTTAGCAAAACATTACCGTCTAAATAGTAACGCAACTTCCCTAAACCCCAAATTAAAGCCGCACACTCTTTCTCCGTGGTGCTCCATTTTAATTCACCGTCTGAGAATTTTTTACTGAGAAAAAGAATCGGATTTTCATTTCCTTCCTGATCTAACTGTGATAACACAATGGCTGCTCCCCTAAGTGCCGCATCACATTGCAGTAAAAATGGCTTACTAAAATCAGGTGCATGTGTGACTGCCCCCTGACACAGTGCGTCGCGAAGCTGTATAAACGAGTTTTCGCACTCTTCCGACCACCGGATTTTGCCTTGCCTATGTGTTCCCCTCAATAGATCAGTGAGCGCCGCTGATTTCTCCGAGAAATTTCTGATGAACCGTTTATAATATGATATCAGACCTATAAATTTCCGGATTTCCTTTTTTGTCGTAGGCCGTGGATATTCCTTTATTACTTGCACTTTGGCTTCATTTGGTCTCATCAGACCACTACCAATCTCGTATCCTAAGAACGTAACCGATTTCCTAGCGAACTTACATTTCGCCGGTTGCACGCGTAAATTGGCCTCACGTAACTTTTGGAATACGATTCTGAGATGTTTGCAGTGATCATCCCAGTTGTCGCTAAAGATTGCTATGTCGTCCATATATGGGACGGCGAACTCCGCGCAATCTTTCAGTAATGCCTCCATAAGCTTACTGCAAACATATGGTGCATTTTTGATGCCGAAAGGCATCCTGAGGGGTTTATAAGACCCGAATTTCGTCGTAAAGGTGGCATACCGTTGAGCGCGCTCGCTCATCTGGATCTGCCAAAATCCTTTACATAAGTCCGTTGTGGTAATGATTTTGGCCCTCGCAACTGTTTCAATTCGCTCGGCTAAACTCGGAAGCGGAAAATATTCAGTTCGAATAACCTGATTTAACTTGCGGTAGTCAATACATGGCCTGGATTTTTTTCCGGGTGCTTCCACCAAAATCATAGGGGATGTGAAATCAGAATCAGAAGGCTCGATGATACCATCCCTTAGCATTTTCGCGATTTCTTCCTGGAGGATTTTAGTTTGGCGATGAGACGTACGATACGGAGCGCTCCTCACCCTTGCATTTTCGTCCAGCAATTCAATGTCCATCTGAACGTTTTTTGTGAGCCCTGGCCTATCAGAAAAGATGTCCCTAAACTCAATTACAAGTTCTCTCAGCCTTTCACTTCCTTCCGGCTCCATTTCTGTGCCTGCGAGCATTGCCTCTACATCAAATTCCTCCGGTTCTAATTTTAAGGCGTATTTCTCTATTCCGTCCTCTATAATTTCACCTATTTGTTCTGGTTCCTTAAATAATAATGAATTCTTATCAAAATATGTTTCCCTTTCCGATTCTGCTCTTACATCCTTATACTTTTCAACCAAAGTATTTACACTCTCATCTCCCTTCTGCGCCGCGCTGAATTGTTCCGTATTTTCCTTCAACATTTCAGCGATCGGCACAGCCCGTTCTAATTCTTCTCCGTCTGCTAATAGACAGAATTCCGGGAATTCCTCCGACGGCTCATGCTCGTCTTCGCCCGGCTTTTCTGTCAGGTCGCCCTCCGCCTCCGGCAATTTTACCTGCGAGTTCCCCGAATCATCTGCTTTTGTTCTGCCTTCTGCCGCAGCCTTACTGCGCGTCATAACCATGTTCACAGTTTGTTCTTCTACAAGGCCCTGTTTAATATCCTGCAGAAGTTGATACGTTCTGTTACTTAATAGATAATAACTAAGTTGATTTTCCTTCGGCACTATAGCGGCCCTAGTGATTACATTACCTAATTCCGAATTTAGGCGAATTTCCGCCACCGGCAAATTAATGGCAGTCGAATGAAGCGGCTGTTTGATCCAGACCGATTCGCCCGTATAATCACGATCTGTGACTAAATTTGCGGATACAAGATCAAATGACGCGCCCGTGTCTCTTAAGATCTCCGTCGGCTGCTCATTCACGGTCCCTGTCACAATGTGCTGCCTCAAGAACTCCCTTGCCTCGGGTTCACACACGTGATTTACTTGATTGCCCTGTTTCCGCGGACAGTTCTTTATCAAGTGCGTTGTTGACTGACATTCGTAACACTTGCGGACATAAGGTGCCTCGAATTCCTTCTTCGCGCTATGTTTCTCTAATCCATTAGTACTTCCTGCCGACTTGGGGGCCACGTGAGGAGCAACAGGTGCCCTGTTGTTTCCTTGTTCTTTCCGGAATGTTCTTTCCGGCCGGAAAGATGGTAACTGTGGCTTCTTCCACCCTTGCCGCGCATTCTCGTACGCATCTAATCTTTTCGCGAACTCCAGCGGATTCGAAAATTCGGCCCATTTATCCACAAAATGTTCCCGCATATCCCCTGGAACTTTATGCTTCATTTGATCGGCTACGATCAAATTCAATAAACCCTCGAATGTGTTTATTTTAAGTCCCGCTACCCACTCTCTGGCATAGTTTAACAATTCCCTCGCGAATATGCTCCAAGTCGCTCCGTTTTTGCTATGTTTCCTAAATAGTTGCCGGAATTTCTCGGCATCAAACCGGTACAGTTCTAATAATTTCAATTTCAACTCCGCATAATCTAACGCTTCTTCCTGTTCGTCTAAAGTAAGCCATGTGTTAACATTATGCGGAAGTAATCCGATTAAATTAACAACCCAATCTTCTTCGCAGATTTTCAATTGCCTGCACTGGCTTTCAAACGCGCTCAGATAAGATGTGATATCGTCCTGCTCTCCTTTAAATCTACCAATTATTTGGCCTATTCTAATATATTCTCTCGCGTGTTCCGAGCGCGCTTCCGAACGAATCTCCGAATTTGTTTCGCCCGTCTGGGCATTCTGCACTCTCGCAAGTTCTAACTGATATTGCCTTTCTTCTAATATTCTCCTATCCTCCCTATCTCTTTCTTGTAATATTCTCCTATCCTCCTCTTCTACCTTCTTATCTCTTTCGTACTGTTGCCCCAATTCCTCCGTTAATTCAACGGAATAATCCTCATGCTCTACTATTAGTTTCTTTAAAATCGGATTCGTTTCCGATCCATCTAATTCTGTTCCTAAATCCCTGGCGATTCGGATCATTCCCTCCTTTCGAAATCTCAGTAAATGCGCCATTGCATTAAAACAGTGCCCTACGCGTTGCAAAAGAACACACTTACCCTTAACTTCCACTGCTTGCACGTGGCTGCTTCTGCTGCTTATGCGTGCACGTTCGGCGCTGGCGGATGTCGTGATGAGATGGATGGATTGGCTGCAACTCGTCCTTCCTTCCCGTCCTTCCTTCCTTCCCGTCCTTCTGCTTGAAGTTTCGCCCCGCCGATGTACTCGCACGTTTTCGTTCGCGTTTTACTTGTTTCGCGCACTATGAATATATTTACGTCGAAACTGTTCCCTGGCTGAGCTTTGCTCGCTCGCCCACTATTTAAACTTTCTCCGGCGGATACCTGCGGCCAAATATACTTTCACTTCCGCGTACACGATCCGTTGTTCTGGATGCCTGTCCCGCTGGTACTAAGCGCCCTACCTGCTGGGTGTTTTGTTCGTTTCTATAGCTGTTGCTACACTACCGACCGAACCTTGCACGTGAAACGCAGAATTCTATTCCTCCTACGCTCACTAATTACCCATGGACAGATGAAGCCCCTTACTGGCGTAATTATTCTACCTGCCGTTCCTGGCGTGCTTCCGTGTGATGCTGCCTACCACAGACAAACACCGCACATACACAACTGCGTGGTCGTTTACTAACCATAAACTGCGTACTTGAACCGCTACATACACTACACTTGCGTGGTAGTTCCAGAACCGCTGCCTACACTATACTACGTGGTAGTTCTTGAACTGCTGCCACCATATTACACCTACGTGGTAGTTCGTGATCCGCTGCATACACTACACGTGCGTGGTAGTTCGTTTACCGCTGGCACTATTCTACGTGCGTGGTAGTTCGTTAACCGCTGCTTACCCTACACGTGCGTGGTAGTTCGTTAACCGCTGGCACTATTCTACGTGCGTGGTAGTTCTTTAACCGCTGCCACCATTCTATTCCTCCTACGTCTGTGGCGTCTTTGCCGGGGCAAATAAATACAGACGTGAACGGCTTGTAAATATTTAGTATTTATTATAAGAAAGTTACTCCGACACCAAAACACTATATACAATATTTACAATTGAAGTTAACCGTTACAAGAAGGAACTTTCCCTGGTTACCACCACCGCTGGCCCGATAATTAATTACCATCCCCGGTGTGATGCACCAGTACCTTACGCGAGCATACATGCGAGTATGCCGCACCTGCTGTCACGACGTAGCACGCCGGCTTCGATTCCCCGCCTCGGTAGCCTATGCATTACAATGCAACGCCGCGCACAACCCTCACGACGCCCTACCGACACGCTCACCTGAAGACTCACAAGAATAGAAGACTGCTCTCAAGTCGGATTCTGCTTATATAGCCTGTGGCAGGCTTGACGGAAGCGCGTCACCCGCAGTGACCGCCGGGGTTTCCAAACCTGCACCCACGACCCGCATTCCTATGTGCAGCCCCGCGTCACTTCCGCCAGGGCTGTCCACATGGCTACTATAGTGCGTTTGTACTGGCGACAGATATGACGCCACAATAAGAAAGGTCGAAGACGAGGTACTTCTGAGGAAGTTACTCAAAAGCCACTTGTGGACAGCACCAGGCAAGTGCTGCAGTGACAGTCACGTTATTTAGGATATAACTCTTTAAAATGTATTTTGCAACTCCGTATCATGCATGTTCAATCCATTTAATCGTTTCATTGTAAAAATGAGTTTTCTTCACTTTTTCCCCAAATGGTCGGTCAGACCACTGGCCAAGTGCACCAACATTGGCACCAAGTGCACCAACAATTCAACTCTCGTTAAGTGTTAACTTCACGGCCATTATCTCAAAGTTTACAGCTCGTTAAATATTTTTATCTGTCGTTAATATTAATTGGGAATTTTTTGCTTGTTTGTAGTTTTAACAGGAGTTAGTTGTGGATTTCCAATGGCGTACAGAACGGTTTGTGACGATCGTGAATTCGACGAAATGTTATATTAAGATTATTTGTTCTACCAAAGAATCCAAAGGAGAAATGCGAAGGATAGAGGTCATCCTTTCAATGACTACAGTGAAAGAAAGTTTCAAGAAAGGTTTCGTTTGACCAAACATACGGTGTTGCTACTGTGAGGTTAGAGTTTCCTACCGACAGAAACTTTTCAGTTTCTGCAATGATCAGAGTTTAAACTGCTTTAAGATATTACCTCACAGGTGCATTTAACATATTAATTGGCGACGAAAAAAGGCCGGTGGCTTGTAAAATTCGCTTTCAATTTCCATCCATGTTGCACTTTTTTTGTTAAACGGAGACTCCATCCGTTCTTTTACTTTTCACAATATCTTTGTATTTTTCCACCAGCTCCAGTAGAATATTTGATTCATATTTGGAGAAATTGGCTGTTCTCTTGAGGAACGGAGGTAGGTGATTATCCTCTCCTACGTATCAGGCAGGCATTGCAGTGCCTGGCGAGGCATGGGCAGTGCCCTCCTACGAAGAAGCGTTCACGCATCGGGGAAAGAAATTTTGAGAATAATCTTTGGCCTTTAATGACCAGTAAATACTATTAATTATAACGTGACTGTAATGACTACGAGGGTCGGTCAGAAATTAAAGGCCTAGATTTTTTCTCCAGAAATTTTTATTGGAAGAACCTGCACTCAATGTTTGTTATTCTACTTGCTCTATTTTCCCACATAATTTCCATCGATTTGTGCCTCCTGCGTCACTACCCAGCGGCCAAAATTGGGAAGGAATAGATAGATAGATAGATAGATTTATTATTTCTGCAGGTAGGTACACAACCTGGTGGCAGAACACTACAATTTACATATTATAACTAAGAGTAGTAATACACTGTAATGTTAAAGCATTTTAAGGCAATAATAACAATAACAGCATTACCAATATACTTTATGACAGTCCTGCACGGAATTTTTAACTAATAAATACACTGCACTTCACTTCCTTTCACTACACTCACTTCACTTTACTTCACTACACTTGCACTTCACTTCTCTCTCTACTTCTCTATTGCACTCCACTTCACAACACGTCACGACACTCCAATTCAACTACTACTTTAAATATAACTGTATTTGGTATAAAACCCGCTGCCACAGTCCAGTGCCTCCCCCCCCCCCCCCCGGAGAAGACTTTCCGCGGCGGAGCGGTGCTGCGCCCCTGCGGCGGGCGGGCGAACCGGCCGCGTGCGCCGCGGGGGCCGGTCGCGCGGGCGCCTGTCAGCAGTGTTGCCAGTTTAGCGGATTGGCCGCTAGATCTAGCGGAATTTCAACCGTTCTAGCGGCGAGAAATAATGATTTAGCGGCTAGCGGAAAATCTAGCGGAATGAAAGCAAATTGGCGGAATTTCTAGCGACAAGGTTGAAACATGTTTCCATTTATAAACTTTTGTTTCGATGACCAAAAACTAATGGGGACATGTAAAGTATTCCGTCCCTTATTATCCAAAGTAAACAAATACCGCTGGAACCATAAATCTGATATCTGAGTCATATTACCTTAACCCTCAACTAGGCGCGTGGTGCCTTTCTCATTGGCTAGCGGCCGGAGATTCTCCACCAAATATCCAATCAAACGTGGAGAAAATATTATCCGCGTTCTCTTTAAATATGCAATATCTCTCTGTACAGTTTTTGAAATGCTAAGCGTAATAGTTTGTGAATAAATAAATAAATATTCAGCCTGCAAATTGAAGTCTCTATAAGAACAATATTTTAATAATATTGCAGTAATATTCTTTAATATTTTTTCTACATCCGCGTTAATATTCTATCATATTAAATTATGAAACTAATATTTAAAAAGTATTATTTTACTAGACATAAGAATATTTTTTTAAAATTATTATGTCTTTATTGAGTATCTTGTTAATAAGAGCCAATGAATATTGCTCAAGATCGTACCCTATAAAAAGATAATGTTTTGTTTAAAAATATTCTCATATCCGCTAAAATATTATTTTCATAATTTAATGTTATAGAAATATTATCTAGGGGGGCATAGAAAAAATATTAAAATAAATTACTGTAATACAAGTAATTATTAGTTCCTTTGTTATTATTGTTCTTAATTATTTTAGTAAAATAATTTTATAAATATTGAACGAAATTAATTTTACCTTGAGTCGTAAGTTCTGAACAGTGATTGTTGTAAGCATATTGTTAATGTAATAAATATTTAAAATAAGGTAAGTAACAATTTTTATTGTTTCTTAAATATTAAAGAATATAAAAAACATTGTACTTTAATAGTGTGTTAACAAATTCGGTATGGAAAATGTTGTAATAATTTTCGATTTCCAGATGAAGTTCTTAGGCTTATAGGTTCAAATGCGAAATATAATAAGCAAATAAATGAGGACAATAATGAAGTCCAAATAATAGACGAGCTTGTTTCAGAACTTAATAGTAGTGAATAGTAATGTAAAATTATAGTAATAATAAATCAATATTATTATTCAATTATTACTGCGATTCGTCTGTGTAAACTGTTATATAGTTAGATTTAATTTATAAATTATAAATATAATTACACAAACATGTGCAATATTTAATCATTGCTTATATTTGTATATTTTATATATATATTTAAAATAAGTTGTAAATATCGAATTTGTATTTTTATTATCATGTAATAAAATAAAAAATTATAAATTATTTATTCTACACGCGTAATTAATATTATTTCTTACATGGCATATTTATCACCCTAGTTCTGATTCATAAATTTCAAATATTTTCATTTTTAATACTTTTGTATCACATATATATATTTTTTATTTATAAATTATTTATATAAACAATTACTCGATATTATAAATATTATTTATTAAAAACAACTGTTATTATATGTAAAATTAAATATCTTGATTTAGCGGAAAAGTTAGCGGCAAGAAGTTCTAAATTTAGCGGAATCTAGCGGAATTACGCGTGCCATCTAGCGGCCGAATGTCCATCGGACCTGGCAACATTGCCCGTCAGTCGCAGCGGCGCGGCCGCGGCGATCGCGTGGCTTTGGGGAGTGCGAAGGGCGGCGAGAGCGCGAGCGCGGGCACGTGTGCGACGTCGCGCGCTGCCAGGCTGCTGCTCCTCCCGGATTACGCTCAGAGGCAGGTAAGCGCCTGCACTTCACGGCCAAAGGAAGTGGGATTGATGTTGGTGCGTTGGGGCTTTGAGTGGTGTGTCCGACGAACAGCGCGTTCCGATCACTTTGCCGCGCTTTTCAGAATTATAATGCTTCAGGCAAGTAAAAAAGAAATAATATAACCTCACAAAAACGAAGAAAAGAAAAGTTCTTCTTGGGAATGATAGAAGTAGCTGTGATTATGGAATTGCCTCCTCGACATTTTTTTGTACTTAAAAATTAATGTGAAAACTGTTTTTTTTATTATCAGTTGTAGTTTACTGCATCTGACACAACAAGAAATCTGTAACTTGGATTCTGCTCTCTTTTGTTCGAGATATCGTGCATGTGATCATGTAGAAAAGTGTGAAATATCATTAGTCTCCTGTGGTTTTTTTAATACGTTTCCATTGAATTGATTTTATTTTTATTCCTTTCACATATTGAATATTTTTTATTGAAGTCTTGTTTACTTCTTGTTAAGTTGCTCCTGTTCAAATGGAAATAAGTGTTCTGTTGCAAAATTGCCTTTCATCGAACCATTCTTTGAATGGCTTTCAATGGTTAATTCTTGTTATTATTCTTTATATATCTTAGCAGTATTGTATTATCTTTCGGGCTTTAATATTCACAACGAGTATTCAGAAAATCCTCTCTTTCATCTGAAATATGTGAACTGTCTATTTATGTATTATAGGAAACCTATTTTGTATTCTAGTTGCAGAACAAATTATTTGAATGATACACGAATAATTAGGTAGGTACTTCAAGTTTTGTTTTCATGACTTCTTATAATTTAAAAATTAGGTATATAGCAAACATTTCATAATATTCAGTCAACCACAATTTTTTATGAGCACGGTTTAACTCTTCATACTTCATTTCTCCATCCAAAATGTAAACGAAAACACAAGATGACACGAGTCTCGATGTAAAGTATCACGAAACAAGCCTCATCCTAAAATTGGTCGCTTCACAAATCTAAAAATCAAATATAATGATATATAATGAGTCGGCAATTTTCTATGTATATTGTAACGGGAAGTTTGGAATTCCTTGTCCTTGAATTTCTTTCTCGCCGTCTCCTTTGTGTGTTCTATTTAAGCAGGTGAAATCGATAATTTCTCCGTGAAAGTAACAGAATACACACTTCAGATACCTCTACAGAGGTACTAATCAGTAGCAGCTATAATGTCGTTTCAAATATATCATGCATTTTTCAGTGGATATCTACCAATGTTTTAAGACGGGTGAAATAAAAATATATGGGTCCGAATATGATACTTGTTTAGAAACACTTACAGCAGTATGTAGGAATAATGATACATTTCTAAACTAATTACGAAGCTTTGAGAGACTTAGAGAGAGGGGGAGTGTTTTATATTGAATATTATTTCATCAAGATACACCCTCTCAGGAGAACAAGAAAAAACTTTAAGATCTGTTTTTGTACTAATTATAATTACAAAATTGAGTGTACCAAACGATTATTCTAGAATGCTGTTTTAGAACTTTCCTTCATTAAAGTTGATGATTACTTACTTACGAAGACAATTCGAACTTCTTATTATAATTCGTAACTTTTACGATTTCAACATTTCTCTTTTTTTGTCATTTAAACTTCTTTACAGATGCTTATTAGTTCCCATTACCTTCCGTAACATTTAATATGGAACACAAAGTTCTATATTTGGTTCCATGGTGTACGACACTGTCTGAAGAATTTTCGAGACCAGATCCTCATTGCGAGAGCAATACCTCATTCAACATACCTGACTAATTTGGGATGTGACGTGTACTTGAACTTAAACTCTGTTTTTAATTATTTTTTAAGTTACTTTCCAAACAAATTAATTTATGTGCGTATATTTGAAATAATTAGTGACTTTACTAAATATATTTAATAATTGAAGTTAAACAGTAGTGGAACTGTAGAGCACCAAGATAGGGCTTTTTACTAGTAGAACATTTTCACATTTTCGAAAGGAGTAGACTATTTAAGCAGTACCATGGTAACAGTGGAAGTTACTGCTTTACATGTTACGCCAGCATTAATCTATCATTTCAGATTTTCTGTGCAATCGTCAGGTTTAATGTATTGTTGTGGAAGTACCATTTTCTGTGATTAGTTGAAGCTCACAAGTTCGTGCCTAAGCGCACAAAAATTAAATCCTTGAAATATCTTTCTACTGCACTGATGAATATGAACACGTACATTAACCTTCAATAAAATCGAGGGAAAGAATCTGAATATACATTTTATTTTGTTTAACACCAACCCTTCATATTCAGTTTATTTGTAGAAAATATTTCATATCAAATTTTTATTGTTTATTGAACTACTTAGGACTTCAGTCCCTCTCGATGAGCGGTGAGAGAGAAATATTTTGCATATGCCTTTTACTTCCTGTAAATTATATATTTAAGAGACTGCAGATCTACAATATTCTCAACCCTTGACAACCATTTCTTTAACTCACTCTGTATCTAAATGAATACAATAAATAGGTTATGTATAGCGCAGAGACTGGTTATGATAAGAAAGAATCGGTCTCTTTTACAATTAAATTTTGTCTTTATAGTAATTTCAGAATTGTGATCTTAGTGAATCAAAGCAACAAACGACAGAATATGCAAATTTTGTATTTGCTGATTTTTACTCATTCTGTTTTATGTAACATTTTTCACATATTTCGCTTATACTTTTCGTATTTAAAACTAGTGGTGCTAAAACATCACGTAATTTCTCGCCATTAGTAATGGCTATGAAATACTATTTATACCATAATTTCTCTCCGAATTATTTTTTGTAAAATTCATTTGAAATCGTAGAATTTAGTTAGAAAATAAGCCCAATGCCAGAAATTAAAATAATTAAAAGTTAATAAATAATACGATACCGATAGCGTTGACAAATATATCGAAAAGTATATAATAGTAATTATTAAACTCTACTATTGTAATTACAAATATATAAAATTTTACGTTTTTATTTCCGCGAACGTAAAGCAGTCATTATTATTATCGTGAAATCTCGCGAGATCTCGTGAAATCTCGCGAGATCTCGTGAAATCTCGCGAGATCTCGTGAATCTTGTAAAATTTCGTGAAATCTCGCGAGATCTTGTAAAATCTCGTGAAATTCGCGAAATCTCGTTAAATCTGGCGAGATCTCGTGAAATCTCGTAAAATCACGCGAGATCTCGAAAAATCTCGTAAAATCTCCTGAAATCTCGTGCAATCTCGCGAGATTTCGTGAAATCTCGTGAAATCTCGTGAAATCTCGCGAGATCTCGTGAAATCTCGCGAGATCTCGTGAAATGTCGTGAAATCTCGCGAGATCACGTTAAATCTCGTAAAATCTCGTGAAATCTCGCGAGATCTCGCGAAATCTCGTAAAATCTCGTGAAATCTCGAAAATCTCGCGAGATCTCGTGAAATCTCGTGAAATCTCGCGAGATCTCGTGAAATCTCGTGACGTCTCCTGAAATCTGAAATCTCGTGAGATCTCGTGAAATCTTGTGAAATCTCGTGAAATCTCGTGAAATCTCGTGAAATCTTGTGAAATCTTGTGAAATCTCGTGAAATCTCGGAACTTCTCGTGAAATCTCGTAAAATCTCGTGAAATCTCGTAAAATCTCGTGAAATCTCGTAAAATCTTGTGAAATCTTACGAGATCTCGTGAAATCTCGTGAAATCTCGCGAGATCTCGCGAAATCTCGTGAAATCTCGTGAAATCTCGTGAAATCTCGTGGAATCTCGTGGAATCTCGTGGAATCTCGTAAAATCTCGTAAAATCTCGTGAAATTTCACGAGATCTCGTGAAATCTCGTAAAATCTCGTGAAAACCCGTTAAATCTGGTGAAATCTCACGAGATCTCGTGAAATCTCGTGAAATCTCGCAAGATCTCGTGAAATGTAATATCTCGTGAAATCTCGCGAGATCTCGTGAAATCTCGTTAATTCTCGCGAGATTTCGTGAAATCTCGTAATATCTCGTGAAATCTCGTTAAATCTGGTGAAATCTCGTTAAATCTGGTGAAATCTCGTTAAATCTGGTGAAATCTCGTGAAATCTCGTTAAATCTGGTGAAATCTCGTGGAATCTCGTAAAATCTCGCGAGATCTCGTGAAATCTCGTAAAATCTTGTGAAATCTTGTAAAATTTCTTGAAATCTCGCGAGATCTCGTGAAATCTCGTGAAATCTCGTGAAATCTCGTGAAATCTCGTGAAATCTCGTGAAATCTCGTGAAATCTCGTGAAATCTCGCAAAATCTCGTTTTAATCTCGAAAGATCTCGCGAAATCTCGTGAAATCTCCTAAAATCTCGTGAAATCTCGTGAAATCTCGTTGAATCTCGTGAAATCTCGTGAAATCTCAAAATGCAGAACCAAATATTTCAATAAAGATTTTCATATAAATTCTAGTTTAATTTTTACAAAATATTATTTTCAAATATTATTTAAAATCTGGTTTTAGGGTACAGAAAAACTGAGACAATATTTTAAAATTTTTTTTTGGCAGTAGCTTGGAAGAAAATGGAATAATATCGAGAACCATCCGAATTGTAAAGAGATGATTAAAATAATGTGAGGTAGTCGTACCATTCTGTAGCATAGTGTGTGTGTGTGTGTGGGGGGTACTTTACATGAAGACCCTGGGACATTTTCAACATTTTCAAAAAAATGGTTCTAAATTTTTTGATTAAGTTTTGTTGTTCAATAAAGCAAAGGACGGTTAAGATAATGGAGCAGGTGTCACTTTCGTTGACATCCCCAATTTTTCGAAAATTGGAAAAAAAATTAAACTTCAAAATTAGAGATAGAAAATTTTGTCTCAGGCAAATTCTGTTGAACAAAATGAGCTCTTCAAACAAGGTCATTTACAAGTTTTTCAAATAAGGAGTAATTTCTGCGTGTTTTGCGAATTAAATTTATGAAAAAAAAATTCAAAATTCGCTCCACTTTTTTCTTTAAATGTTCACTTGTCTTATAAGAGACGATAAAAATATGGTGCTAGTCTCAATTTCGGGTGTTTTGAAAATAAAAAAATTAAAACTACAAAATTGACGATAGCAATTTTTGCCTCAGACAAAATCTGTTGTAAAATATATTTTTTTTAAAAGTCATGTACATTTTTTTGCAAAAAACAGTAGATTTGCATAATTTGCGATTGAAAAATGTTTCTCAAAAACACTCCAAACTTTTTTTAAAAAAATGTCACATATGTAATAAGGAACGGTAAGAAATATGATGCTAGTCTCGTTTTCGAGTATTGCTCGTTGTTTTCGAAAATTGCCAAAAACTATTCAAAACTTCAAAATTGAAGAATATAAATTTTTGCTTCAGGCAAAGTTCTTTATACAAAATAAGCTCTATAAAATATCATGTACACTTCTTTGAAAAAGAGAACAAGTAGTTTTTGCGTAATTTCTGCTTGAAATTAATGAAATAGAAGCAGGTTTTACACCAACTCTGGGACACAAAAATTGAATGAATGATATGAAAAATAATTAAATTAATTTTAATTATAATTTCCTATTGAAAATGCCAATATTAATTATACTTTTCCTTTTTCGCTTTTTTACTTTTTACTCAATGTGTATTCTCAAAAAATCTCTATCTTCAATTTTGTGGTTTCGATTTTTTTGCAGTTTTTGAGAAAACCGAGTAATACCCGAAAATGGGAGAAGCACCATATTTTTTTACCGTTCCTTATAACATATGTGGAGAATGTTTAAAGAAAAAATTGGATCGGTTTTTGAGAGAAAAATTGGGTAAATTTCAAGCGCATATTACGCAAAAACTTTTTTTTTTTCAAAATATTGTGCAAGGTCTGTTTAAAGTTATTTTTCTACTGCAGATAGTTTGAAGCAAAAATCTATATCTTCAATTTTGTAGTTTTGATTTTTTTGCAATTTTCGGAAAAAACTAGCAACACTTGAAAATAGGACCAGTACCATATTTTTTACCGATCTGTATTCCGTTCGTGGCGAAAATTTAAAGAACAAATTAGGTGGGGTTTTTGAGAAAGAAAGTAATTTTCCTATATTACTGGCACAAAAACTGCTCACAGTTTCGAAAAGTTGAATATGGCCTTCTTTCAAGGCCTGTCTTTAGGAAATAGATTTTATTTAGGAAAAAATCATTCTTCAATATTATAGTTGTAGGAAGACCCCGGAAAAAGTTTGCATTGATGTAATTTTCGAAAAAAGCAGGGATTTCAACGAAAATGAGACCTGCGCTATTCTCGTAAGCGCTTGTTATCGTATTCGCTGACGAAGTTTAATCAAAAAAGTTGGTGCCATTTGTTTGAAAATTGTGAAAATGTCCGAAGGGCTTCATGTAAAGTACCCCTAATAGTTAAAATATCGGTTTCAAATTCCAGGAGCCGCGACATCAGCCAGACCTATTGCGGAATATCATTTTTGGAGAAAATCGGCTGAATGGGTTATCAGTAGAACTGTGATTAATATGCATTTGCATATTTGTTTCCTCGTGTCAACAAATTGTATACATTTTGAGGCATTTCGAATCAATTGAAGCTATTTTCATTTTGCATATTTTCGTTTATATCACCATAATTGTATATTTGGGCCATATTTGCCTATTTTTGTTACATATTCACCCCTCATCAGCGAAACGAAGCCCAAGCCTTCCAGTTCCGTCAGCATCGAAGCGGCTCTGAAACGCGTTTGGCCAAATTTTCAAGTTTTACGTTATTTGACCATTGTCTTCCAGATTTTATTATAATTGAGAGGAAGTCATATTCTTGTTGCGATACCTGTATATTTTTTTATTTTGTGAAATGTACATTAACTGCATCTCATTATTTTCTTAAGAAATTAGTGTTCTTCAAAATTAAGCCCTTGATTTGACATTTGACGCTTTATATGATTTTTCTATCTCTTTTTTGCCGTAACCATATTTTCCACATTACACTTTTTATTTATTTTGACACTTACATATTACATTACACCCTTTCGCATATTTTCCTTTTTTAATACCATATATAATGGGCATATTTCTGTGTTTTTAGTGCATGTAAATCACATCTGGAGTTATCAAGTCCACCGCTGGCGTTGTGTACAGACGGACAGAAAGAAAAACGTTTTGCCATCAATAGATTTTTCGGTATCAAGGACGCACAACACATGGATTCTGCCCACACCGTGTGAGAGGATTAATTTCTATAACGGGATTTTTCCACTTTTTCGTTTTCAGGGCTCGGCAATAAGAGTTATTGTGTGGGAAACTCGCCTTTTCCTGCGCACGATTACAACACTTTCTCTCCTTACGTTAGTAAGTGCGTGAAAGTAAAAATCTTATTCTTCTTTCACCTCTCTCTGTTGAAAATACTACGTTTCCCCTTGGACGATTTATCCTAGAAACTCTTCTACATCATCCGTCTTAAAAATACTTTTTTGTGAACAAGGAGAATAAGTAAATATTCAAAAACTGTATTACTGTAATTTTGTCATTTTAATATAAATCAGTATGTTCCATTGTGTAATTTAAAATGTCATTTATTTTATACGCATTGTACATTGTGCAACATTGCGTAACTTTGTGCAACAGATTCAGAACACTGTCTGTCCTCCTGAAAGGCAAATTTAGCTGTAATACGTGATGGAGTAGATTTTTTAAGCCGGTCAGTGCAGAAATGAGCCTGAAAGTCTTTGCCACCGCCGGCGCGAAGTGACAGTTGAAGCAGAGCTGTGCAGATGACAGTTGTGAAGCGCCAGGCGGAGGAGGATGGAGCTGTGCTCGAAGTCCAAGTTCGGCACGTGACCGTGGCCATGGCCCAGACGCGTGAACACTGGAGCGACCTGCGGACCTGCCCTCGCCCGCTGGCGTCCGAATCGTCGAAGCAACTGGTTTCCTCTTCCGCCGCGCCGCGCCGCGGCTTTTCCTGTCCTGGACGTGTGCGGGAGGCCACTTCAGGGCATACGCATTGCGCGCGGTGACGCAATCGGTTGCATGGCGATTCCCGACCTTGAGGGAGAGAATGGAGAGGTAGGAGATTTATCGTGCGCTCTGTTTCTCTGCGAAACAAGACGTTAGGTTTCCTCTTCTTCCTAGAAGTGTGGTTGTTTTGGAGTTCGAATTTCATTCGGAGTAAATATGACCGGATCTCGTGCACAGTGCCTGCCGACGTGACGCGAGGGTCGAAATAAATCTTCCGCGCACTTCGTCGGAACCGGACGCCCGGTAGGGATAGACTTTTTAAAGCTAGTGGTGCTGCAGATGGCACAGACATTTTCGCACTTGTTAATTTTTAATTCGTTTGGTCTTGACTACTTTTGACTACTTCGTGCTCCATTCTCTTGCCAGCTGCAATCTATCGCCGCCCAGACTACTTTTTTTGAATTTTCTGAATTTTTCGGTTTTTTATTTTTTTTGGAAACTTTCTTAATTTATCGGTTTCCTAATAGTAGAACGGAAATGTTATTTTAAGAACATTAATGAACAGTAAAAGCTCATCCTAAATGGCAATTTCCTTTGATTTTTTTTCGCAAAATTGTTTTTAAAAAAATGGTGCTTAAGCGCTACTGTAAATTCAAAATTTGAAGCAAGATTTTCACAGAAAAATCTTCGAATTTTTGAAAAACTTCATTAGAAGTCATTTGAAACACATTAACGCACAAACTCCATAGTATTTACAAGAAGGCAGGAAATATGCATATTAACGGCTTGAGAGATGTTTCGAAAAATTCCGTTTGTGTAATTTAAAAACAAACAAACAAACAAATACCCCGAAATGAACTTCACGTTATAATGAAGGGTGCAATTAGCACTGTCCCTTTGAAATGTTGAAAGAAAAAATTTGAAGCCGTGTTCGAGAAAATGTTAAGTAAGCGTTTCTGAAAATGTGAAATCTGGACTAAATTGTACGTAAATAAATAAATTTTCGGCAACTTAAAAGCCAAAATGTAGAAAAGTAAACAATATTATATTTAACTTTGACGTGATTGAAACCATAAATATCAAAAAACTAAACAACTAAACACAGGCGAACAAACACAGGTAACAACTGGAACGCCAACTTTCTGAGCACAGTTCGATGCGGCAACCGAAGCACGTGGCACCGCAGCTGTGGCTGATCCAACAGCCGAACGCATCGCTGTCTGCAAGAATTAATAAATTCTAAAGACATTCACCACAATTTGTGGTAAATATATAATGTATTCGAATTATCTTATCAATGTAATTGTTGCTATAATTTTAAAACAGTTTTGAAATCTTAAAAGCGGGGCAATGTTTATTTACCGGAAAAGCCCATAGGGCCCTGTACTTCCTTCTTAACCTCGCAGCGGTGGCGGCGGAGGCGGCTCAGCAAGTAGCGGCTCAGTCGTCCGGAAGGCCGAGATCGTTAAGGCAGTATTGTCGTAGCGATCTCTAACTGGAGGATCGCGGGTTTCAGTACTGCATGGCTGTATTTGCTTTCACCCCCTATCACCGCCATATCATGTCATCTTCGTAGTGACATAACGTTAAATCCAATAGTGGTGGCTAATGACCTAGACGTTGATGCAACCTTAAATAACGGAACAAGAAGTAGCGGCTCAGGAGCTCCGATGTTTACTGGTCAGCGTCAGCAGACAGAATGCTCTCTGGTATATTATAAGCTATAAGCTTCATACGAAGTGGACGAGTCTCCGCTGTGCTCATACTCGTAAAATTGTTAATTGGGTAACTGCTGCAACTCTGAAATGTGTACGTGTGCAACATTTGCCTTAATACGTTCTTCTTAACCGTAATTAACTGCTCAGAGTGCATCCTGTTATGATCTGATTAGTAATTCGACCTAGACGCTCGTGACGGTCGGTTACATGTCAGCAATGCTTCGCGTTCATTCCAGTTTCACGCCACCATTTTAATATCATTGCGATAGTGAAATGCAACGTGGCCTCTATCAATGCAACTCTGTTAATTACTGAACTGATTTTGCTTGCGGTCACGTGTGAACAATGTTTCGCGTTCGCGCCAGTTGCACGTAACAATTGTAATGTCTTTGTTTTAGTGTAATGCAGTGTTGCTTCTCTCAATGCAAGTCTGTTAATTATTGAAATTACTTTATTTACGGCCGTGAACTATTATGATGTCACACTGGCGTGTTGTGTTAATTTCTGCATTATCTGCATTACATGCAATAAGACTATTGTTTATGTGGGTTAGTGATAAGCTAAATTTGTTTCCCTGTAAACAGAGTTTTATTCCCTTTTATGAACAATCATTTACAAAGTCTATTAACGTTATTTAATATAATATTATAACATTAACATTATTAACAAAGACTATTTGACCTAAACAAATTTTTAACTTACCTGTAAACAGAGAAACAACAATTAAAACTGACTAACCGCTTCTCTGTTTACACTTCCTTTAATATCTTAAATTTCAATATTTTTAACCAATCGTCCCACTCATTCCCTCTGGCGGTCCTTAGTTTCAACTACGCGTAACCACTCTTAACCACGCGCCAAGGGAGGGAATCTCGACATGTTTAGAATAAAGAAAATATATTTTCTTTGCAGCCAAAACATGTGTTTGTTGGCAATATGGTTGGAGACGGAGTCATCTGCGTGCGCGCACAGACCTGCACGCTGAAGCTATGTGGCGGCCCCTCACGCTGGCTACGTTTTGTCGAAGGCGTGACGTCACGCTTTGGAATGTGTACGAGACGTGCACGTCAATGCAGAACAGCTAGTCGGGATGTAACTGTATATCATATGTTAGGTTTTATCTTTTCAGAACAAATGTGATGTGTGCCTCTCCTCAGAACAAGTGAACTGTGAACGTTTAGTTGTACGACATCGTACTGTATGATAATGTCAGCAATCTTCCCTTCACTCCAATTTTATGCACCAAAATGCTTTCAAACTTTAATCATTTTGACAAGAGATGAAGTTATATAATTACAGATTCGTGTATTTATGCCCTTAGTCAAATCATAAGTATTTACTGAATTAATTTGTGTCTTTTCAATTTCCTGAGTAACGACAATTTTCCCTGTTACTCAATTACAGGAAACGTTATGTACGTACCATAAGAGTGCTGGTCCTTAGAAACAAGCTATTCCAAGTAAGATGCTGTGGCTGTGTTAATTATAGATTAACGTTGAAAACAGTCCATCGCTAACAAACCCACTACAGCAATGCAATTCATATGGTTTCCCTCAGAATTTAAAAGAATTCCCTGAGTCTCCAAGTCCTAATGCGAACATTCCCTTTTGAAATTCGGCGCGAGCCCTCCCGACTCGATGTAGCACTCGTAGTGTATTATTAATATCAATTAAAATTGTGTGTTAATTAATTCGTCATTTATAAGAAAGATCGTGGTGCTTATCACAAGCGAAACACACCGAAACTTCCAGCAAACTGAGCACAGAAAAATCTCGAGAAGAAACTGTCGAGAAGAATCGAGACTGAGCGGCGCCGATAGTTGCGATGGTTGACAGAGATCTGCGAATGGTTTCGCAGGCAGACGACGCGGGCGCTCCTCCCAGAGACCGCGAAAGCAAGCCACCGAGGACGCGCATTGCCAGATCGGGCGGAATCAGCTTTTGGGGCTGGAAAGCGACTCTCTCTCGCGGGGCAAAAGTTGATTTCGCGGTACCCGATTCGCATTCGCCGATTAGGGCGGCTTTTCAGATAACGACGAAATTTTCAAAAAACAACCACGACGTTGACAGTGAGTTGGATTTTTTTTTAATATACATTTTACTTGGTTTTTCATTAATCATTTGTTAATTTCTACAAATTTACTTTGAAGTGAATAATGTTAGTTATTAGACCCTTATTATAGGGTATGTTCTAAAAGTCATCGCGTCTTTGTCGTGCACAACATGAGTATATAATACATCACATTGGCAGTACTTAGAGTTAATTTTGGAACACGCTATTTGAAATTGATAACTGATTGTTTGTCTATCAATATTGAATGTATTTATTTTAAGGAGAATAGTAATATACTGGTTAACAGTGGTTTGTATAAATTCATTAGTTTAATGAGTTATCCATGTAAGGTTCCCGAGCTGCTGGAGGACCAACTTTATAATGAAAGCCTCCTTGACCTGTGCAAGATACCCTAGCCATAGTAGGGATTAATTGGGTTAAAATAATAATAATTAAAATTAATCATCTTTTGGAAGTAATGTCTATCGCCAGCATTTTCCGTCAATCCATAGAGAACAAGCATGATTATGTAAGTATTTCTGGGGTAATATTTTTAAATGCGATAATTAAGAGGAGCAGGTAGCATGAAAATAACAAAGAGGGGAAATTATTTTATCCCGTAAAGAATTTCTCCCATATGTTGTAGTTATAAGAATAGTCATAACTATTTTTTAAATATTAAGATATAACTCATTATTACAAAAAGTATAAGATTTTTCATAAATATTATTACTAATTACTCACAAACAAAAACTGAAACTAATCAAACATTTCATAAAGCCACTATCTCAAAAATACCTTGAAACACAATTATTTTGAATGCAAATTCAAATTTCCCGCTAGGAATGTTGATTTTTTTCTTATTTGGCGCATTTAGTTCCATCTAACGGCGGACGATCGATGAAGTGCGTTTCATCTGGCTCTAAAAACAATACTGTAGCAGTAAGGCTAGTATTATCTTAGGTGTATAGGAGAGAAAACTAGTAGTGTTAGAGAATGGAAGACTTTTTCGTAAGAAACCATTACCTTCACTAATCGGAAACTTTTAGCTACAAACAATTTAAAATGAACGAAAAATATATCGTAACCATTGACTGTGGGCAGTTATTTTTGTTTTCTTAGAATTCTCAGCCACTTACGTTTAAGCGCGTTCTCTTTAGGCAATTTAAATATTGACGTAGGTACGAGGCGAATCGCAATATTTTCGCTCTCAACCAGAAAATTACACGCATTAATTTACGTAATAAAACGGTTCGAACTGATGAATTTGAAATAGTCACTACGTAAGTAGTAAACTATAACATTTATACTACACTATATTTTTCTCACAATATTCACTTTAATCACTTTATTAAATAAAATTTTCTCCAAAACTGATGATGCCGTATTCTTCCCAAACGAAACAAACGCAATTGTTAATTACAAATTCTTGTCAAGGTAACCAACGTATACCTCATGCATATTCGAGCGAATAGCATAGCGAGCATAGCGAGCGAATGGAAAAAATTCTTAATTGCGGTAATATTTACAAACATGTGCCAAAATGCTATCAGACAATATATTTAGAGAATTTTTTAAAATTGACGCGATTTTTTACTATTCGTTTTTGTGTAATAAATACTTTTTATTTTGGAAGTGAATACAGAATACCATTTAGATCTTTTTTCGATTTTTCAGGCCCCAAATATCGTGGTCGAAATCCAACTTTCGGAATATGAGAGAATTGAACTCTTTTGTGGTGAATTTCGGGGAAAATTTCCAAGTATTTTCGTAGTTATTGAAAATAATTGGATCGAACGTTTCCGAAAATTCGCCACGTTTAGTTCCCACATTCTCAAAAACGTAGGGATTTTTCAGAAACCATCAATAGAGATATTTTGAAGCATATGTGTTAATAAACGTGTTGAACAATGCAATACAGCTGTAATGTCAATTTTAACGACGTGAGAGATATTATTAAAATTGTGTCCTTTTTGAATAATTAAACGAATACTGCAAAATGTGTTTTATGATATCATGTAGTACATTTAGCACTATTCGTACGAAAAGTTCGCAGAAAGTTTTTGAAACCATTTTTGAGATTATCTTGTATTATTTTTATTTTTTAATATTGCTCATAATTCAATCGAAATTGTCCGAAAACTATTAAAATATTCGAAAAATGTGCATTACCTTAATGGAAGAACCTTAATGGAATGGAGAATCAATTTTATTTTAGAGGGAAATCACTATTTTCAATTTTGAATTTTTAGGAAAAGCCCGAAAAAATTTCAAACTTTTGAAATTTTCGGAAATTCAGCGTTAACAGTGAAACTGGCACCTACGCCACCTTCGTAAGTGTATTTCATTCTATTCTTTCTGGTAATTAAAAAAATCGAGCAATTTTTTATAAAGTTTTGGAAATATCTGTGGGGCTTCGTGTAAAGTACCACCAAATTTTAAAGAATGTTTTTCAAAATTGAAAAGCTTCAAGTCTTCCTAGATAGACTGGGGAATACTGATTTTGAAAAAAAAAATCCTATTTATGGTTTAGGCGCCAGACCGACACACGGACGTTTAAAAAGAACACACACAGGAAAAAACAACACTTTTTCGGTATCAATGGCACACTATACACGAACTCTGACTACATAACGTGCAAGTGGGAGTGACTTAATACATATTAAAACATAATTTTTCCACTTTTTATGTATCGGGGATTCACTCTACGAGTTTTTCTATCCAAAAATTGCTGTGTTTTCTTGCCGCAGCATTACATGACTTTCTCTACACTACGTTAACACGTAGGTACATGAAGTAAAACACCCCACTCTTCGTATCTCCTTCCTACAAGGAAGAGATACGCCAGCCGAAGAGTTTGCGTCGAGGCCCACGTACCCAGCGCCCCACGCGCAAGCGCTGAACAAGGTGCGCCTCGGAGCGGCGGAAGGGGGAACCAGTTGATCGCAGCGGACTGCAGGGGACTGCGCCGTAGTGGGCGAGTGCGGGTCTTCACGTCGCTTCTGTGTTCGCGGGGCCGGGCCGTCGCCACGCCCAAGTGCCGCCTTTCGACCACAGCCACGGAGAACGAGGTGAGGTCTGCGTGTCCTCCATCCGTCGCTTGCCATTGTCATTTGCATAGCTCTGCTTCAGCTGTCACGGCGCTTGGCATGGATGGGGTATATACTTCGATTTTTCTATAGTGATCGATGACCTTAGGACATTGTTACACCTCCTGCCTTGTAAACTGAATCTTTTTCACAGTGGTAAGCACATTTCTGAGGCCACGAGCCCCGTTAAAAAGGACGTTTACGAAAAAGATTAATTTGATCAAAAATCGAAGTATAGTGTTCCAGGCGCGTTTGCGCGTTGCCTGCTTGTGAATACATGAATGTCACGAAACATTTGCAGCGGGTGCGGCGACAAAATTTTCAGCCTTCCGCAGTAACGCAATTCACGGTGTGCCGTTCACTCCGCAGCGTCAGATGCAGCCAGTGTTCGGGTGACCCGTTTCCTCGTCCGATAAAAAATATTTCCTTGTTCCTGTTCATGCAGGAAATAGAAGAGTGTTACATTTTCTGACATATACACACATGCAGTGCGGTACTTTTATCATCTTTATCTGACATTTTTTATCAAATTGTGAATATCTCTTTAGGAAACTGATAAAATTGGTCCATGTTATTAATGCAGATAAGAAAAATTACGAAGAATTTTGTAGCTTACCGCCATAAAGTCGAAAGCACGAGAGATGCTTTTATATTTAGTTCAGAATGACTATGGCCCGTCCCTATGAAATTTATGAATCAACGTCATAAGCAAATGTGGTATTTAACAATAGTTTTGCTATCTCACCTCATGAAAGACTTGCCATTGCACTGAAATACTAAAATAAAGTATAGCATTAAGTGGGAATAGTAATTTCAATAATTATAGTATTATAATTCTATTAATACTATTAATTACCAAAATGTAAGGTTTTAAAAAATAACGAACATTTAAAAAATTGGAGTTTATAAAAATGTAATTCACACATAATTATAGAAGGATTAAATAGCAGAACATAATTATAAAGATTTTTCTGCATGCTCTGTCGTGTCAGATGCACTGGCGTTGCTGTCCTCAGCCTAAATCGAGCGGCAGCGACTTTCAATAAGATATCCAAGAAATCTGTGCTGCTTGGATTTCGTATTGCAGCTTGCCGCACCTTGATCAGCGCTTGCGCGTGGGGCGCTGGGAACTTGGGCCTCGGCGCAAACACTCTTCGGCTGGCGTATCTCTTCCTTGTAGGAAGGAGATGCGAATGTTTGGACAGACGATGTGAAAACGCTGTTGCGAAATGCCACACGAAGAAGTTCAGAAAGCTCCAATTAATTCAACAATTCTATTTGTAAAGGGAAAATTTTCCGACATCTGTTTTCGGTGGCCTGTGCTGAATTTTGTGCTTGTGATCCACCGTACTTAAGTACGTGGTTGCGCCGAGTCTAATGGGTCTCTCGTGATTTCAATAGCAGATACGCAGGTAATCTGGGTTTGATGGACATACTATAATAACGGTTTTGCGATATTACACAGTAAGTCCAGAAATCTTGTTAATTCAATAAAAATTTAATTTGAATATTTACATAACATCTATTAGATAAAAGTTTCTTTACAAATTAGTTACCTGCTATTTCGTCTAAAATGACAATTTTTTTCCCGCATTATTTCTAAAGTTTTCGATAATTAAGAGAATTTAACAAAAATGAGAACTACGACATTTTTACGCGTCCCTTTCTCTATTCACGATCAAAATACGAATAAAAAATTAAGCGGAGTGTGTGAAAATGTTATTTTTTTATTGCAAACGGGGAACACGTCCGGTTTTTCGGTCTCCGCTAAAACTAACGAGGTACCTGGGCACCCCAGCTGTCGCTTATCCAGTGAAATCGTTATAAATCTAAAATCATACTTGATACGTGAAATTCTGTTGAAGCATGGTTAACAAATGTAGTTTCGCAATTTGATTTAATTTTAAAGTTGACAAAGCATATTGAAATATTTTTAATTTTGAACACAGAAAAGCTGTGAAAGAATAAAGTAAAGTATAGTTCACAATAAAGAGAAACAAGAATATCGCTGAGAAAATAATGGTTAATAATTTAATCTACAGCCCATTCTTTACACAAGTAGATTCAAGTTCTACAGACACTGTTTCTTGCATCGAACACGGAAGGGTTTTGTTTTCCTGTCTTGCGAAACAGCAACGTCCTTGTTTTGCACCGTTTTGCGATGTATTGGAGGGAATTTCTGATGCAATGGGTTGATTGCTTTGTTTCAGAACTTTCTCAAATGAATTTCTTAACTCCACACGAAGAGTTACTCATTTAAGGAGTTGGGAGGTCAATCCCCAGCGATCTTGCAGCTATATTCCTCGCTCCTTACGCACATGAAAATAAATGGAGTGTTGATTTCTGCTTGGTATAGAACACCAAAAAAGTATTGCAAAGGCCACATTCCTGTATTTGGTGCTGTTGAATATGTACGTGAGAGCTCGTCGAAAACTTCTACTCCGCCTTTAGTGTAATAATAATAATAATAATAATAATAATAATAATAATATTTATTGAGTCACGTATACAATTACAATCGTGTGTGACGAGTCAATATGATGTTTTGAGTGGAGAGAGCGAAGTTACATTACTGTTCAGGAGCAAATAAGGTGCCATCTTAGCATTTGCTCAAGGGACCAGGGAAACTGTACAAAACCTGATCGAGATGGAGTCATTGGCCTAGAAATTACACTACAATACTTGTTACAGATAGATTACGATATTATACAGTAGATAATTATTTTAGTAGCAGATAATTTAACATTTCAAGATGTTATTTTAATGCTACTACTTATAATAATAATAATAATAATAATAATAATAATAATAATAATAATAATAATAATAATAATAATAATATGAAAACAAGACATATCAATTTTGTTAGCAACTACATAAAATTTCACAATATTAGTACATTCTATATTTAAAACTTGAAATGGTGAGGAGGAGGCGGCAAGTTTTGACCAGTTCTTTTTTCCTCTTTCAAATTGTACTCGTAGTCCTACAGCACCACCTAATGCGTCTAGCGAACCAGAGAGAAACATAATTTCTTTTTTTGGCAAGCATTCTCCTTCTACTTCACAGGATGCGATATGCCAGTTCTTTTTTCTTTGCTTCAGCTCGAAACAGGTAACATGAAACAGAAAGTCTAATGGGATAAGAAATTTTTATTTCTTTATATTTTTTAAGGGAAATGTTGTAATTTCAATACTCCTTGTAGAACATGTTGTTAAGAAGGAAAGCTTTCAATTTACTTTTAAATGTATGAATTGTGTTTATGTCCTTAATATCATTGTCTAGTTTGTTGTAAAGTGTAATGCCCTCTATTAGGGTACTTTTTTGATAAAAAGTAGTTTCAGAGTGGGGAACATGTAGGATATCCTTTTGACGGGTGTTGTAGTTGTGTATATCGGAATTTAAAATAAATATGTCTTTGTTTTCCATGAGAATTTTCTCCAAAATCTCAACGCCAAATAAATATTTCCTCTAAATATTACACATCCACACTAATGTGAAACGCAAACATGGATGAGAAACACGCACCCGCCACCACTTACGGGGTGCGCAGACACCCCACGACGACGACAACAACAACAACAACAACACAAAACCTTCTGATGAGCTCTAGTGCAACACCCTCACATTCACAGCCACAACAATTAAACCAGTATACAGGGGAGGGAATATGCGGAAAATAGATATCATGAAAACGCACAGGAGTGTCGGGTATATTTGTAGAAATCAGTGAAGGTGCTCAAAAACCACGTAGTTGTTTCCAGGTTAAATTAGCACAAATTAGGGGAAAATACTCCCTTTTGCAAAGAATTTTACATGACTTCTTTAAATAGCTAATAATTTAGAATATATATCGATCTTGTTTAATGCAAAAATATCTATTTTTAATACTGTAAGTTCTAATCGCCAATTTTTTTGCAATTTTCGAAAATATAGTGTTTGTTGTAAGTTACACTAGAACAAATTTGTTTCTAATGACTTTTGATACGTACAGGAGAAAATGTATAGAAAACGTTTAGAGACATTTTTGAGAAAAAGTATTTTAAAAATTTAAAAATATTGCTTGAATTACTCACAAAATTACGCGACAACTACTTCTGCTTTCGAAACATTTTGCATTTTCTTATTTCAAGACCTCTTTAAAGAACAGATACCATTCATGAACAAATCACTATCTTAAATATTGTTGTCTTAGAAAGACGCCGAAAAAAATAAAAGATTGCAATTTTCAAAAAAAATATTCAAATTTCAGTAAGTTTTTAACGAAAATTAAACCGTTCAATTACCTTAAGCTATTTTATGCTATTCGAAGACAAAATTGAATAAAAAAAGATAGAAGTCATTTTCGAGAAAATATTGAAAATACTGTTGTGGCTTTATACACTAGTGTTTCTCCCAAAACCAAAATATCCGCTTCAAATCGAGAGAGCCAGAGTTCATTTAAATCGATAGGGGAATATCAATTTTGAAAAAGCTTAACAATGTAGGCGCTAACGTTGATACAAACGGACCAACAGACAGAAATATATTTTGCGGTCAATCGACTTTTTGGTATCACTTCTCACCAAGGATTCTGACTACTCGTGTTAAATGAAGTAATTTACTATTTTTAGGGACAAGCTGCAGTAAAACCTGTCTAAGTTGCACCTATATTGACCCTACATTTGTCAAACTTAGGTTTTTTGTTACATATTTATTCTTGAATGAATGCACATAGTTCAGTTACACATATGTTCACATTCAGTTATATATATGTACATACACTGCATGATATGTTGTCAGAGTTAAAATTAAACTTAAATTTTAATTACAATTACTGCTAACTTTCCATGAATAGGAAACTTCATGCATCTATGGGATTAATTCATCTCTGAGAATATGCTGAGGAATGAATCTAATGCATACATATATGTTATCCTAGTTGGAAGCTGGTAGGTGTGGGCTAAATCGTAATGGGATGCTTGGGTTATTTTTGGAGAAGTTAGATAGGAGGGCAATATGGAGAAATATTGGGGGTAAATCGAATTTTTTGTGGAGATAAAACGGGGAGCTTGAGTGGCCAGTCTGTGGGAAAGGTTTTGAAAGATCTGTAATTTGTTGATATTCGGTTTAGAGGCGTTAATCCAGATGGGACATGCATAAATCATTAGAGGTGTGAATATTGTTTTAAAACGGGTGGTGACAATTTTTAATGAAAGTTGACTATTGAAGTTTAGAAGTTGTTTCAGTTGAATTCTTACTTTCCCGTAAACATACGTCTATACGAAATAAAATACGTAGTAAAGGGGAAATTATGTAACGCTGCGCAAAAAACGGAGGATTTTTGGTAGAAAAATAAATTATTTCGGGCTCTGATAACGAAAAAGTACTAAATTAAGAAGAAAAATCCTCTAAAACTTGGTGTAGCCAGAAACTCTGGTTTGTGTGTCCTTGATACCGAAAAACCAATTGACAGCAAGACGTTGGCCTGCCTGAGTCTCCTTTTCCTAGTGCCTTCCTTAATTGTGTTTTCATTTCCCTGAGATTGTCCAATAGTTCTTAATATTGTTAATTATTCATGTCATTATTAAATCGAGCTTGTTATTTTTGTTGTAATTACGTACTGCTGCAAATGAGTGTACGCTCAGTTGTACATTAATTTTCCAAATGTTAAATATTTTATTGTTCTCTCTTCTCATTTCTCACAAAATTGAGAAGTATTTCGTTTCCTGGACTTAAATCCAGAATATTTATTTCAATCTTACATTTCATGAATATTTTACATTTCAGACATCAAACATCAAGTGACAACTGCCTAGGTCACAAGAAAGAATAAAACATGGTAAGTCAACACCTTCTAGGCTATGCGCAGTACAAAGAAATATGTGTACATTATAACTAAGGATTTAACAGATTTTCATGGAAGTACATAGTTTTACAGGAACAAGATACCGTCATTCAGTAATATTTTTTTTGATTTTACAAAACATGTTGAATGGATTAAAACGATTTTTATTTAAGTATTTTTAAATATTGTGGTATAAATGCATATTTCTACATGTTATGCCTATTAATATATATTTCGTTACATTTTAATATATTAATTCGTTGAAAAGGAATATTTCAGGCATGATTTCTCAATACATGTTGTAATAATCTTTCTTACCAAGCAATGTAATTCTTCTACGCTTCTATGACCACCAAATCTTTCCCGTATGTTGTAAAACGTACCCACTTCTTGAAAACCGCGTACTCGGAATCAAGAATGAGCGGCCTACGTGAGTGCTCGCTGTTGTTTCATAGACCAATTGCGTAACTCAATCAAAAACTATTTTTAGTTAGTTGTCAAATCGGAATCCCCCCTCCAGGTGCCATCATTGACCCCACGGTACTTCTATTCACTTGAGCAGCAGCTCCTTGTAAACATTGTATATAGGACGAACGTGTTTTTATATGTTGAAAGAAAGTAGTAAAGAATTACTTCTGTAGAGGTAGAACTTTTTTCAATTTTTCTGTATCCATGTTAAGATCCTATCGGCGACATTCCGTGCTCGTAAAATGCTTGTACAGAGGAATTTTAAACATTTTTACGTTCCCTATTTTTTCTTACATATATTGTAAGAAAATAAATGCATATAAATACATTATATATTTATATATTGTAATATTCATAACTAATGTTGCACTCAACTAGCCCCACGTTGGGACCAGCCAAATGTAATATTCATAAGACTGCTCGGGGGAGGGCGCCAGGTTCAGCTCCTGAAATGTAACTGAATGGAAGAGTTGGGAGGTCAAGAATGAGCAATTGAGTCATTTGTGACAAACAACTGTTTATTCCTGGCACCAAAAGCTACCAGGTAAATTACAATGTCGCAATGGGCGACGCAAGTTTCTTTACTAAAACTACTCTGTGAATTAATTACAAGTGGTTAATTCTGCTGGGCCTGAGCGCGGCCACTTGCAGTTTTTCGCTGTTATAATTGTTCAGTGAGACGGCAACGTCTCATAGTTTTCACCAATGGCCGCTGGTCTTCGTGGGCAGGCCGAGGCGGCAGCCTCAAAGCGGAGGCGGCGGCGGCTCCGGGTTGCTGGTCTTCTGCGGCGCGTCTTCTCTCGCTCAGGTAGCGGCGATTCCAGATTGTCAGCTCGAACAGGCTCAGAGGAGGCGAGTGGCCACGGGCGTTGACGTTGCGAAAAGGGCTGTCACTTAGCCCGGGACGAGAGGCGGCAAGGCTGGCGGGCCGAAGCGAGAAAACGGCGCGGGATCCGGTAATTTCCCGCCCGAGTTTTCTCCGCAACAATTTACGAGTCGCGTCCTGACTGATTCGGCTCTGGGAAAGTCTTTTCCCAAACTCGCGTCCCGATCGTGAATGACTGAATAATTAGGCACATCCAGCTACCAAGAAGTATCTTGGAACTCTCCCGTAATAACAAAACTTTATAAGTCTCTCTCGAAGAAATCTTACAAGGTGAAGTCTCCGAAGAAATTTTACAAGTGCCCGAAGAAATTTTAACAAGTAAGTGTCTCGAATAAATTTGACAAGTCTAGCCTGAAGAAATTTTAACAAGTAAATCCGAAGAAATTTTAACAAGTGTCCGAAGAAATTTTAACAAGTGTTTTTCTTCCCACTGTGCATCGCGTTTATAATAGAGCTACGTTTCCCCTTCCCAAAATGTTCCTGACACCAAATTTCTCCCTTCCCTCATGGCGAAGCTTCCCATTGGCCGAGGGTGGCTGCGTCGCAGAAATCTGATTAACCAATCTCGTGTCGATTTTTCTGTATTTTTCCGTCAATGTTCTCTGTCTGTCGCTGGTTTCGCTCTCTCGCTCGCTTCCCTTTGACAGTTGTTCCAGAAGCTGATCGCAGCTGTCCTGGACACGTGCGCGCGTAAAGGCGCATTTCACGGGTTCCCGACGGCCGGCAGGGGCTAATCGACACCCTACTGTGTTTAGAGAGAAACAGCTCCCGCGAGGCTTCTGGCGCCCGGACGCGTGCCAGAACGCGTGCCAGAACGAATGTGGGGAGTTAGCATTGTTCGGAAGAGGCCGAGAAAGGTTTCACTCACGACGTGTCGTAAATGTGTCGTCGTGGTCTTTAATTGACACCCGGCCGACTCCTCGTTCGGGGTGCGGCGCGGTCCGGTCGCGCGGCAGCAGAAAGAACGCGAGGGTGGCGCTTTGTTCGGCGAGAGGGCCGGCGAACGGCTCCGAAAACTAGAATGTCTATTTATGAGGGGCCCATAAAACGGGGTTGCCTCTGGAAAAAAGGCTCGCGCGCGGTCGGGTGAGGCCGGCGGCGTGACGAAAGAACCCTCCGCGGCGGTGGCCGCGTCCCTTTGACCCACTTACTTCTCGACGCGAGCTATTTCCAGATGCAGAAATTCATTTGTTATTGGCGATGCCATAATAAAATTATATTTAATTAATCGGTGACGCCACAATATTTATTTATATATATTTATATATTTATTTGTATATATATTTATATATTGTGACGTACCTGGTTTGCGGTATTTTTCACTACATTTAATTTTTAGAAAGGACAGGTGTCTTGGTTCGTGAATGGGTCTCGTAACATGTCTCGTGACAAGAACATTGGAAAAACTCAATTATAATTTTCTTTAAACAAGCAAGCAATTTATTACCGAAATCACACATTTAGTACATCGATTTCAATCTAATTACTCCCTGTTTTGGTACCAAAACTATACCCATGATCTTAGATTTCACAATACCTTGAATACCAAAAATAGTTCGTTTCTTCTCGGATGGTTTCCAACGGCTGCGACGATCGGCGGCCTTCGGCGCGACTCGGCGCCCTTCGGACGGTTGACTGCGTGGACGCCCGCGGCACCGGCCCTCTGCGGCGGTTACACGATACCTCAGCTTCAACTCCGACCGTTGCACGTGTCTTTCAAATCGAGCAGGCACTACTTCTATATTACTGTCCACCTATCCCTTGCAGTTTATCTCGATGCTTTCTTGCGGCGCCATCCACCAGTTCTCCTTCGCTTTCCTTTTTACAGTGACGCAGGCACGTGGCCACTACCCATGCCGTCACCAGCCACGCGGCTTACAGTTCTTCCCTTTTTCATCACTGTTCCTGACACCAATTCCACGATCACCAGCTTGCGCTATTTAACGTTTGCCACTGTCACACTTAACTCACTTCTTGATAGCTTCCCTTACATTATTTAACTTCATTTTGTCCTTTTTTTACCGCGCGCACCAACATCGCTCCGCTCTCCTTCGAGTTCTGTTCCACACTGCTCCTGCCGTCGTCTCGCCCGGTCTCGCCGCCTTCTCGCGCCTGACCCGTTCCCTTGTCACGTCCGTTACTCGCCGCCGTTGCCGCGCAATTCGAAATAGGCATAATTGGAAGAAAGTGCCCTGCGTTTCGAAGTAATTAGAGAAACGCTCCGCGTTTCAATATATACCCACACACATTTGACCTTTTTTATTATAATAAATTCCATTCTGTAACTTAAACTTGTCGATGCGAGATTGTTAGCGTTTCTCTACTTCCGTGTCTTCTGGGAGTGGAATGGATAGGGGATTGCTTGTTCAATGAAACAATTGGCATGTGTGCCAGTTCAATGAAACAATTAAATGTTTAATACAACATATAATTTACATTGGATGAGAATGATGATTATTAAATTGAATGAGAATGATGATGAATATGATAATGCATATGACGTGATGAACGGTCACAAAATATTTACAATTTGGATTCGAGATTTTGCGTCTTATTAATTTGTCCAAGGTATCACAAGCAATCACCCACAACAAATAACGTGCCGTCCTGTTGACTTCTTAGGAGCCGGCTTCCTTTATTTTTGCAAGTCTTACTCACGTCATTTCAGTGAGCGGGAAGAAGCGGGCGGCGACACTCACCGCTCCTTGTGTTGCATTGGTTGCGTCCTCGCGGCGCAGCTGTGCGCCAGACGATTGATCGATTTCTTTAGGGATTCCGGACACGTCAACTACTGGAATCTTTAGTACCGAAAGTGTAGTGCATGTTTCGCTCGAGAGGTGCAGTGCTTTCCATCGCTGTATGGCGAGACCTAAGCAGGCTAGCGGGGTTTCCCCAACAAGGTATCTCCCACTAGCGGGGTATCACCCCAGACGGGACAATCTCTAGGCTCTCGATCGGTCTTCCGGCATGTGTGTTTGTGTCGCGCGTGTTAGCATTAGGGGTGATGAGAAAGTCTTCTCTACTTTTGCACGAGTGCAATTAATTAAAGTTTAACCCAGGCGTGACACAAATTAGACAGGTGTATACATTTACCTCAATTTCTTTCCAGAATTTTACTTATGGAAATGTTTTTACAAACGAATTTAAGTGAACTACGTAACGTGTTTAAGAAAATAATTTACTACATATGTACAAAGAAGATTTATCCACTCTTTCGTAACCACATTTTACCAATAAGATTTCTTGTTGAAAGTTCCGTTTTCTGGTGCCCGATTACTTGTTACGAAGTAATGGCGAAAAAGTAAAAACACGAGGGCAAATGAACCGGTAAGCGGATCACATTGTGCGATTGCGAAATGATATTGTAGACCTAAATTCTTTTATGCGGCTTCACTTTGGCTCTCATACCTGGTATTGGAAAATCTAGAGGTGTCATGGTAAATATGATTTTTTTCTCTTGTTGTAAGGTGAATGTTTGCACAGACGTACCATTTGAAAACAAGTGTTTACCTTTGAGAGCACTGAAAAAAGCAACAATATTTGCACGTGTTTTAATATTATTAACTTATTTAATAAACGTAACGTCTTTCTTAATAATTATCTCGAATAAATTTAGGTAATATATTTTATAGTAGAATTATAATCAGGAATTTTAAAAAAATGCCCATAAAATTGATTTGTTGCACTTACTGTGACCAAGATTTCTACTATCAGTAATGTTTTGTTCGATGCATATATCTCGACATAGTTTGATGAGATTTGGAAACTTTCTTTACATCGATACACAAAATATTAAACATTTTAATTAGGCTTAATGTGTGTGTTTTCTGTATACAGCGGCCTGACATCAGAATTCTGGAAATTCGGTCGGATGTGCATCACCGCTACGCTCGCACTGAAGTCTACAGCGTGGTGGTCAACCCGGCCGAAGAGTCGCAGGAGGTGATTTTCAAGACAGTGCTGCCAGATGAAGCATTCGTCTCAAGTTTCGCAATGTGAGTTTTTGTCAGTGCAACCTCTAGGTGCTTTTTGAATCAGCGCCTGTTATATCTTCTATCTTGATGATCTCCTCATTCGTTTTGGAATAGTCACTTCCGATTGACGACCCACTGACTGCCCCACTGCTTAGAGGTTGCTTACTAACCTGTTTTGTGCCACCAATGGCCAAGTCAAAGTACGATACATTAGGGTGTCCTTTATTTCCCGACTTCGAAATTTTTGAACGCTTACTCTCCAGTTTTGTTCGAATGGCCTTAAAACATGCCTACACAATGTGTCGAGATGGGAGCATTCTAACCCGTGCCAACTTGAGCGCGAACTTGCATGACGGACAAGTCTAGACCTACCTCCAACCGCTGAGTCAGATGCTGGATTGACAGTTCATGAACTTTAATCGAACTAGTCACACGTATTTACAGGTCGCTAATTTCACATAATATCATATGTTAGTATCATTTGCAGTGCCGATGAATGTGTGTTTTAATAGGAGATAGTATTATTTATTGATATAAAACACCAAATAACTGGACACAATTTACCATCAAATAAAAAAATGCTTGAAGTTTTATTTTATAACATACTGGAAGTAAAATTAACAGTTAGTGCAAGTGCTGAATTGTGATTCGTGAGTGCATGATATTTTGGAAGAAAACTAGAATTCTGACAAAAGCTAATCAGCATTGTCCGCAAAAACGTGTTTTACTTTAATTCATAGAGAAGAAAATTACAAAATCACGCAAGCAAATGTGAAGCTAATTATTGAAGAGGAGATTAGAAATAATTTGAACAATCTATTTGATATTACACATCCGAATGATTTACAAATGTTTATTTTGAAAGAAGACAGGATTTTTTTACTTCGGTCGAGATGACCACGACGTAAAAGCTATCTTGCAGGAGTAGACCGAAATCTCGCGAATAAAGAAGAAAAGGCGAGAGAATGAGCATTACAAGAAGAGAAAAGAAAGAGAAACAACAGAGTGAAGCGTCAATATTAGTGAATTCAGATGAAACCGATGTTAGTGAATTTTTAGGAGAGATTTTCGAGAGTACATCAATACAGAATGCTGCAAGTTGTGGCACCAACCATTTCATTTTTCCTAAAACGGTTTGGAAAACGTGTTAGCTGAGTATAATAATTCTGTATTCATCCTTCAGGCGATTGAGGCACTTGGTCGCAATACCCGAAGAACTCTCTATTAACAAATCTCCTATTTTTCGAACCAGACACAAGAGAAGGGAACATTATAAACAATTAAAACTGAATTTAACAGTAAATTATCTGAAATTCTTAGTGTTCGTTGGGATGGTAAACTATTGACTGCATTAAATATCAGAGACCACCACTTTTACTTTTTACATTTGGAGACAAAGCTCATCGGGTTTTCAAAACTACGGAATACTTGTAGTAAAGAGCACAGTAACGATGTTTGAAATGTGTTAACTCGTCGAAGCCAATATACAAATTCGTTATTCTGATAGAACTGAATCATTCTTGAATAAAATTTGGATAGGGAATTGTTGTTCTTTCCATGCCGTCATCACATATACAAACCTATTTTGGAACGCGAGTTTGAATGTAAAATACGTGAAGTAATTCTTAAAAATGTCTATTGATTGCAACTGTTTATGTCAAACCGTGGCTTCAGTGCAGTGAAGCTGTAAAAGCTACTTATTGAGATATCGGCATTTTAAAAGTTCCAAAATCACGTGAAAAGATAGATTATACAATTTCAAAAGCAGCCCTAAAAATTACTGAATGTGGTATTTATTAGAAGAATTGTCTGTCGTATCATACTTTGATGAAGATGTGATGAGTGATACGTTCGTGTTTGTGAATGGAGTACAACTTGGTGGGCACAATTGTATCCCGATGACCGTTCTTTAATTATTTATTTGCTAATTTACAACACATCTAACTGAATATAATCTTCATTTCATTGAAAACAATAGCCGACTTTGTGTCAACCAAAAGCAGACATGTTCTCTTGCCTGAAGGTGGATACTAGTTTTATTCTTGAATGTTCTTCGGCATGGACAAGCAACTTTTCATAATCAGAAGCTCAAAGATTATATATAAAGTTAAATGCTGTGAATAACAGTGCTGAAAGGGCTGTAAAATTAATGCAAAATTTTCATGAACCACTGACAAGATGAAGAGCGAAATCAATTTGTGTTATGTTGTTAAAGATCATGGTTCATTGGTTCACTATACCTATACACACGTTGCAAGAAATAAACATTGAAAAAAAAGTACCCACAACAAAAGTAAAAAGCATAACGCAGTCTAAAGAGTGAAAAAGAATTAAATCGTAATATAAAATTGTATATTAATCATGTAGCAGTAGTTTTCCACGGACTTAACACTGCAAAACCATTTACCCCAACATTCAATTTTCGCGATCAAGTCGGCACAGGTTAATATCAGTTTATTGAGATGAAATTTAATTTGACCCAATGGAAAATATTTAGGAAATGAGCCTAAAGATTAGGAAAACATATGTTTGCAATATAAGGATCACAGTAATGATACATTAGTACATTGAGCTACGCCGCCATCTTAAAACTGAAGGATCAAATGGGCGTTGTAATATTGGTGAACCATGCACTCAGTGCTGTAAAATGTATTTCTGTCTTGTTTGGGCGAGGTATATCCATGGCATTATATACCTAGTTGTCGATCAATGCCATGTCCTAGTCACAGATGCCGAATTGTTAGTAGTCATGCTGCGACCTTCCTCAGGGCGAAGGACGTTTGGACTGAGGTTGCAGCATGACGGCCGAAACTTTAGCATCTGTGCATATGGCGCGGTGCCTCCCGGACCGCCAAGGAAGATACAGACTCCGGCGGAGCGGTTTCACACCTCCAAGGCTCTTTGTGTGCAGAGAACGAGGGCCATCAATTCCGCTAAACCAGGCAGAAGCCAGGCCCTGCCGCGGCGGTTCTTGTTTCATGATTAAATACTAAAAAAAGGAAATTGGTATTATATTGAAAAAATAGTACGACTGATGCACAAAGAGCACTAAATTACAGAGCACGAGAAGAATAACTGATTGGCACTTTGAAGGTTTATCTAATAACAAGGCAGAACGGCGCTCCACCCAGAAATACTTCCGGACGGAAGCACAGAGCGAAGATCAAATTACATTTTTACCACTGACAACGTAGGCGTTTATCAATCGTAAACCATTTTCATACACATTCCATAGTGTTTGCAGATAGAATTGAAGTCAGTATGTTCGCGTTGAGTGTTGGGGGGTCGACGTGTGCCGTAGCACCGTGGGCGGGCGCGTGTACCCGGCGCGCGTCGAGGGCCGCGAGGAGGCGCGAGCGGAGTACCAGGAGGCGGTGCGCGCGGGGCGCACGGCGGCGCACGTGCAGCTGAGCGCACGCCACGCCAACCTCTTCACGGTGGCGCTGCACGTGGCGGCGCGCGACAAGGCCGCCTTCACCCTCACCTACGAGCAGCTGCTGGCGCGCGAGCACGGCCGCTACCGCCTGCGCCTCCTGCTCGACCCGGGCCAGGTGAGTTCCGCTCCCGCCCCGCCGCGCCCCGCCCCGCGCCACCCACTCGCCCGCTGCGCTCCGCCCTGCCCCGCCCCGTCCCGCACCCAGCCCAGCCCAGCCCACCCCACCCCACCCCGCCCCGCCCAGCTCCCGCCCCGCTCCCGCCCCTCCCCGCCCCCTCCACCCCCGCTACGCGCCGCCCCTCGCTCCGCCCCGGCCCGACCATTAAGCCTGGCTCGCCCCGCCACTCCCCGCCCCCGTCGCCAAGCCCATTCTCCTCGCCCCCACCCCGCCCCCTCGCCCGCATCACGCTCACTAAACCAGCGACTGGCGGCCGCAGGTGGTGCAGCGGCTGCTGGTGGAGGCGCGCATCCGGGACTCGGCCCCTCTGGCGCTGGTGCGCGTGGCCAAGCTGCGGGCGGCGGACAGCGAGGTGGACGCCGCCGCGGAGGCGCCCGACGACCCGCTGGCCACGGTGAGGGACGCGAGTGCTGAGGGCTGACTGGTGCCGTGTGTGGTGGGAGAGGATGTGCAGCGAGTGACTCTGTTGGTGCAGGTGAAGCGGTTGGCGCCGGGGGAAGCGTTGGTGCGGTGGGAGCCAGACGAGGATGCCCAGCGCCAGTTGGCGTCAGGCGAAGGGCTACAGGGACTGCTCGAGGTGAGTCCAATGCACTGCTTCAATAAACACCTTTCGGAGGTTTGCACCCTTCTTACCAAGTACGTATATCGGGTTGGAATTTCTTTCTTTGGAGTGAGGGAATAAGAACTCCTGCTTTCTGTGTAACCATCATTTGCGTCCACCAGGTGCAGTACGATGTGGATCACAGCACCGCCTCGCAGTTGCTGGTGGCTGACGGAGGATATTTCGTTCATTTCTTCTCTCTTCCCGATGACGAACTGCCGCCCATGCCGAAACATGCGGTTTTTCTGCTGGATGTCAGCGGTTCTATGGAAGGGCGCAAGATAGAGCAGGTCAGAGTAACATCACCATTTACATTTTAAATCAACACTAAAGACTGTACGTTAATTCCATGCTTCTTTGTTATGTAGGGGTCCATTCCACAAACGCGCGTTTCAGAAAACGTTTTCATCCGTACTTCAGATTTGTATACACTTTAGCTTGAAATAATCTTTTTAATTATGTAATCTAATTTGATTAAAAAGTATTGAATATTCTAATACATTTCCAAACGTGGAAAGGTCTTATGCCTACCTTGAAATACTGGGTAAAGTGAGTTCTTATGTTTTCCACAAAAAACCTTCCCAAGAGAATTGCTTCTACGAGTTTCAAGTTTGCTACTGTTTCATCTCGCAAACACCGTGCTTTTTCCAGGTGAGGGACGCGATGACAGCGATCCTGTCGGAGCTTCGAGAGAGCGACACCTTCTCGCTGCTGACGTTTTCTACGGATACGTACGTGTGGGTGCCTGGGAGAGGGTTTGTATCGGCGGCCGAGACACTTGGCAACTCTGTGGTGGTCGCCAGTCCAGAGATGGTCGCCCAGGCACAGGAAGCAATACGCCACTTACAAGATCAAGAATGTAGGTTGACAAAGAAACTCAGTTTGTCCGTCAGAACCACCTGAGCGGTGAGATACATTTAGAACAGAATGATGAGTTATTTAAAAAGAGAGTGAACCAAGTAAATATTTATTCTATCGACCGTCTGTTACTTAATTTTTAGGATTCACCAATACATTAAAATGCATAGCGGTTCATGACTTTCTAACCTTTATATTCTTCTGTAAGGTGTAGTATTGTTTGAGAGATAGTCTAATATATGATGTGTGTAATCGTAATGACTTACCCGTGTGTATCTCAATAGCACGACGTAGAGATGAATTCTCGGCTATCCGGGAGACGCCGCGTCGTTGGCTGGGGTGCCGACGTTTCGCCTGACATATCGCAGGCTTCCTCAGGGCAGTGACGAGGAAGCCTTTCGACATGTCAGGCGATACGTCGGCACCCCAGCCAACGACGCGGCGTCTCCCGGATAGCCGAGAATTCACGAATTCAAGCCGCGGAAGCTTTCGTATACACGACGTAGAGATCTTTAAGCGTGTCCTGGCGTCGACGCCACGGCTGTGCGCAGCTACGCACCTGTTCGACGCGCTGCAAGCGGCGTACGCAGCGGTGCGCGCCGGCCGCCAGCGGGAGGGAGGTCGCCAGCCGCTCGTCCTCCTCCTGACGGACGGGCAGCCCAACGGCCCGCACTGCGGCCGCGACGAGCTGCTGCGCGCCGTCACGGCGGCCTCCGCCGACCCCGCCGCCTGCGCGCCGCTCTACAGCCTGGCGTTCGGCCGCGACGCCGACTGGGGCCTCCTGAAGCAGCTGTCGCTGCGCGGCAAGGGCTTCGCGCGCAGGATCTACGAGGCGGCGGACGCGGCGCTGCAGCTGCGCAACTTCTACCGGCGCGTGGCGTCGCCGCTGCTGGCGGACGTCTCCTTCCACTACGCCGACGACCAGGTGAGCGCCGCGCGCGACGCCGCGGCGGAGCGGACGCCGGAGGCAGGCGCGTGTGAGCGTGCGTGGGCGCAGGTGGAGGCGTCGTCGCTGACGCGGGCGGCGTTCCCCGTGCTGCTGGCGGGCGCGGAGCTGGCCGTGGCGGGCGTGGGCGTGGGCGAGGGCGTGGGCGGAGGGCTGCGGGCGGCGGTGCGCGGGGCGGCGGGCGCGCGGCGGCTGGAGAGGGCGGCGGCTGTGCGGCGCCTGGAGCCGCAGCAGGCGTCGTTCGTGGAGCGCCTGTGGGCGTACCTCACGGTGAGTGGGCGAGGCGGGGCGAGGCGGGGCGCGTGGGCGGGCGGAGCGGGCGTGAGCGCTGGGCGTGTGTGCGCGTGTGGCAGGTGCGGCAGCTGCTGGAGCGCGCAGACGGGGGCGACGCGCAGGCCAAGGCGCGGGCGAGGGAGCTGGCGCTGCGCTACGCCTTCGTCACGTCCGTCACTTCGCTGGTCGTCGTCAAGCCAGACGACCAGACGGGCGGCGCCGACCTGCGCGACGCTGACGAACCCTTCGATGCCCTTCCGAGTCTGAGGGGCTTTGCTCAACCGTTATGTTCGCCCTCAGTGTGCGGTCCTCAGAGGTTCTACAGGTTAGGTGCTCTGTTTTCATTGTAGGAGAACTGAGGATGACAATTCGTATGAATGGGTCTTGCTACAAAATATTGTTAAATAGATCATACATCAGTATCTTTCAAATACCATACTGAAATAAAACCTGTGCGATGCTGACAAATTTTCTCACCCAGTTCCAAAGAATGGTTTTCAAGACTTTTGGGGTTAGATTAAGTTAGCATTATTTTAATATAATTATTAATATCAATATCAATAATAATAATAATAATAATAATAATAATAATAATAATAATAATAATAATATACTATGTCTTAATTGCTACCCGATTTTGTTGATGCTGGCAATGATTTTGCATCTTTTATCACTCAGTTCGCGTCCATGCCGTCGCTTCATCCGTGCATCACCGGCCTTGCACCAGTCATCACGTGCATACACCGCCACTGATTACGATGCCAACCCTGCTCTGCCCAATAATACGGATGCACCTGCTTTCCAGGTAGCTCTTAAAAGCGACAACAGCGCTTTCTCTAAAGGAGGTAAGTGAGAATCGCTGACTAACACCACTCTACAGTAGAGCTTGTGTACCTACCTACATTAAAAAAATGCGTCGTTTTCCTTCAATATACATATATTTTACAAATATCTAATATTTTACTTTTTTGAATTTGCAACGTAGTGAAATTCTATGAATAATGAATTCGGAGATTTAAATGCAAATACATTTCTTGATGTCCCTAATATCGAATGTGTTACTGTAAAAAATATTTTGTGAACAATTTTAAGCCAAATCATGCATCTGATTGTTCTCAAATTAAAAAAAAAAATACAAACGTTTAAGTTGCTTCGAACATATTATAAATATAGAATAGTGCACGTAGAAAGCTCTTTCCTAATGCAATCATTTATACAATAGCAGAAATTCAAATCACTCGTGTTTTGTATCCCCTTAATTAACTCTCTCTCCATTATCCGTGTTTATGCCTAACCGTGCGCACTATGTCTTAAAAAATAGCAAGGTGGTTTTAACACTCTGAATTTTTGTGTTTTTGAAGGAACAGATGCCAAACATGTCCAAGCGCCCACCTTAATCACATGAAAGCTTGAATGATCCAGGTGACTTTTCGAGAATGGTTTTTCTATCTAAGTTTATTTGCTATCTTCGACGTAATTTCATGAGGAGAATTGGCAACATAAAAGACTTACTATTATGTATGTTAATGCCCCTTCACACCTCTTACACTATCCTAAAAGTACAGGATGACCAAAGTTTTATATACTAGTAATTCCATTTGAAGTGACTTCAAGAAGGACAATAATTCGACACGTGATTTCCAGTATGAAACAAAAGTACAAAACCATTGCTAATCCGTTTTCTTCTACAAGATGATTGAAAGAAGTTCTATGAATTCGAACGTTAAAAGATGCAATTTTTGCCGAAAGTGATGCTTGCGTAAACGTGCCTGCAAATACGTAATGATTTTCTGGGTGAAAATCCTAGATACTCGAAAAAGACGCGGAAGAGGGAAATGGAGAACCTTTTCTTGAGCTGGCTACATCAATCCCAGATATCACTAACGCCAATAAAGACAATATTGCTGATTGGCTACAAAAAGAACTCGACGGAGAGGGATTCGAACGCCTAAGCGGCAGTTCGTTATGCCAGCACAACTGCTACTCCACATCCCAAAAGAATGATTCAAAGGACAATGAGAGTAAAGAAGGATGACATTTTGGGTGCTAGAAAAAGAAAATATTAAAGTCAACTACAGGAAGTAGTTACTTGTGTACACAGGAAAATTTTGTTTTTTATGGACGTTAAAGGAAATTAGAACTCAAGTAAGAAGTGAGAGAGACGGATAGCGAGAGAGACTGATAGCTAAAGAGACTGGTAGCGAGAGAGACGGATCCCTCTAGGTACTTCATATTTTAAGTTCCGATGGCGTAGAAATTCATAGAATTAGCATTTTAAGTACATATATAAAACATTTCCCCAAAGTGTCTCAATTAACTGTGCTTTTCATTCGATCGAAGTACATATGTAAAACATTTCACCAAAGTGTCTCAATTAACTGTGCTTTTCATTCGATCGAAGCTTCCCCAAATTACCCCGATACCGTCGCTTTTTCAAATTGCACCGTGACTTTCCGTGTGATGTTGAGTCAAATGTTGAAAAATATCTCGACAAAAATATCTCGTAAAACTATTTTTATAGTAGAGTACAAAACATTGACTTCTATAATGCAAGTGCCATTTTCAATTTAGTTTAGAATTTTCGAAAAATTACAGGTGTGACATTTTGAACATCTAGCAATTCATTAAATTTTTTTGAGATGTATTTTAAGTGTTTAATGCATTTGTATAAACAACATTTTTAATATGTCTGTTATGAAGTTCCTGAAAATTTTATTCTAGCATAGATAAACCGAAAATAGGGGATTTGAAATAATGTTCAAACAATATTTTTGGAAAACTTCATTTGTTTTCTCAAAATATATTTATTTTTCTTCGCATTCTATGATATTTGTATAATTTCATTGTAATAAAGGTATTAGGGCATCGTGTAACTAAACGTTAAAACATGACAGCGTTTTTTATTACACAGTTTATAAAGTAATACAATATCTCTAAACAATAAACCAACGTGCTGGCTCAGGTTTTCTATAATTATTTCTCTTAAGTTCTGTCTGTATATAGATTTGTTTTCTGAGTATAATTTTTGTATATTGTTTGTTACTTTGGAGCCAATTGTATTGAGCATAATTCAGGTTAATACAACGCATTACCGAGAGTTCTTTATTTCCAGTATACCAATATCTAGTGAGTTAAACGATTCATGCCTCCCTTAATGTGCATAAACTAAATCAAACTGAAATGAGTTGTAAATGAAAACATTCCTATTCGATAAAAACGGCAGTGCGCCTTGCCCGTGGCAAAAAGGCAGATCGTTTATACTTGAACTAAAAGCAAAGGAATGTTTTTGTCTGCCAAATTGAACGATTTTTTTATATCTCAATATTGTTGAGTTTTTTATCATGAAATTTGATATTTAAAAGGTTAACGCTTTTGTAGTTAAGAGGAAAACGTGAAGCCATTGATAAGAAAACTAAGTGGTGCTAAAATGCTAAGGTATTCTAGTTCTTTTCTTTTGTCAGGGTTTTCGTATTTGCCCCCAGTAGTATAGAAAAGGGGCGTACTGGGCCAGATTTATCAGACCCACAATTATTAGATTTTAAATTTTCCTCATTTTTCATTAAAATCGTATTAAAATACTAAAATTTATTCATTTGTATACAATATATACTCATTTCACGTGTTTTTGAGGTGTGGAAATTTGGAAAAAATGCTGAACCAAATTTTGTCATATTATTCCAAATATTCTAGACCACATATTTCAAAACACTTTACTTTTACAAAATATCATTTTGAACAAATGCAACGCTAGACCAAGTTCTTACAATTTTGTACATCATTTCTTACACATTCAATAGTTCAGTCATAAAAAACTTAATTCAATAATATTCTCTGCCATAACTCTCTTTATGACCTTTATGCACTAATCTCAAATTTTTAGCTCTTAAAAGATTTTTATATCGTTTTCTTTTAACCAATTAGCAAATTGTTTAGGTAAAATCACACTAAAAATGTCCTTGTTTATTAGTTTATAGATCCAATGCTATTTTATTGTTTTCATATTTTGTATATACATTTCTTATATTAGCAATTGGATAATCACGATTTTACATTAGTTCAGTTTTTTAAATGAATTTTAACGTATGTAGCCTAGTTCAGTTTCGATATAAATGCCTATTTAGTAGGAAATTACAAATAATTATCCCCTTTGAAGTGGGTGTTGTATCGAAACTGAACCATGGTACACATCATGTTAAAATAACAAAAAATAACAGAACTAATGAAAAACCGTGAATATTCTATTGCTGATATAAGAAAGGTGAAACTATTTATATTAAAATCTGATTCAGGAATTATTGAAATAAAATCTGGTTTAGGAATTATTGAAATAAAATCTGTTAAAGAATTATTGAAATAAAATCTGCTTTAGGAATTATTGAAATAAAATCTAGTCTAGGAATTATTATTGAAATAAAATCTGGTCTAGGAATCGTTATTGAAATAAAATATGTCTAGGAATTATTATTGAAATAAAATCTGGTCTAGGAATTATTTCATGTATAAGTCATCACGATATAATACCACTTGAGTTTGTGAAGAACATTCATCAGTATTATTCGATGATTACATATTAGAGAATCAAAATATTGAAAGAGAATATTGTACACTTGGGAGACATAAAGGTGTGTATTGTTGATATTTAGTACAAACATTAAAAATTCATAAGCAATTGATTAGAGTTAATTTAATTTTTTTAAATACAATTAGACAAAAATGATTATAATCTTAATCATATATATCATGAATATGTAAGTGGTGATATGAAATTTGAATTTAAAAATGAATTTAAAAATTTGTCAGTAATGATGGGATGAATAAATTTCTTTTATTACAATTGATATGACACGAATATGAAATGATGATAAATGTTGAAATAAAATCCAATCGTTTTTAAACAGACAAATGCAATATGAAATCCTGTTTGATTCAACATAAACGTAATAAACATATTTAAGGAAAAAAGACAGGATTTTATATTGTCTATATCAGTGACCTTTTGTAACACTTCTATTACCAATTTTTATTATCACGTTTCTAGATTCTTACTTTCCCGTTTACGTACGTATATAGGGAGAATTATACGTAGTACAGGGAAAGCTATGTATTACTGCGGAGAATCGATTTCGAGATTTCAACGGAAATACAAGTTATGGGGTCCCCTGATTCCGAAACATGTTATTTTTCAAAACGACCGTCTGCCTGCCTATATGTCTGCCAGTCTGTGTGCCTGCCTCTCAGTCTGTGCGTCTACCTCTCTGTCTGTGCTTCTACCTCTCTGTCTGTGCGTCTGTCCGGCCTGTTGGTCAGTCCGTCCGTCCAGGAACACCACACACATTTTTTCTTTAACCATTTGGTAGGAATAGTGTTAATTATACTCTATTAGATGACATAAACTTCATATTGCTCTATTCTTTTGCTTTTTAAAAACTACAAAAATGTAATTTTTTGACTTCTTTCAGTCGTAAATACTCGATCATTTTGTGTGAAAACTAGGTGAAAATAAAGCATTTTCAGAAATGCTCAAACGCCACCTTCTCAAATAGCTCCAAATTTTTTCTTCGTACTTTTCAAACACATAGTGCTAAATCCACGCTTTAATAAGACGTAGACTTCATTATGTAGTTTTGTTTTTCAAAATTACACAAATACAATTGTTTTGAAACATCTGTCACGCAGTTAATATGCACATTTTCAAAAATTTGTAAACACTATTGTTTTTGTGAGTTAAAGTTTTTTAAAATCACTTCAAATAAAAGTTTTTCGAAAACACAAATTTCGGCGAAAAAGGTTCACCATTCAAATTTCGAATTTACAGCAGCGTTAAGCGCCATTTTATTATAAACTGCTGCAAATTTTACAGAGAAAATTGAAATTAGGACGAGGTTTCTTAGATTTTTAATATTCATAAAATATTTCCGTTCTTTTATTAGGAATCCGAAAAACTAAGAAAATTTGAAAAAATGTACTTTCAACGGCCATAGATGGCAGATGGCAAGAGTCGGTGGCTAGTTCGTATAGCTAGCCGAGACCAAAGGAAATAGAAAACTAATTCGGCAAAGTCTGTGCCATTTTTTAGAACCAGTAGTTCACGCATAATGTACTCACTTGTAAATTTTATTTTGCAGATATTGATTTCGATCGGGTTGATCGTTGTGAGCAGAGTTTGGACCTTCGAATATCTAGTGAGATCGACGAAATAATCGTTGTGAGTAGAGCTGATTTAGTCTTGAGGGCCCTTATTTTGACCATCATTTCAAACAATACAATGGTTGTGTCCGGTGAAAACCATGTAGAAATGATTCGCAGTCATTTCGTCAATGTTTGCTAAGTTTTATTGGGCCTGTATTCCGTATAACGTATCTTTCTACCAACCGAAAAAGGTTTGTAAGAAACCAATACGTATTCAAGAAAAGTAAATTTCAAAGTGTCTATTTAAAGAAATATTATGTACACGAATTGTTCTTTTGTTGGTATTTTGTAAGTTTAATTTAAAGAGTGATGAGTGTGAAGACGGGCAGCTTAATGTTACGTGGTTGTGGGGTCTCTGTGTATCCTCAGGTGCATGGCCTCAACTCTATCAAATGATTAAATCAACATTCTCACATGCTTTAGTCACTATTTGTATCAGTTTTCCCGCTGCTTTATTGAATGATAATGTGAGAACTAACTGAATCCCCCGTGACTGTTCCTAACTCCATATGCGCTCACTGAGCTGACGCTTTCGAGGCATTATCAGCTTCTCACAGCTTCTCAAGCTCAGAGCGTTGCATAACTTCTAAATGTCAAATTAGCTTCTTACAGTTTCTACCATTGAACATCCGAATGAACTGTAGATGCTGGTTAGGTATTATTATTATTATTATTATTATTATTATTATTATTATTATTATTATTATTATTATTATTATTATTATTATTATTATTATTATTATTATTATTATTATTATTATTATTATTATTATTATTATTATTATTATATCCCATTTCAAACCGTGGAGGGCAAGGGCCTCCGGCTGCCGGGTGGGTTACAAAGCGGTTTTGGGGGATGCTCAACTGATTTATAATGTCTAAGTAATCGTCTTTTGCGCTGACCTAAGTGTATAGATTTCCTATTACATTTTTGCTCTTTAAAGGGACTTTTTTGCATACACTTTTTTAAAAGATTACGTTTAAAGTTTTTTAAATGAAACGTCATTAGTTACAATTAGAAACTGTGATTTAGTGGTATAAATATATAGTGCTTCCAAAGCACAACTATGATACCGTCTCCTATTTTCTCTTCAGCGCGGCGACATTCAAAGTCTGGAAGTGAGGTGTGACGTCGTTCACCGCTACGCCCGGACGGAAGTGCTGGGGGCCGTGGAGAATCCGGCCGACGAGTCAAAGGTGCTGACGTTCGGTGTGCTGCTTCCTGAAGAAGCTTTCATTTCAGGCTTTGAAATGTGAGTATTAAGAAGCGGATAAGTCAACACACACACACTCACACATACGTGCGCACACTATGCATGGCAACTCGCTTCAGATATTTAGCGAATGCCGCTTGACAGGAGGCTGATATACCAACTCAGTGTCTCATGACAAAGTAAATCAACTAGTTCAACGTGGCGTCCCCGACGCCGTAATCGGTTTCAAAAGTATCACGTGTTGAAAATTCCTGAATGTCACGCATAACTTCTAAATACAAATTAACTTCTTACAGTTTCTGTCATTGATCATACGAATGAACCGTAGATGCTGATTAGATTTTTTATTCTTAAAAACATCCTATTGGCTTCTGATTGCCATCTTCAAATATTAATTTTGCTTCTATTTCCGTGGTTCTGGATTTATTAATAATTTTCCGCCCGTTTCCGCATGGGAATTTTTGCAGGTTACCGTATTTTTTTCATTTCCTTTGTTTATATTGAGCCCCTTTCCACTTCCAAAATTTCTGAGATGTTTATATTAACTAGGAATCTTCTTTCTCTATTCGATCCATCCAGTTTTCCACTGATAATTGATCTTGAGATATCCGATCTTCACAATGTTACTTTTTTCGCGCTCTTCTTTTGCTTTTGCTCTGTTTGCATTTGTGTTGTCATATCGGTGTCTATGGGGATAATCAGAGCCTTTTCACTCGGTAATATTCTTTGATACTTGTATTTTTTCCTCAAATGAGGCCATTTTCACTTCAATTATTCTTCTACCCCCTCTGTTTTTGCCCAAGGGAAATGCTTCTGCAAAATCTCCGCTAAACCACTCTGTTGCTGGACACTCTTAGTAATATTTGCTGTTTTGCTCTATCCTCGAGATATATTTGCTTGCTTTTTATTGTGAAACTGTTTTTTTCCAGACTAATGTTTCTTTCAACCCCTTCAGGCTGCTACGCTTAATTCATAATGTTTTAAAGTGGACTGTATTGATAAGGTATAGTTGGAGCACAGCAGTCCCGAAACCCTTTGATAGCTCAGGGAGGATGTATGTAGGCGTTCTGGATTGACAGAAAGGAAGTTCTTACATTTAATAATCACTGCACTTAAGCTCTTGATTACATGTCACAGTTAAAACATCGCCGTACATGATAGCTGAAGCACAGTATTTCCTCGTGCGAGTGGTCTAGTGCAAATAACTGACATTACACGGACAGCACAGGTAGAATTCGTTGTAGATCAGGAACTGGGAGAGCCCAACTTCGCACAAATAAAATGATACTTTGCGTGAGCTAACCGGGAACAACCCAAGATTGCACAATTAACTGAATGTACAAATGGTCTGACGCAGATAATCTACACTACCCAGACAGTGTACTTGAAAGTTGCACGTAGCAACTGGGAACGGCCCGAGGTTGGACAGTAAAATCTTCCGTATGTTGACTACACACAGAGGCCGCCAACACGGAGCACACGTGTGGCTTCGCACGCTGCTTGCTGCGGATCTGAACTGGCGGTTTAACGACGGGAGCATCGTCAGACAGCTAGTGCTCGTGCGCTCAGGGGGAGGGGATGGCAGTGGCCAATCACAATTAGCCATTTGAATTTGGCGATAGAAAGTTCTGGAGGGTTGACTGGTCCCTTGCGAACTGCTAACGGAGGTAGCGAGGCTCGGCACGTGTGTTTCTAGGAAAGCCCAGGGCTGTTTCCGGTGGCGTGTTCTTATGAACGCAACGGTCGGGCGTTGTGCCAGTTACAGATCAACTGTTCTGCCTTGCGTCGTATGAAATAAAATTATATTTATTCTGCTTTGCTGTGGGCCTGAGCACCCTTCTTTTATTAGTTTTAGTCCTTCTTCAGCACTCTTTGTCCTCTTCATATTTTTCATATATTTTAACAATTTGTTGGTCCATAACATTTTTACTTTAAAGTGAAATTTGTTCTAGTTGCTTGAGTCTTGTATTTAACTCACAAATTTCTTTCATCTGGTTTTCACGAAAATCTGATATCTATTCTTTAATTTCTTTTACCTTATTGAATATTATGTTCAATATATCGTCCGTTCTTTCGAAATTGCTCTTCTTTTTTGGTGGCATTTTGAAATCGCGTTTTTAATATTCTCGTTAGTTTTCCGGTGTCAATATTATGACAGGTTTTAAATAAGAGGTACCTTAATTCTACGTAAGGATACTTCGAAAAATTGTCACAACCACTACTAGATGTCTCTTCGTCATCCGATTCATAAGGATTTCGCGGCGAGAGAGTAACAATTTCACTTTTTTGACTGAAATATACAGTATTTTAACGATGTAACAACCACTACAAGTCGTCTCTTCACCCTCAGATCGACTTCGGACTAGGTAAAGGGTCCGTGGCGTGTGAAGTAACACAACCTCACTTTTGTCTGAAGTACATGATAAGTTCTCTTATTGACAAGATTACGCTATCGTGAGATATATCTTCAAGTGCACTGTACGTGGGACACCCACTTGACTTAATCCGGATTACTTTCTGCGACAGTTCCATCTGGTTAATACCTCTAATCACTTATTTTCGAACAGCTTCATACATCGTACACGTCTCTGGTAACCGTCCGTCACCTTATACCTTCTAATAGTGTTATACTCCCGTTCGAAAACTGCCTACACCCAGTGGCCTTACATGATACGAAATATGAACTCTCCAAAAGGGATATGAACTGTTAATATTGCAAATTGTAATTGCCATAAAAATACTTGCAGGTATGGATGATGTGAATAGTTAGAATTTAGTACAACTACATTTGGTAGTCTCTTTTGCTAATATGCACAAAAATGCACATAAAAGATCACATATAAGCTGTTCTTTAGCGTTATTCTGTAATAAGATCATTCTCAATTACTTATTAAAATTCTGTCGAATTTTCTAGAACTTCCATTTTATCCTTCTCCTACTTTGCTTAACTCTTCCGTGTGAACGGGCGTAGAAAGACTAATCTAATGATATACATATTATTGTATGTCAGACGAGCATCTTACGACGGAACTATGGGAATTCAGAGAGAGAAAGTATGTGTGGAAGTGTGGACGTTGCCGCACAAAGCTGGGGTCGATCAAGAACTAGGGTCGGCTGACAGGAGGGAAAGGAAAAGCAGCCCTTGGCGTAGCGAAGCAGAATGTGGGGGAGGAATTGACCAGAGAGCAGTCGGGGAGATTCTTTCCTCTGATCTCAGCAGCGGTACGAGAAGGTGGTGTGAGAAACGCGGCTAAGATTCATAGTGTTCATTGGAGAGAACGCTTGAATACTTTTTGCGATCGAATGCAATCCAGGCATTTTTAATGCAGGGTGCCGGAAAAGCGGTGCTTCAGTTTGAATGAACTGTGAAATTATAAGACGCAAATAATTGCGAGTTTTTAAGAGAAAGAGCCAAGAAGAGTTATTACGCAGTTACAATCTGGTAATTCCGTACGAGAACAGAAGTTTGGCGACATAAATACTGTGGTGAATAGCGGTCATTGTAATCTACGAGCGCAAGAAACATGTTTTAATTCCACGAAAGCCCAATTCGTGAGAAACACGCGCTTCAGAAGAGCAGCGATGCGGCGTACGACGAAGAGGACGATTAGACGAGGACGTAGAACGGAAGAAAAGCGCGGAGGACGGCTGGACGAGGACGGGAGGCGACGAAGGCGAGGGAATTCGTGGTGTCTGGCAGCCTGTCCCTGGCCTCGCGCGCTGCAACGTTGTTCTCGAAGGCGGCGCCCTCGTGACCCCGGCTGCAGGCGCACTAAGACAAAGAACGCCCAGCATAAAACCGTTTTGTTGTGAGTTGTGAAAGAGAAATTGAAATGGTGATTTTAGATCGCTCAAATCTAGTACGGAAACTGGGAGGGGAAGGCATTCGAAGCGTATCTTGTGTAGTTAAGTAGTGCGTACAAGTTCCGATTTCAAACGTGAGGACCAAGAGAGGGGAGCATCATTGTCAATTTCAATAATCCGTAATGTTTAATTGCAAACGGATGAACTCTGTTAAATAAAACTAGAATTTTTGGAAGGGAAATCACACTGATGTTGAGCAAAGGGGATATTTTGTAGGTAATCTATTTGTGTGGAAGATAGTGTTATTTTTTGGAAATTTAAAGTAAGAGATGTTCAGTAAGCAAATTTGCTAGGGATCCTAATTAGAAGCTGTAATATAATTTATAAACGGAAATTAGTTCGATAAAGTGTTAAAGTAATTGATCGAGCAAAAATGTAGATATCATAATGTCCTTTTTAATAAACTTGAAGATTAAATAAATCCAGGATATGCCCACAATTCATACTGTTTTATTTTCACATACGATCAATGAAAGAGTTTCTCCTGACCAAGACGCTTGAGTATTTCAGGTTCTTCTTAACTAAATTTGTGGTATATTGTGACCATCCACACCCGTTACGTCACAAAAATATAACATTAAAAGACGATTGTTTTGTATATTTATGTGAATAAGGTGTCACTTCGGTTTAATAAGAATAAATTTGAATTTGAATATTCATTTGAAAATCGGTACTTGTACGCTTAAGGATATGAATGGGAGAAGTCCAACTTAACAAGGTAAATGTCCTTTTTTAGCATTACTAACAGTTTGGTTTTCTCCGTATTCACTTGAATTTCTTAAGGTTCGATAAGGTCCAAGGCAATACTGTTCGTACGTTTCTTGGAGTTCTATTTAAAAAAAATCGATAATATGGATGAAAATGAAATGAAGTCTGCCGCGCGATTCCCTTGTCGCATTGGAGATAGCAACAATAAGAGTTGCCACTTTCGTGGAAGAAAATCCATGGAGCCATGGAGCGAAGGTTTCCTTTGAGTTCTGGGGTTCCTTTGAGTTCAACGCCCTCTATAAAGATCTATTTGGGTGGCGTTGGGTTAATTCCCGGCATACTCGCTGAGATCGCAGCGCTAAAACACGCAAAACACATTTTGGGAATTTTTTAGATGCTTGTGGTGTGATCCGAAAAATTATTAATTCCCCACCAGGAGCCCGAGACACAATGCCTATGTCTCGATTAGTGCATGGGAAGTGGTCTAGCCGCCATGACGGATCCGCGCACACGCATACTCGCAGTTACTCAAATACAGTAGAGGGATTTTCTAGACCATGTTACAAAATACTACGGTCATATAATGCAAAGTATCGGGCAAAATAGCACATGGAGTGTTACTGCCTCATACCCTGAAGTTGATTTCACGACACAAATTCACCAATCACAATCATCATCCTTCATGGATGTGGTTGTGAGCTAGTTTACGAGAGACCTGACACGTTACAGTTAAATATATTATAACTTTCTTTGTTGTACCGAATACTACGTGGCAAACGGTAGGTGTAATGCCCCCTGGCCAGGAACTAACTTAATTACTTCCCTTTGGAGAAAGATTTTTTTTGTTCTTAAAGTTTTTGAAGCAATGTCTTACGGCCGGGAAATAAACCAGTGTTACGTGCATTAAGTGAAAATGTTCTTTAATCAGGGGCCTCGTTTACGCTTGAATGACTTTTCCAAAGAGCAAGAGCGGGGACGGATTATATTTCATTCTTCTTGAACGAAGATGTGTGAAGTAAGGATTTTCTTTTCACAAAAGAGTAGTATTTTTGAATTAATGCCTTCTGACCTGGCACCAAACCAAATGATTGCGTTATTTCAGAGAGAATATTCCCTACGCTCTAGCTATTAGATAGATAGATTTATTAGAACTGCAAATGGGTATGACCCGGTGGCAGTTAAGTTACAATAATAAATTACAACACTTACATTAATAATAATAATAGTAATAATAGTAATAATAATAATAATAATAATAATAATAATAATAATAATAATAATACCGTACAATACAGTACAAGACGAAAAGCAGCATTGAAAAGAGCATTGATCGCGTTCACCGCACTTCACTTCACTACACTACACTTTTTTTGCTTTGAATTACACTGATCACTTCACAGCACTACACCGCACTACACAACACTTACTCATTTAATATCAGTTACTGTTATCTTGTTCTAACTTATTTCTAAAACTTCGGACACTGAGAGGGAAAGCTTTGAAAATTGCTGCAGGCAAACTGTTCCAATCGCTAATTGTTCTGTTACAAAAGGAAAACTTCCCAAAATCTGAATTTTGTTTCCTTGCTCGAATTTTGTGGGTGTGATCGCTTCGGCCGAAATAATTTGGTTTTTCTAGTCTAATCTGAATTTCCTTCCAAGCTGGTTGACCTACGTACGATTTATAGAGAGCGCAAAGCCTCGCCTTTGTTCTTCTCGTTTCTAAAGGTTCCCATGACTTTTTTGTTACGTTACTTCTATAGGTAAACTTATTCGCTTTTCTCTGTATTCTATCTAGATTTTTCCGGTGCGCCTTTCTGTATGGATCCCAACACGAAACTCCGTATTCCATGAGAGGGCGAACCAGCGTAAGATATGCTAATTCTTTGGCGTTTGCAGAACTTTTCTTTAGTATTCGCATTACAAAATGCAAAGACTTCCACGCTTTTCTTACTGTCTGATTTATATGCACCTCTCACCCTAATTTACTATCTAGATGAATGCCTAAATACTTGCAAGATGAGACTCTTGGGATGATAACCTCACCTAAACGATAGTCTGGTTCCTCATAATTTCGTCCCCTCCCGAACGTTATTGTTTTGCTTTTAGATCCATTAATTCCCATGTCATTTTTTTCCGGCCAATCACGTAAATGCTCTAAATCCTGCTGTAATATTTGTTCGTCAGCGTTATCTTTGATTTTTCGGTATATAACACAATCGTCTGCAAATAAACGCACCTTTGATTTTATGTTCACATGGAGATCGTTCACGTACGCTAAGAAGAGTAATGGCCCTAACACACTTCCCTGTGGAACCCCTGAAGTAACATTTCCCGTTGTCGAAAACTGATTGCCAATTTGAACTTTTTGTTTCCTGTCCCTAAGAAATTCGCTTATCCACCTCACAACTCTAGCGTCAACTCCTGAGGTTAATACTTTCCTAATAAGTAAATTATGCGGTACCACGTCGAATGCTTTCGCGAAGTCGATTACTACTGCATCCACCCTCCCACCCGCGTCAACTACGTCATCTAGATCTTGAAAAAGAGAAACAATTTGACTTTCGCACGAATGTTCACTTCTAAACCCATGCTGTCCGTGGAAAATCCAGTTCGCTTTCTCCCATTCGCGACGAATGTACCCGGCTATTAAATGCTCCATTATTTTGCATACTACTGAAGTGAGGGATACAGGTCTATAATTACATACTTTTGTTTTATCACCATTTTTGAAAATTGGAACCACTATAGCTGCCTTCCAATCGTCTGGTAAACTTGCATTATTAATGGAAATATTGAATAATCTTAACAAATAGGGCAATATCGCCTCACCACCGAGTTTAATAAAATCTGTCGAGATACCGTCTGGGCCGCGTGATTTACCGTTTTCCAGTGATTTTATACGATTGCGGAGTTCCCATGAGTGGAGTTTGAATTGGTTTTCTGATGGAAAATAATGAACTTGCTCCTGCGCCCGTTCTGGTTTGAATACCGATACGAAATACGCGTTGAACGCATTTGCTTTTGCTTGGTCGTCGTGCAGTGGCTCGTTATCTGCGACTCGAATTTCCTGAATTTCTTCCATATTCCCCCGGTGTCTGCGGACATATTTGTAAAAGCTTGACCAATTATTTCGCCCCGTCTCCAACATGTTTCTTAAAAATAATTCATGAGCAATTTTCTTTTCTTTTTCTAATTCCTTGTAGTATTTTTTGAACGTTATCATGTCAGCAATGCTGCGATGTCTCCTATTAAATGCTAGCCTAACTTTTCTCTTTAAACGTCGTATTGCCCCGTTAAAATATTCAGGATCAGAATTACTTTTCAGTATTTTGGAAGGAACATACGTATCTAAAGCGGTTTCTACGATTTTTTTAAAAGCTCCCCATTGCTCCTCTATTCCCCCTTCTGTTCTTAGAAAATGATTGTATTTTTCTCTTAAGAAACTACGTAGTCCTTCAATGTTCGCTTTTCTATATTGCCTGACTATCGTTCCTTTTGCCTTAGGTCGCTTAATTACATTTACCTGCACTTCTACCATCACTGCTTTGTGGTCGCTATTCCCTGAAAGACGTCGCAGGAAAGAAACATTTCTGCTGGATAAACAAGGAAAATGTCTAAAATTGCTCCCTGCCGCGTGGGTTTGTCGACTACCTGCGTTAATCCCTGCTCCCATACCAGACGATTGACGCGCGTTTGAAGTTTCCTGTCGCACACCTCTCCTTTCCAATTAGCGTCGGGAAGGTTTAAGTCGCCAGCGAGAAGAATAGACGGACCGTTTCTGTTTTCCAGCCTATCACTGATTTCATCTAAAATTTCATAACCATTCTCCTCTATTTAAGTCAATAAGCCGCAAAATGTAAACAAATTGAAAATATTTATCCCACATCACTTGCACTATCAGTAATGCTTAATTTTGACTATAATTTAATATATTTCTATAAAGATGTAATTTTGTTATCTGAATACAGATTAACAATCAATATTGCACCCAGAACGAGCGAAAACAAGCACCAGCAAGCCGACGTTGTAAATTATTGGTCCAGCATTGTAACAGTTACATGAAGAGAAGCCAATATTTATCACGAAGGTAATATAAGACACGAAATGGCCTCTGTTCGTAGAACGGTGGCAGGCACCGCCTGCCCTGTGCGTGTGGTGGAGCGCCGCGAGGAGGCGCGGGCGGAGTACCAGGAGGCGGTGCGCGCGGGGCGCACGGCGGCGCACGTGCAGCTGAGCGCCCGCCACGCCAACCTCTTCACGGTGGCGCTGCACGTGGCGGCGCGCGACAAGGCCGCCTTCACCCTCACCTACGAGCAGCTGCTGGCGCGCGAGCACGGCCGCTACCGCCTGCGCCTCCTGCTCGACCCGGGCCAGGTGAGTTCCGCTCCCGCCCCGCCCCCGCGCCACCCACTCGCCCTGCCCCGCCCCGTCCCGCACCCAGCCCAGCCCAGCCCAGCCCACCCCACCCCACCCCACCCCGCCCCGCCCAGCTCCCGCCCCGCTCCCGCCCCTCCCCGCCCCCTCCACCCCCGCTACGCGCCGCCCCTCGCTCCGCCCCGGCCCGACCATTAAGCCTGGCTCGCCCCGCCACTCCCCGCCCCCGTCGCCAAGCCCATTCTCCTCGCCCCCACCCCGCCCCTCGCCCGCATCACGCTCACTAAACCAGCGACTGGCGGCCGCAGGTGGTGCAGCGGCTGCTGGTGGAGGCGCGCATACGGGACTCGGCCCCTCTGGCGCTGGTGCGCGTGGCCAAGCTGCGGGCGGCGGACAGCGAGGCGGACGACGCCGCGGAGGCGCCCGACGACCCGCTGGCCACGGTGAGGGACGCGAGTGCTGAGGGCTGACTGCGTGAGAGGAGGAGGGCTGACTGGTGCTGTGCGCTGTGCGCAGGTGCAGCGCCCGTCGCCGACGGAGGCGCTGGTGCGGTGGGAGGCGGGCGAGGAGGCGCAGCGCGGACTGGCCACGGGCGACGGCCTGCGCGGGCTGCTCGAGGTGCGTCTTAGTCAACTTCTTCCCCTTTTCAACATTCAAACATTCACAAATCCACCGAAACGTGTAGACTTCAAATGAAGTGTTTTCTCAATAAAGAATTGCTTTTAAACTGTACAAAACTAATCAATTTTAACCTAATTCAGGACTATAAGTGATAAAAATTCTATTATTACAATTAATTGAATAAAACGTTATTTCATCAATAGGTTCAGTACGATGTCAAGCAAACGGACACGTCACAACTGCTGATGAGCGAAGGAGGATATTTCGTGCACTTCTTTTCACTACCAGAGAGTCACTTGCCTATGCCAAAACATCTCGTTTTTGTCCTCGACATTTGCCAATCAATGTACGGCAGCAAAATGCAGCAGGTAGGTAGCACAAAATTGAAATGGAGTTGATCGAGAGAAGTTATTAATAATTGTAAATAAGCTAATTCTTGATAAGAGTTTTGCATAATGCGCATCATATATGTAATGAACACCAGTGGTTTTGTGCCGCTGCTTTGTTTACAAGTAATGCTTGTAGATGAAGGAGGCGATGGCAGCGATCCTGTCGGAGCTGAGTGAGGGCGACGCCTTCTCGCTGGTGACGTTCTCTGCGGAGACGCGCGTGTGGGTGCGAGGGCTGGGCTTCGTGGCGGCGACGGAGGGGCGCAGGAACACGGTGGTGGGCGCTACCAGCGACATGGTCCTCGAGGCGCGGGAGGTTGTCGGCCAGCTGCAACATCAGCCAACCGCAGGTGACTAAAATCCCCTTCATCACAACCACGAGACGCGCGTGTGGGTGCGAGGGCTGGGCTTCGTGGCGGCGACGGAGGGGCGCAGGAACACGGTGGTGGGCGCTACCAGCGACATGGTCCTCGAGGCGCAGGAGGTTGTCGGTCAGCTGCAACATCAGCCAACCGCAGGTGACTAAAATCCCCTTCATCACAACCATGAGACGCGCGTGTGGGTGCGAGGGCTGGGCTTCGTGGCGGCGACGGGGGGGGGGGGGCGCAGGAACACGGTGGTGGGCGCTACCAGCGACATGGTACTCGAGGCGCGGGAGGTTGTCGGCCAGCTGCAACATCAGCCAACCGCAGGTGACTAAAACCCCTTCATCACAACCACGAGACGCGCGTGTGGGTGCGAGGGCTGGGCTTCGTGGAGGCGACGGAGGGGAGCAGGAACACGGTGGTGGGCGCTACCAGCGACATGGTCCTCGAGGCGCAGGAGGTTGTCGGCCAGCTGCAACATCAGCGAACCGCAGGTGACTAAAATCCCCTTCATCACAAACACGAGACGCGCGTGTGGGTGCGAGGGCTGGGCTTCGTGGCGGCGACGGGGGGGCGCAGGAACACGGTGGTGGGCGCTACCAGCGACATGGTCCTCGAGGCGCGGGAGGTTGTCGGCCAGCTGCAACATCAGCCAACCGCAGGTGACTAAAATCCCCTTCATCACAACCATGAGACGCGCGTATGGGTGCGAGGGCTGGGCTTCGTGGCGGCGACGGAGGGGCGCAGGAACACGGTGGTGGGCGCTACCAGCGACATGGTCCTCGAGACGCGGGAGGTTGTCGGCCAGCTGCAACATCAGACAACCGCAGGTGACTAAAACTCCCTTCATCACAACCACGAGACGCGCGTGTGGGTGCGAGGGCTGGGCTTCGTGGCGACGACGGAGGGGCGCAGGAACACGGTGGTGGGCGCTACCAGCGACATGGTCCTCGAGACGCGGGAGGTTGTCGGCCAGCTGCAACATCAGCCAACCGCAGGTGACTAAAACTCCCTTCATCACAACCACGAGACGCGCGTGTGGGTGCGAAGGCTGGGCTTCGTGGCGGCGACGGGGGGGGCGCAGGAAAACGGTGGTGGGCGCTACCAGCGACATGGTCCTCGAGACGCGGGAGGTTGTCGGCCAGCTGCAACATCAGCCAACCGCAGGTGACTAAAATCCCCTTCATCACAACCATGAGACGCGCGTGTGGGTGCGAGGGCTGGGCTTCGTGGCGGCGACGGAGGGGCGCAGGAACACGGTGGTGGGCGCTACCAGCGACATGGTCCTCGAGGCGCGGGAGGTTGTCGGCCAGCTGCAACATCAGCCAACCGCAGGTGACTAAAACTCCCTTCATCACAACCACGAGACGCGCGTGTGGGTGCGAGGGCTGGGCTTCGTGGCGACGACGGAGGGGCGCAGGAACACGGTGGTTGGCGCTACCAGCGACATGGTCCTCGAGGCGCGGGAGGTTGTCGGCCAGCTGCAACATCAGCCAACCGCAGGTGACTAAAATCCCCTTCATCACAACCACGAGACGTGCATGTGGGTGCTAGGGCTGGGCTTCGTGGCGGCGACGGAGGGGCGCAGGAACACGGTGGTGGGCGCTACCACCGACATGGTCCTCGAGGCGCGGGAGGTTGTCGGCCAGCTGCAACATCAGCCAACCGCAGGTGACTAAAATCCCCTTCATCACAACCACGAGATGCGCGTGTGGGTGCGAGGGCTGGGCTTCGTGGCGGCGACGGAGGGGCGCAGGAACATGGTGGTGGGCGCTACCAGCGACATGGTCCTCGAGGCGCGGGAGGTTGTCGGCCAGCTGCATCATCAGCCAACCGCAGGTGACTAAAATCCCCTTAATCACAACCACGAGACGCGCGTGTTGGTGCGAGGGCTGGGCTTCGTGGCGGCGACGGAGGGGCGCAGGAACACGGTGGTGGGCGCTACCAGCGACATTTTCCTCGAGGCGCAGGAGGTTGTCGGTCAGCTGCAACATCAGCCAACCGCAGGTGACTAAAATCCCCTTCATCACAACCATGAGACGCGCGTGTGGGTGCGAGGGCTGGGCTTCGTGGCGGCGACGGAGGGGCGCAGGAACACGGTGGTGGGCGCTACCAGCGACATGGTACTCGCGGTGCGGGAGTTTGTCGGCCAGCTGCAACATCAGCCAACCGCAGGTGACTAAAACTCCCTTCATCACAACCACGAGACGCGCGTGTGGGTGCGAGGGCTGGGCTTCGTGGCGACGACGGAGGGGCGCAGGAACACGGTGGTGGGCGTTACCAGCGACATGGTCCTCGAGGCGCGGGAGGTTGTCGGCCAGCTGCAACATCAGCCAACCGCAGTTGACTAAAATCCCCTTCATCACAACCATGAGACGCGCGTGTGGGTGCGAGGGCTGGGCTTCGTGGCGGCGACGGAGGGGCGCAGGAACACGGTGGTGGGCGCTACCAGCGACATGGTCCTCGAGACGCAGGAGGTTGTCGGCCAGCTGCAACATCAGCCAACCGCGGGTACTAAAACTCCCTTCATCACAACCACGAGACGCGCGTGTGGGTGCGAGGGCTGGGCTTAGTGGCGACGACGGAGGGGCGCAGGAACACGGTGGTGGGCGCTACCAGCGACATGGTCCTCGAGACGCGGGAGGTTGTCGGCCAGCTGCAACATCAGCCAACCGCAGGTGACTAAAATCCCCTTCATCACAACCACGAGACGCGCGTGTGGGTGCGAGGGCTGGGCTTCGTGGCAGCGACAGAGGGGCGGAGGAACACGATGGTGGGCGCTACCAGCGACATGGTCCTCGAGGCGCGGGAGGTTGTCGGCCAGCTGCAACATCAGCCAACCGCAGGTGACTAAAATCCCCTTCATCACAACCACGAGACGTGCGTGTGGGTGCGAGGGCTGGGCTTCGTGGCAGCGACAGAGGGGCGGAGGAACACGATGGTGGGCGCTACCAGCGACATGGTCCTCGAGGCGCGGGAGGTTGTCGGCCAGCTGCAACATCAGCCAACCGCAGGTGACTAAAACTCCCTTCATCACAACCACGAGACGCGCGTGTGGGTGCGAGGGCTGGGCTTCGTGGCGACGACGGAGGGGCGCAGGAACACGGTGGTGGGCGCTACCAGCGACATGGTCCTCGAGACGCGGGAGGTTGTCGGCCAGCTGCAACATCAGCCAACCGCAGGTGACTAAAACTCCCTTCATCACAACCACGAGACGCGCGTGTGGGTGCGAGGGCTGGGATTCGTGGCGACGACGGAGGGGCGCAGGAACACGGTGGTGGGCGCTACCAGTGACATGGTCCTCGAGGCGCGGGAGGTTGTCGGCCAGCTGCAACATCAGCCAACCGCAGGTGACTAAAATCCCCTTCATCACAACCACGAGACGCGCGTGTGTGTGCGATGGCTGGGCTTCGTGGCAGCGACAGAGGGGCGGAGGAACACGATGGTGGGCGCTACCAGCGACATGGTCCTCGAGGCGCGGGAGGTTGTCGGCCAGCTGCAACATCAGTCAACCGCAGGTGACTAAAACTCCCTTCATCACAACCACGAGTCGCGCGTGTGGGTGCGAGGGCTGGGCTTCGTGGCGGCGACGGGGGGGGCGCAGGAACACGGTGGTGGGCGCTACCAGCGACATGGTCCTCGAGGCGCGGGAGGTTGTCGGCCAGCTGCAACATCAGCCAACCGCAGGTGACTAAAATCCCCTTCATCACAACCATGAGACGCGTGTGTGGGTGCGAGGGCTGGGCTTCGTGGCGGCGACGGAGGGGCGCAGGAACACGGTGGTGGGCGCTACCAGCGACATGGTCCTCGAGGCGCCGGAGGTTGTCGGCCAGCTGCAACATCAGCCAACCGCAGGTGACTAAAATCCCCTTCATCACAACCACGAGACGCGTGTGTGGGTGCGAGGGCTGGGCTTCGTGGCGGCGACGGAGGGGCGCAGGAACACGGTGGTGGGCGCTACCAGCGACATGGTCCTCGAGGCGCGGGAGGTTGTCGGCCAGCTGCAACATCAGCCAACCGCAGGTGACTAAAATCCCCTTCATCACAACCATGAGACGCGCGTGTGGGTGCGAGGGCTGGGCTTCGTGGCGGCGACGGAGGGGCGCAGGAACACGGTGGTGGGCGCTACCAGCGACATGGTCCTCGAGGCGCCGGAGGTTGTCGGCCAGCTGCAACATCAGCCAACCGCAGGTGACTAAAATCCCCTTCATCACAACCACGAGACGCGCGTGTGGGTGCGAGGGCTGGGCTTCGTGGCGGCGACGGAGGGGCGCAGGAACACGGTGGTGGGCGCTACCAGCGACATGGTCCTCGAGGCGCGGGAGGTTGTCGGCCAGCTGCAACATCAGCCAACCGCAGGTGACTAAAACTCCCTTCATCACAACCACGAGACGCGCGTGTGGGTGCGATGGCTAGGCTTCGTGACGGCGACGGAGGGGCGCAGAATCACGGTGACTATAAAATATCCCGTCATCTCAATCGTGCGTTCGTATTGGAGTAAAGAATGAATTGTCAGTGTAATCACTAGCATAGTTTTCTACTTTGATTTTAGGCCAACGTTTGAGTTGCAAACAGCTAGCATGTTTTTCTACAAGGTGTAAGCGTGTAGTTTGTCAATTTCAGGTGACTTTTCAAAGATCGTTCCATTGCATCATTCGTAGGGCGTGTCTGCGGTAAGGAGCGAATTGTTATTCAATAGCACCTTTTACGTCTTTGTTAGTAAAAGTAAGTTTTCATGTACGTGTAACCACTGACATTTTCCTTGCGACGCAAGAGGTTGTCGGTTAGCTGCAACAGGAGCGCAATTTTCGTCATCAAAGAACTTCTTCTCTGAACCTGTGTATAGTCACTCGATTTGTAGTATGAAATAAATTGACGATTTTTTTCACCAGCATAGTTTACTACTATGTCCAAAATTGTGTACATGAGTTGGGCGGTCCACTACGTTCTATGCCATACCTCTCGCTCCTTACCTGTGCACGTAATCTGTCTAGAATCTTAATAGGCCGCTTCTCGATGTTTTAGCGAACCTCTGCCAAGAACCATGGGATTCTCGGCTATCCGGGAGACGCCGCGTTGTTGGCTGGGGTGCCGACGTTTCGCCTGACATGTCGAAGGGCAGTGACGAGGAAGCCTTTCCGAGGATAGCCCAGAATTTACGGATTTGAGCCGCGGAAGCTTACGAATACACAAGAACCATGGGAGTTTGTTTTGCTAGTTAGAGGCTGATCATTATTGTACCTTGTTGCTGGAGCAAGGCAGATGGTTACAAAATGCGACGGCATATACCGTGTTGCATGAGTGTAGGGGAGTGAGTTGATATGGCTAAGCGTGAAGCTTACTGGAGACCGCCTCAACTGTTAAATTCTGAGCGGCTACGAAAATCCACTGTTTCCTCATCGGCTCCAACAATGAGAGTCAGTTAGAGGGAGGGAATATTTGGAGTATTCGGATGTGAGCGAAAAACAATGCTTTCTTAGTATTGTAAGTGAAGAATACATAAAAACCCTCTGGAGGGGATGTATGCGTGTGATAATGGAGCGATTAGTAAGCGGAAGAAACGAGATACACCGCCTATCCTTAAACATAAACATCACCTGACGTAAGAGATTTGAACACAGCTGATCAAATTTGAGACGGTAAAACAACAAGATTATTTAAATAATTAAAACTGTCATTTAGATACTTGAGTCCAGTAATGGAACCAAGCCCGTTGGGTTTAGTGTCATTTCAAGGTGGGCTTAAGGAAAGTACTCTTGAGCTATAGCAAGGAAACAAGTTGCCAGATCAGATCAGTAAAAACGACATCCCGTCTCCACCTGACACCTTACCGCAGAGAAAAACATCTTGACCTACGTGTTCGACTCTCCGAAAATAGAAATGAAACGAATATGCCATCTGAAAATAGCATTCTACATTCAAGTGTCAACTCTAGTCTTCCACCCAATGGATAATTCGTTACCTAAACATGGCCTATGAAAACCACGTGCCATCGAAATGATGTGCACATGTGTCTCCAAACGCGTGTCGTAGTGAAGTGCTTGTCGGTGTGAGTGTAAGTAGAGGAGGACTAGGAAGTGGAAGGGAATATCGAGCGAGGTCCGGTACCCTTTATTTAGGGCTCTGCTCCGGTACTCGCCTTGTGTTGGCACAAGAAATCACGAGAAACTATCGTTTAGACCAGCCGACCACGAGAATCTCCTCTCGACAGAGGCTGAATTCGACTCGTCTACCACAGTCGAAACTGGAATACTGGAACTATCAGATCGAAAACACTGCATTTACGTCGGTTGTCCACCGTCATTGGTAAAAAAGTGTCGAAATTCGCGCGACCACCATCGGGACGCGAGCCTCCGGAGTTCCCCGTCAGAGGCGCTGCGACATCAGTTGATGCCGCGTCATCTTACCTGGTGAACATAGAAAATCTTGCCTCCGTCGAGACTCACACCCCAAGATTGCCCGGTCAGAAGCACCACAGTCGCATCAGTTGGTACCATGCGCCACTTCTTCCTGTGTAATTACACCGAAGTGACCGAGCACTGTCTGTTGCAGGTGCGCATTTGCTGAAGAGCTGGGCTTGAATTTTCTTAGGGACACAGGGACACGCGGTCTGTTGCAGGCTCGCATATGCTGAGCGCTGTGCTGGCTTTGCTCTGAAGTGAGCCATCGCTGTCTGTTCCAGGCACACAGTTGCCGAGCGCTGTGCTGGCTTTGCTCTGCAGTGACCCGACGCTGTGTGTTGCAGGCACACAGTTGCCGAGCGCTGTGCTGGCTTTGCTCTGCAGTGACCCAACGCTGTCTGTTGCAGGCACACAGTTGCCGAGCGCTGTGCTGGCTTTGCTCTGCAGTGACCCAACGCTGTCTGTTGCAGGCACACAGTTGCTGAGCGCTGTGCTGGCTTTGCTCTGCAGTGACCCAACGCTGTCTGTTGCAGGCACACAGTTGCCGAGCGCTGTGCTGGCTTTGCTCTGCAGTGACCCGACGCTGTGTGTTGCAGGCACACAGTTGCTGAGCGCTGTGCTGGCTTTGCTCTGCAGTGACCCAACGCTGTCTGTTGCAGGCACACAGTTGCCGAGCGCTGTGCTGGCTTTGCTCTGCAGTGACCCAACGCTGTCTATTGCAGGCACACAGTTGCCGAGCGCTGTGCTGGCTTTGCTCTGCAGTGACCCAACGCTGTCTGTTGCAGGCACACAGTTGCCGAGCGCTGTGCTGGCTTTGCTCTGCAGTGACCCAACGCTGTCTGTTGCAGGCACACAGTTGCCGAGCGCTGTGCTGGCTTTGCTCTGCAGTGACCCAACGCTGTCTGTTGCAGGCACACAGTTGCCGAGCGCTGTGCTGGCTTTGCTCTGCAGTGACCCAACGCTGTCTGTTGCAGGCACACAGTTGCCGAGCGCTGTGCTGGCTTTGCTCTGCAGTGACCCAACGCTGTCTGTTCCAGGCACACAGTTGCCGAGCGCTGTGCTGGCTTTGCTCTGCAGTGACCCAACGCTGTCTGTTGCAGGCACGCAGTTGCCGAGCGCTGTGCTGGCTTTGCTCTGCAGTGACCCAACGCTGTCTGTTGCAGGCACACAGTTGCCGAGCGCTGTGCTGGCTTTGCTGTGCAGTGACCCAACGCTGTCTGTTGCAGGCACACAGTGGCCGAGCGCGGTGCTGGCTTTGCTCTGCAGTGACCCGACGCTGTCTGTTGCAGGCACACAGTTGCCGAGCGCTGTGCTGGCTTTGCTCTGCAGTGACCCAACGCTGTCTGTTGCAGGCACACAGTGGCCGAGCGCTGTGCTGGCTTTGCTGTGCAGTGACCCGACGCTGTCTGTTGCAGGCACACAGTGGCCGAGCGCTGTGCTGGCTTTGCTGTGCAGTGACCCGACGCTGTCTGTTGCAGGCACACAGTGGCCGAGCGCTGTGCTGGCTTTGCTGTGCAGTGACCCGACGCTGTCTGTTGCAGGCACACAGTGGCCGAGCGCGGTGCTGGCTTTGCTCTGCAGTGACCCGACGCTGTCTGTTGCAGGCACGCAGTTGCTGAGCGCGGTGCTGGCTTTGCTGTGCAGTGACCCAACGCTGTCTGTTGCAGGCACACAGTGGCCGAGCGCTGTGCTGGCTTTGCTGTGCAGTGACCCGACGCTGTCTGTTGCAGGCACACAGTGGCCGAGCGCTGTTCTGGCTTTGCTGTGCAGTGACCCGACGCTGTCTGTTGCAGGCACACAGTGGCCGAGCTCGGTGCTGGCTTTGCTCTGCAGTGACCCAACGCTGTCTGTTGCAGGCACACAGTTTCCGAGCGCTGTGCTGGCTTTGCTGTGCAGTGACCCAACGCTGTCTATTGCACGCACGCAGTTGCCGAGCGCTGTGCTGGCTTTGCTCTGCAGTGACCCAACGCTGTCTGTTCCAGGCACGCAGTTGCTGAGCGCGGTGCTGGCTTTGCTGTGCAGTGACCCGACGCTGTCTGTTGCAGGCACGCAGTTGCTGAGCGCGGTGCTGGCGGCGTACCGCGCTGTGCGCGAAGGGCGCGAATGGGCGATGGACGGGGCGCCACGGCAGCCCCTCGTCCTCCTCCTGGCGGGCGGCCAGGACATCTTGGCGGAGCGCAGTGAGCTGCTGCGCGCCGTCACGGCGGCCTCCGCCGACCCCGCCGCCTGCGCGCCGCTCTACAGCCTGGCGTTCGGCCGCGACGCCGACTGGGGCCTCCTGAAGCAGCTGTCGCTGCGCGGCAAGGGCTTCGCGCGCAGGATCTACGAGGCGGCGGACGCGGCGCTGCAGCTGCGCAACTTCTACCGGCGCGTGGCGTCGCCGCTGCTGGCGGACGTGTCCTTCCACTACGCCGACGACCAGGTGAGCGCCGCGCGCGACGCCGCGGCGGAGCGGACGCCAGAGGCAGGCGCGTGTGCGTGCGTGGGCGCAGGTGGAGGCGTCGTCGCTGACGCGGGCGGCGTTCCCCGTGCTGCTGGCGGGCGCGGAGCTGGCCGTGGCGGGCGTGGGCGTGGGCGAGGGCGTGGGCGGAGGGCTGCGGGCGACGGTGCGCGGGGCGGCGGGCGCGCGGCGGCTGGAGAGGGCGGCGGCTGTGCGGCGCCTGGAGCCGCAGCAGGCGTCGTTCGTGGAGCGCCTGTGGGCGTACCTCACGGTGAGTGGGCGAGGCGGGCGCGTGGGCGGGCGGAGCGGTCGTGAGCGCCGGGCGTGTGTGCGCGTGTGCGCGTGTGGCAGGTGCGGCAGCTGCTGGAGCGCGCAGACGGGGGCGACGCGCAGGCCAAGGAGCGGGCGAGGGAGCTGGCGCTGCGCTACGCCTTCGTGGCTCTCGCTGCCGGGACGGAGTTGAAATCGGACGGGAAGATGGCTTTTGCTTATGAATCTTGTTAACTCCACTAAAACAAAATGAGGAATCTATAGTATCTGGCTGATAATAAAAGCTGTATGTATTCAAGTGATCTTTGATTATGAACTCACCCATGATTATTTCCTTTACCTTACATTTCTTAAACTCTACTTGTAGTGTAGTAACAGATAAGTACGTTTCATTTACCACAGAAGAAAACTTGTGCATTACTCACACGACACATGGTAATTAAACAGACCCATCTCACATCACTTTTTGAAGTGTTCACAAGTGCACGTGGACCTTAAAATTGCGCGTCAAAGTAGAAGCGTGTAAGGTTAAATGGTTTCTGATGGATGTCACTTCGTCACTTCGGTGTAATTGCATTGAAGAAGTGAACCGAAGAAGTGAACGGACGAAGTGAACCGAAGAAGTGAACAGGGAGTGACGGAACGAATCGTTTATGTAAGAAAATATAATCTTTAACTGTATTTTAAGAATAGAATGAAATGGACTTATAGGTGGCATAGTTTCATTTTTTTTGTTGACTATGAATTTTCGAAAACTGCCAAAATTTGAAATTTTTGGCGTCTTCCTACAACTACAAATTTGAAGTCAGATTTTTCCTTCAAATATTTTTTTTCCTTAATTATATCTTTCAATATGATCATGAGCTTTTTTAAAAAATATTAGCCGTTTTCGTGCAATATTGTCTGCAATTTTGCAATATTAAAAAGTAACAAACAAGATTTTCTTAAAAACGTATTTTTGACAAAGTTTTCTTTACATTTTTGAATGAGACGGAGGTAAATGTACTCTGGCGTCACAAAACCGCCATATTGCTCTATTAGTTTGCTCAAAAATTACAAAAATATAATTTTTTGACCAGTCTCTCTCGTCGTTGATATTTACGTGCGGTACAATAGTGGGTTGTTAATAGTGATGCCGCGCGGTGGATTTTAGCCGAATACATTTAAGTAGTTAAATCGTGCGAGCAAAGTAGAAATTTCAAGCTATCTAAATTAAAAGTATTTTTCATCACAATTTGCGGAGTTGTGCCGATTTGAAAAGCGTTTATTTCTATAGTTTTAATTTTAAATTTACATTTCATTTTATTTTCTTATGTTTTAATTTCTATAGTTGAAATTTGCCATATTCGGGCTAATGTGCACATTGTTTGAGTCAAATAAGTAATGTTTCGTGATCATAAAACTGTTGCGGGATAACGTGGGCAATACTTCAAAACTTTGTTTATTAAAATAAAAATTAAATAAGATTTATTTGTTATTTCATAAAAAGTAGCTTAAGTGTCGAAAAATCTGTTTGTGGGTATTGGGGCATCCCTAAAACAAATTAAAAACGTTTTTATTGTTCCCGATGTTGTTCTTGCATCGAACACATTGACATATACTTTTTTTGATACAGCTTCATACAGATATAAAATTTGTATTCTAGCGCCTCAGTGAACATCGTATTAGAGTGGAATGTCTAACGTTAATTCAGTCAGTGTTATTGTAAAGTGAAAAATACAAAGGAACTCCAAAGAGACATTCACATGTAAGATTTGGTTCATGTAAGCTGTAACATCTAAGAGCCTATTTAAATACAACGAAACCCTGTATGGTAAAATTGTGTTGAGAACTCTTACGAAAAACGCCATTTAAAATAACTTTTTGCAAATATGTTATGCTTTTTTTCCCGGGTTCAAATCCGATATGGATGTGGGTTCCTAAGTAACTTCTTACTCTGCTTGTAGGTAAACCTTGACCTGGTTATATGAATATTATAAGGTATTATTTAAGGTAGTGTTGTTTATTTGGGACCTAAATGGGATAATACAGACATGTTTAATGTACTCTACATTTGATTTTTTATCCAATCATCAAATTGAGTTTTACACAATGTTCAGTCAAACCATTTCAGTCCCATTGTAGCCATATGGCTACATCACTTTCTTCGTCTGATTATACTGCTAGAATATATTTTTTACCAATAAAAGAGATTTCTTTTCATTTTTGTGACTGACTTTAATCATTTAACAAATGGATCAGGGATTTACATTTTTTTCTGTGGGTTTCTGTAATAATTTTCTCTTTGTAGTGCGTCCGCATGATATTCACGACTCTGTAGAATCCATTTTTTTTGTTGAATTTCTCAGCGATGGTGAATTTCTGAGATACATGTGTATTACGTTTTGAAGAATAAGTTTTTTTACAGTGCAGATTATCGCAATATATGGAGTTATGTAAAAGCTTCTAAGTTATTTGAATGAGAAATGAGTTTTTGCAATATGGCTACTATGGCCACAAGCAGCATTTATAACCTACAAATGGAGGTTTATAAATATGTGTAATAACTGCGTTTAGAAGGATATATAAACCTAATTTGAAGCAAAGATATTTTACTACAATAGCCCATCTAGCCGTGTCGTGAAGTCAGATATTCCATGTAATTTGATTTTCCCGCGTTTTGAGTGCCCAATGGTCTACAGTAGAAACATTTACCCCGTCTACTAATTTTTATATCAACACAAACCATATCTGTTCTTTTAAATAAGATGCACAGGCCCTCCCTACGTGAATTACTGAACTCTGTAGCACCGTATCGATTAATCGTCAGAGGACATGCCAGGTTCGTGACCTCTATTGGTGAAAAGGCGAATTAACAAGTGCGTCTGACCTGCATTCTGGTGAGAGCAGCGTCACACCGTTTCTAGTTCATTGTATTGAAACCAGAAAACGTGATAGGGACGTGCTAAGGATAGGGAGTAATTTCAACATTTACTGGAAAAGGTTGTAAAATTACGAGTAACGTGCGAGATCTCTTCATGAGCATCGAATCATCGTTCACATGCTGCCAATCAATCATTCTGATTTATGTATCGTATATGTCATATATGTTATTCTAAAGTCGAAAACGTTTTGTTTTAAACATCTATCAAATCTTGTTTTATACTTTCTTGTTACAAAAATACATAGTAAATTTGTCAAAATATACATATTTTTATGTTACAGCATATTTATTCCTGACGATATGGCACATGAATGAAAATATTCCACTGAAAACGTGTGCAAACCTAAATAGTTTATAACATTGAGAAATTCGATTATAATGTGGCCGCCGATAAAAATATTATAAACGATTATTTGAAAGGCGTAAAAGTAATAAGTTGGAAGTTTATTACTACATGAGATGAGACCCAGGCTACGTAAGGATACACAAGTAAGAATGAAAGATTAAATGGCCTCCTGTTTATTTTTCGAATTGTTTGTAAACATAATGCCACATTGATTTTGAAAATGAAGATTTACCATATCCCATCACCTTCGAAGATTGATAACACTTATAACGATTCATATATTGTGGCTAATGCGTTTCTAGACGTATTTTTTTTATTTGGTGGATATACTTACAATTTGCTCTAGCACAACCTTATGTAAAATTGATACATGTACTATACTTAAAAAACGTAATTTATTTAAAGTGCATTAAATAAGTCAGTCGAAATGAATCAATAGTATATTTAGAATATAATTACATTTTGATCTGAAGCAGATATCACCAATCGTGTTTTCTAAGAATGCAAAGCCGAATAGTTGGGATAAAAGTTTTGTTTGCTGCCGTTTCCATACACGTCGTAAATTGTTGCTTAATTGAAGACGCGGTGAATAGTCTAAATGTAGACCTCTCAGCGACTCACTTTTCTAGGCTATTTTCGTTCTAGCTCACATTCCTAACTTTTCTGCACAAGGACACTCTTTTTGCTTGTTAAAAACATTGAATTATTCATTTCAGTTTTATATAGAATTTTGAAAGTATAATTATTCTTCTAAAACTAAAGCAGGAAGAAAAAAAACACTGGAAACTAGTTAGCTAAGAAAGATAATATAACGCTACATTAAAAAGGCGTCGTCTGTAAGACGACGAGACTAGTACCCCCCTTCCCCTCCCTCCCCGTTTCTGAAACTGCAGGTACCTTCATTCCGTGACTAGTGAAATACATGTAACCTTGTGGGCCGGTGTCCGCCAACATGCGTCGCCCAGTGGAGTACGGCTTTGTAATTGCGTTAGTGATATTTTTGGCGCTATATTATCTAATATTGTGAATAATAAGGAAGAACTGCATATTGAACTGTAATTGGGAATAATGAACATAGTATAGCATTTAAGTTTTGTTTTGTGCATTTAGCGATCATTGGGACAACGTCGATCATAAGAAAGGTCGCATGACGAGGTACTTCTGCGGAAGTTACTCAAAAGCCACTTGTGGACAGCACCAGGCAAGTGCTGCAGTGAGAGTCACGTTATTTAGGATATAACTCTTTAAAATGTATTTTGCAACTCCGTATCATGCATGTTCAATCCATTTAATCGTTTCATTGTAAAAATGAGTTTTCTTCACTTTTACCCCAAATGGTCAGTCAGACCACTGGCCTAGTGCACCAACATTGGTTAAAATTCAACTCTCGTTAAGTGTTAACTTCACGGCCATTATCTCAAAGTTTACAGCTCGTTAAATATTTTTACCTGTCGTTAATATTAATGGGGAATTTTTGGCTCGTTTGTAGTTTTATCAGGAGTTAGTTGTGGATTTCCAATGGCGTACAGAACGGTTTGTGACGATCGTGAATTCGACGAAATGTTATATTAAGATTATTTGTTCTACCAAAGAATCCAAAGGAGAAATGCGAAGGATAGAGGTAATCCTTTCAATGACTACAGTGAAAGAAAGTTTCAAGAAAGGTTTTGTTTGACCAAACATACGGTGTTGCTACGGTGAGGTTAGGGTTCCCTACCGACTGAAACTTTTCAGTTTCTGCAATAATCAGAGTTTAAACTGCTTTAAGATATTACCTCACAGGTGCATTTAACATATTAATTGGCGACGAAAAAAGGCCGGTGGCTTGTAAAATTCGCTTTCAATTTCAATCCATGTTGCACTTTTTTTTTTAAACGGAGACTCCGTCCGTTCTTTTACTTTTCACAATATCTTTGTATTTTTCCACCAGCTCCAGTAGAATATTTAATTCATATTTGGAGAAATTGGCTGTTCTCTTGAGGAGCGGAGGTAGGTGATTATACTCTCGTACGTATCAGGCAGGTATTGCAGTGCCTGGCAGGGCATGGGCAATGCCCTCCTACGAAGAATCATTCACGCATCGGGGAAAGAAATTTTGAGAATAATCTTTGGCCTCTAATGACCAGTAAATACTATTAATTATAACGTGACCGTAATGACTACGAGGGTCGGTCAGAAAGTAATGCCCTACATTTTTTCTCCAGAACTTTTTATTGCAAGAACCTGCACTTAATGTTTAATGTTAATGCACTTAATGTTCTACTTGCTCTATTTTCCCACATAATTTCCATCGATTTGTAAGCCCTGCGCTGGCCTCCAGTGACTCTCAGATGGAAAGCAGTAGAGGCTCAATTCGGACTCTATGGTGGATGGCAAAGTAAAGTCCAGCCCATTTTGACATTGTGTCGAACCCAAGTAAACCCATTTTTGTGCGTGCTTCCTTTGTTGCGACACTTGTGTATGGGCATGCGTTATCGTCCACGAGTAATTGGTATAAAACCCGCTGCCACAGTCCAGTGCCTCCCCCCCCCCCCCCCCGGAGCAGACTTTCCGCGGCGGAGCGGTGCTGCGCACCTGCGGCGGGCGGGCGAACCGGCCGCGTGCGCCGCGGGGGCCGGTCGCGCGGGCGCCTGTCAGCAGTGTTGCCAGTTTAGCGGATTGGCCGCTAGATCTAGCGGAATTTCAACCGTTCTAGCGGCGAGAAATAATGATTTAGCGGCTAGCGGAATGAAAGCAAATTGGCGGAATTTCTAGCGACAAGGTTGAAACATGTTTCCATTTATAAACTTTTGTTTCGATGACCAAAAACTAATGGGGACATGTAAAGTATTCCGTCCCTTATTATCCAAAGTAAACAAATACCGCTGGAACCATAAATCTGATATCTGAGTCATATTACCTTAACCCTCAACTAGGCGCGTGGTGCCTTTCTCATTGGCTAGCGGCCGGAGATTCTCCACCAAATATCCAATCAAACGTGGAGAAAATATTATCCGCGTTCTCTTTAAATATGCAATATCTCTTTGTACAGTTTTTGAAATTCTAAGCGTAATAGTTTGTGAATAAATAAATAAATATTCAGCCTGCAAATTCAAGTCTCTATAAGAACAATATTTTAATAATATTGCAGTAATATACTTTAATATTTTTTCTACATCCGCGTTAATATTCTATCATATTAAATTATGAAACTAATATTTAAAAAGTATTATTTTACTAGACATAAGAATATTTTTTTAAAATTATTATGTCTTTATTGAGTATCTTGTTAATAAGAGCCAATGAATATTGCCCAAGATCGTACCCTATAAAAAGATAATGTTTTGTTTAAAAATATTCTCATATCCGCTAAAATATTATTTTCATAATTTAATATTATAGAAATATTATCTAGGGGGGCATAGAAAAAATATTAAAATAAATTACTGTAATACAAGTAATTATTAGTTCCTTTGTTATTATTGTTCTTAATTATTTTAGTAAAATAATTTTATAAATATTGAACGAAATTAATTTTACCTTGAGCCGTAAGTTCTGAACAGTGATTGTTGTAAGCATATTGTAAATGTAATAAATATTTAAAATAAGGTAAGTAACAATTTTTATTGTTTCTTAAATGTTAAAGAATATAAAAAACATTGTACTTTAATAGTGTGTTAACAAATTCGGTATGGAAAATGTTGTAATAATTTTCGATTTCCAGATGAAGTTCTTAGGCTTATAGGTTCAAATGCGAAATATAATAAGCAAATAAATGAGGACAATAATGAAGTCCAAATAATAGACGAGCTTGTTTCAGAACTTAATAGTAGTGAATAGTAATGTAAAATTATAGTAATAATAAATCAATATTATTATTCAATTATTACTGCGATTCATCTGTGTAAACTGTTATATAGTTAGATTTAAGTTATAAATTATAAATATAATTACACAAACATGTGCAATATTTAATCATTGCCTATATTTGTATATTTTATATATATTTAAAATAAGTTGTAAATATCGAATTTGTATTTTTATTATCATGTAATAAAATAAAAAATTATAAATTATTTATTCTACACGCGTAATTAATATTATTTCTTACATGGCATATTTATCACCCTAGTTCTGATTCATAAATTTCAAATATTTTCATTTTTAATACTTTTGTTTCACATATATATTTTTTATTTATAAATTATTTATATAAACAATTACTCGATATTATAAATATTATTTATTAAAAACAACTGTTATTATATGTAAAATTAAATATCTTGATTTAGCGGAAAAGTTAGCGGCAAGAAGTTTTAAATTTAGCGGAATCTAGCGGAATTACGCGTGCCATCTAGCGGCCGAATGTTCATCGGACCTGGCAACACTGCCTGTCAGTCGCAGCGGCGCGGCCGCGGCGATCGCGTGGCCTTGGGGAGTGCGAAGGGCGGCGAGAGCGCGAGCGCGGTCACGTGTGCGACGTCGCGCGCTGCCAGGCTGCTGCTCCTCCCGGATTACGCTCACAGACAGGTAAGCGCCTGCACTTCACGGCCAAAGGAAGTGGGATTGATGTTGGTGCGTTGGGGGTTTGAGTGGTGCGTCCGACGAACAGCGCGTCCCGATCACTTTGCCGCGCTTTTCAGAATTATAATGCTTCAGGCAAGTAAAAAAGAAGTAATATAACCTCACAAAAACGAAGAAAAGTTCTTCTTTGGAACGATAGAAGTAGCTGTGATTATGGAATTGCCTCCTCGACATTTTTTTGTACTTAAAAATTAATGTGAAAACTGTTTTTTTTATTATCAGGTGTAGTTTACTGCATCTGACACAACAAGAAATCTGTAACTTGGATTCTGCTCTCTTTTGTTCGAGATATCGTGCATGTGATCATGTAGAAAAGTGTGAAATATCATTAGTCTCCTGTGTTCTTTTTAATACGTTTCCATGGAATTGATTTTATTTTTATCCCTTTCACATATTGAATATTTTTTATTGAAGTCTTGTTTACTTCTTGTTACGTTGCTCCTGTTCAAATGGAAATAACTGTTCTTTTGCAATTTGCCATTCATCGAACCATTCTTTGAATGGCTTTCAATGGTTAATTCTTGTTATTAGTCTTTATATATCTTAGCAGTATTATATTATCTTTCGGGCTTTAATATTCACGAGTATTCAGAAAATCCTCTCTTTCATCTGAAATATGTGAACTGTCTATTTATGTATTATAGGAAACCTATTTTGTATTGTAGTTGCAGAATAAATTATTTGAATGATACACGAATAATTAGGTAGGTACTTCAAGTTTTGTTTTCATGATTTCTTATAATTTAAAAATTAGGTATATAGCAAACATTTCATAATATTCAGTCAACCACAATTTTTTATGAGCACGGTTTAACTCTTCATACTTCATTTTTCCATCCAAAATGTAAACGAAAACTCACAAGATGACACGAGTCTCGATGTAAAGTATCACGAAACAAGCCTCATCCTAAAATTTGGTCGCTTCACAAATCTAAAAATCAAATTTAATGATATATAATGAGTCGGCAATTTTCTATGTATTTTGTAACGGGAAGTTTGGAATTCCTTGTCCTTGAGTTTCTTTCTCGCCGTCTCCTTTGTGTGTTCTATTTAAGCAGGTGAAATCGATAATTTCTCCGTGAAAGTAACAGAATACACACTTCAGATACCCCTCCAGAGGTACTAATCAGTAGCAGCTATAATGACGTTTCAAATATATCATGCATTTTTCAGTGGATATCTACCAATGTTTTAAGACGGGTGAAATATATGGGAAAATATATAACGGGTGAAAATATATATGGGTCCGAATATGATACTTGTTTAGAAACACTTACAGCAGTATGTAGGAATAATGATATATTTCTAAACTAATTACGAAGCTTTGAGAGACTTAGCGAGAGGGGGAGTGTTTTATATTGAATATTATTTCATCAAGATACACCCTCTCAGGAGAACCAGAAAAAAACTTTAAGATCTGTTTTTGTACTAATTATAATTACAAAATTGAGTGTACCAAACGATTATTCTAGAATGCTGTTTTAGAACGTTCCTTCATTAAAGTTGATGATTACTTTCTTACGAAGACAATTCGAACTTCTTATTATAATTCCTAACTTTTTCGATTTCAACATTTTTCCTTTTTTGTCATTTCAACTTCTTTACAGATGCTCATTAGTTCCCATTACCTTCCCTAACATTTAATATGGAACACAGAGTTCTATATTTGGTTCCATGGTGTACGACCGTCTTTCTGAAGAATTTTCGAGAGCAGATCCTCATTTCGAGAGCAATACCTCATTCAACATACCTGACTAATTTGGGATGTGATGTGTACTTGATCTTGAACTCTGTTTTTAATTATTTTTTAAGTTACTTTCCGAACAAATTAATTTATACGCGTATATTTGAAATAATTATTGAATTTAATAAATATATTTATTAAATTGAGGTTAAACAGTAGTGGAACTGTAGAGCACCAAGATAGGGCTTTCTACTAGTAAAACATTTTCACATTTTCGAAAGGAGTAGACTATTTAAGCAGGCTGATATGGCTGATATGTGATTAGGCTGATATGTACAGGCGTCGGTCGGCGAGTGCGAAGGTGCTCTCTCACAGAGGAGGGGGAAAAGGAGCGGGCGGAGGGGCGCTGAGACATTCCCTGGAAAGCCCTTGGGTGCCGTCAGCAGCTGGGAAGAGTGTGGCGAACATTCAAAACGCTCGCCCACATTCAAGAGAATAGGAACTATCTACTACAGTGAAATTTGTGTAGGCCGGAATCTATCGGGACAAAATAATTTTCCGGATAAGGAAGATTTCCGTTTTATGCAGGAAAGTTTATTGAATGAATGTTTTGGTAATATAGATACTTCCGACCTGAGACTAAAGTAATTTCATGGCTTTATTATAATTTTTAAAATACACCAACAAAATAAATACGTATAACGTACTAATGGAAGAAATCACCAATAAATCAAAATTAAATATTCATTGACAGCTTTTGATTTTCTCTTTTTTCTGATACCCTCGAATGGTCTCAAGCAGTGCGTCTCTGGCCGAGGGGTTACCATTATTAACACGGAGCAGGGCGACGCATGAATAGAAACCGCCTTCGCCCACAGAGCCGGGGGGAGGGAATTCCACTGCGGCCTACGCCTTAATAGACAAGCAACCCGAAGGTCGAATTCTACGTTGACAGCTGAAGCTCCTATTCCTCACGGCGCGACTCCCCCCAAGAAATCGCGTGTCACACGGACAGATAATTTATAACAGACTTGCAGATGCATTCATTCCATTAAGAATATCCCGGGTCTCTCTGCCAAATTCATTAAATTCACAGAATTTACGTTTTATAAATGGTTTTCTCCCTTGTAAGACATGAAAAATCTTTCCGTTTCCGCGTTGACAGGTTCCGTTTTATGCTGTGTAAAATGCCATTTAACTTGACAGTCAGGATGAAGTTTCCGGTTAAGGCAGGATTCCGGCTTGTAGAGGTTCCGGTTTAGACGGATTTTACTGCACCAGAAGGCCTGAGACATTTTGAAGAGCCACTAGCTCACTTTTTTATTTTTAAATATGGGTGTTTCAGATGCTCTCATTTCATTTTCTTCGTAGCTATTTATCTCCTAGATAGTGACCACTTACCATACTTTTTGTTTTCTTGTCGCCTTGGTCGTTGGCAAGATGTGTGATATCCAGAATGAGGAGTTTTCGTTTAAAAACATAATGAAAGAACATAGAAGTTCATAGTAGAAATATAGTTCATAGGAAGTGGAATGTTTCTTAAAATTTTCCCCAAATCACGCATTTAAATAAACATGAGGCCAGCACCATTCACTTATGAGTCTTTTTTTGCTAAGTTCCCTATTTAATAAAGATCTTTTGCGGTTCTTAAGAAAATGTGGTTTAGAGAAAACAAAAATTGCCCATGTTTGACAAAACTTTCGCAAAAAATACCCATATTTTTGAAAAATTGAACATGTCCTTATTTAAATATCTGTTATTGATGAACACACATCTGTTATTGATGAAAGGAAAAGGTTTTACCATGACCTAAGAGATCGTCCGTAAATTACACATCGTTCAAAAGGAGGGAGAGGGTCTGAGGGAGCGTTACTTTGCGTTACGTATGGGTAGGGAGATATTAGTTAATATTACGTAACATTGATATTAATTTCTTACTTTCTCGCATTTACTAACGTAAAAAGAGAAATCGTGCGCCGGAAAACGGCGAATTTTCAACCCAAAACTCTTATTGCCGGTCCCTGGTAAGGAAAAAGTAGATAAATCCAGTTGTTAAAAATATAGAACAAAAATTCCTCTAACACGTGGAGTAGCCAGAATCCATGCTGTGTGGGTTCTTCATACCGGAATGTCGATTGACGGCAAAACGTCTGCCTTTCTGTCTGTGTGTGTGTGTGAGCACAATGCTTAAGCATAACTGTTCAGCCGATTATCTCCAAAATTGCTATTCCCCAGTCGTTCTAGCTGATGTCGCGGTCACTGCAATTTGAAACCGAAAGTGTGTGTGTGTGTGGAGGGGGGGTACTTTACATGAAGACCCTGGGACATTTTCAAAAAAATGGTTCTAAATTTTTTGATTAAGTTTTGTTGTTCAATAGTGCAAAGGACGGTTAAGATAATGGAGCAGGTGTCATTTTTGTTGACATCCCCAATTTTTCGAAAATTGGAAAAAAAATTAAACTTCAAAATTAGAGATAGAGAATTTTGTCTCATGCAAATTCTGTTGAACAAAATTAGCTCTTCAAACAAGGTCATTTACAAGTTTTTCAATTAAGGAGTAATTTCTGCGTGTTTTGCGAATTAAATTTATGAAAAAAATTTTCAAAATTCGCTCCAATTTTTTCTTTAAATGTTCACTTGTCTTATAAGAGACGATAAAAATATGGTGCTAGTCTAAATTTCGGGTGTTTTGAAAATAAAAAAATTAAAACTACAAAATTGACGATAGCAATTTTTGCCTCAGACAAAATCTGTTGTAAAATATATTTTTTTTAAAAGTCATGTAAATTTTTTTTTCAAAAAACAGTAGTTTTGCATAATTTGCGATTGAAAAATATTTCTCAAAAACACTCCAAACTTTTTTTTAATTGTCACATATGTAACAAGGAACGGTAAGAAATATGATGCTAGTCTCGTTTTCGAGTATTGCTCGTTGTTTTCGAAAATTGCCAAAAACTATTCAAAACTTCAAAATTGAAGAATAGAAATTTTTGCCTTAGGCAAAGTTCTTTATACAAAATAAGCTCTATAAAATATCATGTACACTTCTTTGAAAAAGAAAACAAGTAGTTTTTGCGTAATTTCTGCTTGAAATTAATGAAATAGAAGCAGGTTTTACACCAACTCTGGGACACAAAAATTGAATGAATGATATGAAAAATAATTAATTTAATTTTAATTATAATTTCCTGTCGCGATATGGCTTTCCGGCCCTCGCGACACGCTGCCGTCGGCAAGTGACCAGTTGTCATTTGCCGACGCCAGCGTTCCGAGGCTATAAATTGGCGAGGTCTTCGCACCTCGCCCTCTTATTACGAGTCAACCTGCCGGAGCCAGCCGGAGCCACGCCACCCGCTCCCAGGTCGTAGGGTCTACAACGCGGGTAAGTGAAATAAACTTCTTCAAAGGAATACTCTCTTTTCTTCCTGCACGAGTTGGTGGGGTCGTCCCTCTCCCCCTCAACCCTCCTATTGAAAATGCCAATATTAATTCTACTTTTCCTTTCTCGCTTTTTTACTTTTTACTCAATGTGTATTCTCAAAAAATCTCTATCTTCAATTTTGTGGTTTCGACTTTTTTGGCAGTTTTTGAGAAAACCGAGTAATACCTGAAAATGGGAGAAGCACCATATTTTTTTACCGTTCCTTATAACATATGTGGAGAATGTTTAAAGAAAAAATTGGATCGGTTTTTGAGAGAAAAATTGGGTAAATTTCAAGCGCAAATTACGCAAAAACTTTTTTTTTCAAAATATTGTGCAGGGTCTTTTTTAAAGTTATTTTTCTACAGCAGACTGTTTGAAGCAAAAATCTCTATCTTCAATTTTGAAGTTTTGATTTTTTTTTGCAGTTTTCGGAAAAAACTAGCAACACTTGAAAATAGGACCAGTACCATATTTTTTACCGATCTGTATTCCGTTCGTGGCGAAAATTTAAAGAACAAATTAGGTGGGGTTTTTGAGAAAAAAAGTAATTTTCCTATATTACTGGCACAAAAATTGCTCACAGTTTCGAAAAGTTGAATATGGCCTTCTTTCAAGGCCTGTCTTTACGAAATAGATTTTATTTAGGAAAAAATCATTCTTCAATATTATAGTTGTAGGAAGACCCCGGAAAAAGTTAACATTTATGTAATTTTCGAAAAAAGCAGGGATTTCAACTAAAATGAGACCTGCACTATTCTCTTAAGCGTTTGTTATCATATTCGCTGACGAAGTTTAATCAAAAAAGTGGGTGCCATTTGTTTGAAAATTGTGAAAATGTCCGAAGGGCTTCATGTAAAGTACCCCTAATAGTTAAAATATCGGTTTCAAATTCCAGGAGCCGCGACATCAGCCAGACCTATTGCGGAATATCATTTTTGGAGAAAATCGGCTGAATGGGTTATGAGTAGAACTGTGATTAATATGCATTTGCATATTTGTTTCCTCGTGTCAACAAATTGTATACATTTTGAGGCATTTCGAATCAATTGAAGCTATTTTCATTTTGCATATTTTCGTTTATATCACCATAATTGCATATTTGGGACATATTTGCCTATTTTTGTTGCATATTCACCCCTCATCAGCGAAACGAAGCCCAAGCCTTCCAGTTCCGTCAGCATCGAAGCGGCTCTGAAACGCGTTTTGCCAAATTTTCAAGTTTTACGTTATTTGACCATTGTCTTCCAGATTTTATTATAATTGAGAGGAAGTCATATTCTTGTTGCGATACCTGTATATTTTTTTATTTTGTGAAATGTACATTAACTGCATCTCATTATTTTCTTAAGAAATTAGTGTTCTTCAAAATTAAGCCCTTGATTTGACATTTGACGCTTTATATGATTTATCTATCTCTTTTTTGCCGTAACCATATTTTCCACATTACACTTTTTATTTATTTTGACACTTACACATTACATTACACCCTTTTGCATATTTTCCTTTTTTAATACCATATATAATGGGCATATTTCTGTGTTTTCATTGCATGTAAATCACATCTGTAGTTATCAAGTCCACCGCTGTCGTTGTGTACAGACCGAGAGAAAGAAAAACGTTTTGCCATCAATAGATTTTTCGGTATCAAGGACGCACAGCACATGGATTCTGCCTACACCGTGTTAGAGGATTAATTTCTATAACGGGATTTATCCACTTTTTCGTTTTCACGGCGATAAGACTTATTGTGTGGGAAACTCGCCTTTTCCTGCGCACGATTACAACACTTTCTCTCCTTACGTTAGTAAGTGCGTGAAAGTAAAAATCTTATTCTTCTTTCACCTCTCTCTGTTGAAAATACTACGTTTCCCCTTGGACGATTTATCCTAGAAACTCTCCTACATCATCCCGTCTTAAAAATACTTTTTTGTGAACAAGGTGAATAAGAAAATATTCAAAAACTGTATTACTGTAATTTTATCGTTTTAGTATAAATCAGTATGTTCCATTCTGTAATTTAAAATGTCATTTATTTTATACGCATTGTACATTGTGCAACATTGCGTTACTTTGTGCAACAGATTCAGAACACTATCTGTCCTCCTGAAAGGCAAATTTAGCTGTAATACGTGATGGAGTAGATTTTTTAAGCCGGTCAATGCAGAAATGAGCCTGAAAGTCTTTGCCACCGCCGGCGCGAAGTGAGGGCGCCGCGCTCTGACAGTTGAAGCAGAGCTGTGCAGATGACAGTTGTGAAGCGCCAGGTGGGGGAGGATGGAGCTGTGCTCGAAGTCCAAGTTCGGCACGTGACCGTGGCCATGGCCCAGACGCGTGAACACTGGAGCGATCTGCCGACCTGCCCTCGCCCGCTGGCGTCCGAATCGTGGCCTGGACGTGTGCGGGAGGCCGCTTCCGGGCATGCGCGTTGCGCCGCGGTGACGCAATCGGTTGCATGGCGATTCCCGACCTTGAGGGAGAGAATGGAGAGGTAGGCGATTTATCGTGCGCTCTGCGTCTCTGCGAAACAAGACGTTACGTTTCCTCTTCTTCCTAGAAGTGTGGTTGTTTTGGAGTTCGAATTTCATTCGGAGTAAATATGACCGGATCTCGGGCACAGTGCCTGCCGACGTGACGCGAGGGTTGAAATAAATCTTCCGCGCACTTCGTCGGTACCGGACGGCCCGGTAGGGATAGACTTTTAAAGCTAGTGGTGCTGCAGATGGCACAGACATTTTCGCACTTGTTAATTTTTAATTTGTTTGGTCTAGACTACCTTTGACTACTTCGTGCTCCATTCTCTTGCCAGCTGCAATCTATCGCCGCCCATACTACTTTTTTTTAATTTTCTCAATTTTTCGGTTTTTGATTTTTTTGGAAACTTTCTTAATTTATCGGTTTCCTAATAGTAGAACGGAAATGTTATTTTAAGAATATTAATGAACAGTAAAAGCTCATCCGAAATGGCAATTTCCTTAGATTTTTTTCTCGGAAAACTGTTTTTAAGAAAATGGTGTTTAAGCGCTACTGTAAATTCAAAATTTGAAGCAAGATTTTCACAGAAAAATCTTCGAGTTTTCGAAAACACTTCATTAGAAGTCATTTGAAACACATTAACGCACAAACTCCATAGTATTTACAAGAAGGCAGGAAATATGCATAATAACGGCTTGAGAGATGGTTTGAAAAATTACGTTTGTGTAATTTAAAAAAACAACAACAACAAATAAATACCCCGAAATGAACTTTACGTTATATTGAAGAGTGCAATTAGCACTGTCCCTTTGAAATGTTGAAAGAAAAAATTTGAAGCCGTGTTCGAGAAAATGGTAATTAAGCGTTTCTGAAAATGCGAAATCTGGACTAAATTGTACGTAAATTAATAAATTTTCGGCAACTTAAAAGCCAAAATGAAGAAAAGTAAACGATATTATATTTAACTTTGACGTGATTGAAACCATAAATATCAAAAAACTAAACAACTAAACACAGCTAAACAACTGGAACGCGAACTTTCTGAGCATAGTTTGATGCGTCAACCGAAGCACGTGGCACCGCAGCTGTGGCTGATCCGACCGCCGAACGCATCCCTGTCTACAAGAATTAATAAATTCTAAAGACATTCACCACAATTTGAGGTAAATATATAATGTATTCGAATTATGTTATCAATGTAATTGTTGCTATAATTTAAAAACAGTTTAGAAATCTTAAGAACGGGGCAATGTTAATTTACCGGAAAAGCCCATAGGCCCTGTACTTCCTTCTTAACGTCGCAGTGGTGGCGGCGGAGGCGGCTCAGCAAGTAGCGGCTCAGTCGTCCGGAAGGCCGAGATCGTTAAGGCAGTATTGTCGTAGCGATCTCGAACTGGAGGATCGCGGGTTTCAGTACTGCATGGTTGTATTTGCTTTCACCCCCTATCACCACCATATCATGTCATCTTCGTAGTGACATAACGTTAAATCCAATAGTGGTGGCTAATGACCTAGACGTTGATGCAACCTTAAATAACGGAACAGGAAGTAGCGGCTCAGGAGCTCCGATGTTTACTGGTCAGCGTCAGCAGACAGAATGCTCTCTGGTATATTATAAGCTATAAGCTTCATACGAAGCGGACGAGTCTCCGATGTGCTCATACTCGTAAAATTGTTAATTGGGTAACTGCTGCAACTCTGAAATGTGTATGTGTGCAACATTTGCCTTAATACGTTCTTCTTAACCGTAATTAACTGCTCAGAGTGCATCCTGTTATGATCTGATTAGTAATTCGACCTAGACGCTCGTGACGGTCGGTTACATGTCAGCAATGCTTCGCGTTCATTCCAGTTTCACGCAACAATTTTAATATCATTGCGATAGTGAAATGCAACGTGGCCTCTATCAATGCAACTCTGTTAATTACTGAACTGATTTTGCTTGCGGTCACGTGTGAACAATGTTTCGCGTTCGCGCCAGTTGCACGTAACAATTGTAATGTCTTTGTGTTAGTGTATTGCAGTGTTGCTTCTCTCAATGCAAGTCTGTTAATTATTGAAATTACTTTATTTACGGCCGTGAACTATTATGATGGTCACACTGGCGCGTTGTGTTAATTTCTGCATTATCTGCATTACATGCAATAAGACAATTGTTTATGTGGGTTAGTGATAAGCTAAATTTGTTTCCCTGTAAATAGAGTTTTATTCCCTTTTATGAACAATCATTTACAAAGTCTATTAACATTATTTAATATAATATTATAACATTAACATTATTAACAAAGACTATTTGACCTAAACAAATTGTTAACTTACCTGTAATCAGAGAAACAACAATTAAAGCTGACTAACCGCTTCTCTGTTTACACTTTAATAACTTAAATTTCAATATTTTTCAACAATCGTCCCATCATTCCCTCTGGCGGTCCTTAGTTTCAACTACGCGTAACCACTCTTAACCACGCGCCAAGGGTGGGAATCACGACATGTTTAGAATAAAGAAAATATATTTTCTTTGCAGCCAAAACATGTGTTTATTGGCAATATGGTTGGAGACGGAGTCATCTGCGTGCGCGCACAGACCTGCACGCTGAACCTATGCGGCGACCCCTCACGCTGGCTACGTTTTGTCGAAGGCGTGACGTCACGCTTTGCAGTGTGTACGAGACGTGCACGTCAATGCAGAACAGCTAGTCGGGATGTAACTGTATATCATATGTTAGGTTTTATCTCTTCGGAACAAATGTGATGTGTGCCTCTCCTCAGAACAAGTGAACTGTGAACGTTTAGTTGTACGACTTCGTACTGTATGATAATGTCAGCAATCTTCCCTTCACTCCAATTTTATGCACCAAAATGCTTTCAAACTTTAATCATTTTGACAAGAGATGAAGTTATATAATTACAGATTCGTGTATTTATGCCCTTAGTCAAATCATAAGTATTTACTGAATTAATTTGTGTCTTTTCAATTTCCTGAGTAACGGCAATTTTCCCTGTTACTCAATTACAGGAAACGTTATGCACGTACCATAAGAGCGCTGGTCCTAGAAACAAGCTATTCCAAGTAAGATGCTGTGGCTGTGTTAATTATAGATTAACGTTCAAAACAGTCCATCGCTAACAAACCCACTACAGCAATGCAATTCATATGGTTTCCCTCAGAATTTAAAAGAATTCCCTGAGTCTCCAAGTCCTAATGCGAACATTCCCTTTTGAAATTCGGCGCGAGCCCTCCCGACTCGATGTAGCACTCGTAGTGTATTATTAATATCAATTAAAATTGTGTGTTAATTAATTCGTCATTTATAAGAAAGATCGTGGTGCTTTTCACAAGCGAAACACACCGAAACTTCCAGCAAACTGAGCACAGAAAAATCTCGAGAAGAATCGAGACTGAGCGGCGCCGATAGTTGCGATCCTTGACAGAGATCTGCGAATGGTTTCGCAGGCAGACGACGCCACGACGTTGACAGTGAGTTTGATTTTTTTAGTTTCTTTTGTTTAGTTTTTTTACATTTTACTTGATTTTTCATTAATCATTTGTTAATTTCTACAAATTTACTTTGAAGTGAATAATGTTAGTTATTAGACCCTTATTATAGGGTATGTTCTAAAAGTCATCGCGTCTTTGTCGTGCACAACATGAGTATATAATACATCACATTGGCAGTACTTAGAGTTAATTTTGGAACACGCTATTTGAAATTGATAACTGATTGTTTGACTATCAATATTGAATGTATTTATTTTAAGGAGAATAGTAATATACTGGTTAACAGTGGTTTGTATAAATTCATTAGTTTAATGAGTTATCCATGTAAGGTTCCCGAGCTGCTGGAGGACCAACTTTATAATGAAAGCCTCCTTGCCCTGTGCAAGATACCCTAGCCATAGTAGGGATTAATTGGGTTAAAATAATAATAATTAAAATTAATCATCTTTTGGAAGTAATGTCTATCGCCAGCATTTTCCGTCAATCCATAGAGAACAAGCATGATTATGTAAGTATTTCTGGGGTAATATTTTTTAAATGCGATAATTAAGAGGAGCAGGTAGCATGAAAATAACAAAGAGGGGAAATTATTTTATCCCGTAAAGAATTTCTCCCATATGTTGTAGTTATAAGAATAGTCATAACTATTTTTTAAATATTAAGATATAACTCATTATTACAAAAAGTATAAGATTTTTCATAAATATTATTACTAATTACTCACAAACAAAAAATGAAACTAATCAAACATTTCATAAAGCCACTATCTCAAAAATACCTTGAAACACAATTATTTTGAATGCAAATTCAAATTTCCCGCTAGGAATGTTGATTTTTTTCTTATTTGGCGCATTTAGGTCCATCTAACGGCGGATGTTTGTACATAGAGGCTGGCAACCCTGGCAAGAACGATCGATGAAATGCGTTTCATCTGGCTCTAAAAACAATACTGTAGCAGTAAGGCTAGTATTATCTTAGGGTGTATATGAGAGAAAACTAGTACTGTTAGAGAATGGAAGACTTTTTCGTAAGAAACCATTACCTTCACTAATCGGAAACTTTTAGCTACAAACAATTTAAAATGAACGAAAAATATAGCGTAACCATTGACTGTGGGCAGTTATTGTTGTTTTCTTAGAATTCTCAGCCACTTACGTTTAAGCGCGTTCTCTTTATTCAATTTAAATATTGACGTAGGTACGAGGCGAATCGCAATATTTTCGCTCTCAACCAGAAAATTACACGCATTAATTTACGTAATAAAACGGTTCGAACTGATGAATTTGAAATAGTCACTACGTAAGTAGTAAACTATAACATTTATACTACACTATATTTTTCTCACAATATTCACTTTAATCACTTATTAATAAAATTTTCTCCAAAACTGATGATGCCGTATTCTTCCCAAACGAACCAAACGCAATGTTAATTACAAATTCTTGTCAAGGTAACCAACGTATACCTCATGCATATTCTTAGGCGAGCGAATGCAAAAAATTCTTAATTCCGGTAATATTTACGAACACGTGACAAAATGCTATCAGACAATATATTTAGTGAATTTTTTAAATTGACGCGATTTTTTACTATTCCTTTTTGTGTAATAAATACTTTTTATTTTGGAAGTGAATACAAAATACCATTTAGATCTTTTTTCGATTTTTCAGGCCCCAAATATCGTGGTCGAAATCCAACTTTCGGAATATGAGAGAATTGAACTCTTTTGTTGTGAATTCCGGGGAAAATTTCCCGTAGTTATTGAAAATAATTGGATCGAACGTTTCCGAAACTTCGCCACGTTTAGTTCCCACATTCTCAAAAACGTAGGGATTTTTCAGAAACCATCAATAGAGATATTTTAAAGCATATGTGTTAATAAACGTGTTGAACAATGCAATACAGCTGTAATGTCAATTTTAACGACGTGAGAGATATTATTAAAATTGTGTCCTTTTTGAATAATTAAACGAATACTGCAAAATGTGTTTTATGATATCATGTAGTACATTTAGCACTATTCGTACAAAAAGTTCGCAGAAAGTTTTTGAAACCATTTTTGAGATTATCTTGTATTATTTTTATTTTTTAATATTGCTCATAATTCAATCGAAATTGTCCGAAAACTATTAAAATATTCGAAAAATGTGCATTACCTTAATGGAAGAACCTTAATGGAATGGAGAATCAATTTTATTTTAGAGGGAAATCACTATTTTCAATTTTGAATTTTTAGGAAAAGGCCGAAAAAATTTCAAACTTTTGAAATTTTCGGAAATTCAGCGTTAACAGTGAAACTGGCACCTACGCCACCTTCGTAAGTGTATTTCATTCTATTCTTTCTGGTAATTAAAAAAATCGAGCAATTTTTTATAAAGTTTTGGAAATATCTGTGGGGCTTCGTGTAAAGTACCACCAAATTTTAAAGAATGTTTTTCAAAATTGCAAAGCTTCAAGTCTTCCTAGATAGACTGGGGAATACTGATTTTGAAAAAAGAAAAACCCTATTTATGGTTTAGGCGCCAGACCGACACACGGACGTTTAAAAAGAACACACACAGAAAAAAACAACACTTTTTCGGTATCAATGGCACACTATTACACGAACTCTGACTACATAACGTGCAAGTGGGAGTAACTTAATACATATTAAAACATGATTTTTCCACTTTTTATGTATCGGGGATTCACTATACGAGTTTTTCTATCCAAAAATTGCTGTGTTTTTTTGCCGCAGCATTACATGACTTTCTCTACACTACGTTAACACGTAGGTACATGAAGTAAAACACCCCATTCTTCGTATCTCCTTCCTGCAAGGAAGAGATACGCCAGCCGGAGAGTGTTTGCGCCGAGGCCCCCGCGCAAGCGCTGAACAAGGTGCGCCGCGGAGCGGCGGAAGGGGGAATCAGTTGATCGCAGCTGACTGCAGCGGACTGCGCCGTAGTGGGCGAGTGCGGGTCTTCACGTCGCTTCTGTGTTCGCGGGGCCGGGCCGTCGCCACGCGCAAGTGCCGCCTTTCGACCACAGCCACGGAGAACGAGGTGAGGTCTGCGTGTCCTCCATCCGTCGCTTGCCATTGTCATTTGCATAGCTCTGCTTCAGCTGTCACGGCGCTTGGCATGGATGGGGTATATACTTCGATTTTTCTATAGTGATCAATGACCTTAGACCATTGTTACACCTCCTGCCTTGTAAACTGAATCTTTTTCACAGTGGTAAGCACATTTCTGAGGCACGAGCCCCGTTAAAAAGGACGTTTACGAAAAAGATTAATTTGATCAAAAATCGAAGTATAGTGTTCCAGGCGCGTTTGCGCGTTGCCTGCTTGTAAGTACATGAATGTCACGAAACATTTGCAGCGGGTGCGGCGACAAAATTTTCAGCCTTCCGCAGTAACGCAATTCACGGTGTGCCGTTCACTCCGCAGCGTCAGATGCAGCCAGTGTTCGGGTGACCCTCGTCCGATAAAAAATATTTCCTTGTTCCTGTTCATGCAGGAAATAGAAGTGTTACATTTTCTGACATATACACACATGCAGTGCGGTACTTTTATCATCTTTATCTGACATTTTTTATCAAATTGTGAATATCTCTTTAGGAAACTTATAAAATAGGTCCATGTTATTTATGCAGATAAGAAAAATTACGAAGAATTTTGTAGCTTTCCGCCATAAAGTCGAAAGCACGAGAGATGCTTTTATATTTAGTTCAGAATGACTATGGCCCGTCCCTATGAAATTTATGAATCAACGTCATAAGCAAATGTGGTATTTAACAATAGTTTTGCTATCTCACCTCATGAAAGACTTGTCATTGCACTGAAATTGTAAAATAAAGTATACCATTAAGTGGGAATAGTAATTTCAATAATTATAGTATTATAATTCTATTAATACTATTAATTACGAAAATGTAAGGTTTTAAAAAATAACGAACATTTAAAAAATTGGAGTTTATAAAAATGTAATTCACACATAATTATAGAAGGATTAAATAGCAGAACATAATTATAAAGATTTTTCTGCATGCTCTCTCGTGTCAGATGCACTGGCGTTGCTGTCCTCAGCCTAAATCGAGCGGCAGCGACTTTCAATAAGATATCCAAGAAATCTGTGCTGCTTGGGCAGACGATGTGAAAACGCTGTTGCGAAATGCCACACGAAGAAGTTCAGAAAGCTCCAATTAATTCAACAATTCTATTTGTAAAGGGAAAATTTTCCAACATCTGTTTTCGGTGGCCTGTACTGAATTTTGTGCTTGTGATCCCACCGTACTTAAGTACGTGGGTGTACCGAGTCTAATGGGTCTCTCGTGATTTCAATAGCAGATACGCAGGTAATCTGGGCTTGATGGACATACTATAATAACGGTTTTGCGATATTACACAGTAAGTCCAGAAATCTTATTAATTCAATAAAAATTTAATTTGAATATTTACATAACATCTATTAGATAAAAGTTTCTTTACAAATTAGTTACCTGCTTTTTCGTCTAAAATGATAATTTTTTCCCGCAATATTTCTAAAGTTTTCGATAATTTAGAGAATTTAACAAAAATGAGAACTACGACATTTTTACGCGTCCCTTTCTCTATTCACGATCAAAAATACGAATAAAAAATTATGCGGAGTGTGTGAAAATGTTATTTTTTTATTGCAAACGGGGAACACGTCCGGTTTTTCGGTCTCCGCTAAAACTAACGAGGTACCTGGGCACCCCAGCTGTCGCTTATCCAGTGAAATCGGTATAAATCTAAAATCATACTTGATACGTGAAATTCTGTTGAAGCATGGTTAACAAGGGTAGTTTTGCAATTTGATTTAATTTTAAAGTTGACAAAGCATATTGAAATATTTTTAATTTTGAACACAGAAATGCTGTGAAAGAATAAAGTAAAGAATAGTACAAAATAAAGAAAAAAATAATATCGCTGAGAAAATAATGTTTTATAATTTAATCTACAGCCCATTCTTTACACAAGTAGATTCATGTTCTACAGACACTGTTTCTTGCATCGAACACGGAAGGGTTTTGTTTTCCTGTCTTGCGAAACAGCAACGTCCTTGTTTTGCACCGTTTTGCGATGTATTGGAGGGAATTTCTGATGCGATGGGTTGATTGCTTTGTTTCAGAACTTTCTAAAATGAATTTCTTAACTCCACACGAAGAGTTACTCATTTAAGGAGTTGGGAGGTCAATCCCCAGCGATCTTGTAGCTATATTCCTCGCTCCTTACGCACATGAAAATAAATGGAGTGTTGATTTCTGCTTGGTATAGAACACCAAAAAAGTATTGCAAAGGCCACATTCTTGTATTTGGTGCTGTTGAATATGTACGTGAGAGCTCGTCGAAAACTTCTACTCCGCCTTTAGTGTAATAATAATAATAATAATAATAATAATAATAATAATATTTATTGAGTCACGTATACAATTACAATCGTGTATGACGAGTCAATATGATGTTTTGAGTGGGGAGAGCGAAGTTACATTACTGTTCAGGAGCAAACAAGGGGCCATCTCAGCATTTGCTCAAGGGACCAGGGAAACTGTTCAAAACCTGATCGAGATGGAGTCATTGGCCTAGAAATTATACTACAATACTTGTTACAGATAGATTACGATATTATACAGTAGATAATTATTTTAGTAGCAGATAATTTAACATTTCAAGATGTTATTTTAATGCTACTACTTATAATAATAATAATAATAATAATAATAATAATAATAATAATAATATGAAAACAAGACATATCAATTCTGTTAGCAACTACATAAAATTTCACAATATTAGTACATTCTATATTTAAAACTTGAAATGGTGAGGAGGAGGCGGCAAGTTTTGACCAGTTCTTTTTTCTTCTTTCAAATTGTACTCGTAGTCCTACAGCACCACCTAATGCGAACCAGAGAGAAACATAATTTCTTTTTTTTTGACAAGCATTCTCCTTCTACTTCACAGGATGCGATATGCCAGTTCTTTTTTCTTTGCTTCAGCTCGAAACAGTTAACATGAAACAGAAAGTCTAATGGGATAAGAAATTTTTATTTCTTTGTATTTTTTAAGGGAAATGTTGTAATTTCAATACTCCTTGTAGAACATGTTGTTAAGAAGGAAAGCTTTCAATTTACTTTTAAATGTATGAATTGTGTTTATGTCGTTAATATCATTGTCTAGTTTGTTGTAAAGTGTAATGCCCTCTATTAGGGTACTTTTTTGATAAAAAGAAGTTTCAGAGTGGGGAACATGTAGGATATCCTTTTGACGGGTGTTGTAGTTGTGTATATCGGAATTTAAAGTAAATATGTCTTTGTTTTCCATGAGAATTTTCTCCAAAATCTCAATGCCAAATATTTCTTCTAAATATTACACATCCACACTAATGTGAAACGCAAACATGGATGAGAAACACGCACCCGCCACCACTTACGGGGTGCGCAGACACCCCTCGACGACGACAACAACAACAACACCTTCTGATGAGGCTCTAGTGCAACACCCTCACATTCACAGCCACAACAATTAAACCAGTATACAGGGGAGGGAATATGCAGAAAATAGATATCAGGAAAACGCACAGGAGTGTCGGGTATATTTCTAGAAACCAGTGAAGGTGCTCAAAAACCACGTAGTTGTTTCCAGGTTAAATTAGCACAAATTAGGGGAAAATACTCCTTTTTGCAAAGAATTTTACATGACTTCTTTAAATAGCTAATATTTTAGAATATATATCGTTCTTGTTTAACGCAAAAATATCTATTTTTAATACTGTAAGTTCTAATCGCCAATTTTTTTGCAATTTTCGAAAATATAGTGTTTGGTTGTAAGTTGCACTAGAACAAATTTGTTTCTAATGACTCTTGATACGTACAGGAGAAAATGTATAGAAAACGTTTAGAGCCATTTTTGAGAAAAAATATTTTAAAAATTTAAAAAAAATTGCTTGAATTACTCACAAAATTGCGCGACAACTACTTCTGCTTTCGAAACATTTTGCATTTTCTTATTTCAAGACCTCTTTAAAGAACAGATAAATTGAATTTTTTGTGGAGTTGAACGTTTGAGATAAACCGGGGAGCTTGAGTGGCCAGTGTGTGGGAATGGTTTTGAAAGATCTGTAATTTGTTGATATTCGGTTTAGAGGCGTTAATCCAGATGGGACATGCATAAATCCTTAGAGGTGTGAATACTGTTTTAAAAAGGGTGGTGACAATTTTTAATGAAAGTTGACTATTGAAGTTTAGAAGTTGTTTCAGTTGAATTATTACTTTCCCGTAAACATACGACTATACGAAATAAAATACGTAGTAAAGGGGAAATTATGTAACGCTGCGCAAAAAACGGAGGATTTTTGGTAGAAAAATAAATTATTTCGGGCTCTGATAACGAAAAAGTACTAAATTAAGAAGAAAAATCCTCTAAAACTCGGTGTAGCCAGAAACTCTGGTTTGTGTGTCCTTGATACCGAAAAACCAATTGACAGCAAGACGTTGGCCTGCCTGAGTCTGCTTTTCCTAGTGCCTTCCTTAATTGTGTTTTCATTTCCCTGAGATTGTCCAGTAGTTCTTAATATTGTTAATTATTCATGTCATTATTAAATCGAGCTTGTTATTATTGTGGTAATTACGTACTGCTGCAAATGAGTGTACGCTCAGTTGTACATTAATTTTCCAAATGTTAAATATTGTATTGTTCTCTCTTCTCATTTCTCACAAAATTGAGAAGTATTTCGTTTCCTGGACTTAAATCCAGAATATTTATTTCAATCTTACATTTCATGAATATTTTACATTTCAGACATCAAACTTCAAGTGACAACTGCCTAGGTCACAAGAAAGAATAAAACATGGTAAGTCAACACCTTCTCGGCTATGCGCAGTACAAAGAAATATGTGTACATTATAACTAAGGATTTAACAGATTTTCATGGAAGTACATAGTTTTACAGGAACAAGATACCGTCATTCAGTAATCTTTTTTTGATTTTACAAGACATGTTGAATGGATTAAAACGATTTTTATTTAAATATTTTGGTATAAATGCATATTTCTACATGTTATGTCTATTAATATATATTTCGTTACATTTTAATATATTAATTCGTTGAAAAGGAATATTTCAGGCACGATTTCTCAATACATGTTGTAGTAATCTTTCGTACTAAGCAATGTAATTCTTCTATGCTTCTATGACCACCAAATCTTTCCCGTATGTTGTAAAACGTACCCACTTCTTGAAAACCGCGTACTCGGAATCAAGAATGAGCGGCCTACGTGAGTGCTCGCTGTTGTTTCATAGACCAATTGCGTAACTCAATCAAAAACTATTTTTAGTTAGTTGTCAAATCGGAATCCCCCCTCCAGGTGCCATCATTGACCCCACGGTACTTCTATTCACTTGAGCAGCAGCTCCTTGTAAACATTGCATTTAGGACGAACGTGTTTTTATATGTTGAAAGAGTAGTAAACAATTACTTCTGTAGAGGTAGAACTTTTTTCAATTTTTCTGTATCCATGTTAAGATCCTATCGGCGACATTCCGTGCTCGTAAAATGCTTGTACAGAGGAATTTTAAACTTTTTCTTCTTACATATATTGTAAGAAAATAAATGCATATAAATACATTATATATATATATATATATATATATATATTTATATATATTTATATATATACACACATTTGACCTTTTTATTATAATAAATTCCATTCTGTAACTTAAACTTGTCGATGCGAGATTGTTAGCGTTTCTCTACTTCCGTGTTTTCTGGGAGTGGAATGGATAGGGGATTGCTTGTTCAATGAGACAATTGGCATGTGTGCCAGTTCAATGAAACTATTAAATGTTTAACACAACATATAATTTACATTGGATGAGAATGATGATTATTAAATTGAATGAGAATGATGATGAATATGATAATGCATATGACGTGATGAACGGTCACAAAATATTTACAATTTGGATTCGAGATTTTGCGTCTTATTAATTTGTCCAAGGTATTACAAGCAATCACCCACAACAAATAGCGTGCCATCGTGTTGTCTTCTTAGGAGCCGACTTCGTTTATTTTTGAAAGTCTTACTAACGTCATTTCAGTGAGCGGGAAGGAGCGGGCGGCGACACACACCGCTCCTTGTGTTGCATTGGTTGCGTCCTCGCGGCGCAGCTGTGCGCCAGACGATTGATCGATTTTTTAGTGATTCCGGGCACGTCAACTACTGGGGTCTTTAGTACCGAAAGTGTAGTGCATGTTTTGCACGAGAGGTGCAGTGCTTTCCATCGCTGTATGGCGAGACCTAAGCAGGCTAGCGGGGTTTCCCCAACAAGGTATCTCCCACTAGCGGGGTATCACCCCAGACGGGACAATCTCTAGGCTCTCGATCGGTCTTCCGGCATGTGTGTTTGTGTCGCGCGTGTTGGTGTGAGTGTGTAAGGAGAGAAGATAGCAGGAAGAGGGAGAAAAGATCGCGCGCGGTCCGTGGCCCGTTTGGTAGGGATCTGCTCTGGCATTCGCCTAGTGATGTTCGGAGAAACAGACAACTACCGATGAGAGCAGGTTGCTGCCTTTGCGCCGATTCAGTTGAGAGGTAATATGATGCTTGTGGGGGGTCATTAATGCGTCTAATTTAATTATGTTGATTGAAAATGATCCCGAATTGTATAGCGTGATATTAAGTTTTATTTAATGTATTACCTTGTTAGAAAGCGAAATTTAATTGGTTTCCTAAACCATCTGAATCGGGGAGTAACATTTGCCATATTTAAATTTCTAGATATTTTTGGGAAGCTGTACAGAAAGATAAAACTTGGCTCGGTGAATATATTATGCCATGTTTCGGAATGATTCATTAGTTCATTAATCAATGTAATTTTGTTTGTGTCTCGCGAAAAACAAAGTGTCATATATTTGCGTAAGTTTTTAAATAAAGTAATGCAATTATGAGTCCGTCCCTTAGTTCAGTTTCACTGTGTTACAAACACATTTCTTTGTCTTGCATTTTTTTAAATTCCCAATGAAGCTTCAAATTTATCGTGAGACATTCTGGAGAACTGAAATAATTTCCAATCTTCCACCAGGTCGAGATATAATATGCGTTTGTCGTGGACGTGGGGTCGATGACGGAATTAAATTCTATAAAAAATGAGGCGAGCAAATTCGCTTCGGAAACCACATGGACAGCATGCCAGACGCGAACGTCCGGTGGAGCAGTCCGAGACCTGCTCCGGCCATCCCCGAGCGCGCGCCGTCCACCCCGCGTGAGCTCGGCCGATACGCAGCCAGCGACCGCTCCCCACGTGGGGAAGGCTTGTGGTAGGGTAAGCGCTGAGCGAAGCGATGGGCAGGCACGCAGAGATTAGGCACATTGATGTTGATGTTTTCAAAACATCGATGTACTAACACCGATGTACTAACACCGGTGTTTTAAGCATCGATTTATTAACACCGATGTTTTAAACATTGATGTTTTAAACATCGATGTATTAACACCGATGTTTTTTAACGTCGATGTTTTATCTGAATGAAAAATTCGCATGATCACAAAGCAGTAAAAGTTAAAATACGATAATAACTGATGGTGATGATTCATGTGTTGGAACCGAAGGAACGCTGTTTGTACTACCTTCACTGACCAAACTTTGTTGCCCGAGATGACCTCCATGCACTTGGATTTCCTCTTCTTCGTATTCATTTCGCACATTGAGATTTCAACAAATACTCTTTGGGTGTAGGGCCTGCCCCTTCTCCTCGTATCCTTATTCGGCGAATTAATAATCACGAATGCTGTCAAGTTAAATTTTGATGCACAGGAATTTAATGTTAGAGGTTACTATTCTAGAACTACTATTGAAACAGATACAGTGGCTCACATTAATATTCGGACAGCCACAAATACTGAAGGCGTTTCTTGTTTGATTGTAATTTTTGGTTACGTGTAAGGTAATGCAAAAGAACTATATTATTAGTAAACACAATAATACAAAGAAAATATTTCTCATACACAACATATGTTTCATAAACACGGATTTATGTGTGAATATACAAGAATACAAAGTCACATTAATATTCGGACACATAATGAAAAATTTCCCATTACCCCCTCCCCCTCTCCTAGATAGCGCGATAAGCGTACCATCGCCTACCCAGGACAAATAAAACCATGCAGTCAGTCGCTGTAAATATTTCCGCGTGGAAACCTCCTCCACCTCTGGCAATGGGGCGCAAGGGCAAGACCTCGACGTTCGAGCAGAGGCAGCTTGTGGTTTTCTCCCACGCAAACGGGCGCTCCTGCAGGGAGATCCCAAATCTTTTACTCATGAGCAAGAGCAGGGTGTACGGTATCCTTAAGAGATTGAATCTAAAATACAACACGGACAACGTAAGAAGATCCGTGAAAGAGAGCAGCGTGCAATTTTGAGGAGAGTACGAGAAAATCCGAAGGCGAGGGCCGTGCAGCTGGCAGCGGAACTGCGCGAAGCGTCAGGGACATCTGTGTACCCCGAAACAGTGCGCGGAGTAATTAGGAGCGCCGGAGATCACGGCAGAACGTCCTGAAAAAAACCATTTATCGGTGCTGGGAATAGAGCTAAACGACTTCAGTTTGCAAAAGCAGAGGAGAGATGGCGTGAGGTAATTTTAGTAGGTGAGAAGAAGTTTAATATTTTTGGCAGGGATAGTAGGAAAATGATATACAGAATTTACAGAATCAATACAGAATTTAATCCTAAAAACGTAGTACCAACTGTGAAACACAGAAGTGGACACACAATGGTGTGGGGCTGCATATTAGCTGCTGGTGTGGGAGAGCTGGTATTTATTAAAGACACAATGGACAAACGTCAGTATCTTAACATACTGAAAGAGAATTTACACAAATTTACAGAAATCAGTTGACACACTGGGCATCAGTAACTCGTTTAAATTTTATCAAGATGAGGATCCGGAACATAAATCATATTTAGTGCGGGAATGATTGTTGTATAATTGTCCAATAGTGCTGGAAACGCCGCCTCAGTCCTCTGACCTCAATCCAATCGAGAGTTTAGTGAATTAGTGAATTTAGTGGGAATGTACAGTCACGAGAATCCCAATTACGCCATAGTCTCGTCTGCAAGGGAGAAACAAGAAAGAAAGGGCACAAATAAGACAACAATACCTGGACAAGATTATTTGTTTAATGCTAAAGTGATTACAGCAAGTCATTGACAACAATGGTTTTCATACAATGTATTAATTTTGTTTTCGTCTATTTATTTATTTATTTATTCATTTTTTTTATGTTTCATTTTACTTGTCTGTGTATTACTGTGGCTAACTAATTCAAAAGAATTTAATTCCTTTTTTTTATTGAATGTTTCAACTACATTCGGCATTTTTGTTTTGTTTATACTGTTATTCGTTAATAAAGAAACAATTATGTTTCACTTTCTTTCTAAAACTTTCTTTCCTACAATCGAAGAACCTACGATTTCGGGAGTATCCCTGGGTGTCCGAATATTAAAGGGAGCAACTGTAGATGACACACAGAAGTCGATGCATTTTTAACATTGATGTTTCCTAACATCTGTTTTTTATCGGTGTCGCATCACTGGCAGAGATCGGGGACATGGACGAGGGTGGACAGTGAGACGAGATTTGAGGGGAGGCGAGACCTATGCAGGGAAACCATGGTGAGGGCTGTCGGTATGGTGAGTTAGCGCGAAGACGAGCAAGACGGGTTTCTCCCCATGCAAATCTTCGAGATCAATTCAGTCTTGTGCTGAAAGGGATTAAAGTAAGCGAAAAGTTAATCTAAAGATCCAGAGTATATAATGTGCAGATCCAGAGATAATAGTCAGAGTGCCAGAATAGAGGAAAGATGTCCTCTTTAATTCAACAACATGCCCCTCGGGACGTTCTTGTGGGTGTTTCACGACCCGACCTCTCACAGCCAAGAGACCCGACCTCTCACAGCCAAGAGAGTCGGGGGCCGGGAGAGAGAAGGTCACTAAAGAAGAAGCAGTGGTCTGAAAGTGAAGGCCCTAGAGAGTTCCAGTTGATGCAGAAGATTGAAGTACGAATATGACACTGAAATTGCCCTTTTGTCGTTCTGTTGATGAACCCAACAGGTTTGCTACTTGTCTTAAATTATGAAGCTGTCGCGCACAACACGAGACACGGAGCGAAGTGCCCGTGCTGTCCCGTTCTAGTGCGCGCGACCCACACATCTGCAGTCCGTCCGGTCCCGTCCTCCCGTGCCGCATCTATTGAGTGCGCGCGTAGATTTAATGCACATTAAAAATAAATTTAAAGAAATGTACGTAAGCAGACGGTATCGTTGAAAAACGGCGTACGGAGCTTCATGAATAGCGACGCCAGAAAGCCGAAACAGGCGAATTAGACTTGAGCGTGGGGACAGCTCAAGGCAAGGCGCGTCTTGGCTTAAAGGCACGCGTATAAATTACCTTGTCCATCAATGCTTGCGAACGATCCGAATGGGGTTAACCTTTGAGCGATCGCGCGGGCGGTTTAATGCCCAGTTGTAACTATAGGCGGGGCATGGTATTGTTGGAGTGTATTTGGGCTAGTCCCTCAGTTAACTAACAAATCGAGTGTGTTAGGAGTTGATATTTGTGGAGTCCAGATGTTATACTGCTGTTAATGGTCTACTTTAACGCTCTTTGGGTTCAGTCGTTGTTCGGCCCCAGAAGAAATTGCAAATGGGCGAGTACGAAGTGACTATACGTTCAACACTTTTTGTTCAAATTGTCCTGCTAGTCTCGCTGCCTCGTTAACATATAATTGAGGAATAAAAGCGTAATCCGTCACAAACTTACAATATTTGTCCAGCAGATATTTTTAGTTTGAATCGAATACTATTTTACTTCTTGGATCTTATACTATTTTTATGGACAAACTCTATTAGAATTCTTTGAAAAGATAGCGAATTATTTATTTAATTTCGCAACAGATAACAAAATCCTGTTACAGCATTAGGGGTTATGAGAAAGTCTTCTCTACTTTTGCACGAGTGCAATTAATTAAAGTTTAACCCAGGCGTGACACAAATTAGACAGGTGTATACATTTACCTCAATTTCTTTCCAGAATTTTACTTATGGAAATGTTTTTACAAACGAATTTAAGTGAACTACGTAACGTGTTTAAGAAAATAATTTACTACATATGTACAAAGAAGATTTATCCACTCTTTCGTAACCACATTTTACCAATAAGATTTCTTGTTGAAAGTTCCGTTTTCTGGTGCCCGATTACTTGTTACGAAGTAATGGCGAAAAAGTAAAAACACGAGGGCAAATGAACCGGTAAGCGGATCACATTGTGCGATTGCGAAATGATATTGTAGACCTAAATTCTTTTATGCGGCTTCACTTTGGCTCTCATACCTGGTATTGGAAAAACTAGAGGTGTCATGGTAAATATGATATTTTTCTCGTGATGTAAGGTGAATGTTTGCACAGACGTACCATTTGAAAACAAGTGTTTACCTTTGAGAGCACTGAAAAAAGCAACAATAATATTTGCACGTGTTTTAATATTATTAACTTATTTAATAAACGTAACTTCTTAATAATTATCTCAAATAAAATTAGGTAATATATTTTATAGTAGAATTATAAGTAGGAATTTAAAAAAATATTCCCATGAAATTGATTTGTTGCACTTACTGTGACCAAGATTTCTGCTACCAGTAATGTTTTGTTCGATGCATATATCTCGACATAGTTCGATGAGATTTGGAAACTTTCTTTACATCGTAACACAAAATATTAAACATTTTAATTAGGCTTAATGTGTGTGTTTTCTGTATACAGCGGCCTGACATCAGAATTCTGGAAGTTCGGTCGGATGTGCATCACCGCTACGCTCGCACTGAAGTCTACAGCGTGGTGGTCAACCCGGCCGAAGAGTCGCAGGAGGTGATTTTCAAGACAGTGCTGCCAGATGAAGCATTCGTCTCAAGTTTCGCAATGTGAGTTTTTGTCAGTGCAACCTCGAGGTGCTTTTTGAATCAGCGCCTGTTATATCTTCTATCTTGATGATCTCCTTATTCGTTTTGGAATAGTCACTTCCGATTGACGACCCACTGTCTGCCCCACTGCTTAGAGGTTGCTTACTAACCTATTTGGTGCCACCAATGGCCAAGTCAAGGTACGATACATTAGGGTGTCCTTTATTTCCCGACTTCGAAATTTTTGAACGCTTACTCTCCAGTTTTGTTCGAATGGCCTTAAAACATGCCTACACAAAATGTCGAGATGGGAGCATTCTAACCCGTGCCAACTTGAGCGCGAACTTGCATGACGGACAAGTCTAGACCTACCTCCAACCGCTGAGTCAGATGCCGGATTGACAGTTCATGAACCTTAATCGATCTAGTCACACGTATTTACAGGTCGCTAATTTAACATAATATCATATGTTAGTATCATATGCAGTGCCGATGAATGTGTGTTTTAATAGGAGATAGTATTATTTATTAATATAAAACACCAAATAACTGGACACAATTTACCATCAAATAAAAAAAATGCTTGAAGTTTTATTTTATAACATACTGGAAGTAAAATTAACAGTTAGTGCAAGTGCTGAACTTGTGATTCGTGAGTGCATGATATTTTGGAAGAAAACTAAAATTCTGACAAAAGCTAATCAGCATTATCCGCAAAAACTTGTTTTACTTTAATTCAGAGAGGAGAAAATTACAAAATCACGCAAGCAAATGTGAAGCTAATTATTGAAGAGGAGATTAGAAATAATTTGAACAATCTATTTGATATGACACATCCGAATGATTTACAAATGTTTATTTTGAAAGAAGAGAGGATGTTTTTACTTCGGTCGAGAGGACCACGACGTAAAAGCTATCTTGCAGGAGTAGACCGAAATCTCGCGAATAAAGAAGAAAAGGCGAGAGAAAGAGCATTACAAGAAGAGAAAAGAAAGAGAAACAACAGAGTGAGCGTCAATATTAGTGAATTCAGATGAAACCGATGGTAGTGAATTTGTAGGAGAGATTTTCGAGAGTACATCAACACAGAATGCTGCAAGTTGTGGCACCAACCATTTCATTTTTCCTAAAACGGTTTGGAAAACGTGTTAGCTGAGTATAATAATTCTGTATTCATCCTTCAGGCGATTGAGGCACTTGGTCGCAATACCCGAAGAACTCTCTATTAACAAATTTATTTTTCGAATCAGACACAAGAGAAGGGAACATTATAAACAATTAAAACTGAATTTAAGAGTAAATTATCTGAAATTCTTAATGTTCGTTGGGATGGTAAACTATTGACTGCATTAAATATCAGAGACCACCACTTTTACTTTTTACATTTGGAGACAAAGCTCATCGGGTTTTTAGAACTACGGAATACTTTTAGTAAAGAGCACAGTAACGATGTTTGGAATGTGTTAACTCGTCGAAGCCAATATACAAATTCGTTATTCTGATAGAACTGCATCATTCTTGAATAAAATTTGGATAGGGAATTGTTGTTCTTTCCATGCCGTCATCACATATACAAACCTATTTTGGAACGCGAGTTTGAATGTAAAGTACGTGAAGTAATTCTTAAAAATGTCTATTGATTGCAACTGTTTATGTCAAACCGTGGCTTCAGTGCAGTGAAGCTGTAAAAGCTACTTATTGAGATATCGGCTTTTTAAAAGTTCCAAAATCTCTTGAAAAGACAGATTACACAATTTCAGAAGCAGCCCTAAAAATTACTGAATGTGGTATTTATTAGAAGAATTGTCTGTCGTATCATACTTTGATGATGATGTGATGAGTGATACGTTCGTTTTTGTGAATGGAGTACAAATTGGTGGGCACAATTGTATCCCGATGACCGTTCTTTAATTATTAATTTGTTAATTTACAACACATCTTCTAACTGAATTTAATCTTCATTTCATTGAAAACAATAGCCGACTTTGTGTCAACCAAAAGCAGATATGTTCTCTTGCCTGAAGATGGATACTTGTTTTATTCTTGAATGTTCTTCGGCATGGAAAAGCAACTTTTCATAATCAGAAGCTCAAAGATTATATATAAAGTTAAAAGCTGTGAATAACAGTGCTGAAAGGGCTGTAAAATTAATGCAAAATTTTCATGAACCACTGACAAGATGAAGAGCGAAATCAATTTGTGTTATGTTGTTAAAGATCATGGTTCATTGGTTCACTGTACCTATACACACGTTGCAAGAAAGAAACATTGAAAAAAAGTACCCACAACGAAAGTAAAAACCATAACGCAGTCTAAAGAGTGAAAAAGAATTAAATCGTAATACAAAATTGTATATTAATCATGTAGCAGTAGTTTTAGTAGCACGGACTTAACACTGCAAAGCCAATTACCCCAACATTCAATTTTTGCGTTCAAGTCGGCACAGGTTAATATCGGTTTATTGCGATGAAATTTAATTTTCAGTTAATTTGACCCAATGGAAAATATTTAGGAGGCGAGCCTAAAGTTTAGGAAAACATTATTTGCAATATAAGGGTCACCATAATGATACATTAGTACATTGAGCTACGCAGCCATCTTAAAACTGAAGGATCAAATGGGCGTTGTAATATTGGTGAACCATGCACTCAGTACTGTAAAATGTATTTCTGTCTTGTTTGGGCGAGGTATATCCATGGCATTATATACCTAGTTGTCGATCAATGCCATGTCCTAGTCACAGATGCCGAATTGTTAGTAGTCATGCTGCGACCTTCCTCAGGGCGAAAGACGTTTGGACTGAGGTTGCAGCATGACGGCCGAAACCTTAGCATCTGTGCATATGGCGCGGTGCCTCCCGGACCGCCAAGGAAGATACAGACTCCGGCGGAGCGGTTTCACACCTCCAAGGCTCTTTGTGTGCAGAGAACGAGGGCCATCAATTCCGCTAAACCAGGCAGAAGCCAAGCCATGCCGCGGCGGTTCTTGTTTCATGATTAAATACTAAAAAAAGGAAATTGGTATTAAATTGAAAAAATAGTACGACTGATGCACAATGAGCAGTAAATTACAGAGCATGAGAAGAATAACTGAATGGCACTTTGAAGGTTTATCTGTTAACAAGGCAGAACGGCGCTCCACCCAGAAATACTTCCGGACGGAAGCACAGAGCGAAGATCAAATAACATTTTTACCACTGACAACGTAGGCGTTTATCAATTGTAATCCATTTTCATACACATTCCATAGTGTTTGCAGATAGAATTGAAGTCAGTATGTTCGCGTTGAGTGTTGAGGGCGTCGACGTGTGCCGCAGCACCGTGGGCGGGCGCGTGTACCCGGCGCGCGTCGAGGGCCGCGAGGAGGCGCGAGCGGAGTACCAGGAGGCGGTGCGCGCGGGGCGCACGGCGGCGCACGTGCAGCTGAGCGCACGCCACGCCAACCTCTTCACGGTGGCGCTGCACGTGGCGGCGCGCGACAAGGCCGCCTTCACCCTCACCTACGAGCAGCTGCTGGCGCGCGAGCACGGCCGCTACCGCCTGCGCCTCCTGCTCGACCCGGGCCAGGTGAGTTCCGCTCCCGCCCCGCCCCGCCGCGCCCCGCCCCGCCCCGCCCCGCGCCACCCACTCGCCCGCTGCGCTCCGCCCTGCCCCGCCCCGTCCCGCACCCAGCCCACCCCACCCCACCCCGCCCCCTCCACCCCCGCGCCGCCCCTCGCTCCGCCCCGGCCCGACCATTAAGCCTGGCTCGCCCCGCCACTCCCCGCCCCCGTCGCCAAGCCCATTCTCCTCGCCCCCACCCCGCCCCCTCGCCCGCATCACGCTCACTAAACCAGCGACTGGCGGCCGCAGGTGGTGCAGCGGCTGCTGGTGGAGGCGCGCATCCGCGACTCGGCCCCTCTGGCGCTGGTGCGCGTGGCCAAGCTGCGGCCGGCGGACAGCGAGGTGGACGCCGCCGCGGAGGCGCCCGACGACCCGCTGGCCACGGTGAGGGAGGCGAGTGCTCAGGGCTGACTGGTGCCGTGTGTGGTGGGAGAGGATGTGCAGGGAGTGACTCTGTTGGTGCAGGTGAAGCGGTTGGCGCCGGGGGAAGCGTTGGTGCGGTGGGAGCCAGACGAGGAGGCCCAGCGCCAGCTGGCGTCAGGCGAAGGGCTACAGGGACTGCTCGAGGTGAGTCCAATGCACTGCTTCAATAAACACCTTTCGGAGGTTTGCACCGTTCTTACCAAGTACGTGTATCGGGTTGGAATTTCTTCCTTTGGTGTGAGGGAATAAGCACTCCTGCTTTCTGTGTAACCATCATTTGCGTCCACCAGGTGCAGTACGATGTGGATCACAGCACCGCCTCGCAGTTGCTGGTGGCTGACGGAGGATATTTCGTTCATTTCTTCTCTCTTCCCGATGACGAACTGCCGCCCATGCCGAAACATGCGGTTTTTCTGCTGGATGTCAGCGGTTCTATGGAAGGGCGCAAGATAGAGCAGGTCAGAGTAGCATCACCATTTACATTTTAAATCAACACTAAAGACTGTAACGTTAATTCCATGCTTCTTTGTTATGTGTTTTTATCCATACTTTAGATTTGTATACTCTTTTGCTTGTAATAATCTTCATAATTATGTAATGATCTAATTTGATTAAAAAGTGTTGAATATTCTAATGCATTTCCAAACGTGTAAAGGTCTTATGTCTACCGTGAAATACTGGGTAAAGTGAGTTCTTATGTTTTCCACAAAAAACATTCCCAAGAGAATTGCTTCTACGAGTTTCAAGTTTGCTTCTGCTTCATCTCGCAAAAACCGTGCTTTTTCCAGGTGAGGGAGGCGATGACAGCGATCCTGTCGGAGCTTCGAGAGAGCGACACGTTCTCGCTGCTGACGTTTTCTACGCATACGTACGTGTGGGTGCCTGGGAGAGGGTTTGTATCGGCGGCCGAGAGACTTGGCAACTCTGTGGTGGTCGCCAGCCCAGAGATGGTCGCCCAGGCACAGGAAGCAATACGCCACTTACAGGATCAAGAATGTAGGTTGACAAAGAAACTCAGTTTGTCCGTCAGAACCACCTGAGCGGTGAGATACATTTAGAACAGAATGATGAGTTATTTAAAAAGAGAGTGAACCAAGTAAATATTTATTCTATCGACCGTCTGTTACTTAATTTTTAGGATTCACCAATACATTAAAATTCATAGCGGTTCATGACTGTCTAACCTTTATATTCTTCTGTAAGGTGCAGTATTGTTTGAGAGATAATCTAATATATGATGGGTGTAATCGTAATGACTTACCAGTGTGTATCTCAATAGCGCGAGGTAGAGATCTTTAAGCGTGTCCTGGCGTCGACGCCACGGCTGTGCGCAGGTACGCACCTGTTCGACGCGCTGCAAGCGGCGTTCGCAGCGGTGCGCGCCGGCCGCCAGCGGGAGGGAGGTCGCCAGCCGCTCGTCCTCCTCCTGACGGACGGGCAGCCCAACGGCCCCCACTCCGGTCACGACGAGCTGCTGCGCGCCGTCGCGGCGGCCTCCGCCGACCCCGCCGCCTGCGCGCCGCTCTACAGCCTGGCGTTCGGCCGCGACGCCGACTGGGGCCTCCTGAAGCAGCTGTCGCTGCGCGGCAAGGGCTTCGCGCGCAAGGTGTACGAGGCGGCGGACGCGGCGCTGCAGCTGCGCAACTTCTACCGGCGCGTGGCGTCGCCGCTGCTGGCGGACGTCTCCTTCCACTACGCCGACGACCAGGTGAGCGCCGCGCGCGACGCCGCGGCGGAGCGGACGCCGGAGGCAGGCGCGTGTGCGTGCGTGGGCGCAGGTGGAGGCGTCGTCGCTGACGCGGGCGGCGTTCCCCGTGCTGCTGGCGGGCGCGGAGCTGGCCGTGGCGGGCGTGGGCGTGGGCGAGGGCGTGGGCGGAGGGCTGCGGGCGACGGTGCGCGGGGCGGCGGGCGGGCGGCGGCTGGAGAGGCCGGCGGCTGTGCAGCGCGTGGAGCCGCAGCAGGCGTCGTTCGTGGAGCGCCTGTGGGCGTACCTCACGGTGAGTGGGCGAGGCGGGGCGAGGCGGGGCGCGTGGGCGGGCGGAGTGGGCGTGAGCGCTGGGCGTGTGTGCGCGTGTGCGCGTGTGGCAGGTGCGGCAGCTGCTGGAGCGCGCAGACGGCGGCGACGCGCAGGCCAAGGAGCGGGCGAGGGAGCTGGCGCTGCGCTACGCCTTCGTCACGTCCGTCACTTCGCTGGTCGTCGTCAAGCCAGACGACCAGACGGGCGGCGCCGACCTGCGCGACGCTGACGAACCCTTCGATGCCCTGCCGAGTCTGAGGGGCTTTGCTCAACCGTTATGTTCGCCCTCAGTGTGCGGTCCTCAGAGGTTCTACAGGTTAGGTGCTCTGTTTTCATTGTAGGAGAACTGAGGATGACAATTCGTATGAATGGGTCTTGCTACAAAATATTGTTAAATAGATCATACATCAGTATCTTTCAAATACCATACTGAAATAAAACCTGTGCGATGCTGACAAATTCTCTCACCCAGTTCCAAAGAATGGTTTTCAAGACTTTTGGGGTTAGATTAAGTTAGCATTATTTTAATATAATTATTAATATCAATATCAATAATAATAATAATAATAATAATAATAATAATATACTATGTCTTAATTGCTACCCGATTTTGTTGATGCTGGCAATGATTTTGCATCTTTTATCACTCAGTTCGCGTCCATGCCGTCGCTTCATCCGTGCATCACCGGCCTTGCACCAGTCATCACGTGCATACACCGCCACTGATTACGATGCCAACCCTGCTCTGCCCAATAATACGGATGCACCTGCTTTCCAGGTAGCTCTTAAAAGCGACAACAGCGCTTTCTCTAAAGGAGGTAAGTGAGAATCGCTGACTAACACCACTCTACAGTAGAGCTTGTGTACCTACCTACATTAAAAAAATGCGTCGTTTTCCTTCAATATACATATATTTTACAAATATCTAATATTTTACTTTTTTGAATTTGCAACGTAGTGAAATTCTATGAATAATGAATTCGGAGATTTAAATGCAAATACATTTCTTGATGTCCCTAATATCGAATGTGTTACTGTAAAAAATATTTTGTGAACAATTTTAAGCCAAATCATGCATCTGATTGTTCTCAAATTAAAAAAAAAATACAAACGTTTAAGTTGCTTCGAACATATTATAAATATAGAATAGTGCACGTAGAAAGCTCTTTCCTAATGCAATCATTTATACAATAGCAGAATTTCAAATCACTCGTGTGTTGTATCCCCTTAATTAACTCTCTCTCCATTATCCGTGTTTATGCCTAACCGTGCGCACTATGTCTTAAAAAATAGCAAGGTGGTTTTAACACTCTGAATTTTTGTGTTTTTGAAGGAACAGATGCCAAACATGTCCAAGCGCCCACCTTAATCACATGAAAGCTTGAATGATCCAGGTGACTTTTCGAGAATGGTTTTTCTATCTAAGTTTATTTGCTATCTTCGACGTAATTTCATGAGGAGAATTGGCAACATAAAAGACTTAATATTATGTATGTTAATGCCCCTTCACACCTCTTACACTATCCTAAAAGTACAGGATGACCAAAGTTTTATATACTAGTAATTCCATTTGAAGTGACTTCAAGAAGGACAATATTTCGACACGTGATTTCCAGTATGCAACAAAAGTACAAAACCATTGCTAATCCGTTTTCTTCTACAAGATGATTGAAAGAAGTTCTACGAATTCGAACGCTAAAAGATGCAATTTTTGCCGAAAGTGATGCTTGCGTAAACGTACCTGCAAATACGTAATGATTTTCTGGGTGAAAATCCTAGATACTAGAAAAAGACGCGGAAGAGGCAAATGGAGAACCTTTTCTTGAGCTGGCCACATCAATCCCAGATATCACTAACGCCAATAAAGACAATATTGCTGATTGGCTACAAAAAGAACTCGACGGAGAGGGATTCTAATGCCTAAGCGGCAGTTCGTTATGCCAGCCCAACTGCTACTCCACATCCCAAAAGAATGATTCAAAGGACAATGAGAGTAAAGAAGGATGACATTTTGGGAGCTAGAAAAAGAAAATATTAAAGTCAACCACAGGAAGTAGTTGATATTCTGAATATTTCCCTCAACTTGTGTACACAGGTAAATTTTGGTTTTTATGAACGTTAAGGGAAATTAGAACTCAAGTAAGAAGTGAGAAAGACGGATAGCGAGAGAATAGGATAGCGAGAGAGACAGATTCCTCTAGGTACTTCATATTTTAAGTTCCGATGGCGCAGAAATTCATAGAATTAGGATTTTAAGTACATATATAAAACATTTCACCACGTTTTACCCTGCCCGCAGCCAACGGTGAACTCTCTCTAACTGCCGCGCTCGGCTCGTAACGGCCAAATTCTCCCCCCTCTCGCTGCTCGCGGCGGCGGGCGGCGGCGGACCCGGTCACAGTCCCCTCCCATCGCCGGTCGCGCACCTGCCGCTTATGCCGTGCAGTTCAAAATGAGCTGTAGTTATTATTGTGCTCAATGTTTCCATTTGCATATGGAAACGCTCCGCGTTTCAGTACAAATATAAAACATTTCACCAAAGTGTCTCAATTAACTGTGCTTTTCATTCGATCGAAGCTTCCCCACATTACCCCGATACCGTCGCTTTTTCAAATTGCTCCGTGAGTTTCCGTGTGATGTTGAGTCAAATGTTGAAAAATATCTCGACAAAAATATCTCGTAAAACTATTTTAATAGTAGAGCACAAAACATTGACTTCTATGATGCAAGTGCTATTTTCAATTTAGTTTAGAATTTTCGAAAAATTACAAGTGTGACATTTTGAACATCTAGCAATTATTTAAATTTGTTTGAGATGTATTTTAAGTGTTTAATGTATTTGTATAAACAAAATTTTTAATATGTCTGTTATGAAGTTCCTGAAAATTTTATTCTAGCATAGATAAACCGAAAATAGGGGATTTGAAATAATGTTCAAACAATATTTTTGGAAAACTTCATTTGTTTTCTCAAAATATATTTATTTTCTTCGCATTCTATGATATTTGTATAATTTCATTGTAATAAAGGTATTAGGGTATCGTGTAACTAAACATTAAAACATGACAGCGTTTTTTATTACACAGTTTATAAAGTACTACAATATCTCTAAACAATAAACCAACGTGCTGGCTCAAGTTTTCTATAATTATTTCTCTTCAGGTTTGTCTGTATATAGATTTGTATTTCTGAGTATAATTTTTGTATATTGTTTGTTACTTTGGAGCCAATTGTATTGAGCATAATTCAGGTTAATACAACGCATTACCGAGAGTTCTTTGTTTCCAGTTTACCAATATCTAGTGAGTTAAACGACTCAGACCTCCCTTAATGTGCATAAACTAAATCAAACAGAAATGAGTTGTAAATGAAAACATTCCTATTCGAAATAAACGGCAGTGCGCCTTGCTCGTGGCAAAAATGCAGATCGTTTATACTTGAACTAAATGCAAAGGAATGTTTTTGTCTGCCAAATTGAACGATTTTTTTATATCTCAATATTGTTGAGTTTTTTTATCATGAAATTTGATATTTAAAAGGTTAACGCTTTTGTAGTTAAAAGGAAAACGTGAAGCCATTGCAAAGAAAACTAAGTGGTGCTAAAATGCAAAGGTATACTAGTTCTTTTCTTTTGTCAGGGTTTTCGTATTTGCCCCCAGTAGTATAGAAAAGAGGCGTACTGCGCCAGATTTATCAGACCCACAATTATTAGATTTTAAATTTTCCTCATTTTTCATTAAAATCGTATTAAAATACTAAAATTTATTCATTTGTATACAATATATACTCATTTTATGTGTTTTTCAGATGTGGAAATTTGTGGAAATTTGGAAAAAATGCTGAACCACATTTTGTCATATTATTCCAAATATTCTAGACCACATATTTCAAAACACTTTACTTTTACAAAATATCATTTTGAACAAATGCAACGCTAGACCAAGTTCTTACAATTTCGTACATCATTTCTTACACATTCAATAGTTCAGTCATAAAAAACTTAATTCAATAATATTCTCTGCCATAACTGTCTTTATGACCTTTATGCACTAATCTCAAATTCTTAGCTCTTAAAAGATTTTTATATCGTTTTCTTTTAACCAATTAGCAAATTGATTAGGTAAAATCACACTAAAGATGTGTCCTTGTTTATCAGTTCATAGATCCAATGCTATTTTATTGTTTTCATATTTTGTATATACATTTCTTATATCAGCAATTGGATAATCACAATTTTATATTAGTTCAGTTTTTTTAATGAATTTTAACGTATGTAGCCTAGTTCAGTTTCGATATAAATGCCAATTTAGTAGGAAATTACAAATAATTATCCCATTTGAAGTGGGCGTTGTATCGAAACTGAACCAAGCTACACATGTTAAAATGACAAAAAATAACAGAACTAATGAAAAACCGTGAATATTCTATTGCTGATATAAGAAAGGTGAAACTATCTATATTAAAATCTGATTCAGGAATTATTGAAATAAAATCTAGTCTATGAATTATTATTGAAATAATATCTTTCTATGAATTATTATTGAAATAAAATCTGGTGTAGGAATTATTTCATGTATAAGTCAACACGATATAATACCACTTGAGTTTGTGAAGAACATTCATCAGTATTATTCGATGATTACATCTTAGAGAATCAAAATATTGAAAGAGAATATTGTACACTTGGGAGACATAAAGGTGTGTATTGTTGGTATTTAGTACAAACATTAAAAATTCATAAGCAATGGATTAGAGTTAATTTAATTTTTTTAAATACAATTAGACAAAAATGAGTATAATCTTAATCATATATATCATGAATATGTAAGTGGTGATATGAAATTTGAATTTAAAAATGAATTTAAAAATTTGTCAGTAATGATGGGATGAATAAATTTGTTTTATTACAATTGATATGACACGAATATGAAATGATGATAAATGTTGAAATAAAATCCAATCGTTTTTAAACAGACAAATGCAATATAAAATCCTGTTTGATTCAACATAAACGTAATAAACATATTTAAAGAAAAAAGACAGAACTTTATATTGTGTCTATATCAGTGACCTTTTGTAACACTTCTGTATCCATTTTTCTAGTATCACGTTTCTAGATTCTTACTTTCCCGTTTAAGTACATATATAGAGAGAATTATACGTAGTACAGGGAAAGCTATGTATTACTGCGGAGAATCGATTTCGAGATTTCAACGGAAATACAAGTTATGGGGTCCCCTGATTCCGAAACATTTTATTTTTCAAAACGACCGTCTGCCTGCCTATATGTCTGCCAGTCTGTGTTCCTGCCTCTCAGTCTGTGCGTCTGTCCGGCCTGTTGGTCAGTCCGTCCGTCCAGGAACACCACACACATTTTTTCTTTAACTATTTGGTAGGAATAGTGTTAATTGTACTCTATTAGATGACATAAACTTCATATTGCTCTATTCTTTTGCTTTTTAAAAATTACAAAAATGTATTTTTTTGACTTCTTTCAGTCGTAAATACTCGACCGTTTTGTGTGAAAACTAGGTGAAAATTCCGCATTTTCAGAAATGCTCAAACGCCACCTTCTCAAATAGCTCCAAATTTTTTCTTTGTACTTTTCAAACACATACTGCTAAATCCACTCTTTAATATGACGTAGAGTTCATTATGTATTTTTGTTTTTGAAAATTACACAAATATAATTGTTTTGAAACATCTCTCACGCAGTTAATATGCACATTTTCAAAAATTTGTAAACACTATTGTATTTGTGAGTTAAAGTTTTTTAAAATTACTTCAAATAAAAGTTTTTCGAAAACACAAATTTCGGCGAAAAAGGTTCACCATTCAAATTTTGAATTTTCAGCAGCGTTAAGCGCCATTTTATTATAAACTGCTGCAAATTTTACAGAGAAAATTGAAATTAGGACGAGGTTTTTTAGATTTTTAATATTCATAAAAGATTTCCGTTCTTTTATTAGGAATCCGAAAAACTAAGAAAATTTGAAAAAATGTACTTTCAGCGGCCATAGATGACAGATGGCAAGAGTCGGTGGCTAGTTCGTATAGCTAGCCAAGACCAAAGGAAATAGAAAACTAATTCGGTAAAGTCTGTGCCATTCTTTAGAACCAGTAGTTCACGCATAATGTACTCACTTGTAAATTTTATTTTGCAGATATTAATTTCGATTTGGATGATCGTTTTGAGCAGAGTTTGGACCTTCGAATATCCAGTGAGATCGACGAAATAATCGTTGTGAGTATAGCTGATTTAGTCTTGAGGGCCCTTATTTTGACCATCATTTCAAACAATAGAGTGGTTGTGTCCGGTGAAAACCATGTAGAAATGATTCGCAGTCATTTCATCAATGTTTGCTAAGTTCTATTGGGCCTGTATTCCGTATAACGTATCTTTTTACCAACCGAAAAAGGTTTGTAAGAAACCAATACGTATTGAAGAAAAGTAAATTTCAAAGTGTCTATTTAAAGAAATATTATGTACACGAATTATTCTTTTGTTGGTATTTTGTAAGTTTAATTGAAAAAGTGATGAGTGTGAAGACGGGCAGCGTAATGTTACGTGGTTGTGGGGTCTCTGTGTATCCTCAGGTGCATGGCCTCAACTCTATAAAATGATTAAATCAACATTCTCACATGCTTTAGTCACTATTTGTATCAGTTTCCCGCCGCTTTATTGAATGATAATGTCAGAACGAACCGAATCCCCCGTGATTGTTCCTAACTACATATGCGCTCACTGAGCTGACGCTTTCGAGGCATTATCAGCTGTCTCACAGCTTCTCAAGCTCAGAGCGTTGCATAACTTCTAAATGTCAAATCAGCTTCTTACAGTTTCTGCCATTGAACATCCGAATGAACTGTAGATGCTGGTTAGGTATTATTATTATCATTATTATTATTATTATTATTATTATTATTATTATTATTATTATTATTATTATTATTATTATTATTATTATTATTATTATTACATCCCATTACAAACCGTAGAGGGCAAGGGCGTCCGCCTGCCGGGTGGGTTACAAAGCGGTTTTGGGGGATGCTCAACTGATTTATAATGTCTAAGTAATCGTCTTTTGCGCTGACCTAAGTGTATAGATTTCCTATTACATTTTTGCTCTTTAAAGGGACTTTTTTTGCATACACTTTTTTAAAAGATTACGTTTAAATTTTTTAAAATGAAACGTCATTAGTTACAATTAGAAACTGTAATTTAGTGGTATAAATATATAGTGCTTCCAAAGCACAGCTATGATACCGTCTCCTATTTTCTCTTCAGCGCGGCGACATTAAAAGTCTGGAAGTGAGGTGTGACGTCGTGCACCGCTACGCCCGGACGGAAGTGGTGGGTGCCGTGGAGAATCCGGCCGACGAGTCAAAGGTGCTGACGTTCGGTGTGCTGCTTCCTGAAGAAGCTTTCATTTCAGGCTTTGAAATGTGAGTATTAAGAAGCGGATAAGTCATCACACACACTCACACATACGCGCGCACACTATGCATGACAACTCGCTTCAGATATTTAGCGAATGCCGCTTGAAAGAAGGCTGATATTCCAACTCAGTGTCTCATGACAAAGTAAATCAACTAGTTGAACGTGGCGTCCCCGACGCCATAATCGGTTTGAAAAGTATCACGTGTTGAAAATTCCTGAATGTCACGCATAACTTCTAAATACAAATTAATTTCTTACAGTTTCTGTCATTGATCATACGAATGAACCGTAGATGCTGATTAGATTTTTTATTCTTAAAAACATCCGATTGCCATTCTCTGATTGCCATCTTCAAATATTAATTTTGCTTCTATTTCCGTGGTTCTGGATTTATTAATAATTTTCCGCCCGTTTCCGCATGGGAATTTTTGCAGGTTACCGTATTTTTTCATTTCCTTTGTTTATATTGAGCCCCTTTCCACTTCCAAAATTTCTGAGATGTTTTTATTAACTACGAATCTTCTTTTTCTATTCGATCTATCCAGTTTTCCACTGATAATTGATCTTGAGATATCCGATCTTCACAATGTTACTTTTTTCGCGCTCTTCTTTTGCTTTTGCTCTGTTTGCATTTGTGTTGTCATATCATTGTCTATGGGGGTAATTAGAGCCTTTTCACTCGGTAATATTCTTTGATACCTGTATTTTTTCCTCAAATGAGGCCATTTTCACTTCAATTATTCTTCTACCCCCTCTGTTTTTGCCCAAGGGAAATGCTTCTGGAAACTCTCCGCTAAACCACTCTGTTGCTGGACACTCTTAGTAATATTTGCAGTTTTGCTCTATCTTCGAGATATATTTGCTTGCTTTTTATTGTGAAACGGTTTTTATCTAGACTAATGTTTCTTTCAACCCCTTCAGGCTGCTACGCTTAATTCATAATGTTTTAAAGTGGACTGTATTGATAAGGTATAGTTGGAGCACAGCAGTCCCGAAACCCTTTGATAGCTCAGGGAGGATGTATGTAGGCGTTCTGGATTGACAGAAAGGAAGTTCTTACATTTAATAATCACTGCACTTAAGCTCTTGATTACATGTCACAGTTAAAACATCGCCGTACATGATAGCTGAAGCACAGTATTTCCTCGTGCGAGTGGTCTAGTGCAAATAACTGACATTACACGGACAGCACAGGTAGAATTCGTTGTAGATCAGGAACTGGGAGAGCCCAAATTCGCACAAATAAAATGATACTTTGCGTGAGCTAACCGGGAACAACCCAAGATTGCACAATTAACTGAATGTACAAATGGTCTGATGCAGATAATCTACACTACCCAGACAGTATACTTGAAAGTTGCACGTACCAACTGGGAACGGCCCGAGGTTGGACAGTAAAATCTTCCGTATGTTGACTACACACAGAGGCCGCCAACACGGGCACACGTGTGGCTTCGCACGCTGCTTGCTGCGGATCTGAAGTGGCGGTTTAACGACGGGAGCATCGTCAGACAGCTAGTGCTCGTGCGCTCAGGGGGAGGGGATGGCAGTGGCCAATCACAATTAGCCATTTGAATTTGGCGATAGAACGTTCTGGAGGGTTGACTGGTCCCTTGCGAACTGCTAACGGAGGTAGCGAGGCTCGGCACGTGTGTTTCTAGGAAAGCCGATGGCTGTATCCGGTGGCGTGTTCTTATGAACGCAACGGTCGGGCGTTGTGCCAGTTACAGATCAACTGTTCTGCCTTGCGTCGTATGAAATATAATTATATTTATTCTTTTTTGCTGTGGGCCCGAGCACCCGTCTTTTATTAATTTCAGTCCTTCTTCAGCACTCTTTGTCCTCTTCATATTTTTCATCTATTTTAACAATTTGTTGGTCCATAACATTTTTACTTTAAAGTGAAATTTGTTCTAGTTGCTTGAGTCTTGTATTTAACTCACAAATTTCTTTCATCTGGTTTTCACGAAAATCTGATATCTATTCTTTAATTTCTTTTACCTCATTGAATATTATGTTCAATATATCGTCCGTTCTTTCGAAATTGCTCTTCTATTTTGGTGGCATTTTGAAATCGCGTTTTTAATATTCTCGTTAGTTTTCCGGCGTCAATATTATGACAGGTTTTAAATAAGAGGTACCTTAATTCTACGTAAGGATACTTCGAAAAATTGTCACAACCACTACTTTTTTATCTCTCGTCGTCAGATCTCTTCGTCATCAGATTCATAAGGATTTCGCGGCGAGAGAGTAACAATTTCACTTTTTTTGACTGAAATATACAGTATTTTAACGATGTAACAACCACTACAAGTCGTCTCTTCACCCTCAGATCGACTTTGGACTAGATAAAGGGTCCGTGGCGTGTGAAGTAACACAACCTCACTTTTGTCTGAAGTACATGATAAGTTCTCCTTTTGACAAGATTACGCTATCGTGAGATATATCTTCAAGTGCACTGTACGTGGGACACCCACTTGACTTAATCCGGATTACTTTCTGCGACAGTTCCATCTGGATAATACCTCTAATCACTTATTTTCGAACAGCTTCATACATCATACACGTCTCTGGTAACCGTCCGTCACCTTATACCTTCTAATAGTGTTATACTCCCGTTCGAAACCTCCCTACACCCAGTGACCTTACATAATACGAAATTTGAACTCTCCAAAAGGGATATGAACTGTTAATATTGCAAATTGTAATTGCCATAAAAAATACTTGCAGGTATGGATGATGTGAATAGTTAGAATTTAGTACAACTACATTTGGTAGTCTCTTTTGCTAATATGCACAAAAATGCACATAAAAGATCACATATAAGCTGTTCTTTAGCGTTATTCTGTAATAAGATCATTCTCAATTACTTATTAAAATTCTGTCGAATTTTCTAGAACTTCCATTTTATCCTTCTCCTACTTTGCTTGACTCTTCCGTGTGAACGGGCGTAGAAAGACTAATCTAATGATATACATATTGTTGTATGTCAGACGAGCATCTTACGACGGAACTATGGGAATTCAGAGAGAGAAAGTATGTGTGGAAGTGTGGACGTTGCCGCACAAAGCTGGGGTCGATCAAGAACTAGGGTCGGCTGACAGGAGGGAAAGGAAAAGCAGCCCTTGGCGTAGCGAAGCAGAATGTGGGGGAGGAATTGACCAGAGAACATTCGGGGAGATTCTTTCCTCTTATCTCAGATGCGGTACGAAAAGGTGGTGTGAGAAACGCGGCAGAGATTCATAGTGTTCATTGGAGAGAACGCTTGAATACTTTTTGCGATCGAATGCAATCCAGGCATTTTTAATTCAGGGTGTCGGAAAAGCGGTGCTTCAGTTTAAATGAACTGTGAAATTATAAGACGCAAATAATTGCGAGTTTTTGAGAGAAAGAGGCAAGAAGAGTTATTACGCAGTTACAATCTGGTAATTGCGTACGAGAACAGAAGTTAGGCGACATAAATACTGTGGTGAATAGCGGTCATTGTAATCTACGAGCGCAATAAATGTGTTTTAATTCCACGAAAGCCCAATTCGTGAGAAACACGCGCTTCAGAAGAGCAGCGATGCGGCGTACGACGAAGAGGACGATTGGACGAGGACGTAGAACGGAAGAAAACCGCTGAGGACGGCTGGACGAGGACGGGAGGCGACGAAGGCGAGGGAATTCGTGGTGTCTGACAGCCTGTCCCTGGCCTCGCGCGCTGCAACGTTGTTCTCGAAGGCGGCGCCCTCGTGACCCCGGCTGCAGGCGCACTAAGACAAAGAACGCCCAGCATAAAACCGTTTTGTTGTGAGTTGTGAAAGAGAAATTGAAACGGTGATTTTAGATCGCTCAAATCTAGTACAGAAACTGGGAGGGGAAGACATTCGAAGCGTATCTTGTGTAGTTAAGTAGTGCGTACAAGTTCCGATTTCAAACGTGAGGATCAAGAGAGGGGAGCATCATTGTCAATTTCAATAATCCGTAATGTTTAATTGCAAACGGATGAACTCTGTTAAATAAAACTAGAATTTTTGGAAGGGAAATCACACTGATGTTGAGCAAAGGGGATATTTTGTAGGTAATCTATTTGTGTGGAAGATAGTGTTATTTTTTGGAAATTTAAAGTAAGAGATGTTCAGTAAGCAAATTTGCTTGGGATCCTAATTAGAAGCTGTAATATAATTTATAAACGGAAATTAGTTCGATAAAGTGTTAAAGTAATTGATCGAGCAAAAATGTAGATATCATAATGCTCTTTTTAATGAACTTGAAGATTAAATAAATCCAGGATATACCCACAATTCATACTGTTTTATTTTCACATACGATCAATGAAAGAGTTTCTCCTGACCAAGACGCTTGAGTCTTTCAGGTTCTTCTTAACTAAATTTGTGGTATATTGTGACCATCCACACCCGTTACGTCACAAATATATAACATTAAAAGACGATTGTTTTGTATATTTATGTGAATAAGGTGTCACTTCGGTTTAATAAGAATAAATTTGAATTTGAATATTCATTTGAAAATCGGTACTTGTACGCTTAAGGATATGAATGTGAGAAGTCCAACTTAACAAGGTAAATGTCCTTTTCTAGCATTACTAACAGTTTGGTTTTCTCCGTATTCACTTGAATTTCTTAATGTTTGTTGAGATCTAAGGCAATACTGTTCGTACGTTTCTTGGAGTTCTTTTAAAAAAAAATCGATAATATGGATGAAAATGAAATGAAGTCTGCCGCGCGATTCCCTTGTCGCATTAGAGATAGCAACAATAAGAGTTGCCACTTTCGTGGAAGAAAATCATACCGCCATGGAGCGAAGGTTTCCTTTGAGTTCTGGGGTTTGATCAACGCTATCTATAAAGATCTATTTGGGTGGCGTTGGGTTAATTCCCGGCATACTCGCTAAGATCGCAGCGCTACAACACGCAAAACACATTTTGGGAATTTTTTAGATGCTTGCGGTCTGATCCCCACCAAGAGCCCGAGACACAATGCCAATGTCTCGATTAGTGCATGGGAAGTGGTCTAGCCGCGCGTGAGGGATCCGCGCACACGCATACTCGCAGTTACTCAAATACTGTAGAGGGTTTTTCTAGACCATGTTACCAAATACTACGGTCACATAATGCAAAGTATCGTGCCAAATAGCACATGGACTGTTACTGTCTCATACCCTGAAGTTGATTTCACGACACAAATTCACCAATCACAATCATCATCCTTCATTGATGTGGTTGTGAGCTAGTTTACGAGAGACCTGACACGTTACAGTTAAATATATTCTAACTTTCTTTGCTGTACCGAATACTACGTGGCAAACGGTAGGTATAATGCCCCCTGGCCAGGAACTAACTTAATTACTTCCCTTTGGAGAAAGATTTATTTTGTTTAAAGTTTTTGAAGCAATGTTTTACGGCCGGGAAATAAACCAGTGTTACATGCATTAAGTGAAAATGTTCTTTAATCAGGGGCCTCGTTTACGCTTGAATGACTTTTCCAAAGAGCAAGAGCGGGGACGGATTATATTTCATTCTTCTTGAACGAAGATGTGTGAAGTAAGGATTTTCTTTTCACAAAAGAGTAGTATTTTTGAATTAATGCCTTCTGACCTGGCACCAAACCAAACGATTGCGTTATTTCAGAGAGAATATTCCCTACGGTATAGCAATTCTCCTCTATTTAAGTCAATAAGCCGCAAAATGTAAACAAATTGAAAATATTTATCACACATCACTTGCACTATCAGTAATGATTAATTCTGACTATAATTTAATATATTTCTATAAAGATGTAATTTTGTTATCTGAATACAGATTAACAATCAATATTGCACCCAGAACGAGCGAAAACAAACACCAGCAAGCCGACGTTATAAATTATTGGTCCAGCATTGTAACAGTTGCATGAAGAGAAGCCAATATTTATCACGAAATCAATATTAATTTAAGACACGAAATGGCCTCTGTTCGTAGCACCGTGGGCGGGCGCGTGTTCCCGGCGCGCGTCGAGGGCCGCGAGGAGGCGCGGGCGGAGTACCAGGAGGCGGTGCGCGCGGGGCGCACGGCGGCGCACGTGCAGCTGAGCGCACGCCACGCCAACCTCTTCACGGTGGCGCTGCACGTGGCGGCGCGCGACAAGGCCGCCTTCACCCTCAGCTACGAGCAGCTGCTGGCGCGCGAGCACGGCCGCTACCGCCTGCGCCTCCTGCTCGACCCGGGCCAGGTGGTGCAGCGGCTGCTGGTGGAGGCGCGCATCCGGGACTCGGCCCCTCTGGCGCTGGTGCGCGTGGCCAAGCTGCGGGCGGCGGACAGCGAGGTGGACGCCGCCGCGGAGGCGCCCGACGACCCGCTGGCCACGGTGAGGGACGCGAGTGCGGAGGGCGACTGCGTGAGAGGAGGAGGGCTGACTGGGGCTGTGGCGCCGTGCGCAGGTGCAGCGCCCGTCGCCGACGGAGGCGCTGGTGCGGTGGGAGGCGGGCGAGGAGGCGCAGCGCGGACTGGCCACGGGCGACGGCCTGCGCGGGCTGCTCGAGGTGCGTCTTAGTCGACTTCTTCCCCTTTTCAACATTCAAACATTCACCAATCCACCGAAACGTGTAGACTTCAAATGAAGTATTTTCTCAATAAAGAATTGCTTTTAAACTGTACAAAACTAACCAATTTTAACCTAATTCTGGACTATAAGTGATAAAAATTCTATTATCACAATTAATTGAATAAAACGTTATTTCATCAATAGGTTCAGTACGATGTCAAGCAAACGGACACGTCACAACTGCTGATGAGCGAAGGAGGATATTTCGTGCACTTCTTTTCACTTCCAGAGAGTCACTTGCCTATGCCAAAACATCTCGTTTTTGTCCTCGACATTTGCCAATCAATGTACGGCAGCAAAATGCAGCAGGTAGGTAGCACAAAATTGAACTTGAGTTGATCGAGAGAAGTTATTAATAATTGTAAATAAGCTAGTTCTTGATATGAGTTTTGCATAATGCGCATCATCCATGTAATGAACACCAGTGGTTTTGTGGCGTTGCTTTGTTAAGAAGTAATGCTTGTAGATGAAGGAGGCGATGGCAGCGATCCTGTCGGAGCTGAGTGAGGGCGACGCCTTCTCGCTGGTGACGTTCTCTGCGGAGACGCGCGTGTGGGTGCGAGGGCTGGGCTTCGTGGCGGCGACGGAGGGGCGCAGGAACACGGTGGTGGGCGCTACCAGCGACATGGTCCTCGAGGCGCGGGAGGTTGTCGGCCAGCTGCAACATCAGCCAACCGCAGGTGAGTAAAATCCCCTTCATCACAACCATGAGACGCGCGTGTGGGTGCGAGGGCTGGGCTTCGTGGCGGCGACGGAGGGGCGCAGGAACACGGTGGTGGGCGCTACCAGCGACATGGTCCTCGAGGCGCGGGAGGTTGTCGGCCAGCTGCAACATCAGCCAACCGCAGGTGAGTAAAATCCCCTTCATCACAACCATGAGACGCGCGTGTGGGTGCGAGGGCTGGGCTTCGTGGCGGCGACGGAGGGGCGCAGGAACACGGTGGTGGGCGCTACCAGCGACATGGTCCTCGAGGCGCGGGAGGTTGTCGGCCAGCTGCAACATCAGCCAACCGCAGGTGACTAAAATCCCCTTCATCACAACCACGAGACGCGCGTGTGGGTGCGAGGGCTGAGCTTCGTGACGGCGACGGAGGGGCGCAGGAACACGGTGGTGGGCGCTACCAGCGACATGGTCCTCGAGGCGCGGGAGGTTGTCGGCCAGCTGCAACATCAGCCAACCGCAGGTGAGTAAAATCCCCTTCATCACAACCATGAGACGCGCGTGTGGGTGCGAGGGCTGGGCTTCGTGGCGGCGACGGAGGGGCGCAGGAACACGGTGGTGGGCGCTACCAGCGACATGGTCCTCGAGGCGCGGGAGGTTGTCGGCCAGCTGCAACATCAGCCAACCGCAGGTGACTAAAATCCCCTTCATCACAACCATGAGACGCGCGTGTGGGTGCGAGGGCTGGGCTTCGTGGCGGCGACGGAGGGGCGCAGGAACACGGTGGTGGGCGCTACCAGCGACATGGTCCTCGAGGCGCGGGAGGTGCTCGGCCAGCTGCAACATCAGCCAACCGCAGGTGACTAAAATCCCCTTCATCACAACCACGAGACGCGCGTGTGGGTGCGAGGGCTGGGCTTCGTGGCGGCGACGGAGGGGCGCAGGAACACGGTGGTGGGCGCTACCAGCGACATGGTCCTCGAGGCGCGGGAGGTGCTCGGCCAGCTGCAACATCAGCCAACCGCAGGTGACTAAAATCCCCTTCATCACAACCATGAGACGCGCGTGTGGGTGCGAGGGCTGGGCTTCGTGGCGGCGACGGAGGGTCGCAGGAACACGGTGGTGGGCGCTACCAGCGACATGGTCCTCGAGGCGCGGGAGGTTGTCGGCCAGCTGCAACATCAGCCAACCGCAGGTGACTAAAATCCCCTTCATCACAACCACGAGACGCGCGTGTTAGTGCGAAGGCTGAGCTTCGTGACGGCGACGGAGGGGCGCAGGATCACGGTGACTATAAAATGTCCCGTCATCTGAATCGTGCGTTCGTATTGGAGTAAAGAATGAATTGTAAGTTTAATCACTAGCATAGTTTTCTACTTTGATAGTAGGCCAACGTTTGAGTTGCAAACAGCTAGCAGCTTTTTATACAAGGTGTAAGCGTGTAGTTTGTCAATTTCAGGTGAGTTTTCAAAAATCGTTCCATTGCATCATTCGTAGGGCGTGTCTGCGGTAAGGAGCGAATTGTTATTCAATAGCACCTGTTACGTATTTGTTAGTAAAAGGAAGTTGTCATGTACGTGTAACCACTGACATTTTCCTTGCGACGCAAGAGGTTGTCGGTTAGCTGCAACAGGAACGAAATTTGCGTCATCAAAGAACTTCTTCTCTGAACCTGTGAATAGTCACTCGATTTGTAGTATGAAATAAATTGACGATTTTTTCACCAGCATAGTTTACTACTATGTACAAAATTGTGTACAAGTGTTGGGCGGTCCACTACGTTCTATGCCATACCTCTCGCTCCTTACCTGTGCACGTAATCTGTCTAGAATCTTAATAGGTCGCATCTCGATGTTTTAGCGAACCTCTGCCAAGAACCATGGGATTCTCGGCTATCCGGGAGACGCTGCGTTGTTGGCAGGGGTGCCGACGTTTCGCCTGACATGTCGAAGGATTCCTCAGGGCAGTGACGAGGAAGCCTTTCCGAGGATTGCCGAGAATTTACGGATTTGATCCGCGGAAGCTGACGTATACACTATAACCATTAGAGTTTGTTTTGCTAGTTTGAGGCTGATCATTATTATACCTTGTTGCTGGAGCAAGGCAGATGGTTACAAAATGCGACGGCATATACCGTGTTGCATGAGTGTAGGGAAGTGAGTTGATATGGCTAAGCGTGAAGCTTACTGGAGACCGCCTCAACTGTTAAATTCTGAGCGGCTACGAAAATCCACTGTTTCCTCATTGGCTCCAACAATGAGAGTCAGTTAGAGGGAGGAAATATTTGGAGTATTCGGATGTGAGAGAAAAACAATGCTTTCTTAGTATTGTAAGTGAAGTATACATAAAAACCCTCTGGAGGGGATGTATGCGTGTGATAATGGAGCGATTAGTAAGCGGAAGAAACGAGATGCACCGCCTATCCTTAAACATAAACATCACCTGACGTAAGAGATTTGAACACAGCTGATCAAATTTGAGACTGTAAAACAGCAAGATTATTTAAATAATTAAAACTGTCATTTAGAAACTTGAGTCCAGTAATGTAACCAAGCCCGTTGGGTTTTGTGTCATTTCAAGGTGGGCTTAAGGAAAGTACCCTTGAGCTTTAGCAAGGAAACAGGTTGCCAGATTAGATCAGTAAAAACGACATCCCGTCTCCACCTGACACCCTACCGCAGAGAAAAACATCTTGACCTACATGTTCGACTCTCCGAAAATAGAAATGAAACGAATATGCCATCTGAAAATAGCATTCTACATTCAAGGGTCAACTCTAGTCTTCCACCCAATGTATAATTCGTTACCTAAACATGGCCTATGAAAAGCACGTCATATCGAAATGATGTGCACGTTATTCGTGAACGGGTATTGATATCTTGGGGTGTGCGCGATTACTCCGATTGATAAATTGATTAGAGATTCCGGGCGGCACCTGCCAAGACCATTATTTTCGCCAGTGGTGGGTGGACGTTTCCTGCGCGGGAGGTGGCGGCGATCTTCCCACTCGAGTTGGCGAGATCCGGCGCAGTCCAACGCCGTCTTCGAACGATGTTCTTCAGCCTGGTGTCTCCCACCATCCTGGCCCTCACCCAGTCACGACAACCTCAAAGATGCCGACTGGTCTCCAAACGCGTGTGGTAGTGAAGTGCTTGTCAGTGCGAGGGTAAGTAGAGGAGGACTAGGAAGTGGAAGGGAATATCGAGCGAGGTCCGTGACCCTTTATTTAGGGCTCTGCTCCGGTACTCGCCTTGTGTTGGCAGAAGAAATCACGGGAAACTATCGATGAGACCAGCCGACCACGAGAATCTCCTCTCGACAGAGGTTGAATTCGACTCGTCTACCACAGTCGAAACTCGAATACTGGAACTATCAGATCGAAAACACTGCATTTACATCGGTTGTCCACCGTCATTGGTAAAAAAGTGTCGAAATTCGCGCGACCACCATCGGGACGCGAACTTCCGGAGCTCCCCTCAGAGGTTTTGCGATATCAGTTGATGCCGTGTCATCTTACCTGGTAAACATCGAAAATCTTGCCTCCGTCGAGACTCACACCCCAAGATTGCCGGGTGAGAAGCACCACAGTCGCATCAGTTGGTACCTTGCGTCACTTCTTCCTGTGTAATTACACTGAAGTGACCGAGCACTGTCTGTTGCAGGTGCGCATTTGCTGAAGAGCTGGGCTGGAATTTTCCCAGGGACACAGGGACACGCGGTCTGTTGCAGGCTCGCATATGCTGAGCGCTGTGCTAGCTTTGTTCTGAAGTGACCGAGCGCTTCGGTTGCAGGCTCACTCTTGCTGAGCACTGTGCTGGTTTTCCCTGAAGTGACCAATGCTGTCTGTTCCAGCTTCGTAGTTGCCGAGCGCTGTGCTGGCTTTGCTCTGCTGTGACCCAACGCTGTCTGTTGCAGGCACGCAGTTGCTGAGCGCTGTGCTGGCTTTGCTGTGCAGTGACCCAACGCTGCCTGTTGCAGGCACGCAGTTGCTGAGCGCTGTGCTAGCTTTGTTCCGAAGTGACCGAGCGCTTCTGTTGCAGGCACGCAGTTGCTGAGCGCGGTGCTGGCGGCGTACCGCGCTGTGCGCGAAGGGCGCGAATGGGCGATGGACGGGGCGCCACGGCAGCCCCTCGTCCTCCTCCTGGCGGGCGGCCAGGACATCTCGGCGGAGCGCAGTGAGCTGCTGCGCGCCGTCGCGGCGGCCTCCGCCGACCCCGCCGCCTGCGCGCCGCTCTACAGCCTGGCGTTCGGCCGCGACGCCGACTGGGGCCTCCTGAAGCAGCTGTCGCTGCGCGGCAAGGGCTTCGCGCGCAGGATCTACGAGGCGGCGGACGCGGCGCTGCAGCTGCGCAACTTCTACCGGCGCGTGGCGTCGCCGCTGCTGGCGGACGTCTCCTTCCACTACGCCGACGACCAGGTGAGCGCCGCGCGCGACGCCGCGGCGGAGCGGACGCCGGAGGCAGGCGCGTGTGCGTGCGTGGGCGCAGGTGGAGGCGTCGTCGCTGACGCGGGCGGCGTTCCCCGTGCTGCTGGCGGGCGCGGAGCTGGCCGTGGCGGGCGTGGGCGTGGGCGAGGGCGTGGGCGGAGGGCTGCGGGCGACGGTGCGCGGGGCGGCGGGCGGGCGGCGGCTGGAGAGGGCGGCGGCTGTGCAGCGCGTGGAGCCGCAGCAGGCGTCGTTCGTGGAGCGCCTGTGGGCGTACCTCACGGTGAGTGGGCGAGGCGGGGCGAGGCGGGGCGCGTGGGCGGGCGGAGCGGGCGTGAGCGCTGGGCGCGTGTGCGCGTGTGGCAGGTGCGGCAGCTGCTGGAGCGCGCAGACGGGGGCGACGCGCAGGCCAAGGAGCGGGCGAGGGAGCTGGCGCTGCGCTACGCCTTCGTGGCTCTCGGTGCCGGGACGGAGTTGAAATCGGACGGGAAGATGGCTTTTGCTTATGAATCTTGTTAACTCCACTAAAACAAAATGAGGAATCTATAGTATCTGGCTGATAATAAAAGCTGTATGTATTCAAGTGATCTTTGACTATGAACTCACCCAAGATTATTTCCTTTACCTTACATTTCATAAACTCTAATTGTAGTGTAGTAACAGATAAGTACGTTTCATTTACCACAGAAGAAAACTTGTGCATTACTCAAACGACACATGGTAAGTAAACACACACATCTCACATCACTTTTTAAAGTGTTCACAAGTGCACGTGGACCTTAAAATTGCGCGTCAACAGTAGAAGCGCGTAAGGTTAAATGGTTTCTGATGGATGTCACTTCGTCACTTCGGTGTAATTGCATTGAAGAAGTGAACCGAAGAAGTGAATCGATGAAGTGAACCGACGAAGTGAACCGAAGTAGTGAACCGCAGAAGTGAACTGGGAGTGACGAAACGATTCGTTAATGTAAGAAAATATAATCTTTAACTGTATTTTAAGAATAGAATGAAATGGATTTATAGGTGGCATAGTTTCATTTTTTATTGTTGACTATGAATTTTCGAAAACTGCCAAAGTTTGAAATTTTTGGCGTCTTCCTACAACTACAAATTTGAAGTCAGATTTTTCCTTCAAATAAATTTTTTTGTCCTTAATTATTTCTTTCAATATGATCATGAGCTTTTTTAAAAAACATTAGTCGTTTTCGTGCATTATTGTCTGCAATTTTGCAATATTAAAAAGTATCAAACAAGATTTTCTTAAAAACGTATTTTTGACAATGTTGTCTTCAAATTTTTGAAAGAGACGGAGGTAAATGTACTCTGGCGTCACATAACCGCCATATTGCTCTATTAGTTTGCTCAAAAGTTACAAAAATTTAATTTTTTGACCAGTCTCTGACGTCGTTGATATTTACGTGCGGTACAATAGTGCGTTGTTAACAGTAATGCCGCGCGGTGGATTTTAGCCGAATACATTTAAGTAGTTAAATCGTGCGAGCAAAGTAGAGATTTCAAGCTATCTAAATTAAAAGTATTTTTCATCACAATTTGCGAAGTTGTGTCGATTTGAAAATCGTTTATTTCTATAGTTTTAATTTTAAGTTTTCATTTCATTTTATTTTCTTAAGTTTTAATTTCTATAGTTGAAATTTGCCATATTCGGGCTAATGTGCACATTGTTTGAGTCAAATAAGTAATGTTTGGTGATCATAAAACTGTTGCGGGATAACGTAGGCACTACTTCAAAACTTTGTTTATTAAAATAAAAATTAAATAAGATTTATTTGTTATTTTATTAAAAGTACCTTAAGTGTCGAAATATCTGTTTATGGGTTTTGGGGCATCCCTAAAACAAATTAAAAACTTTCTTATTGTTTCTGATGTTGTTCTTGCATCGAACACACTGATATCTACTTTTTTCGGTACAGCTTTATACAGATATAAAATTTGTATTCTAGCGCCTCAGTGAACATCGTATTAGAGTTGGAATGTCTATCGTTAATTCAGTCAGTGTTATTGTAAAGTGAAAAATACAAAGGAACTCCAAGGAGACATTCACATGTAAGATTTGGTTCATGTAAGCTGTAACATCTAAGAGCCTATTTAAATATTACGAAACCCTGTATCTAAAATTGTGTTGAAAACTCTTACGAAAAACGCCATTTAAAATAACTTTTTGCAAATATGTAATACTTTTTTTCCCGTGTTCAAATCCGATATGGATGTGGGTCCCTAAGTAACTTCTTACTCTGCTTGTAGGTAAACCTTGACCTAGTTATATGAATATTATAAGGTATTATTTAAGGTAGTGTTGTTTATTTGGGACCTAAATGGGATAATACAGACATGTTTAATGTACTCTACATTTGATTTTTTATCCAATCATCAAATTGAGTTTTACACAATGTTCAGTCAAACCATTTCAGTCCCATTGTAGCCATATGGCTACATCACTTTCTTCGTCTGATTATACTGCTAGAATATATTTTTTACCAATAAACGAGATTTCTTTTCATTTTTGTGACTGACGTTAATCATTTAACAAATGGATCAGGGATTTACATTTTTTCTGTGGGTTTCTGTAATAATTTTCTCTTTGGAGTGCCTCCACATGTTATTCACGACTCTGTAGAATCCAATTTTTTGTTGAATTTCTCAGCGATGGTGAATTTCTGAGATACGTGTGTATTACGTTTTGAAGAATAAGTTTTTTTACAGTGCAGATTATCGCAAAATATGGAGTTATGTAAAAGATTCTAAGTTATTTGAATGAGAAATGAGTTTTTGCTATATGGCTACTATGGCCACAACGAGCATTTATAACCTACAAATGGAGATTTATTAATATGTATAGTAACTGCGTTTAGAAGGATATATAAACCTAATTTGAAGCAAAGATATTTTACTACAATAGCCCATCTAGCCGTGTCGTGAAGTCAGATATTCCAAGTAATTTGATTTTCCCGCGTTTTGAGTGCCCAATGGTCTACAGTAGAAACATTTACCCCGTCTACTAATATTTATATCAACACAAACCATATCTGTTCTTTTAAATAAGATGCACAGGCCCTCCCTACGTGAATTACCGAACTCTGTAGCACCGTATCGATTAATCGTCAGAGGACATCGTGACCTCTATTGGTGAAAAGGCGAATTAACAAGTGCGGCTGACCTGCATTCTGGTGAGAGCAGCGTCACACCGTTTCTAGTTCATTGTATTAAAATCAGAGAACGTGATAGGGACGTGCTAAGGATAGGGAGTATTTTCAACATTTTCTGGAAAAGGTTGTAAAATTACGAGTAACGCGTGAGATCTCTTCATGAGCATCGAATCATCGTTCACATGCTGCCAATCAATCATTCTGATTTATATATCGTATATGTCATATAAGTTATTCTAAATTCGAAAACGTTTTGTTTTAAACATCTATCAAATCTTGTTTTATACTTTCTTGTTACAAAAATACATAGTAAATTTGCCAAAATATACATATTTTTATGTTACAGCATATTTATTCCTGACGATATAGCACATGAAGAAAGACAGCAGATGAAAACGTTTTGCTGCAAAAATAGTCCACTGAAAACTTGTGCAAACCTAAATAGTTTATAACATTGAGAAATTCGATTATAATGTGGCCGCCGATAAAAATATTATAAACGATTATTTGAAAGGCGTAAATGTAATAAGTTGGAAGTTTATTACTACATGAGATAAGACCCAGCCTACGTAAGGATACACAAGTAAGAATGAAAGATTAAATGGCCTTCTGTTTATTTTTCGAATTGTTTGTAAACATAATGCCACATTGATTTTGAAAATGAAGATTTGCCGTATCCCTTCACCTTCGAAGATTGATAACACTTATAACGTTTCATATATTGTGGCTAATGCGTTTCTAGACGTATTTTTTTTATTTGGTGGATATACTTACAATTTGCACTAGCACAACCTTATGTAAAATTGATACATATACTATACTTAAAAAACGTAATTTATTTAAAGTGCATTAAATAAGTCAGTCGAAATGAAACAATAGTATATTTAGAATATAATTACATTTTGATCTGAAGCAGATATCACCAATCGTGTTTTCTAAGAATGCAAAGCCGAATATTTGGGATAAAAGTTTTGTTTGCTGCCGTTTCCATACACGTCGTAAATTGTTGCTTAATTGAAGACGCGGTGAATAGTCTACATGTAGACCTCTCAGCGACTCACTTTTCTATGCTATTTTCCTTCTAGCTCACATTCCTAACTTTTCTGCACAAGGACACTCTTTTTGCTTGTTAAAAACATTGAATTATTCATTTCAGTTTTATATAGAATTTTGAAAGTATAATTATTCTTCTAAAACTAAAGCGGGAAGAAAAAAAACACTGGAAACTAGTTAGCTAAGAAAGATATTAAAAAGGCGTCGTCCGTCAGACGACGAGACTAGTACCCCCTTCCCCTCCCTCCCCGTTTCTGAAACTGCAGGGACCTTCATTGCGTGACTAGTGAAATACATGTAACCTTGTGGGCCGGTGTCCGCCAACATGCGTCGTCCAGTGGAGTACGGCTTTGTAATTGCGTTAGATAATATAGCGCCAAAAATATCACTAATATTGTGAATAGTAAGGAAGAACTGCATATTGAACTGATATTGTGAATAATGAACATATAGCATTTAAGTTTTGTTTTGTACATTTAGCGATCATAACGGGACAACGTCGATCATAATGTGGCGTCTTTGCCGGGGCAAATAAATACAGACGTGAACGGCTTGTAAATATTTAGTATTTATTATAAGAAAGTTACTCCGACACCAAAACACTATATACAATATTTACAATTGAAGTTAACCGTTACAAGAAGGAACTTTCCCTGGTTACCACCACCGCTGGCCCGATAATTAATTACCATCCCCGGTGTGATGCACCAGTACCTTACGCGAGCATACATGCGAGTATGCCGCACCTGCTGTCACGACGTAGCACGCCGGCTTCGATTCCCCGCCTCGGTAGCCTATGCATTACAATGCAACGCCGCGCACAACCCTCACGACGCCCTACCGACACGCTCACCTGAAGACTCACAAGAATAGAAGACTGCTCTCAAGTCGGATTCTGCTTATATAGCCTGTGGCAGGCTTGACGGAAGCGCGTCACCCGCAGTGACCGCCGGGGTTTCCAAACCTGCACCCACGACCCGCATTCCTATGTGCAGCCCCGCGTCACTTCCGCCAGGGCTGTCCACATGGCTACTATAGTGCGTTTGTACTGGCGACAGATATGACGCCACAAACTCCTCTATACCCCCCCGGGAATTTTCGTCGCAGTTGCAATCAACACAGAAGGAAAATTCCACAAGTGTGAAAGTCCTAGGCCGATCGGCTCACATTATATACAACTGCGCCTGACCTGGCTAATTACACAGATAAGGAAACAAACAGAGAATGCCCTACTAACCTACCCCATTGACATATTTTTACTCTACATTGTACATTGTACTTGAAATATTATGGATCTTGCCGTACGGTCGGTCCCTCTTATGCATTGTTACGAATTTTCAGCCTGGTGTGGTAACCTCTAATAACCATAGTATGTTCCTTTCCCTTTTACAACCAATTTCTTAAATTAAATTAATTTTGTACAATACACTCACTACCAAAATGACACATACAATATCACCAATATAGCCACAAACATTACATCAAAACATTCAAAATCATATACAGTTCTATACACACAAACTGACATACTGAATGACAAAACCCTATACATTGATAAATGCACAAAAAAAAACAACAATAAACTAACATTTATCCCTTTTACAACTAAATTCTTGAATTAAATTAATTTTGTACAATACACTCACTACAAAATGACACATACAATATCACCAATATAGCCACAAACATTACATCAAAAACATTTAAAATCATATACAGTTCTATACACACACTGACATACTGAATGACAAAACCCTATACATTGATAAATGCACACAAAAAAAACAACAATAAACTAACATTTATCCTGTTTTACATTTAAAACCACATACAGTGATACACTTAAAATGAAACAAATAAACAATTTTTACATTTCTCTCTTGAAGGATTGTACAAAGTTTTTCTTCTTGTCAGAATGAATATAAATGAATACAAAAGTTCATGATATTTGCTGGAAACTATTCTTTCGTAGGTTTCTTGGGAAAAGTTTACTCAGTCTTGACACAACACAACAAACATCACATTCACTTATACATCATTCTTCTTGCACTATTTGTTTTGCACTGTGTTCCAGTGTTTTCGGCGCACACGTATCGGCATTGCCGGGTGCAGTGTGCCCCTCTGCAACTTCGGACACTGTCTGGCGCTCATTTTCAAACACCCTACTGAGAATGTCCGCATTTACATTTAATATCCCTTTCCTATGGCTTATGATAATGTTGTAATGCTGAATCGCCAGCGACCACCTAAGCAATCTAGGATTATTCCCAGCATTCTGTTGTAACCAGACTAACGGGTTATGATCCGTTTCTATCTTTAGCAAAACATTACCGTCTAAATAGTAACGCAACTTCCCTAAACCCCAAATTAAAGCCGCACACTCTTTCTCCGTGGTGCTCCATTTTAATTCACCGTCTGAGAATTTTTTACTGAGAAAAAGAATCGGATTTTCATTTCCTTCCTGATCTAACTGTGATAACACAATGGCTGCTCCCCTAAGTGCCGCATCACATTGCAGTAAAAATGGCTTACTAAAATCAGGTGCATGTGTGACTGCCCCCTGACACAGTGCGTCGCGAAGCTGTATAAACGAGTTTTCGCACTCTTCCGACCACCGGATTTTGCCTTGCCTATGTGTTCCCCTCAATAGATCAGTGAGCGCCGCTGATTTCTCCGAGAAATTTCTGATGAACCGTTTATAATATGATATCAGACCTATAAATTTCCGGATTTCCTTTTTTGTCGTAGGCCGTGGATATTCCTTTATTACTTGCACTTTGGCTTCATTTGGTCTCATCAGACCACTACCAATCTCGTATCCTAAGAACGTAACCGATTTCCTAGCGAACTTACATTTCGCCGGTTGCACGCGTAAATTGGCCTCACGTAACTTTTGGAATACGATTCTGAGATGTTTGCAGTGATCATCCCAGTTGTCGCTAAAGATTGCTATGTCGTCCATATATGGGACGGCGAACTCCGCGCAATCTTTCAGTAATGCCTCCATAAGCTTACTGCAAACATATGGTGCATTTTTGATGCCGAAAGGCATCCTGAGGGGTTTATAAGACCCGAATTTCGTCGTAAAGGTGGCATACCGTTGAGCGCGCTCGCTCATCTGGATCTGCCAAAATCCTTTACATAAGTCCGTTGTGGTTATGATTTTGGCCCTCGCAACTGTTTCAATTCGCTCGGCTAAACTCGGAAGCGGAAAATATTCAGTTCGAATAACCTGATTTAACTTGCGGTAGTCAATACATGGCCTGGGTTTTTTTCCGGGTGCTTCCACCAAAATCATAGGGGATGTGAAATCAGAATCAGAAGGCTCGATGATACCATCCCTTAGCATTTTCGCGATTTCTTCCTGGAGGATTTTAGTTTGGCGATGAGACGTACGATACGGAGCGCTCCTCACCCTTGCATTTTCGTCCAGCAATTCAATGTCCATCTGAACGTTTTTTGTGAGCCCTGGCCTATCAGAAAAGATGTCCCTAAACTCAATTACAAGTTCTCTCAGCCTTTCACTTCCTTCCGGCTCCATTTCTGTGCCTGCGAGCATTGCCTCTACATCAAATTCCTCCGGTTCTAATTTTAAGGCGTATTTCTCTATTCCGTCCTCTATAATTTCACCTATTTGTTCTGGTTCCTTAAATAATAATGAATTCTTATCAAAATATGTTTCCCTTTCCGATTCTGCTCTTACATCCTTATACTTTTCAACCAAAGTATTTACACTCTCATCTCCCTTCTGCGCCGCGCTGAATTGTTCCGTATTTTCCTTCAACATTTCAGCGATCGGCACAGCCCGTTCTAATTCTTCTCCGTCTGCTAATAGACAGAATTCCGGGAATTCCTCCGACGGCTCATGCTCGTCTTCGCCCGGCTTTTCTGTCAGGTCGCCCTCCGCCTCCGGCAATTTTACCTGCGAGTTCCCCGAATCATCTGCTTTTGTTCTGCCTTCTGCCGCAGCCTTACTGCGCGTCATAACCATGTTCACAGTTTGTTCTTCTACAAGGCCCTGTTTAATATCCTGCAGAAGTTGATACGTTCTGTTACTTAATAGATAATAACTAAGTTGATTTTCCTTCGGCACTATAGCGGCCCTAGTGATTACATTACCTAATTCCGAATTTAGGCGAATTTCCGCCACCGGCAAATTAATGGCAGTCGAATGAAGCGGCTGTTTGATCCAGACCGATTCGCCCGTATAATCACGATCTGTGACTAAATTTGCGGATACAAGATCAAATGACGCGCCCGTGTCTCTTAAGATCTCCGTCGGCTGCTCATTCACGGTCCCTGTCACAATGTGCTGCCTCAAGAACTCCCTTGCCTCGGGTTCACACACGTGATTTACTTGATTGCCCTGTTTCCGCGGACAGTTCTTTATCAAGTGCGTTGTTGACTGACATTCGTAACACTTGCGGACATAAGGTGCCTCGAATTCCTTCTTCGCGCTATGTTTCTCTAATCCATTAGTACTTCCTGCCGACTTGGGGGCCACGTGAGGAGCAACAGGTGCCCTGTTGTTTCCTTGTTCTTTCCGGAATGTTCTTTCCGGCCGGAAAGATGGTAACTGTGGCTTCTTCCACCCTTGCCGCGCATTCTCGTACGCATCTAATCTTTTCGCGAACTCCAGCGGATTCGAAAATTCGGCCCATTTATCCACAAAATGTTCCCGCATATCCCCTGGAACTTTATGCTTCATTTGATCGGCTACGATCAAATTCAATAAACCCTCGAATGTGTTTATTTTAAGTCCCGCTACCCACTCTCTGGCATAGTTTAACAATTCCCTCGCGAATATGCTCCAAGTCGCTCCGTTTTTGCTATGTTTCCTAAATAGTTGCCGGAATTTCTCGGCATCAAACCGGTACAGTTCTAATAATTTCAATTTCAACTCCGCATAATCTAACGCTTCTTCCTGTTCGTCTAAAGTAAGCCATGTGTTAACATTATGCGGAAGTAATCCGATTAAATTAACAACCCAATCTTCTTCGCAGATTTTCAATTGCCTGCACTGGCTTTCAAACGCGCTCAGATAAGATGTGATATCGTCCTGCTCTCCTTTAAATCTACCAATTATTTGGCCTATTCTAATATATTCTCTCGCGTGTTCCGAGCGCGCTTCCGAACGAATCTCCGAATTTGTTTCGCCCGTCTGGGCATTCTGCACTCTCGCAAGTTCTAACTGATATTGCCTTTCTTCTAATATTCTCCTATCCTCCCTATCTCTTTCTTGTAATATTCTCCTATCCTCCTCTTCTACCTTCTTATCTCTTTCGTACTGTTGCCCCAATTCCTCCGTTAATTCAACGGAATAATCCTCATGCTCTACTATTAGTTTCTTTAAAATCGGATTCGTTTCCGATCCATCTAATTCTGTTCCTAAATCCCTGGCGATTCGGATCATTCCCTCCTTTCGAAATCTCAGTAAATGCGCCATTGCATTAAAACAGTGCCCTACGCGTTGCAAAAGAACACACTTACCCTTAACTTCCACTGCTTGCACGTGGCTGCTTCTGCTGCTTATGCGTGCACGTTCGGCGCTGGCGGATGTCGTGATGAGATGGATGGATTGGCTGCAACTCGTCCTTCCTTCCCGTCCTTCCTTCCTTCCCGTCCTTCTGCTTGAAGTTTCGCCCCGCCGATGTACTCGCACGTTTTCGTTCGCGTTTTACTTGTTTCGCGCACTATGAATATATTTACGTCGAAACTGTTCCCTGGCTGAGCTTTGCTCGCTCGCCCACTATTTAAACTTTCTCCGGCGGATACCTGCGGCCAAATATACTTTCACTTCCGCGTACACGATCCGTTGTTCTGGATGCCTGTCCCGCTGGTACTAAGCGCCCTACCTGCTGGGTGTTTTGTTCGTTTCTATAGCTGTTGCTACACTACCGACCGAACCTTGCACGTGAAACGCAGAATTCTATTCCTCCTACGCTCACTAATTACCCATGGACAGATGAAGCCCCTTACTGGCGTAATTATTCTACCTGCCGTTCCTGGCGTGCTTCCGTGTGATGCTGCCTACCACAGACAAACACCGCACATACACAACTGCGTGGTCGTTTACTAACCATAAACTGCGTACTTGAACCGCTACATACACTACACTTGCGTGGTAGTTCCAGAACCGCTGCCTACACTATACTACGTGGTAGTTCTTGAACTGCTGCCACCATATTACACCTACGTGGTAGTTCGTGATCCGCTGCATACACTACACGTGCGTGGTAGTTCGTTTACCGCTGGCACTATTCTACGTGCGTGGTAGTTCGTTAACCGCTGCTTACCCTACACGTGCGTGGTAGTTCGTTAACCGCTGGCACTATTCTACGTGCGTGGTAGTTCTTTAACCGCTGCCACCATTCTATTCCTCCTACGTCTGTGGCGTCTTTGCCGGGGCAAATAAATACAGACGTGAACGGCTTGTAAATATTTAGTATTTATTATAAGAAAGTTACTCCGACACCAAAACACTATATACAATATTTACAATTGAAGTTAACCGTTACAAGAAGGAACTTTCCCTGGTTACCACCACCGCTGGCCCGATAATTAATTACCATCCCCGGTGTGATGCACCAGTACCTTACGCGAGCATACATGCGAGTATGCCGCACCTGCTGTCACGACGTAGCACGCCGGCTTCGATTCCCCGCCTCGGTAGCCTATGCATTACAATGCAACGCCGCGCACAACCCTCACGACGCCCTACCGACACGCTCACCTGAAGACTCACAAGAATAGAAGACTGCTCTCAAGTCGGATTCTGCTTATATAGCCTGTGGCAGGCTTGACGGAAGCGCGTCACCCGCAGTGACCGCCGGGGTTTCCAAACCTGCACCCACGACCCGCATTCCTATGTGCAGCCCCGCGTCACTTCCGCCAGGGCTGTCCACATGGCTACTATAGTGCGTTTGTACTGGCGACAGATATGACGCCACAATAAGAAAGGTCGAAGACGAGGTACTTCTGAGGAAGTTACTCAAAAGCCACTTGTGGACAGCACCAGGCAAGTGCTGCAGTGACAGTCACGTTATTTAGGATATAACTCTTTAAAATGTATTTTGCAACTCCGTATCATGCATGTTCAATCCATTTAATCGTTTCATTGTAAAAATGAGTTTTCTTCACTTTTTCCCCAAATGGTCGGTCAGACCACTGGCCAAGTGCACCAACATTGGCACCAAGTGCACCAACAATTCAACTCTCGTTAAGTGTTAACTTCACGGCCATTATCTCAAAGTTTACAGCTCGTTAAATATTTTTATCTGTCGTTAATATTAATTGGGAATTTTTTGCTTGTTTGTAGTTTTAACAGGAGTTAGTTGTGGATTTCCAATGGCGTACAGAACGGTTTGTGACGATCGTGAATTCGACGAAATGTTATATTAAGATTATTTGTTCTACCAAAGAATCCAAAGGAGAAATGCGAAGGATAGAGGTCATCCTTTCAATGACTACAGTGAAAGAAAGTTTCAAGAAAGGTTTCGTTTGACCAAACATACGGTGTTGCTACTGTGAGGTTAGAGTTTCCTACCGACAGAAACTTTTCAGTTTCTGCAATGATCAGAGTTTAAACTGCTTTAAGATATTACCTCACAGGTGCATTTAACATATTAATTGGCGACGAAAAAAGGCCGGTGGCTTGTAAAATTCGCTTTCAATTTCCATCCATGTTGCACTTTTTTTGTTAAACGGAGACTCCATCCGTTCTTTTACTTTTCACAATATCTTTGTATTTTTCCACCAGCTCCAGTAGAATATTTGATTCATATTTGGAGAAATTGGCTGTTCTCTTGAGGAACGGAGGTAGGTGATTATCCTCTCCTACGTATCAGGCAGGCATTGCAGTGCCTGGCGAGGCATGGGCAGTGCCCTCCTACGAAGAAGCGTTCACGCATCGGGGAAAGAAATTTTGAGAATAATCTTTGGCCTTTAATGACCAGTAAATACTATTAATTATAACGTGACTGTAATGACTACGAGGGTCGGTCAGAAATTAAAGGCCTAGATTTTTTCTCCAGAAATTTTTATTGGAAGAACCTGCACTCAATGTTTGTTATTCTACTTGCTCTATTTTCCCACATAATTTCCATCGATTTGTGCCTCCTGCGTCACTACCCAGCGGCCAAAATTGGGAAGGAATAGATAGATAGATAGATAGATTTATTATTTCTGCAGGTAGGTACACAACCTGGTGGCAGAACACTACAATTTACATATTATAACTAAGAGTAGTAATACACTGTAATGTTAAAGCATTTTAAGGCAATAATAACAATAACAGCATTACCAATATACTTTATGACAGTCCTGCACGGAATTTTTAACTAATAAATACACTGCACTTCACTTCCTTTCACTACACTCACTTCACTTTACTTCACTACACTTGCACTTCACTTCTCTCTCTACTTCTCTATTGCACTCCACTTCACAACACGTCACGACACTCCAATTCAACTACTACTTTAAATATAACTGTATTTGGTATAAAACCCGCTGCCACAGTCCAGTGCCTCCCCCCCCCCCCCCGGAGAAGACTTTCCGCGGCGGAGCGGTGCTGCGCCCCTGCGGCGGGCGGGCGAACCGGCCGCGTGCGCCGCGGGGGCCGGTCGCGCGGGCGCCTGTCAGCAGTGTTGCCAGTTTAGCGGATTGGCCGCTAGATCTAGCGGAATTTCAACCGTTCTAGCGGCGAGAAATAATGATTTAGCGGCTAGCGGAAAATCTAGCGGAATGAAAGCAAATTGGCGGAATTTCTAGCGACAAGGTTGAAACATGTTTCCATTTATAAACTTTTGTTTCGATGACCAAAAACTAATGGGGACATGTAAAGTATTCCGTCCCTTATTATCCAAAGTAAACAAATACCGCTGGAACCATAAATCTGATATCTGAGTCATATTACCTTAACCCTCAACTAGGCGCGTGGTGCCTTTCTCATTGGCTAGCGGCCGGAGATTCTCCACCAAATATCCAATCAAACGTGGAGAAAATATTATCCGCGTTCTCTTTAAATATGCAATATCTCTCTGTACAGTTTTTGAAATGCTAAGCGTAATAGTTTGTGAATAAATAAATAAATATTCAGCCTGCAAATTGAAGTCTCTATAAGAACAATATTTTAATAATATTGCAGTAATATTCTTTAATATTTTTTCTACATCCGCGTTAATATTCTATCATATTAAATTATGAAACTAATATTTAAAAAGTATTATTTTACTAGACATAAGAATATTTTTTTAAAATTATTATGTCTTTATTGAGTATCTTGTTAATAAGAGCCAATGAATATTGCTCAAGATCGTACCCTATAAAAAGATAATGTTTTGTTTAAAAATATTCTCATATCCGCTAAAATATTATTTTCATAATTTAATGTTATAGAAATATTATCTAGGGGGGCATAGAAAAAATATTAAAATAAATTACTGTAATACAAGTAATTATTAGTTCCTTTGTTATTATTGTTCTTAATTATTTTAGTAAAATAATTTTATAAATATTGAACGAAATTAATTTTACCTTGAGTCGTAAGTTCTGAACAGTGATTGTTGTAAGCATATTGTTAATGTAATAAATATTTAAAATAAGGTAAGTAACAATTTTTATTGTTTCTTAAATATTAAAGAATATAAAAAACATTGTACTTTAATAGTGTGTTAACAAATTCGGTATGGAAAATGTTGTAATAATTTTCGATTTCCAGATGAAGTTCTTAGGCTTATAGGTTCAAATGCGAAATATAATAAGCAAATAAATGAGGACAATAATGAAGTCCAAATAATAGACGAGCTTGTTTCAGAACTTAATAGTAGTGAATAGTAATGTAAAATTATAGTAATAATAAATCAATATTATTATTCAATTATTACTGCGATTCGTCTGTGTAAACTGTTATATAGTTAGATTTAATTTATAAATTATAAATATAATTACACAAACATGTGCAATATTTAATCATTGCTTATATTTGTATATTTTATATATATATTTAAAATAAGTTGTAAATATCGAATTTGTATTTTTATTATCATGTAATAAAATAAAAAATTATAAATTATTTATTCTACACGCGTAATTAATATTATTTCTTACATGGCATATTTATCACCCTAGTTCTGATTCATAAATTTCAAATATTTTCATTTTTAATACTTTTGTATCACATATATATTTTTTATTTATAAATTATTTATATAAACAATTACTCGATATTATAAATATTATTTATTAAAAACAACTGTTATTATATGTAAAATTAAATATCTTGATTTAGCGGAAAAGTTAGCGGCAAGAAGTTCTAAATTTAGCGGAATCTAGCGGAATTACGCGTGCCATCTAGCGGCCGAATGTCCATCGGACCTGGCAACATTGCCCGTCAGTCGCAGCGGCGCGGCCGCGGCGATCGCGTGGCTTTGGGGAGTGCGAAGGGCGGCGAGAGCGCGAGCGCGGGCACGTGTGCGACGTCGCGCGCTGCCAGGCTGCTGCTCCTCCCGGATTACGCTCAGAGGCAGGTAAGCGCCTGCACTTCACGGCCAAAGGAAGTGGGATTGATGTTGGTGCGTTGGGGCTTTGAGTGGTGTGTCCGACGAACAGCGCGTTCCGATCACTTTGCCGCGCTTTTCAGAATTATAATGCTTCAGGCAAGTAAAAAAGAAATAATATAACCTCACAAAAACGAAGAAAAGAAAAGTTCTTCTTGGGAATGATAGAAGTAGCTGTGATTATGGAATTGCCTCCTCGACATTTTTTTGTACTTAAAAATTAATGTGAAAACTGTTTTTTTTATTATCAGTTGTAGTTTACTGCATCTGACACAACAAGAAATCTGTAACTTGGATTCTGCTCTCTTTTGTTCGAGATATCGTGCATGTGATCATGTAGAAAAGTGTGAAATATCATTAGTCTCCTGTGGTTTTTTTAATACGTTTCCATTGAATTGATTTTATTTTTATTCCTTTCACATATTGAATATTTTTTATTGAAGTCTTGTTTACTTCTTGTTAAGTTGCTCCTGTTCAAATGGAAATAAGTGTTCTGTTGCAAAATTGCCTTTCATCGAACCATTCTTTGAATGGCTTTCAATGGTTAATTCTTGTTATTATTCTTTATATATCTTAGCAGTATTGTATTATCTTTCGGGCTTTAATATTCACAACGAGTATTCAGAAAATCCTCTCTTTCATCTGAAATATGTGAACTGTCTATTTATGTATTATAGGAAACCTATTTTGTATTCTAGTTGCAGAACAAATTATTTGAATGATACACGAATAATTAGGTAGGTACTTCAAGTTTTGTTTTCATGACTTCTTATAATTTAAAAATTAGGTATATAGCAAACATTTCATAATATTCAGTCAACCACAATTTTTTATGAGCACGGTTTAACTCTTCATACTTCATTTCTCCATCCAAAATGTAAACGAAAACACAAGATGACACGAGTCTCGATGTAAAGTATCACGAAACAAGCCTCATCCTAAAATTGGTCGCTTCACAAATCTAAAAATCAAATATAATGATATATAATGAGTCGGCAATTTTCTATGTATATTGTAACGGGAAGTTTGGAATTCCTTGTCCTTGAATTTCTTTCTCGCCGTCTCCTTTGTGTGTTCTATTTAAGCAGGTGAAATCGATAATTTCTCCGTGAAAGTAACAGAATACACACTTCAGATACCTCTACAGAGGTACTAATCAGTAGCAGCTATAATGTCGTTTCAAATATATCATGCATTTTTCAGTGGATATCTACCAATGTTTTAAGACGGGTGAAATAAAAATATATGGGTCCGAATATGATACTTGTTTAGAAACACTTACAGCAGTATGTAGGAATAATGATACATTTCTAAACTAATTACGAAGCTTTGAGAGACTTAGAGAGAGGGGGAGTGTTTTATATTGAATATTATTTCATCAAGATACACCCTCTCAGGAGAACAAGAAAAAACTTTAAGATCTGTTTTTGTACTAATTATAATTACAAAATTGAGTGTACCAAACGATTATTCTAGAATGCTGTTTTAGAACATTCCTTCATTAAAGTTGATGATTACTTACTTACGAAGACAATTCGAACTTCTTATTATAATTCGTAACTTTTACGATTTCAACATTTCTCTTTTTTTGTCATTTAAACTTCTTTACAGATGCTTATTAGTTCCCATTACCTTCCGTAACATTTAATATGGAACACAAAGTTCTATATTTGGTTCCATGGTGTACGACACTGTCTGAAGAATTTTCGAGACCAGATCCTCATTGCGAGAGCAATACCTCATTCAACATACCTGACTAATTTGGGATGTGACGTGTACTTGAACTTAAACTCTGTTTTTAATTATTTTTTAAGTTACTTTCCAAACAAATTAATTTATGTGCGTATATTTGAAATAATTAGTGACTTTACTAAATATATTTAATAATTGAAGTTAAACAGTAGTGGAACTGTAGAGCACCAAGATAGGGCTTTTTACTAGTAGAACATTTTCACATTTTCGAAAGGAGTAGACTATTTAAGCAGTACCATGGTAACAGTGGAAGTTACTGCTTTACATGTTACGCCAGCATTAATCTATCATTTCAGATTTTCTGTGCAATCGTCAGGTTTAATGTATTGTTGTGGAAGTACCATTTTCTGTGATTAGTTGAAGCTCACAAGTTCGTGCCTAAGCGCACAAAAATTAAATCCTTGAAATATCTTTCTACTGCACTGATGAATATGAACACGTACATTAACCTTCAATAAAATCGAGAGAAAGAATCTGAATATACATTTTATTTTGTTTAACACCAACCCTTCATATTCAGTTTATTTGTAGAAAATATTTCATATCAAATTTTTATTGTTTATTGAACTACTTAGGACTTCAGTCCCTCTCGATGAGCGGTGAGAGAGAAATATTTTGCATATGCCTTTTACTTCCTGTAAATTATATATTTAAGAGACTGCAGATCTACAATATTCTCAACCCTTGACAACCATTTCTTTAACTCACTCTGTATCTAAATGAATACAATAAATAGGTTATGTATAGCGCAGAGACTGGTTATGATAAGAAAGAATCGGTCTCTTTTACAATTAAATTTTGTCTTTATAGTAATTTCAGAATTGTGATCTTAGTGAATCAAAGCAACAAACGACAGAATATGCAAATTTTGTATTTGCTGATTTTTACTCATTCTGTTTTATGTAACATTTTTCACATATTTCGCTTATACTTTTCGTATTTAAAACTAGTGGTGCTAAAACATCACGTAATTTCTCGCCATTAGTAATGGCTATGAAATACTATTTATACCATAATTTCTCTCCGAATTATTTTTTGTAAAATTCATTTGAAATCGTAGAATTTAGTTAGAAAATAAGCCCAATGCCAGAAATTAAAATAATTAAAAGTTAATAAATAATACGATACCGATAGCGTTGACAAATATATCGAAAAGTATATAATAGTAATTATTAAACTCTACTATTGTAATTACAAATATATAAAATTTTACGTTTTTATTTCCGCGAACGTAAAGCAGTCATTATTATTATCGTGAAATCTCGCGAGATCTCGTGAAATCTCGCGAGATCTCGTGAAATCTCGCGAGATCTCGTGAATCTTGTAAAATTTCGTGAAATCTCGCGAGATCTTGTAAAATCTCGTGAAATTCGCGAAATCTCGTTAAATCTGGCGAGATCTCGTGAAATCTCGTAAAATCACGCGAGATCTCGAAAAATCTCGTAAAATCTCCTGAAATCTCGTGCAATCTCGCGAGATTTCGTGAAATCTCGTGAAATCTCGTGAAATCTCGCGAGATCTCGTGAAATCTCGCGAGATCTCGTGAAATGTCGTGAAATCTCGCGAGATCACGTTAAATCTCGTAAAATCTCGTGAAATCTCGCGAGATCTCGCGAAATCTCGTAAAATCTCGTGAAATCTCGAAAATCTCGCGAGATCTCGTGAAATCTCGTGAAATCTCGCGAGATCTCGTGAAATCTCGTGACGTCTCCTGAAATCTGAAATCTCGTGAGATCTCGTGAAATCTTGTGAAATCTCGTGAAATCTCGTGAAATCTCGTGAAATCTTGTGAAATCTTGTGAAATCTCGTGAAATCTCGGAACTTCTCGTGAAATCTCGTAAAATCTCGTGAAATCTCGTAAAATCTCGTGAAATCTCGTAAAATCTTGTGAAATCTTACGAGATCTCGTGAAATCTCGCGAGATCTCGCGAAATCTCGTGAAATCTCGTGAAATCTCGTGAAATCTCGTGGAATCTCGTGAAATCTCGTGGAATCTCGTGGAATCTCGTAAAATCTCGTAAAATCTCGTGAAATTTCACGAGATCTCGTGAAATCTCGTAAAATCTCGTGAAAACCCGTTAAATCTGGTGAAATCTCACGAGATCTCGTGAAATCTCGTGAAATCTCGCAAGATCTCGTGAAATGTAATATCTCGTGAAATCTCGCGAGATCTCGTGAAATCTCGTTAATTCTCGCGAGATTTCGTGAAATCTCGTAATATCTCGTGAAATCTCGTTAAATCTGGTGAAATCTCGTTAAATCTGGTGAAATCTCGTTAAATCTGGTGAAATCTCGTGAAATCTCGTTAAATCTGGTGAAATCTCGTGGAATCTCGTAAAATCTCGCGAGATCTCGTGAAATCTCGTAAAATCTTGTGAAATCTTGTAAAATTTCTTGAAATCTCGCGAGATCTCGTGAAATCTCGTGAAATCTCGTGAAATCTCGTGAAATCTCGTGAAATCTCGTGAAATCTCGTGAAATCTCGTGAAATCTCGTGAAATCTCGTGAAATCTCGCAAAATCTCGTTTTAATCTCGAAAGATCTCGCGAAATCTCGTGAAATCTCCTAAAATCTCGTGAAATCTCGTGAAATCTCGTTGAATCTCGTGAAATCTCGTGAAATCTCAAAATGCAGAACCAAATATTTCAATAAAGATTTTCATATAAATTCTAGTTTAATTTTTACAAAATATTATTTTCAAATATTATTTAAAATCTGGTTTTAGGGTACAGAAAAACTGAGACAATATTTTAAAATTTTTTTTGGCAGTAGCTTGGAAGAAAATGGAATAATATCGAGAACCATCCGAATTGTAAAGAGATGATTAAAATAATGTGAGGTAGTCGTACCATTCTGTAGCATAGTGTGTGTGTGTGTGGGGGGGGTACTTTACATGAAGACCCTGGGACATTTTCAACATTTTCAAAAAAATGGTTCTAAATTTTTTGATTAAGTTTTGTTGTTCAATAAAGCAAAGGACGGTTAAGATAATGGAGCAGGTGTCACTTTCGTTGACATCCCCAATTTTTCGAAAATTGGAAAAAAAAATAAACTTCAAAATTAGAGATAGAAAATTTTGTCTCAGGCAAATTCTGTTGAACAAAATGAGCTCTTCAAACAAGGTCATTTACAAGTTTTTCAAATAAGGAGTAATTTCTGCGTGTTTTGCGAATTAAATTTATGAAAAAAAAATTCAAAATTCGCTCCACTTTTTTCTTTAAATGTTCACTTGTCTTATAAGAGACGATAAAAATATGGTGCTAGTCTCAATTTCGGGTGTTTTGAAAATAAAAAAATTAAAACTACAAAATTGACGATAGCAATTTTTGCCTCAGACAAAATCTGTTGTAAAATATATTTTTTTTAAAAGTCATGTACATTTTTTTGCAAAAAACAGTAGATTTGCATAATTTGCGATTGAAAAATGTTTCTCAAAAACACTCCAAACTTTTTTTAAAAAAATGTCACATATGTAATAAGGAACGGTAAGAAATATGATGCTAGTCTCGTTTTCGAGTATTGCTCGTTGTTTTCGAAAATTGCCAAAAACTATTCAAAACTTCAAAATTGAAGAATATAAATTTTTGCTTCAGGCAAAGTTCTTTATACAAAATAAGCTCTATAAAATATCATGTACACTTCTTTGAAAAAGAGAACAAGTAGTTTTTGCGTAATTTCTGCTTGAAATTAATGAAATAGAAGCAGGTTTTACACCAACTCTGGGACACAAAAATTGAATGAATGATATGAAAAATAATTAAATTAATTTTAATTATAATTTCCTATTGAAAATGCCAATATTAATTATACTTTTCCTTTTTCGCTTTTTTACTTTTTACTCAATGTGTATTCTCAAAAAATCTCTATCTTCAATTTTGTGGTTTCGATTTTTTTGCAGTTTTTGAGAAAACCGAGTAATACCCGAAAATGGGAGAAGCACCATATTTTTTTACCGTTCCTTATAACATATGTGGAGAATGTTTAAAGAAAAAATTGGATCGGTTTTTGAGAGAAAAATTGGGTAAATTTCAAGCGCATATTACGCAAAAAACTTTTTTTTTTTTCAAAATATTGTGCAAGGTCTGTTTAAAGTTATTTTTCTACTGCAGATAGTTTGAAGCAAAAATCTCTATCTTCAATTTTGTAGTTTTGATTTTTTTGCAATTTTCGGAAAAAACTAGCAACACTTGAAAATAGGACCAGTACCATATTTTTTACCGATCTGTATTCCGTTCGTGGCGAAAATTTAAAGAACAAATTAGGTGGGGTTTTTGAGAAAGAAAGTAATTTTCCTATATTACTGGCACAAAAACTGCTCACAGTTTCGAAAAGTTGAATATGGCCTTCTTTCAAGGCCTGTCTTTAGGAAATAGATTTTATTTAGGAAAAAATCATTCTTCAATATTATAGTTGTAGGAAGACCCCGGAAAAAGTTTGCATTGATGTAATTTTCGAAAAAAGCAGGGATTTCAACGAAAATGAGACCTGCGCTATTCTCGTAAGCGCTTGTTATCGTATTCGCTGACGAAGTTTAATCAAAAAAGTTGGTGCCATTTGTTTGAAAATTGTGAAAATGTCCGAAGGGCTTCATGTAAAGTACCCCTAATAGTTAAAATATCGGTTTCAAATTCCAGGAGCCGCGACATCAGCCAGACCTATTGCGGAATATCATTTTTGGAGAAAATCGGCTGAATGGGTTATCAGTAGAACTGTGATTAATATGCATTTGCATATTTGTTTCCTCGTGTCAACAAATTGTATACATTTTGAGGCATTTCGAATCAATTGAAGCTATTTTCATTTTGCATATTTTCGTTTATATCACCATAATTGTATATTTGGGCCATATTTGCCTATTTTTGTTACATATTCACCCCTCATCAGCGAAACGAAGCCCAAGCCTTCCAGTTCCGTCAGCATCGAAGCGGCTCTGAAACGCGTTTGGCCAAATTTTCAAGTTTTACGTTATTTGACCATTGTCTTCCAGATTTTATTATAATTGAGAGGAAGTCATATTCTTGTTGCGATACCTGTATATTTTTTTATTTTGTGAAATGTACATTAACTGCATCTCATTATTTTCTTAAGAAATTAGTGTTCTTCAAAATTAAGCCCTTGATTTGACATTTGACGCTTTATATGATTTTTCTATCTCTTTTTTGCCGTAACCATATTTTCCACATTACACTTTTTATTTATTTTGACACTTACATATTACATTACACCCTTTCGCATATTTTCCTTTTTTAATACCATATATAATGGGCATATTTCTGTGTTTTTATTGCATGTAAATCACATCTGGAGTTATCAAGTCCACCGCTGGCGTTGTGTACAGACGGACAGAAAGAAAAACGTTTTGCCATCAATAGATTTTTCGGTATCAAGGACGCACAACACATGGATTCTGCCCACACCGTGTGAGAGGATTAATTTCTATAACGGGATTTTTCCACTTTTTCGTTTTCAGGGCTCGGCAATAAGAGTTATTGTGTCGGAAACTCGCCTTTTCATGCGCACGATTACAACACTTTCTCTCCTTACGTTAGTAAGTGCGTGAAAGTAAAAATCTTATTCTTCTTTCACCTCTCTCTGTTGAAAATACTACGTTTCCCCTTGGACGATTTATCCTAGAAACTCTTCTACATCATCCGTCTTAAAAATACTTTTTTGTGAACAAGGAGAATAAGTAAATATTCAAAAACTGTATTACTGTAATTTTGTCATTTTAATATAAATCAGTATGTTCCATTGTGTAATTTAAAATGTCATTTATTTTATACGCATTGTACATTGTGCAACATTGCGTAACTTTGTGCAACAGATTCAGAACACTGTCTGTCCTCCTGAAAGGCAAATTTAGCTGTAATACGTGATGGAGTAGATTTTTTAAGCCGGTCAGTGCAGAAATGAGCCTGAAAGTCTTTGCCACCGCCGGCGCGAAGTGACAGTTGAAGCAGAGCTGTGCAGATGACAGTTGTGAAGCGCCAGGTGGGGGAGGATGGAGCTGTGCTCGAAGTCCAAGTTCGGCACGTGACCGTGGCCATGGCCCAGACGCGTGAACACTGGAGCGACCTGCGGACCTGCCCTCGCCCGCTGGCGTCCGAATCGTCGAAGCAACTGGTTTCCTCTTCCGCCGCGCCGCGCCGCGCCGTGGCTTTTCGTGGCCTGGACGTGTGCGGGAGGCCACTTCAGGGCATACGCATTGCGCCGCATCTGCGGGCGCGGTGACGCAATCGGTTGCATGCGATTCCCGACCTTGAGGGAGAGAATGGAGTGGTAGGAGATTTGTCGCGCGCTCTGCGTCTCTGCGAAACAAGACGTTAGGTTTCCTCTTCTTCCTAGAAGTGTGGTTGTTTTGGAGTTCGAATTTCATTCGGAGTAAATATGACCGGATCTCGTGCACAGTGCCTGCCGACGTGACGCGAGGGTCGAAATAAATCTTCCGCGCACTTCGTCGGTACTGGACGCCCGGTAGGGATAGACTTTTTAAAGCTAGTGGTGCTGCAGATGGCACAGACATTTTCGCACTTGTTAATTTTTAATTCGTTTGGTCTTGACTACTTTTGACTACTTCGTGCTCCATTCTCTTTCCAGCTGCAATCTATCGCCGCCCAGACTACTTTTTTTGAATTTTCTGAATTTTTCGGTTTTTTATTTTTTTGGAAACTTTCTTAATTTATCGGTTTCCTAATAGTAGAACGGAAATGTTATTTTAAGAACATTAATGAACAGTAAAAGCTCATCCTAAATGGCAATTTCCTTTGATTTTTTTTCGCAAAATTGTTTTTAAAAAAATGGTGCTTAAGCGCTACTGTAAATTCAAAATTTGAAGCAAGATTTTCACAGAAAAATCTTCGAATTTTTGAAAAACTTCATTAGAAGTCATTTGAAACACATTAACGCACAAACTCCATAGTATTTACAAGAAGGCAGGAAATATGCATATTAACGGCTTGAGAGATGTTTCGAAAAATTCCGTTTGTGTAATTTAAAAACAAACAAACAAACAAATACCCCGAAATGAACTTCACGTTATAATGAAGGGTGCAATTAGCACTGTCCCTTTGAAATGTTGAAAGAAAAAATTTGAAGCCGTGTTCGAGAAAATGTTAAGTAAGCGTTTCTGAAAATGTGAAATCTGGACTAAATTGTACGTAAATAAATAAATTTTCGGCAACTTAAAAGCCAAAATGTAGAAAAGTAAACGATATTATATTTAACTTTGACGTGATTGAAACCATAAATATCAAAAAACTAAACAACTAAACACAGGCGAACAAACACAGGTAACAACTGGAACGCGAACTTTCTGAGCACAGTTCGATGCGGCAACCGAAGCACGTGGCACCGCAGCTGTGGCTGATCCAACAGCCGAACGCATCGCTGTCTGCAAGAATTAATAAATTCTAAAGACATTCACCACAATTTGTGGTAAATATATAATGTATTCGAATTATCTTATCAATGTAATTGTTGCTATAATTTTAAAACAGTTTTGAAATCTTAAAAGCGGGGCAATGTTTATTTACCGGAAAAGCCCATAGGGCCCTGTACTTCCTTCTTAACCTCGCAGCGGTGGCGGCGGAGGCGGCTCAGCAAGTAGCGGCTCAGTCGTCCGGAAGGCCGAGATCGTTAAGGCAGTATTGTCGTAGCGATCTCGACCTGGAGGATCGCGGGTTTCAGTACTGCATGGTTGTATTTGCTTTCACCCCCTATCACCGCCATATCATGTCATCTTCGTAGTTACATAACGTTAAATCCAATAGTGGTGGCTAATGACCTAGACGTTGATGCAACCTTAAATAACCGAACAAGAAGTAGCGGCTCAGGAGCTCCGATGTTTACTGGTCAGCGTCAGCAGACAGAATGCTCTCTGGTATATTATAAGCTATAAGCTTCATACGAAGTGGACGAGTCTCCGCTGTGCTGATACTCGTAAAATTGTTAATTGGGTAACTGCTGCAACTCTGAAATGTGTACGTGTGCAACATTTGCCTTAATACGTTCTTCTTAACCGTAATTAACTGCTCAGAGTGCATCCTGTTATGATCTGATTAATAATTCGACCTAGACGCTCGTGACGGTCGGTTACATGTCAGCAATGCTTCGCGTTCATTCCAGTTTCACGCAACCATTTTAATATCATTGCGATAGTGAAATGCAACGTGGCCTCTATCAATGCAACTCTGTTAATTACTGAACTGATTTTGTTTGAGGTCACGTGTGAACAATGTTTCGCGTTCGCGCCAGTTGCACGTAACAATTGTAATGTCTTTGTGTTAGTGTAATGCAGTGTTGCTTCTCTCAATGCAAGTCTGTTAATTATTGAAATTACTTTATTTACGGCCGTGAACTATTATGATGGTCACACTGGCGTGTTGTGTTAATTTCTGCATTATCTGCATTACATGCAATAAGACAATTGTTTATGTGGGTTAGTGATAAGCTAAATTTGTTTCCCTGTAAACAGAGTTTTATTCCCTTTTATGAACAATCATTTACGAAGTCTATTAACATTATTTAATATAATATTATAACATTAACATTATTAACAAAGACTATTTGACCTAAACAAATTCTTAACTTACCTGTAAACAGAGAAACAACAATTAAAGCTGACTAACCGCTTCTGTTTACACTTCCTTTAATAACTTAAATTTCAATATTTTTCAACAATCGTCCCACTCATTCCCTTTGGCGGTCCTTAGTTTCAACTACGCGTAACCACTCTTAACCACGCGCCAAGGGTGGGAATCACGACATGTTTAGAATAAAGAAAATATATTTTCTTCACAGCCAAAACATGTGTTTATTGGCAATATGGTTGGAGACGGAGTCATCTGCGTGCGCGCACAGACCTGCACGCTGAACCTATGCGGCGGCCCCTCACGCTGGCTACGTTTTGCCGAAGGCGTGACGTCACGCTTTGCAATGTGTACGAGACGTGCACGTCAATGCAGAACAGCTAGTCGGGATGTAACTGTATATCATATGTTAGTTTTTATCTTTTCAGAACAAATGTGATGTGTGCCTCTCCTCAGAACAAGTGAACTGTGAACGTTTAGTTGTACGACTTCGTACTGTATGATAATGTCAGCAATCTTCCCTTCACTCCAATTTTATGCACCAAAATGCTTTCAAACTTTAATCATTTTGACAAGAGATGAAGTTATATAATTACAGATTCGTGTATTTATGACCTTAGTCAAATCATAAGTATTTACTGAATTAATTTGTGTCTTTTCAATTTCCTGAGTAACGGCAATTTTCCCTGTTACTCAATTACAGGAAACGTTATGCACATACCATAAGTGCTCTGGTCCTTAGAAACAAGCTATTCCAAGTAAGATGCTGTGGCTGTGTTAATTATAGATTAACGTTCAAAACAGTCCATTGCTAACAAACCAACTACAGCAATGCAATTCATATGATTTCCCTCAGAATTTAAAAGAATTCCCTGAGTCTCCAAGTCCTAATGCGAACATTCCCTTTTGAAATTCGGCGCGAGCCCTCCCGACTCGATGTAGCATTCGTAGTGTATTATTAATATCAATTAAAATTGTGTGTTAATTCGTCATTTATAAGAAAGATCGTGGTGCTTATCACAAGCGAAAAACCCAGAAACTTCCAGCAAACTGAGAACAGAAAAATCTCGAGAAGAAACGAGACTGAGCGGCGCCGATAGTTGCGATCCTTGATAGAGATCTGCGAATGGTTTCGCAGGCAGACGACGCGGGCGCTCCTCCCAGAGACCGCGAAAGCAAGCCACCGAGGACCCGCATTGCCAGATCGGGCGGAATCAGCTTTTGGGGCTGGAAAGCGACTCTCTCTCGCGGGGCAAAAGTTGATTTCGCGGTACCCCGCCCAACGGGCGGAAAGCATTCGCTGATTAGGGCGGGTTTTCAGATAACGACGAAATTTTCGAAAAACAACCACGACGTTGACAGTGAGTTTGATTATATATATATTGTGACGTACCTGATTGTCGGTACTTTCCACTGCAAATAAAAGTTGTAACGGACGCGTGTCTTACTCGTGAATGGGTCCCTCAAAGGAATCGACATTACATTGGAAAATCAAAGTAATAAGTTTGCCAAAACACAAATACAATTTATTCATGAAACAACATGTTATATACATGATCAAACATATTTTTACTCTCCGTCTTGGTACCAAGGATCGGTATACAATGTGATTTCATCATACCTGGGGCCCCAATGAATACCTCGTTTGTCGCGGCTAGTCGCCCACGGCGGCAGCGGCCGATGACCTTCACCGCAGCCCGGCGTCCCGGGCGGTTGATGATGCAAACACGCGCCTAGGCGGCCCGCGGCGGCGGCGACGCGAATTCCTCGGCTTCGACGCTGGTCGTTTTGACGTGCAGTTCCGCTTACACACTCACAGCCTCTCGATGATGTCCACTTCGCCCCGGCGATGTGCTTCTAATTATGTCGCCACGCCTTTCATCAGTTCTTTTCCACTTCTCTATTGTAACAACGGAGCACGTGGTCACTGCTCGCACCGGCGTCAATTACACTATGCACAGTTTTATTACTACTTCCACTGCGTTTGATGTCACGGACACAATCTATAGTTTCTGCTCACCGACCTCTTCCAACATTCCTCTTACCGGCTTCTAATCTGCATTTCTATGAATATTACACTGAACTTAATTTCCTTCGTCGCTGACATCGTCTTACACCGCCCGCAGCCAACGGTCAATTTCAACTGCCGCGCTCGACTGGTAACGGCCGAATTCTCGCTCCTTCTCGCTGCTCACGGCGGCGGACTCGCTCACGGTCCCCCCATCGCCGGTCGTCGCACCTGCCGCTTATGCTGCGCAGTTCAAAATTAGCTGTAATTATATTATTGTGCTCTGTGTTTCTATTTACATATAGAAACGCTCCGCGTTTCAATATATATATATATATATATATATATATATATATATATATATATATATATATATATATTGTAATATTCATAAGACTGCTCGGGGGAGGGCGCCAGGTTCAGCTCCTGAAATGTAACTGAATGGAAGAGTTGGGAGGTCAAGAATGAGCAATTGAGTCACTTGTGACAAACAACTGTTTATTCCTGGCACCAAATGCTACCAGGTAAATTACAATGTCGCAATGGGCGACGCAAGTTTCTTTACTAAAACTACTCTGTGAATTAATTACAAGTGGTTAATTCTGCTGGGCCTGAGCGCGGCCACTTGCAGTTTTTCGCTGTTATAATTGTTCAGTGAGACGGCAACGTCTCATAGTTTTCACCAATGGCTGCTGGTCTTCGTGGGCAGGCCGAGGCGGCAGCCTCAAAGCAGAGGCGGCGGCGGCTCCGGGTTGCTGGTCTTCTGCGGCGCGTCTTCTCTCGCTCAGGTAGCGGCGATTCCAGATTGTCAGCTCGAACAGGCTCAGAGGAGGCGAGTGGCCACGGGCGTTGACGTTGCGAAAAGGGCTGTCACTTAGCCCGGGACGAGAGGCGGCAAGGCTGGCGGGCCGAAGCGAGAAAACGGCGCGGGATCCGGTAATTTCCCGCCCGAGTTTCTCCGCAACAATTTACGAGTCGCGTCCTGACTGATTCGGCTCTGGGAAAGTCTTTTCCCAAACTCGCGTCTCGATCGTGAATGACTGAATAATTAGGCACATTTAGCTACCAAGAAGTATCTTGGAACTCTCCCGTAGTAACAAAAATTTATAAGTCTCTCTCGAAGAAATCTTACAAGGTGAAGTCTCCGAAGAAATTTTACAAGTGCCCGAAGAAATTTTACAAAGTTAGTGTCTCGAATAAATTTGACAAGTCTAGCCTGAAGAAATTTTAACAAGTAAGTCGAAGAGATTTTACAAAGTAGTCTGAAGAAATTTTAACAAGTAAGTGTCTTCCCACTGTGCATCGCGTTTATAATAGAGCTACGTTTCCCCTTCCCAAAATGTTCCTGACACCAAATTTCTCCCTTCCCTCATGGCGAAGCTTCCCATTGGCCGAGGGTGGCTGCGTCGCAGAAATCTGATTAACCAATCTCGTGTCGATTTTTCTGTATTTTTCCGTCAATGTTATCTGTCTGTCGCTGGTTTCGCTATCTCGCTCGCTTCCCTTTGTCAGTTGTTCCAGAAGCTGATCGCAGCTGTCCTGGACACGTGCGCGCGTAAAGGCGCATTTCACGGGTTCCCGACGGCCGGCAGGGGCTAATCGACACCCTACTGTGTTTAGAGAGAAACAGCTCCCGCGAGGCTTCTGGCGCCCGGACGCGTGCCAGAACGCGTGCCAGAACGAATGTGGGGAGTTAGCATTGTTCGGAAGAGGCCGAGAAAGGTTTCACTCACGACGTGTCGTAAATGTGTCTTCCTCGCCTAATTGACACCCGGCCCAACTCCATCGGGGTTGGCGGCATTCCTCGGTCGCGCGGCTGAAGGAAGGACGCGAGGGTGGCGCTTTGTTCGGCCGGTCTCCGGCGAGGGGGCAGCAAGTATTTTTATGAGGGGGTAATAAACCAGCTGCCTCTGGGAAGAAGACCCGTGCGCGGTCGGGGGGTGGGCCTCCCTGTCTAGCGGAGGGAACCGTCGCGGTGGAGGCCGCGTCCCTTTGACCCACTTACTTCTCGACGCGAGATATTTCCAGCTGTAGGAATTACTTTGTTATTGACGATGCCATTATAAAATTATATTAATTAATCGGTGACGCCACAATATATATATATATATATATATATATATATATATATATATATATATACACACATTTTACTTGATCTTTCATTAATCATTTGTTAATTTCTACAAATTTACTTTGAAGTGAATAATGTTAGTTATTAGACCCTTATTATAGGGTATGTTCTAAAAGTCATCGCGTCTTTGTCGTGCACAACATGAGTATATAATACATCACATTGGCAGTACTTAGAGTTAATTTTGGAACACGCTATTTGAAATTGATAACTGATTGTTTGACTATCAATATTGAATGTATTTATTTTAAGGAGAATAGTAATATACTGGTTAACAGTGGTTTGTATAAATTCATTAGTTTAATGAGTTATCCATGTAAGGTTCCCGTGCTGTCTGCTGGAGGACCAGCTTTATAATGAAAGCCTCCTTGCCCTGTGCAAGATACCCTAGCCCTAATAGGGATTAATTGGGTTAAAATAATAATAATTAAAATTAATCATCTTTTGGAAGTAATGTGTTACATTTTCCGTCAAGCCATAGAGAACAAGCATGTTTATGTAAGTATTTCTGGGGTAATATTTTTAAATGCCATGAGAAAGTAAAACACCCCATTCTTCGTATCTCCTTCCTGCAAGGAAGAGATAGGCCAGCGGAAGTGTGTTTGCGCCGAGGCCCCCGCGCAAGCGCTGAACAAGGTGCGCCGCGGAGCGGCGGAAGGGGGAACCAGTTGATCGCAGCTGACTGCAGCGGACTGCGCAGTAGTGGGCGAGTGCGGGTCTTCACGTCGCTTCTGTGTTCGCGGGGCCGGGCCGTCGCCACGCCCAAGTGCCGCCTTTCGACCACAGCCACGGAGAACGAGGTGAGGTCTGCGTGTCCTCCATCCGTCGCTTGCCATTGTCATTTGCATAGCTCTGCTTCAGCTGTCACGGCGCTTGGCATGGCTGGGGTATATACTTCGATTTTTCGATAGTGATCGATGACCAGGGGCGGATTAATATTTTTGCCGCCTGTAGGCACATCAAATTTGCCGCCCCCTGTTTAAAATTAATGTTACATTTCAAATTGTAACGTTTCAGTAACAATTCCTCATCAATTTGAACGTTTGAACTTCAAAAGTAACATTACATTTTGCACATTGTTTTCAAAAATTAAATAAATTTTTTGGATTAGCTAATTTTGGATATAAACTGTATCTTTATAGCAAGTAACGTTCAACATTATTAACGTTTCAACATTGAAACGTTAACATTAAAAGGAAACTAAAGCATGACAACTAGAATTGCAACATGTTTTCTTTCGTCAACGGGCCTTACTTTCAGATTCATATACTTCTAAAATCATAAGATGTACTCTAATGAAGTAGACAAACAAATAGCTTGTATTAATATTAATATGATAGATTTTTATTTATAACAACTGAACGATTAGAATATTACGACGTTGTAACAGTTTTTATAATTTTCGATTTACCATTATAAACAAGGAATATAACATTTAACTTTTTGGATGGGGTTTTTTATACAGTTGAAATAACGTTTTATTAATTATAGCTAATTTGTCTATTGATGTAAAAGTTTGCGACGTGCCTTTTGGTGAATAATTCATCAATAATTATAGTATAATCAAAAACGCTGAGATTTTTTTCTTCGATACACAATAACGCTAAGGATTTCAGTCGATACTCTGTCATTGTAGTACGCAAATAATTTTTAATCCTTTTTACTCAAGAGAATGAACGTTCTGCTGTGCAATTGGCCACCGGAATGCATAAAAAGATCCGAAGTGCAATGTCAACGTTAGGATGAATACATTCTAATTCTTCTTTCCGTAACCACTTTAATAAGGCTGCAGGATTCGTTGGTTTAACATCTTCGTCAAGGATTTTTAAATACGAACTTAAATGTATACGCTCAGAAACAAGCGATTCTTCAAGATCTTGGGGAAATTGTGAACATAAAAATATTGCTAATTTTTCCAAATGTATCGAAGATAATTTTTCTATTACAATGACTGCCTTAAATTTGTAATATACATCTTTATACGCTTCAAGTCTCTTATTCAATTCTACAAGTAATTTATCAACAATAACCAAATAAGTGTCGATTTTAAATTTGGTCTCGTGCGGTCAGTTCTGCTGCATTCTCGTTAGTTTCATCACATTGCATTTTACTTTTCCTTTTTCTTTTGTTTTCCAATTCGTGCGTTTCAGTATTTGACAGCTTCTTACTCTTCTCTTCAAAAAATTCAAAATTGTCTCTGTTCGTTTTTAGAAGTTCTACAAGCGAAGTGTAAATACCAACCATGGAACTTACATCGATATCGACTTTTTGCAGTTGTTTGTTCGACGCATTCAAGCGGTCTAATATGAATCCCCAAACCTCGGTCATAATAGCAGTTTCAAGTCCATTTAAAGCAACAAAAAGACCTTTAGCTTCTACACGCGTTGACGGCTTTTGCGTAGAATCATGAGATATAATTTGAAGGGCTTCGAAAACATTTTGCCAACGATGGTTTAGAGCCTGACATGCATCATCTCTAGCTGACCAGCGCGTAATTGAAAGACTTTTCAAAGAGGATGTACTGGATCCTTCATCTACTAAATTTTGAAGTATGTTCCACCTTGATGTAGATGCACTAAAGAAATTATATAAATTTTGTAGAAGTAGAAAATAAGTACATGGTTCAGTGCATGATTCAGCTGCATTTGTACCAACTAAATTTAAAGAATGAACAGAACAGGGGATGAATTCAATTAGAGCATTTACATCCTTCATACGGGCTTGAAAACCTGTGTAAAGACCGGACATATTTGACGCGTTGTCGTAGGACTGACCACGACAATTATTAGAGTCCAGTTCGTTAATCTCCATAATATTACATACAGCGTCGAACATCTCCTTTGATTTGTGGCCAGTGTTTGGAAGGAATTCCAAAAATGACTCTTTTGGTGTACCATCTTTTCCCACATGTGTAATAACTATAGCGAGTTGATCTACATGTGCTATGTCTGGTGTAGAGTCCACAATGATGGAAAAATACTTGGCACTTGGAATGTTTCGGAGAATCTCATCTTTAACTGCTTTAGCTAATATACCTATTAGTTCTTCAACCGTCATGGTGGATGAATACGATGTATTTCCGTTTCCGCAGTTACCAAATTTTTTTGTTTGTGATCTGCTAAGAAGTGTTCATATTTCGAAATTAAATCAAGAAACATCATGTAATTATCATATTGATTATTTCCAAACTTTTCGACATGTCCTCTCAAAGGAAGCCCTCTTGAAACAAGATTTTTCATTACTAAAATGACACGCTCAAGAACATTCCTCCAATAAGTTGGCTCGGTTTCAACTTGTTCAAGCAGCTGCTTATTCACTTGGTTTTCAGTCCGCAGTGTATTTTTCAATGCGGACGTACAGTTTCTATGATATGTAGAATTCTCATGTTCTTTTAATTTGGTATGCGCATTTTAACAATCATTGAATCCCTCCGATGATAATTTTGTTCTTACTTCAGAATTGCTTGAAAACAATAGACAAACACCGCAGAAAACAATTCCATTGCTCTCAGAGTAAACAAGCCACTTGCGAGGCATTTTTTCTTGACTGATATGCGTATACACAAACATATTCGACGTTAAGTAACGAATTTTGCCATCATTGTACTCTTTTCTTGATTTAGAAAAGTCAGCGTTTTTGTTTTGTTCGGACCCATGCTTGGCAACATAATCACGTGTAGCTTCATTAAGGCTAAATGCACCGAAAAATACTTGTAGGAAAATTCAATAGATCGCAGCACTATCACAGGGGAATTTACTTCACTGATTACGTCTGAACCAATGGTCCGATTTTTGATCTGTAAACGGCATTTGACGCCTTTTTAAAATAGAATTCACGCTACGATGACATTTTTCCAAAAATCTAGCAAAAACGCGAATTTGAAATTAGTTCTCAAACTTCCGAGAACAAATTAAAAAATGTGGGCTTATAGCGCGATGGCGACATGCTTCCTGAATCCAACGCCGTGACAATCATACAAATCGGACGAATAGGAGCGTCGTAAAGAGAAATTTACGAAAACACCTCCCTCCCCCTTCCCCGTCTGCGCCGTTGCGACATCCACCCGACTGTTGACTGTCGGCGCGGCGACACGGCCAGGCCAGGCGGCGTGGGCCAGCCTCGGCGGAGCAGGAGGGACTTGCGGGATTCGCAAGCCACAGTCGGTTTATGCGTTCGTCACTTTGCATCTCAATCTATTTTTCCACGGATATCAAACTAGAGATTTTGTACCACTATTACAGACCGAGGTAAACGGTCTGTAATAGTAGTACATAACTATCTTTTTCACATATTTCTGTCTTTCTTCGAATACCATCTTAAAATTGTTTGAGGCATTACTCAAAATATCGATTCCGATTTGGAACTATTTTTTTAAAAAAAAGGAACTAATTGTGTAAATATCAGCATTATTTCATCTCCACACATCTTATTTTAGATATATTTTACTTCTAAGGTCTTCTGTTATCACACAACCTTGCTCTAAGATCTTCCGTTGTCAAATACCGTAAAAAATGAGCGGAGTATACGCACGAGCTCTTTTATCCTACAACTCGATTTTTGAACTCAAAACGACGTTTATCTGCTTTAAAGAGTGGTTTTTTTAAATCTGGTGAATCTCTTTTCCCAAGTAAAATAGCCGAAGCTAATTTTAAAAATGTTTTCGTACTTTCGGACAAATTTTAAAAAATGCATGATCTTGGCTGTCCTGGTGACGTCGCGTCGAAGGATGTATTGCCGTCGTTTTGACCATCTTGGGGTCTTTCTCAGGGCCTCACACCAGCCCTGAGGAAGACCACGACAAGATGGTCGAAACGTCGGCAACACAATCTTCGACGCGGCGTCACCCGGACAGCCAAGATCATGCTCAGGACTGCCGCGGAAGCCTAAGACTTCAAATTTAAAAAAAGGTGGTAAAATAGTGGGCTGGCGAGCTGCATCCTGACTCCAACACATCGAAATAAGATAGTATGAATCATGTCTTATCCCAGTTTACTTGGTAAGTTATTTTGATATAAACTTAATATGTTATATTTGTATAATTTTGAAAGGAATAAATAATTCCTGGTGAGTCGTTTCATACAGACTACGTAAATGAATAAAGGGTAATGATGCAATTGGATAACTCCTAGATGTTTGCTTGATTTGGAGCGTGTTTCCCCTTCCATTTTCTTTGTTTTATAAAATGTGGATTTTCTAGAAAAAGTTATCTGTAGAAATTGCAGCATGCAAAACCAGTTAGACCTGACTCTTTCGTGACATATCGGACACAATGATATAAATAATATGGAACATTCAAACGAGTTTAAAAACGAAGGAAATCTTTTTCTGTGAGTATGATCTTAGAATATGCTTTACACTAACGCTTACGCGACGTAATGTAATCTACACAACTTTCCAAAGAAGATAGAAAATGAGGTTTCTTTCAATGTGAATTGTTTTTGAAAATCTTAAGAAAGTATATGCTTACATCAACAACATTTTTAAAAACTTATTTTTTTCCTTTTCCGAGGGATGACTTTTGCCGATTGACTGAATCACACGGTATTCATGCAATTGTGTTGTGTTTTTTTGCACAATCTCGGCTGTCTCCTTTCTTCTGTAATAGAAAAAGTATAGTACCTTGCAGATCTGTTGGTCACTCTTCTCTTTTCCAGATTACATTGCATAATTGTGTTAGTTTCGCCAAGATTTCTTTCCCTGTATCTTTGAATAGTTCGATTGGAATATTATCTACAGCCGGGGACTTCCCATTTTTCAGTTGTTTTGTCGCCCAATTCATTTCTTCCATCTCAGGTTCTTATTCGATATCATCTATATTTATCCACTACTCTATTTGTAAGTCCTTATCATATAACTTCTTCGTGTATTCTTCCCATCTTTTTTGTGATCTCTTCTTTTGTTGTATTTATATTGTCGTTCTCGTTCTTAATATTCGCCATTGTTGGTTTACGCTCCGTGGTCATATTTCGGATGACCTGAAAAATTTATTAAGATCTCCATTTGTTGTTATGTTCTTCCACTTCTTCGCTTTTTTTTCTTGAATAAACTTTTCTTTATCTTGCCTTGGTCTGGGCTGGAATCCCCGTAGAGTTTTCTGACTTTCGTCTGGTCATTTGCTTTCTTTGCAGAGAAATATGTTTGAAAAGAAAGAAATATAAGGACTCCGTTATACATAATAATAATAATAATAATAATAATAATAATAATAATAATAATAATAATAATTAATAATAATATTAATAATGGCCGATCAGATGGCCGAGATCGCTAAGGCAGTAGTGCCGGAGTGCTCTCGGACCAGAAGATCGCGGGTTCGAGTCCCGCCTCGGGCATGGGTGTATTTGTGTGTGTTTGTATGAGTGTGTCGTCCTTTCACCCCTAATTATCATCATCATTTCATCTCTCATACCCCCAGGACTAACAACACTGGGGGATAAAAATCGGATCCAGCTTAATGCTGGTCCCCCCAAAGAAGTGTTCGCAAGCACCTGCCACCGTGATATTAAATGAAAAACTGAGCCACGGTAATTGCAGGTTGCTTGCCCTGCGTGGTCCTAGTTGGCCGAAACGAAAATAATAATAATAATAATAATAATAATAATAATAATAATAATAATAATAATAATAATAATAATAATAATAATAATAGGCACGCGTTTGGAGTAAAAACCAAAGTATGTACACTATAGTATTGCTTATATCGTACTATATAATACATCGAATCTTCACTTCGATGTCTGTGTTTTCAAGATTTTGTGAAACTTCTTTATATTTCACGGGAAAAATCTTGAATTTTCTCTGAGGGTCTAATTCAGCCTGTCGATTGTGAAAACTATTGAGGAGGTTGTTGCTCCGAATGCATCGGGCGGTTGGTCTTTCATCGCCACTTGCCGCAAAGGATTAGGGCAGGGACTAGGGCACGAACGAGCCTGGACTCGCGTAAAGTGGCCGTGGGGGAGGGGGCCCGGGATTTCAAGTCCGATATGGCACTGGGACAGTGGTTCGCAAATAGACAACGTGGAGAATGCTCACACCAAGTTCACTGATCGGCTCGCTTACTCGGTTATTTTTCTCCGCTTTACACTTCCTGCTCCACGTCCACGTGTCTACTTTGTGTCTGTTCATCCCCAAGCCACCTCATTCTTTTAGTTGGGAGCTGACTCGATTGCGAGACTGAGGAAGTTCTTGGAAGCTTCCTTCCCCCCCCCCGCCTAATCTGCAACTACTAGCTGTTCCAAATACATTACGCCAAGTATCCATAGGCAAGAATTAAAACATCATACGAGAATAAGGAAAACAAATAAGCAATAAGTGGATGTTATCAATGTAGATTTTTTTATCTTCACAATATGGCCTTTTCTTACCGGGAGTACTCAAGGCTGCCCCGCCGGCTTCAAATCCTTCTTTTTTAATTGATGTCACAGTTCGAACAGATACTTTAGTATAGTTTACTACCCGAAAATTGCTGTAATGCAGCGTGTGTTGAAGAACGCCCGAATTCTTTTCTTTGTCACATTTCTTAATAACGAGACGTATATTTTCCATAGCTTAACTGTGTATTGTTTGGCCTTTTCTACGAACAGAAGCCATACCGTTCCACCAAAAGTCACAAACCAAATTAAAATTAATACGCTATACACTTGTGTTACGAACAAGAAGCAATCAACATGTCACTCATTGAGTTCATGTCTTCTCAGAACAAGAAACATTCTATATTAGATGAAGTGATATTGAACCTCCCCATACAATGTTGTCAAAGCAGATATACTATTTCCTCGACTGCTCGCGTAGGCGGAAAATTGCAAAACACGTCAATATGCTGAATACTTACACTGTAGGTCTTCGGCGAATTCTTTAGTTCTACCTCGTATGTACGACAGGTGACAGTAATATTTAAATATGTGGTTTCGTAAAGTTTTGGAAAGATATTTATTTGTGCAATGTAATTGAATTTCCCTCACTATTCAAGAGAGATTATTGTCAAATTGCCGCCTTGCGAAAGATGAGGCGTCAAAAATCGTTACACTAGTGTGAACACTTTTCAGGTTTTCAACGTCAAAAGTAATTTGTTGAGACCGCAAAGTGTGAAAGTGGCTTTTAGATTGTACTATCTCAGGTACTAAAAACTTCGATTTATATAGGAGTATACTGCACTATAATTCATGTACAAAATGGCCAATGAATTGAGTGTTTGTAAACATTTCTTTCAATAATATTTTAGATCCTCCAATAATCACTACGAAAATCAGAATTCCAACGTTTCTTTTGCATCAGAATCGCTTGCAACACTACCAACAAAAAATCGCTGCCATCATCTCGAAAAACGAAAAGGAGATTGTTGCCTTCTAATCTCATGATTTGAAAAATGGAAAACAAGAGACGGTGAGTGATCCATCAAAAACAAAATTCGAAAACTGCAGAACTCGTCAGTGCAATAAGTCGCAGAGACAACCACTCATTTTTCATAATTTATTTTTTCATGTTACAAACATAAGATGTACAAACTTTTAGAATTTCTTTGGTCAGTCACAAAAGCTTTGTGTTCTCTCTCTTGTATCTGCCTGTTAGTCTGTACAACAGAGATTGTGAAAGTATTGCATGTCTGTCCTACCGACTCCGATCTCACAGGTCTACCCTTGATTTCGGTACTTTTGAATAAATGTGAATAGAAATAATAATAATTATTATAATAATAATTACACTGTAGATAACTGCGGCTACACGCATAAAAAGTACCAAGAAATTCAAAATTATAATTTACTTTTAGTTTACGAGATAAAACTTTCCCCAATGTTACCAGTAATTGTACCTCGCGGCATGAAAATTCGTCACCCTCTCATCGTTTCGCCTCTCTCCCTAAAGCGTTGCCGTTGAAGACGCCAGAAGTGTGCAGGATCTGCGGTCGCTTCCGATGACATACGAGGGTCTATGTTATTGCCTTCCGCTTACGGAGTTAGGAGAGGTGTCACAGCAGGAGCGGATCCAGCCAATTATTTTTCGGGAGGTGGGGGTATATTTTTGTATACATATATTTTTGTAAATAATAAATGAATTTATTATTATATTGTATATTATTTAGAGATTCACCAAATGAACCCTTTAAAGCAGGTAAACGTCGTTTTCAGATCAAAAATAGAGTTGTAGGATAAAAGAGCTCGTGCTCCGCTCATTTTTTCGGTATTTGACAACGGAAGATCTTAGAGCAAGGTTGTGTGATAACAGAAAACCTTAGAAGTAAAATATATCTAAAATAAGATGTGAGGAGATGGAATAATGCTGATATTTGAGTGCTATACTCCGCTCAATTTTTTCAGTATTTGACAACGGAAGATCTTAGAGCAAGGTTGTGTGATAACAGAAGACCTTAGAAGTAAAATATATCTTAAATAGGATGTGAGGAGATGAAATAATGCTGATATTTACACAATGAGTTTCTTTTTTTAAAAACATAGTTCCAAATCGGAATCGATGTTTTGAGTAATGCCTCGAACAATTTTAAGATGGCATTCGAAGGAAGACAGAAATATGTGAAAAAGATAGTTATGTACTACTATTACAGACCGTTTACCTCGGTCTATAATAGTAGTATAAAATCTCTAGTTTGATATCCGTGGAAAAATAGATTGAGATGCAAAGTGACGAACGCATAAACCGAGTGTGTGGCTTGCGTGTCCCGCAAGTCTCGCCTCCTCCGTCGAGGCTGGCCGCACGCCGCCGGGCCTGGCCGCGCTGCCGCGCTGACAGAGGGCCCACAACAAACGGGTGGGTGACGCAACAGCGCAGAAGGGAGGGGGGGGGCGAGGTGTTTTCGTAAATGTCACTTTACGACGCTCCTATTCGTCCGATTTGCATGATTGTCACGGCGTTGGATTCAGGAAGCATGTCGCCATCGCGCTATAAGCCCACATTTTTTAATTTGTTCTCGGAAGTTTGAGAACTAATTTCAAATTCGCGTTTTTGCTAGATTTTTGGAAAAAAGGCATCGTAGCGTAAATTCTATTTTAAAAAGGCGTCAAATGCCGTTTACAGATCGAAAATTGGACCATTGGTTCAGACGTTACCAGTGAAGTAAATTTTACTTATTTTGGTGCTGCCACGTGGTGGCCACAAATTGTACTAGTGTCGGTACATTTAGCCTTAATAGACCACAAAGCTGGATCGCTTTTCCAACAAAAACGATCAGTCGAAGTTATGGTTTCATCAATTTTATGTTCTTGCAGTACTTTTGATTACTAAAATGACACGCTCAAGAACATTCCTTCAATAAGTTGCCTCGGTTTCAACTTGTTCAAGCAGCTGCTTATTCATTTGGGTTTCAGTACATTCGGTAGAAATCCTATTTAATTAAAAAAGAAAATAATAAATTATTGTAATAATATATTGTAATATTATAAACAAATATTCTAGAAAGATTATAATATATGTGTATATATATATATATATATATATATATATATATATATATATATATAAGGTTTAATTATACAAAAAATGCTTAAACTATTTACATCGGTTGAATCGTCGACTCATAATCATCGCAGTTTTATTTTCAATTGCTTGTGGAACCATTTCATTTTTAGCTGTTTGGAACTTTGCTGTCTCATGATTCAATGATAACCCTGAATAAATAAAAGAGTCAAAATATTATATGTATTATTTCATATTATATAAAATAAAGTTTAGTAACATAATTATAGTAACATATTTTATGCTAATTTATTTAAATTCTATGTTAAAATATAGTTCATTTTAACGAATACAACAACATGTCAAAAATATTTAATTTCTAATCATTGTACTAAACATTTTTTGCTTTTTGAGAATATTTTAGCAACACAACTCTGCATTAAAAATATATTAATGTTAACATTTATTTATCACAAGTTATTAGTACATGGAAAATATATACAAGCTGAAAACTAAATATGTTATCTAATCTATATGTTTACACTAACTCAGTAATAGAATTGTCGAATGAACTGCAGCAGTGATCAGTTCCATATATAGGTTTAAATCATTCATTTTTTTTCTTATCAATTTCATTTTGACATTTCTCTTCCTTTTCTTTTCGGATCTTTTCATATTGACTTCCGCTGAGCCTTTTTCGATAATCACTCATTTTAAAACTTCAAAATATTATTTTTACTCAGCAGACTCTTACAATAAATGCTACACAACAATAGTAACAAAAGAAAGAAGAGGGTTATTTCCAGATCCGTCTTCTAGAACTAACTCAAGAAGTAATAGATGTCGCTACTTTCTATATAGCGCAATATGGTGAAATCCGTCAGCGATTTTTGATTGGCTAATTCAAACTACTTACTCTAAGAATGTAATTCTTTCTGCTCAATCAACCAATCAGAAGTCGTTGGCGAATTCTTTTCATGTATTCTGTAACATTGAATATGTCCTCATTTGAAATTCAAACTTAATTTATTAATCAAAGGTTGAGGGGGCGCCTTTAGTCTCGTTTAAATCATTTTTAAAATAAAAATATGATATATGCTGTTATATTTTTTAGAGAACCTAAATAGAAAATATCAAGGAAATTTTGCGCCTTTGAAAATTTGCCGCCCTTGAAAATTTGCCGCCGTAGGCACGTGCCTACTGTGCCTATGCGTAAATCCACCTCTGTCGATGACCTTAGGACATTGTTACACCTCCTGCTTTGTAAACTGAATCTTTTTCACAGTGGTAAGCACATTTCTGAGGCCACGAGCCCCGTTAAAAAGGACGTTTACGAAAAAGAATTATTTGATCAAAAATCGAAGTATAGTATGCCAGGCGCGTTTGCGCGTTGCCTGCTTGTAAATACATGAATGTCACGAAACATTTGCAGCGGGTGCGGCGACAAAATTTTCAGCCTTCCGCAGTAACGCAATTCGCGGTGTGCCGTTTACACCGCAGCGTCAGAAGCAGCCAGGGTTCGGGCGACCCGTTTCCTCGTCCGATAAAAAATATTTCCTTGTACCTGTTCATGCAGGAAATAGAAGAGTGTTACATTTTCTGACATATACACACATGCAGTGCGGTACTTTTATCATCTTTATCTGACATTTTTTATCAAATTGTGAATATCTCCTTAGGAAACTGATAAAATAGGTCCATGTTATTAATGCAGGTAAGAAAAATTACGAAGAATTTCGTAGCTTTCCGCCATAAAGTCGAAAGCACGAGAGATGCTTTTATATTTAGTTCAGAATGACTATGGCCCGTCCCTATGAAATTTATGAATCAACGTCATAAGCAAATGTATTTAACAATAGTTTTGCTATCTGACCTCATGAAAGACTTGTCATTGCACTAAAATAGTAAAATAAAGTATACCATTAAGTGGGAATAGTAATTTCAATAATTATAGTATTATAATTCTATTAATACTATTAATTACCAAAATGTAAGGTTTTAAAAAATAACGAACATTTAAAAAATTGGAGTTTATAAAAATGTAATTCACACATAATTATAGAAGGATTAAATAGCAGAACATAATTATAAAGATTTTTCTGCATGCTCTGTCGTGTCAGATGCACTGGCGTTGCTGTCCTCAGCCTAAATCGAGCGGCAGCGACTTTCAATAAGATATCCAAGAAATCTGTGCTGCTTGGATTTCTTATTGCACCTTGCCGCACCTTGTTCAGCGCTTGCGCGTGGGACGCTGGGAACTTGGGCCTCGGCGCAAACACTCTTCGGCTGGCTTATCTCTTCCTTGCAGGAAGGAGATGCGAATGTTTGGACAGACGATGTGAAAACGCTGTTGCGAAATGCCACACGAAGAAGTTCAGAAAGCTCCAATTAATTCAACAATTCTATTTGTAAAGGGAAAATTTTCCGACATCTGTTTTCGGTGGCCTGTGCTGAATTTTGTGCTTGTGATCCACCGTACTTAAGTACGTGGGTGTGCCGAGTCTAATGGGTCTCTCGTGATTTCAATAGCAGATACGCAGGTAATCTGGGCTTGATGGACATACTATAATAACGGTTTTGCGATATTACACAGTAAGTCCAGAAATCTTGTTAATTCAATAAAAATTTAATTTGAATATTTACATAACATCTATTAGATAAAAGTTTCTTTACAAATTAGTTACCTGCTTTTTCGTCTAAAATGACAATTTTTCCCCGCATTATTTCTAAAGTTTTCGATAATTTAGAGAATTTAACAAAAATGAGAACTACGACATTTTTAAGCGTCCCTTTCTCTATTCACGATCAAAAATACGAATAAAAAATTAAGCGCAGTGTGTGAAAATGTTATTTTTTTATTGCAAACGGGGAACACGTCCGGTTTTTCGGTCTCCGCTAAAACTAACGAGGTACCTGGGCACCCCAGCTGTCGCTTATCCAGTGAAATCGGTATAAATCTAAAATCATACTTGATACGTGAAATTCTGTTGAAGCATGGTTAACAAGTGTAGTTTTGCAATTTGATTTAATTTTAAAGTTGACAAACAGTATATTGAAATATTTTTAATTTTGAACACAGAAAAGCTGTGAAAGAATAAAGTAAAGTATAGTACAAAATAAAGAAAAAAAGAATATCGCTGAGAAAATAATGTTTTATAATTTAATCTACAGCCCATTCTTTACACAAGTAGATTCAAGTTCTACAGACACTGTTTCTTGCATCGAACACGGAAGGGTTTTGTTTTCCTGTCTTGCGAAACAGCAATGTCCTTGTTTTTCACCGTTTTGCGATGTATTGGCGGGAATTTCTGATGAAATGGGTTGATTGCTTTGTTTCAGAACTTTCTCAAATGAATTTCTTAACTCCACACAAAGAGTTACTCATTTAAGGAGTTGGGAGGTCAATCCCCAGCGATCTTGCAGCTATATTCCTCGCTCCTTACGCACATGAAAATAAATGGAGTGTTGATTTCTGCTCGGTATAGAACACCAAAAAAGTATTACAAAGGCCACATTCTTGTATTTGGTGCTGTTGAATATGTACGTGAGAGCTCGTCGAAAACTTCTACTCCGCCTTTAGTGTAATAATAATAATAATAATAATAATAATAATAATAATAATAATAATAATAATATTTATTGAGTCACGTATACAATTACAATCGTGTATGACGAGTCAATATGATGTTTTGAGTGGAGAGAGCGAAGTTACATTACTGTTCAGGAGCAAACAAGGGGCCATCTCAGCATTTGCTCAAGGGATCAGGGAAACTACAAAACCTGATCGAGATAGAGTCATTGGCGTAGAAATTATAGTACAATACTTGTTACAGATAGATTACGATATTATACAGTAGATAATTATTTTAGTAGCAGATAATTTAACATTTCAAGATGTTATTTTAATGCTACTACTTATAATAATAATAATAATAATAATAATAATAATAATAATAATAATAATAATAATAATAATAATATGAAAACAAGACATATCAATTCTGTTAGCAACTACATAAAATTTCACAATATTAGTACATTCTATATTTAAAACTTGAAATGGTGAGGAGGAGGCGGCAAGTTTTGACCAGTTCTTTTTTCCTCTTTCAAATTGTACTCGTAGTCCTACAGCACCACCTACTGCGTCTAGCGAACCAGAGAGAAACATAATTTCTTTTTTTGGCAAGCATTCTCCTTCTTCTTCACAGGATGCGATATGCCAGTTCTTTTTTCTTTGCTTCAGCTCGAAACAGTTAACATGAAACAGAAAGTCTAATGGGATAAGAAATTTTTATTTATATTTTTTAAGGGAAATGTTGTAATTTCAATACTCCTTGTAGAACATGTTGTTAAGAAGGAAAGCTTTCAATTTACTTTTAAATGTATGAATTGTGTTTATGTCTTTAATATCATTGCCTAGTTTGTTGTAAAGTGTAATGCCCTCTATTAGGGTACTTTTTTGATAAAAAGTAGTTTCAGAGTGGGGAACATGTAGGATATCCTTTTGACGGGTGTTGTAGTTGTGTATATCGGAATTTAAAGTAAATATGTCTTTGTTTTCCATGAGAATTTTCTCCGAAATCTCAACGCCAAATAAATATTTCCTCGAAATATTACACATCCACACTAATGTGAAACGCAAACATGGATGAGAAATACGCACCCGCCACCACTTACGAGGTGCGCAGACACCCCACGACGACGACGACGACGACAACAACAACAACAACAACAACAACAACAACAACAACATAAAACCTTCTGATGAGCTCTAGTGCAACACCCTCACATTCACAGCCACAACAATTAAACCATTATACAGGGGAGGGAATATGCGGAAAATAGATATCAGGAAAACGCACAGGAGTGTCGGGTATATTACTAGAAACCAGTGAATGTGCTCAAAAACCACGTAGTTGTTTCCAGGTTAAATTAGCACAAATTAGGGGAAAATACTCCTTTTTGCAAAGAATTTTACATGACTTCTTTAAATAGCTAATATTTTAGAATATATATCGTTCTTGTTTAACGCAAAAATATCTATTTTTAATACTGTAAGTTCTAATCGCCAATTTTTTTGCAATTTTCGAAAATATAGTGTTTGTTGTAAGTTACACTAGAACAAATTTGTTTCTAATGACTTTTGATACGTACAGGAGAAAATGTATAGAAAACGTTTAGAGACATTTTTGATAAAAAATATTTTAAAAATTAAAAAAAAAATTGCTTGAATTACTCACAAATTTGCGGGACAACTACTTCTGCTTTCGAAACAGTTTGCATTTTCTTATTTCAAGACATCTTTAAAGAACAGATAAATTGAATTTTTTGTGGAGTTGATCGTTTGAGATAAACCGGGGAGCTTGAGTGGCCAGTCTGTGGGAAAGGTTTTGAAAGATCTGTAATTTGTTGATATTCGGTTTAGAGGCGTTAATCCAGATGGGATATGCATAAATCATTAGAGGTGTGAATATTGTTTTAAAAAGGGTGGTGACGGGCTGGTGATAAAATACGTAGTAAAGGGGGAATTATGTAAAGCTGCGCAAAAAACGGAGGATTTTTGGTAGAAAAATAAATTATTTCGGGCCCTGATAACGAAAAAGTACTAAATTAAGAAGAAAAATCCTCTAAAACTTGGTGTAGCCAGAAACTCTGGTTTGTGTGTCCTTGATACCGAAAAACCAATTGACAGCAAGACGTTGGCCTGCCTGAGTCTCCTTTTCCTAGTGCCCTCCTTAATTGTGTTTTCATTTCCCTGAGATTGTCCAATAGTTCTTAATATTGTTAATTATTCATGTCATTATTAAATCGAGCTTGTTATTATTGTTGTAATTACGTCCTGCTGCAAATGAGTGTACGCTCAGTTGTACATTAATTTTCCAAATGTTAAATATTTTATTGTTCTCTCTTCTCATTTCTCACAAAATTGAGAAGTATTTCGTTTCCTGGACTTAAATCCAGAATATTTATTTCAATCTTACATTTCATGAATATTTTACATTTCAGACATCAAACTTCAAGTGACAACTGCCTAGGTCACAAGAAAGAATAAAACATGGTAAGTCAACACCTTCTAGGCTATGCGCAGTACAAAGAAATATGTGTACATTATAACTAAGGATTTAACAGATTTTCATGGAAGTACATAGTTTTACAGGAACAAGATACCGTCATTCAGTAGTATTTTTTTGATTTTACAAGACATGTTGAATGGATTAAAACGATTTTTATTTAAGTATTTTTAAATATTTTGGTATAAATGCATATATCTACATGTTATGCCTATTAATATATATTTCGTTACATTTTAATATATTAATTCGTTGAAAAGGAATATTTCAGGCACGATTTCTCAATACATGTTGTAGTAATCTTTCTTACTAAGAAATGTAATTCTTATACGCTTCTATGACCACCAAATCTTTCCCGTATGTTGTAAAACGTACCCACTTCTTGAAAACCGCGTAATCGGAATCAAGAATGAGCGGCCTACGTGAGTGCTCGCTGTTGTTTCATAGACCAATTGCGTAACTCAATCAAAAACTATTTTTAGTTGTCAAATCGGAATCCCCCCTCCAGGTGCCATCATTGACCCCACGGTACTTCTATTCACTTGAGCAGCAGCTCCTTGTAAACATTGTGTATAGGACGAACGTGTTTTTATATGTTGAAAGAAAGTAGTAAACAATTACTTCTGTAGAGGTAGTACTTTTTTCAATTTTTCTGTATCCATGTTAAGATCCTATCGGCGACATTCCGTGCTCGTAAAATGCTTGTACAGAGGAATTTTAAACATTTTTGCGTTCCCTGTTTCTTCTTACATATATTGTAAGAAAATAAATGCATATAAATACATTATATATATTTATGTATTTATTTATATATACACACATTTGACCTTTTTTATTATAATAAATTCCATTCTGTAACTTAAACTTGTCGATGCGAGATTGTTAGCGTTTATCTACTTCCGTGTCTTCTGGGAGTGGAATGGATAGGGGATATTCTGTTCAATGAGACAATTGGCATGTGTGCCAGTTCAATGAAACAATTAAATGTTTAACACAACATATAATTTACATTGGATGAGAATGATGATTATTAAATTGAATGAGAATGATGAATATGATAATGCATATGACGTGATGAACGGTCACAAAATATTTACAATTTGGATTCGGGATTTTGCGTCTTATTAATTTGTCCAAGCTATTACAAGCAATCACCCACAACAAATAACGTGCCGTCGTGTTGACTTCTTAGGAGCCGACTTCGTTTACGTTTGAAAGTCTTACTCACGTCATTTCAGTGAGCGGAAAGGAGCGGGCGGCGACCCACACAGCTCCTTGTGTTGCATTGGTTGCGTCCTCGCGGCGCAGCTGTGCGCCAGACGATTGATCGATTTCTTTGGTGATTCCGGGCACGTCAACTACTGGGGTCTTTAGTACCGAAAGTGTAGTGCATGTTTCGCTCGAGAAGTGCAGTGCTTTCCATCTCTGTATGGCGAGACCTAAGCAGGCTAGCGGGGTTTCCCCAACAAGGTATCTCCCACTAGCGGGGTATCACCCCAGACGGGACAATCTCTAGGCTCTCGATCGGTCTTCCGGCATGTGTGTTTGTGTCGCGCGTGTTGGTGTGAGTGTGTAAGGAGAGAAGATAGCAGGAAGAGGGAGAAAAGATTGCGCGCGGTCCGTGGCCCGTTTGGTAGGGATATGCTCTGGCATTCGCCTAGTGATGTTCGGAGAAAGAGAAAACTACCGATGAGAGCAGCTTGCTGCTAGAATTCTCCACCAGACAGAGACTGAATGCGACTTTGCAGCAACGCTAGTGTCGAAAATCCTGCACACCATTGGAACTCGAACGTAGGACCTCCCGATCAGAGGGGCTGCAGTGGCATCAGTTGATGCTCTGAGCCATCTCTCCCGGTTGATGCAGGTAGCCCCACGAGGCCACACGCGGCCACAGCTGACGTCGGCGGTGCAGGATCGGGGATCGATGGCTGCCGACGACTACTCTTTGAATTCAAGCCAAGAAGCTTTTTGGGCAATAAAGAAGGTAATGTCTTGTCTGAAGTTTTGCATTTTCCCTAAATATAAACTGTAAGATTTGAAATGAAAGAGCAAGAGCTGACGGCAATTTGTGTCCACTTATTTTAAACTTTTAACTCAAAGCACGAGTGAATGCGGAGTGTACCAGTGCTGAGCTACACTACCTCTCAATGTGTCATGGGAGCGGAAGGATGACATCAGGAAGTGTATGTATCATGGACTCGGCCCATCGTGTTCGAGCTTATGTATTAAAGCGCGGATGAAAATGATTTTACCATCAAGAAATGGGACTGGATGTTTTAGAATCTTAAATATTTACAGAGTTTTTGCTTAAAAATGTTGAAGTCGGAATATAAAGGGGTGCCGTCATCAACGCTGTGTGTGTTCAGTCCTTTATCGGACGGTGAGTGACGGATGCAAGTGTGTACTAAGTGTTTGAAGTGAATGTGCTATTGAGACTTTATTTTCGTTCCACGCGTCCAGCTACCCTCTGACACGTCAAGGACTAACGTACGCTTAGTTACTGAAAGACGAGCTCAATAATAAGAAAAAGACCTGCCTAGATAGCCCAGGTCGCTATGGATGAAGGGCCATTGTTTCCTCGGTTCGAAGAGTCACGGGTTCGAATTTCGCCTTGGGCAAGGAGTTTGTGTGTGTGTGTTGTCCCTACTTGTTGTTCCTACACTTCCACTGCAGATACAACTATCTCAATGGTCGCTATATGACCAACTTGTTAAATAGCGACCTAAAATAGCGCACAGAAATTAACACATGCAAAACCTCTCGAATTCCTGCAGCCATACACGCAGGGTACATGGTACGAATCGAACTAATAGCCAAGGGAAACTACTTGGGACGGGGCGTGACGTACCTTCTGCCGTTTGCAAAGGGTCCGCAGGAATTACCTTCTGGCCATTCCGACGTGACGATTACGTCATCAGCAAGGTCGGAACGGCCTTTGCGCCGCTTCAGTTGAGAGGTAATATGATGCTTGTGGAGGGTCATGAATGCGTCTAATTTAATTATGTTGATTCAAAATGATCCTGAATTGTATAGCGTGATATTAAGTTCTATTTAATGTATTACCTTGTTAGAAAGCGAAATTTAATTGGTTTCCTAAACCATCTGAATCGGGGAGTAACATTTGCCATATTTAAATTTCTAGATATTTTTGGGAAGCTGTACAGAATGATAAAACCTGGCACGGTGAATATATTTTGCCATGTTTCGCAATGATTCATTAGTTCATTAACCAATGTAATTTTTTGTTTGTGTCTCGCGAAAAACTAAGTGTCAATTATTTGCGTAAGTTTTTAAATAAAGTAATGCAATTATGAGTCCGTCCCTTAGTTCAATTTCACTGTGTTACAAACACATTTCTTTGTCTTGTATTTATAGAGGTGTCATGGTAAATATGATTTTTTTCTCGTGTTGTAAGGTGAATGTTTGCACAGACGTACCATTTGAAAACAAGTGTTTACGTTTGAGAGCACTGAAAAAAGCAACAATAATATTTGCACGTGTTTTAATATTATTAACTTATTTAATAAACGTAACTTCTTTCTTAATAATTATCTCGAATAAAATTAGGTAATATATTTTATAGTAGAATTATAATCAGGAATTTAAAAAAATATTCCCATAAAATTGATTTGTTGCACTTACTGTGACCAAGATTTCTGCTACCAGTAATGTTTTGTTCGATGCATATATCTCGACATAGTTTGATGAGATTTGGAAACTTTCTTTACATCGTAACACAAAATATTAAACATTTTAATTAGGCTTAATGTGTGTGTTTTCTGTATACAGCGGCCTGACATCAGAATTCTGGAAATTCGGTCGGATGTGCATCACCGCTACGCTCGCACGGAAGTGTACAGCGTGGTGGTCAACCCGGCCGAAGAGTCGCAGGAGGTGATTTTCAAGACAGTGCTGCCAGATGAAGCATTCGTCTCAAGTTTCGCAATGTGAGTTTTTGTCAGTGCAACCTCGAGGTGCTTTTTGAATCAGCGCCTGTTATATCTTCTATCTTGATGATCTCCTCATTCGTTTTGGAATAGTCACTTCCGATTGACGACCCACTGACTGCCCCACTGCTTAGAGGTTGGTTACTAACCTGTTTTGTGCCACGAATGGCCAAGTCAAAGTACGATACATTAGGGTGCCCTTTATTTCCTGACTTCGAAATTTTTGAACGCTTACTCTCGAGTTTTGTTCGAATGGCCTTAAAACATGCCTACACAAAATGTCGAGATGGGAGCATTCTAACCCGTGCCAACTTGAGCGCGAACTTGCATGACGGACAAGTCTAGACCTACCTCCAACCGCTGAGTCAGATGCCGGATTGACAGTTCATGAAATTTAATCGATCTAGCCACACGTATTTACAGGTCGCTAATTTAACATAATATCATATGTTAGTATCATATGCAGTGCCGATGAATGTGTGTTTTAATAGGAGATAGTATTATTTATTAATATAAAACACCAAATAACTGGACACAATTTACCATCAAAGAAAAAAATGCTTGAAGTTTTATTATATAACATACTGGATATAAAATTAACAGTTAGTGCAAGTGCTGAACTTGTGATTCGTGAGTGCATGATATTTTGGAAGAAAACTAGAATTCTGACAAAAGCTAATCAGCATTGTCCGCAAAAACTTGTTTTACTTTAATTCGGAGAGGAGAAAATTACAAAATCACGCAAGCAAATGTGAAGCTAATTATTGAAGAGGAGATTAGAAAAAATTTGAACAATCTATTTGATATTACACATCCGAATGATTTACAAATGTTTATTTTGAAAGAAGAGAGGATGTTTTTACTTCGGTCGAGAGGACCACGACGTAAAAGCTATCTTGCAGGAGTAGACCGAAATCTCGCGAATAAAGAAGAAAAGGCGAGAGAAAGAGCATTACAAGAAGAGAAAAGAAAGAGAAACAACAGAGTGAAGCGTCAATATTAGTGAATTCAGATGAAACCGATGTTAGTGAATTTTTAGGAGAGATTTTCGAGAGTACATCAATACAGAATGCTTTAAGTTGTGGCACCAACCATTTCATTTTTCCTGGTAAACTATTGACTGCATTAAGTATCAGAGACCACCACTTTTAATTTTTACATTTGGAGACAAAGCTCATCGGGTTTTCAAAACTACGAAATACTTGTAGTAAAGAGCACAGTAACGATGTTGGGAATGTGTTAACTCGTCGAAGCCAATATACAAATTCGTTATTCTGATAGAACTGCATCATTCTTGAATAAAATTTGGATAGGGAATTGTTGTTCTTTCCATGCCGTCATCACATATACAAACCTATTTTGGAACGCGAGTTTGAATGTAAAGTACGTGAAGTAATTCTTAAAAATGTCTATTGATTGCAACTGTTTATGTCAAACCGTGGCTTCAGTGCAGTGAAGCTGTAAAAGCTACTTATTGAGATATCGGCTTTTTAAAAGTTCGAAAATCACGTGAAAAGATAGATTGCACAATTTCAAAAGCAGCCCTAAAAATTACTGAATGTGGTATTTATTAGAAGAATTGTCTGTCGTATCATACTTTGATGATGATGTGATTAGTGATACGTTCGGTTTTGTGAATGGAGTACAACTTGGTGGGCACAATTGTATCCCGATGACCGTTCTTTAATTATTAATTTGTTAATTTACAACACATCTTCTAACTGAATTTAATCTTCATTTCATTGAAAACAATAGCCGACTTTGTGTCAACCAAAAGCAGACATGTTCTCTTGCCTGAAGGTGGATACTAGTTTTATTCTTGAATGTTCTTCGGCATGGACAAGTAACTTTTCATAATCAGAAGCTCAAAGATTATATATAAAGTTAAAAACTGTGAATAACAGTGCTGAAAGGGCTGCAAAATGAATGCAAAATTTTCATGAACCACTGACAAGATGAAGAGCGAAATCAATTTGTGTTATCATGTTAAAGATCATGGTTCATTGGTTCACTGTACCTATACACACGTTGCAAGAAAGAAACATTAAAAAAAAGTACCCACAACAAAAGTAAAAACCATAACGCAGTCTAAAGAGTGAAAAAGAATTAAATCGTAATATAAAATTGTATATTAAACATGTAGCAGTAGTTTTCCACGGACTTAACACTGCAAAACCATTTACCCCAACATTCAATTTTCGCGATCAAGTCGGCACAGGTTAATATCAGTTTATTGAGATGAAATTTAATTTTCAGTTAATTTGACCCAATGGAAAATATTTAGGAAATGAGCCTAAAGATTAGGAAAACTTTTTTTTGCAATATAAGGGTCACCCTAATGATACATTAGTACATTGAGCTACGCTGCCACCTTAAAACTGAAGGATCAAATGGGCGTTGTAATATTGGTGAACCATGCACTCAGTGCTGTAAAATGTATTTCTGACTTGTTTGGGCGAGGTATATCCATGGCATTATATACCTAGTTGTCGGTCAATGCCATGTCCTAGTCACAGATGCCCACTTTTTAGTAGTCATGCTGCGACCTTCCTCAGGGCGAAAGACGTTTGGACTGAGGTTGCAGCATGACGGCCGAAACCTTAGCATCTGTGCATATGGCGCGGCGCCTCCCGGACCGCCAAGGAAGATACAAACTCCGGCGGAGCGGTGTCACACCGCCAAGGCTCTTTGTGTGCAGAGAACGAGCGCCATCAATTGCGCTAAACCAGGCAGAAGCAAGGCCCTGCCACAAATACTAAAAAAAGGAAATTGGTATTATATTGAAAAAATAGTACGACTGATGCACAAAGAGCACTAAATTACAGAGCACGAGAAGAATAACTGATTGGCACTTTGAAGGTTTATCTGTTAATAAGGCAGAACGGCGCTCCACCCAGAAATACTTCCGGACGGAAGCACAGAGCGAAGATCAAATTACATTTTTACCACTGACAACGTAGGCATTTATCAATCGTAAACCATTTTCATACACATTCCATAGTGTTTGCAGATAGAATTGAAGTCAGTATGTTCGCGTTGAGTGTTGAGGGCGTCGACGTGTGCCGCAGCACCGTGGGCGGGCGCGTGTACCCGGCGCGCGTCGAGGGCCGCGAGGAGGCGCGAGCGGAGTACGAGGAGGCGGTGCGCGCGGGGCGCACGGCGGCGCACGTGCAGCTGAGCGCCCGCCACGCCAACCTCTTCACGGTGGCGCTGCACGTGGCGGCGCGCGACAAGGCCGCCTTCACCCTCACCTACGAGCAGCTGCTGGCGCGCGAGCACGGCCGCTACCGCCTGCGCCTCCTGCTCGACCCGGGCCAGGTGAGTTCCGCTCCCGCCCCGCCCCGCCGCGCCCCGCCCCGCCCCGCCCCGCGCCACCCACTCGCCCGCTGCGCTCCGCCCTGCCCCGCCCCGTCCCGCACCCAGCCCACCCCACCCCACCCCGCCCCCTCCACCCCCGCGCCGCCCCTCGCTCCGCCCCGGCCCGACCATTAAGCCTGGCTCGCCCCGCCACTCCCCGCCCCCGTCGCCAAGCCCATTCTCCTCGCCCCCACCCCGCCCCCTCGCCCGCATCACGCTCACTAAACCAGCGACTGGCGGCCGCAGGTGGTGCAGCGGCTGCTGGTGGAGGCGCGCATCCGCGACTCGGCCCCTCTGGCGCTGGTGCGCGTGGCCAAGCTGCGGCCGGCGGACAGCGAGGTGGACGCCGCCGCGGAGGCGCCCGACGACCCGCTGGCCACGGTGAGGGAGGCGAGTGCTGAGGTCTGACGGGTGCCGTGTGTGGTGGGAGAGGATGTTCAGGGAGTGACTCTGTTGGTGCAGGTGAAGCGGTTGGCGCCGGGGGAAGCGTTGGTGCGGTGGGAGCCAGACGAGGATGCCCAGCGCCAGTTGGCGTCAGGCGAAGGGCTCCAGGGACTGCTCGAGGTGAGTCCAATGCACTGCTTCAATAAACACCTTTCGGGAGTTCCCTACCCTTCTTACCAAGTACGTATATCAGGTGGGAATTTCTTCCTTTGATGTGACGGAATAAGTACTCTTGCTTTCTGTGTAACCATCATTTGCGTTGAATAACTTCCCATTTCGTCCACCAGGTGCAGTACGATGTGGATCACAGCACCGCCTCACAGTTGCTGGTGGCTGACGGAGGATATTTCGTTCATTTCTTCTCTCTTCCCGATGACGAACTGCCGCCCATGCCGAAACATGCAGTTTTTCTGCTGGATGTCAGCGGTTCTATGAATGGGCGCAAGTTAGAGCAGGTCAGAGTAACATCACAATTTACATTTTAAACCAACACTAAAGACTGTACGTTAATTCGATGCTTCTTTGTTATGTGGGGATCCATTCCACAAACGCGCGTTTCAGAAAACTTTTTCATCCGTACATCAGATTTGTATACTCTTTTGCTTGAAATAATCTTTTTAATTATGTAATCTAATTTGATTAAAAAGTATTGAATATTCTAATACATTTCCAAACGTGGAAAGGTCTTATGCCTACCTTGAAATACTGGGTAATGTGAGTTCTTATGTTTTCCACAAAAACCTTCCCAAGAGAATTGCTTTTACGAGTTTCAAATTTGCTACTGTTTCATCTCGCAAAAACCGTGCTTTTTCCAGGTGAGGGACGCGATGACAGCGATCCTGTCGGAGCTTCGAGAGAGCGACACCTTCTCGCTGCTGACGTTTTCTACGGATACGTACGTGTGGGTGCCTGGGAGAGGGTTTGTATCGGCGGCCGAGACACTTGGCAACTCTGTGGTGGTCGCCAGCCCAGAGATGGTCGCCCAGGCACAGGAAACAATACGCCACTTACGGGTTCAAGAATGTAGGTTGACAAAGAAACTCAGTTTGTCCGTCAGAACCACCTGAGCGGTGAGATACATTTAGAACAGAATGATGAGTTATTTAAAAAGAGAGTGAACCAAGTAAATATTTATTCTATCGACCGTCTGTTACTTAATTTTTAGGATTCACCAATACAATAAAATTCATAGCGGTTCATGACTTTCTAACCTTTATATTCTTCTGTAAGGTGCAGTATTGTTTGAGAGATAATCTAATATATGATGGGTGTAATCGTAATGACTTCCCAGTGTGTATCTCAATAGCGCGAGGTAGAGATCTTTAAGCGTGTCCTGGCGTCGACGCCTCGGCTGTGCGCAGCTACGCACCTGTTCGACGCGCTGCAAGCGGCGTTCGCAGCGGTGCGCGCCGGCCGCCAGCGGGAGGGAGGTCGCCAGCCGCTCGTCCTCCTCCTGACGGACGGGCAGCCCAACGGCCCGCACAGCGGCCAGGACGAGCTGCTGCGCGCCGTCGCGGCGGCCTCCGCCGACCCCGCCGCCTGCGCGCCGCTCTACAGCCTGGCGTTCGGCCGCGACGCCGACTGGGGCCTCCTGAAGCAGCTGTCGCTGCGCGGCAAGGGCTTCGCGCGCAAGGTGTACGAGGCGGCGGACGCGGCGCTGCAGCTGCGCAACTTCTACCGGCGCGTGGCGTCGCCGCTGCTGGCGGACGTCTCCTTCCACTACGCCGACGACCAGGTGAGCGCCGCGCGCGACGCCGCGGCGGAGCGGACGCCAGAGGCAGGCGCGTGTGTGCGTGCGTGGGCGCAGGTGGAGGCGTCGTCGCTGACGCGGGCGGCGTTCCCCGTGCTGCTGGCGGGCGCGGAGCTGGCCGTGGCGGGCGTGGGCGTGGGCGTGGGCGGAGGGCTGCGGGCGACGGTGCGCGGGGCGGCGGGCGGGCGGCGGCTGGAGAGGGCGGCGGCTGTGCGGCGCCTGGAGCCGCAGCAGGCGTCGTTCGTGGAGCGCCTGTGGGCGTACCTCACGGTGAGTGGGCGAGGCGGGGCGCGTGGGCGGGCGGAGCGGGCGTGAGCGCTGGGCGTGTGCGCGTGTGGCAGGTGCGGCAGCTGCTGGAGCGCGCAGACGGGGGCGACGCGCAGGCCGAGGAGCGGGCGAGGGAGCTGGCGCTGCGCTACGCCTTCGTCACGTCCGTCACTTCGCTGGTCGTCGTCAAGCCAGACGACCAGACGGGCGTCGCCGACCTGCGCGACGCTGACGAACCCTTCGATGCCCTTCCGAGTCTGATGAGCGTTGCTCAACCGTCATGTGCGCCCTCAGGGTGCGGTCCTCAGATGATGTACAGGTTAGGTGCTCTGTTTTCATTGTAGGAGAACTGAGGATGACAATTCGTATGAATGTCTTGCTACAAAATATTGTTTAACAGAGCATACATCAGTATCTTTCAAATACCATACTGAAATAAAACCTGTGCGATGCTGACAAATTCTCTCACCCAGTTCCAATGAATGGTTTTCAAGACTTTTGGGGTTAGATTAAGTTAGCATTATTTTAATATAATTATTAATATCAATATCAATAATAATAATAATAATAATAATAATAATAATAATAATAATAATAATAATAATAATATACTATGTCTTAAATGCTACCCGATTTTATTGATGCTGGCAATGATTTTGCATCTTTTATCACTCAGTACGATTCCAATCCGTTGCTGTGAATATCGCTTCCACGACTCATTATGTGCATACACCGCCACTGATTACGATGCCAACCCTGCTCTACCCAATTATACGGATGCACCTGCTCTCCAGGTTGCTCTTAAAAGCGACAACAGCTCTTTCTCGGAAGGAGGTAAGTGAGAATCGCTGACTAACACCACTCTACAGTAGAGCTTGTGTACCTACCTACATTAAAAAATGCGTCGTTTTCCTACAATATACATATTTTTACAAATATCTAATATTTTACTTTTTTGAATTTGCAATGTAGTGAAATTCTATGAATAATGAATTCGGAGATTTAAATGCAAATACATTTCTTGATGTCCCCAATATCGAATGTGTTACTGTAAAAACGATTTTGTGAACAATTTTAAGCCAAATCGTGCATCAGATTGCTCTCAAATTTAAAAAAAAAATTACAAACGTTTAAGTTGCTTCGAACATATTATAAATATAGAATAGTGCACGTAGAAAGGTCTTTCTTAATGCAATAATTTATACAATAGCAGAATTTCAAATCACTCGTGTGTTGTATCCCCTTAATTAACTCTCTCTCCATTATCCGTGTTTACGCCTAACCGTGCGCACTGTGTCTTAAAAAATAGCAAGGTGGTTTTAATACTCTGAATTTTTGTGTTTCTGAAGGAACAGATGCCAAACATGTCCATGCGCCCACCTTAATCACATGAAAGCTTGAATGATCCAGGTGACTTTTCGAGAATGGTTTTTCTATCTAAGTTTATTTGCTATCTTTAACGAATTTTCATGAGGAGAATTGGCAACATAAAAGACTTGCTATTCTGTGTGTTAATGCCCCTTCACACCTCTTACACTATCCTAAAAATACAGGATGACCAAACTTTTATATACTAGTAATTCCATTTGAAGTGACTTCAAGAAGGACAATAATTCGACACGTAATTTCCAGTATGCAGCAACTATTGCTAATCCGTTTTCTTCTACAAGATGATTGAAAGAAGTTCTACGAATTCGAACGCTAAAAGATGCAATTTTTGCCGAAAGTGATGCTTGCGTAAACGTACCTGCAAATACGTAATGATTTTCTGGGTGAAAATCCTAGATACTCGAAAAAGACGCGGAAGAGGCAAATGGAGAACCTTTTCTTGAGCTGGCCACATCAATCCCAGATATCACTAACGCCAATAAAGACAATATTGCTGATTGGCTACAAAAAGAACTCGACGGAGAGGGATTCGAACGCCTAAGCGGCAGTTCGTTATGCCAGCACAACTGCTACTCCACATCCCAAAAGAATGATTCAAAAGACAATGAGAGTAAAGAAGGATGGCATTTTGGGAGCTAGAAAAAGAAAATATTATTGTCAACCACAGGAAGTAGTTGATATTCTGCATATTTCCCTCAACTTGTGTACACAGGTAAATTTTGTTTTTTATGGACGTTAAGAGAAATTCGAACTCAAATAAGAAGTGTGAGAGACGGATAGCGAGAGAAACTGATAGGGAGAGAGACTGGTAGGGAGAGAGATGGATAGCGAGAGAGATGGATAGCGAGAGAGATGGATCCCTCTAGGTACTTTATATTTTAAGTTCCGATGGCGCAGAAATTCATAGAAATAGCATTTTAAGTACATATATAAAACATTTCACCAAAGTGTCTCAATTAACTGTGCTTTTCATTCGATCGAAGCTTCCCCACATTACCCTGATACCGTCGCTTTTTCAAATTGCTCCGTGAGTTTCCGTGTGATGTTGAGTCAAATGTTGAAAAATATCTCGACAAAAATATCTCGTAAAACTATTTTAATAGTAGAGCACAAAACATTGACTTCTATGATGCAAGTGCTATTTTCAATTTAGTTTAGAATTTTCGAAAAATTACAAGTGTGACATTTTGAACATCTAGCAATTCTTTAAATTTGTTTGAGATGTATTTTAAGTGTTTAATGTTTTTGTATAAACAAAATTTTTAATATGTCTGTTATGAAGTTCCTGAAAATTTTATTCTAGCATAGATAAACCGAAAATAGGGGATTTGAAATAATGTTCAAACAATATTTTTGGAAAACTTCATTTGTTTTCTCAAAATATATTTATTTTTCTTTGCATTTTATGATGTTTGTATAAATTCATTGTAATAAAGGTATTAGGGTATCGTGTAACTAAACGTTAAAACATGACAGCGTTTTTTATTACACAGTTTATAAAGTACTACAATATCTCTAAACAATAAACCAACGTGCTGGCTCAGGTTTTCTATAATTATTTCTCTTCAGTTTTGTCTGTATATAGATTTGTATTTCTGAGTATAATTTTTGTATAGTGTTTGTTACTTTGGAGCCAATTGTATTGAGCATAAATCAGGTTAATACAACGCATTACCGAGAGTTCTTTATTTCCAGTATACCAATATCTAGTGAGTTAAACGATTCATGCCTCCCTTAATGTGCATAAACTAAATCAAACAGAAATGAGTTGTAAATGAAAACATTCCTATTCGAAATAAACGGCAGTTCGCCTTGCTCGTGGCAAAAAGGAAGATCGTTTATACTTGAACTAAATGCAAATGAATGTTTTTGTCTGCCAAATTGAACGATTTTTTTATATCTCAATATTGTTGAGTTTTTTATCATGAAATTTGATATATAAAAGGTTAAAGCTTTTGTAGTTAAGAGGAAAACGTGAAGCCATTGCAAAGAAAACTAAGTGGTGCTAAAATGCAAAGGTATACTAGTTCTTTTCTTTTGTCAGGGTTTTCGTATTTGCCCCCAGTAGTATAGAAAAGGGGCGTACTGGGCCTGATTTATCAGACCCACAATTATTAGATTTTAAATTTTCCTCATTTTTCATGAAAATCGTATTAAAATACTAAAATTTATTAATTTGTATACAATATATACTCATTTCACGTGTTTTTGAGGTGTGGAAATTTGGAAAAAATGCTGAACCAGATTTTGTCATATTATTCCAAATATTCTAGACCACATATTTCAAAACACTTTACTTTTACAAAATATCATTTTGAACAAATGCAACGCTAGACCAAGTTCTTATAATTTCGAACATCATTTCTTACACATTCAATAGTTCAGTCATAAAAAACTTAATTCAATAATATTCTCTGCCATAACTCTCTTTATGACCTTTATGAACTAATCTCAAATTCTTAGCTCTTAAAAGATTTTTATATCGTTATCTTTTCACCAATTAGCAAATTGATTAGGTAAAATCACACTAAAGATTTGTCCTTGTATATCAGTTTATAGATCCAATGCTATTTTATTGTTTTCATATTTTGTATATACATTTCTTATATCAGCAATTGGATAATCACGATTTTACATTAGTTCAGTTTTTTAAATGAATTTTAACGTATGTAGCCTAGTTCAGTTTCGATATAAATGCCTATTTAGTAGGAAATTACAAATAATTATCCCCTTTGAAGTGGATGTTGTATCGAAACTGAACCAAGCTACACATCATGTTAAAATAACAAAAAATAACAGAACTAATGAAAAACCGTGAATATTCTATTGCTGATATAAGAAAGGTGAAACTATTTATATTAAAATCTGATTCAGGAATTATTGAAATAAAATCTGGTTTAGGAATTATTGAAATAAAATCTGCTTTAGGAATTATTGAAAGAAAATATGTCTAGGAATTATTATTGAAATAAAATCTGTCTATGAATTATTATTGAAATAAAATCTGGTCTAGGAATTATTTCATGTATAAGTCATCACGATATAATACCACTTGAGTTTGTGAAGAACATTCATCAGTATTATTCGATGATTACATATTAGAGAATCAAAATATTGAAAGAGAATATTGTACACTTGGGAGACATAAAGGTGTGTATTGTTGGTATTTAGTACAAACATTAAAAATTCATAAGCAATTGATTAGAGTTAATTTAATTTTTTTAAATACAATTAGACAAAAATGATTATAATCCTAATCATATATATCATGAATATGTAAGTGGTGATATGAAATTTGGATTTAAAAATGAATTCAAAAATTTGTCAGTAATGATGGGATGAATAAATTTGTTTTATTACAATTGATATGACACGAATATGAAATGAGGATAAATGTTGAAATAAAATCCAATCGTTTTTAAACAGACAAATGCAATATAAAATCCTGTTTTGTTCAACATAAACGTAATAAACATATTTAAAGAAAAAAAGACAGGATTTTATATTGTGTCTATATCAGTGACCTTTTGTAACACTTCTATTACCATTTTTTATTATCACGTTTCTAGATTCTTACTTTCCCGTTTAAGTACGTATATAGGGAGAATTATACGTAGTACAGGGAAAGCTATGTATTATTGCGGAGAATCGATTTCGAGATTTCAACGGAAATACAAGTTATGGGGTCCCCTGATTCCGAAACATTTTATTTTTCAAAACGACCGTCTGCCTGCCTATATGTCTGCCAGTCCGTGTGCCTGCCTCTCAGTCTGTGCGTCTACCTCTCTGTCTGTGCGTCTGTCCGGCCTGTTGGTCAGTCCGTCCGTCCAGGACACCACACACATTTTTTCTTTAACCATTTGGTAGGAATAGTGTTAATTGTACTCTATTAGATGACATAAACTTCATATTGCTCTATTCTTTTGCTTTTTAAAAATTACAAAAATGTAATTTTTTGACTTCTTTCAGTCGTAAATACTCGACCATTTTGTGTGAAAACTAGGTGAAAATTCCGCATTTTCAGAAATGCTCAAACGCCACGTTCTCAAATAGCTCCAAATTTTTTCTTCGTACTTTTCAAACACATAGTGCTAAATCCACTCTTTAATATGACGTAGAGTTCATTATGTATTTTTGTTTTTCAAAATTACACAAATATAATTGTTTTGAAACATCTCTCACGCAGTTAATATGCACATTTTCAAAAATTTGTAAACACTATTGTATTTGTGAGTTAAAGTTTTTTAAAATTACTTCAAATAAAAGTTTTTCGAAAACACAAATTTCGGCGAAAAAGGTTCACCATTCAAATTTCGAATTTACAGCAGCGTTAAGCGCCATTTTATTATAAACTGCTGCAAATTTTACAGAGAAAATTGAAATTAGGACGAGGTTTTTTAGATTTTGAATATTCATAAAATATTTCCGTTCTTTTATTAGGAATCCGAAAAACTAAGAAAATTTGAAAAAATGTACTTTCAGCGGCCATAGATGGTAGATGGCGAGAGTCGGTGGCTAGTTCGTATAGCTAGCCGAGACCAAAGGAAATAGAAAAGTAATTCGGCAAAGTCTGTGCCATTTTTTAGAACCAGTAGTTCACGCAAAATGTACTCACTTGTAAATTTTATTTTGCAGATATTAATTTCGATCGGGTTGATCGTTTTGAGCAGAGTTTGGACCTTCCAATATCCAGTGAGATCGACGAAATAATCGTTGTGAGTATAGCTGATTTAGTCTTGAGGGCCCTTATTTTGACCATCATTTCAAACAATAGAATGGTTGTGTCCGGTGAAAATCATGTAGAAATGATTCGCAGTCATTTCATCAATGTTTGCTAAGTTTTATTGGGCCTGTATTCCGTATAACGTATCCTTCTACCAACCGAAAAAGGTTTGTAAGAAACCAATACGTATTCAAGAAAAGTAAATTTCAAAGTGTATATTTAAAGAAATGTTATGTACACGAATTGTTCTTTTGTTGGTATTTTGTAAGTTTAATTTAAAGAGTGATGAGTGTGAAGACGGGCAGCGTAATGTTTCGTGGCTGTGGGGTCTCTGTGTATCGTCGAGGTGCATGGCCTCAACTCTATTAAATGATTAAATTCAACATTCTCACATGCTTTAGTCACTATTTGTATCAGTTTTCCCGCCGCTTTATTGAATGATAATGTCAGAACGAACTGAATCCCCCGTGACTGTTCCTAACTACATATGCGCTCTCTGAGCTGACGCTTTCGAGGCATTATCAGCTTCTCACAGCTTCTCAAGCTCAGAGCGTTGCGTAACTTCTAAATGTCAAATTAGCTTCTTACAGTTTCTGCCATTGAACATCCGAATGAACTGTAGATGCTGGTTAGGTGTATTATTATTATTATTATTATTATTATTATTATTATTATTATTATTATTATTATTATTATTATATCCCATTACAAACCGTGGAGGGCAAGGGCCTGCGGCTGCCGGGTGGGTTACAAAGCGGTTTTGGGGGATGCTCAACTGATTTATAATGTCTAAGTAATCGCCTTTTGCGCTGACCTAAGTGTATAGATTTCCTATTACATTTTTGCTCTTTAAAGGCACTTTTTTGCATACACTTTTTAAAAAGATTACGTTTAAAGTTTTTTAAATGAAACGTCATTAGTTACAATTAGAAACTGTAATTTAGTGGTATAAATATATAGTGCTTCCAAAGCACAGCTATGATACCGTCTCCCATTTTCTCTTCAGCGCGGCGACATTAAAAGTCTGGAAGTGAGGTGTGACGTCGTGCACCGCTACGCCCGGACGGAAGTGGTGGGTGCCGTGGAGAATCCGGCCGACGAGTCAAAGGTGCTGACGTTCGGTGTGCTGCTTCCTGAAGAAGCTTTCCTTTCAGGCTTTGAAATGTGAGTATTAAGAGGCGGATAAGTCAACACACACACTCACACATACGCTCGCACACTATGCATGACAACTCGCTTCAGATATTTAGCGAATGCCGCTTGACAGGAGGCTGATATACCAACTCAGTGTCTTATGACAAAGTAAATCAACTAGTTCAACGTGGCGTCCCCGACGCCGTAATCGGTTTCAAAAGTATCACGTGTTGAAAATTCCTGAATGTCACGCATAACTTCTAAATACAAATTAATTTCTTACAGTTTCTGTCGTTGATCATACGAATGAACCGTAGATGCTGATTAGATTTTTTATTCTTAAAAACATCCGATTGGCTTCTGATTGCCATCTTCAAATATTAATTTTGCTTCTATTTCCGTGGTTCTGGATTTATTAATAATTGTCCGCCCGTTTCCGCATGGGAATTTTTGCAGGTTACCGTATTTTTTCATTTCCTTTGTTTATATTGAGCCCCTTTCCACTTCCAAAATTTCTGAGATGTTTATATTAACTAGGAATCTTCTTTTTCTATTCGATCCATCCAGTTTTCCACTGATAATTGATCTTGAGATATCCGATCTTCACAATGTTACTTTTTTCGCGCTCTTCTTTTGCTTTTGCTCTGTTTGCATTTGTGTTGTTATGTCATTGTCTATGGGGGTAATCAGAGCCTTTTCACTCGGTAATATTCTTTGATACCTGTATTTTTTCCTCAAATGAGGCCATTTTCACTTCAATTATTCTTCTACCCCCTCTGTTTTTGCCCAAGGGAAATGCTTCTGGAAAATCTCCGCTAAACCACTCTGTTGCTGGACACTCTTAGTAATATTTGCAGTTTTGCTCTATCTTCGAGATATATTTGCTTGCTTTTTATTGTGAAACTGTTTTTTTTCTAGACTAATGTTTCTTTCAACCCCTTCAGGCTGCTACGCTTAATTCATAATGTTTTAAAGTGCACTGTATTGATAAGGTATAGTTGGAGCACAGCAGTCCCGAAACCCTTTGATAGCTCAGGGAGGATTTATGTAGGCGTTCTGGATTGACAGAAAGGAAGTTCTTACATTTAATAATCACTGCACTTAAGCTCTTTATTACATGTCACAGTTCAAACATCGCAGTACATGATAGCTAAAGCACAGTATTTCCTCGTGCGAGTGGTCTAGTGCAAATAACTTACATTACACGGACAGCACAGGTAGAATTCGTTGTAGTTCAGGAACTGGGAGAGCCCAACTTCGCACAAATAAAATGATACTTTGCTTGAGCTAACCGGGAACAACCCGAGATTGCACAATTAACTGAATGTACAAATGGTCTGACGCAGATAATCTACACTACCCAGACAGTGTACTTGAAAGTTGCACGTACAAACTGGGAACGGCCCGAGGTTGGACAGTAAAATCTTCCGTATGTTGACTACACACAGAGGCCGCCAACACGGGCACACGTGTGGCTTCGCACGCTGCTTGCTGCGGATCTGAACTGGCGGTTTAACGACGGGAGCATCGTCAGACAGCTAGTGCTCGTGCGCTCAGGGGGAGGGGATGGCAGTGGCCAATCACAATTAGCCATTTGAATTTAGCGATAGAACGTTCTGGAGGGTTGACTGCCCGTTGCGAACTGCTAACGGAGGGAGGGAGGCTCGGGACGTGTGTTTCTGTGAAACCTGTGGGCCGCATTCGATGTCGTGTTCTTATGAACGCAACGGTCGGGCGTTGTGCCAGTTACAGATCAACTGTACTGCCTTGCGTCGTATGAAATAAAATTATATTTATTCTGCTTTGCTGTGGGCCCGAGCAACCTTCTTTTATTAATTTCAGTCCTTCTTCAGCACTCTTTGTCCTCTTCATAATTTTCAACTATTTTAACAATTTGTTGGTCCATAACATTTTTACTTTAAAGTGAAATTTGTTCTAGTTGCTTGAGTCTTGTATTTAACTCACAAATTTCTTTCATCTGGTTTTCACGAAAATCTGATATCTATTCTTTAATTTTTTTACCTTATTGAATATTATGTTCAATATATCGTCCGTTCTTTCGAAATTGCTCTTCTTTTTTGGTGGCATTTTGAAATCGCGTTTTTAATATTCTCGTTAGTTTTCCGGCGTCAATATTATGACAGGTTTTAAATAAGAGGTACCTTAATTCTACATAAAGATACTTCGAAAAATTGTCACAACCACTACTAGATGTCTCTTCGTCATCAGATTCATAAGGATTTCGCGGCGAGAGAGTAACAATTTCACTTTTTTGACTGAAATATACAGTATTTTTACGATGTAACAACCACTACATGTCGTCTCTTCACCCTCAGATCGACTTCGGACTAGATAAAGGGTCCGTGGCGTGTGAAGTAACACAACCTCACTTTTGTCTGAAGTACATGATAAGTTCTCCTTTTGGCAAGATTACGCTATCGTGAGATATATCTTCAAGTGCACTGTACGTGGGACACCCACTTGACTTAATCCGGATTACTTTCTGCGACAGTTCCATCTGGTTAATACCTCTAATCACTTCTTTTCGAACAGCTTCATACATCATACACGTCTCTGGTAACCGTCCGTCACCTTATACCTTCTAATAGTGTTATACTCCCGTTCGAAAACTGCCTACACCCAGTGGCCTTACATGATACGAAATATGAACTCTCCAAAAGGGATATGAACTGTTAATATTGCAAATTGTAATTGCCATAAAAAATACTTGCAGGTAAGGATGATGTGAATAGTTAGAATTTAGTACAACTACATTTGGTAGTCTCTTTTGCTAATATGCACAAAAATGCACATAAAAGATCACATATAAGCTGTTCTTTAGCGTTATTCTGTAATAAGATCATTCTCAATTACTTATTAAAATTCTGTCGAATTTTCTAGAACTTCCATTTTATCCTTCTCCTACTTTGCTTAACTCTTCCGTGTGAACGGGCGTAGAAAGACTAATCTAATGATATACATATTATTGTATGTCAGACGAGCATCTTACGACGGAACTATGGGAATTCAGAGAGAGAAAGTATGTGTGGAAGTGTGGACGTTGCCGCACAAAGCTGGGGTCGATCAAGAACTAGGGTCGGCTGACAGGAGGGAAAGGAAAAGCAGCCCTTGGCGTAGCGAAGCAGAATGTGGGGGAGGAATTGACCAGAGAACATTCGGGGAGATTCTTTCCTCTTATCTCAGATGCGGTACGAGAAGGTGGTGTGAGAAACGCGGCTAAGATTCATAGTGTTCATTGGAGAGAACGCTTGAATACTTTTTGCGATCGAATGCAATCCAGGCATTTTTAATGCAGGGTGCCGGAAAAGCGGTGCTTCAGTTTGAATGAACTGTGAAATTATAAGACGCAAATAATTGCGAGTTTTTAAGAGAAAGAGCCAAGAAGAGTTATTACGCAGTTACAATCTGGTAATTCCGTTCGAGAACAGAAGTTTGGCGACATAAATACTGTGGTGAATAGCGGTCATTGTAATCTACGAGCGCAATAAATGTGTTTTAATTCCACGAAAGCCCAATTCGTGAGAAACACGCGCTTCAGAAGAGCAGCGATGCGGCGTACGACGAAGAGGACGATTGGACGAGGACGTAGAACGGAAGAAAACCGCTGAGGACGGCTGGACGAGGACGGGAGGCGACGAAGGCGAGGGAATTCGTGGTGTCTGGCAGCCTGTCCCTGACCTCGCGCGCTGCAACGTTGTTCTCGAAGGCGGCGCCCTCGTGACCCCGGCTGCAGGCGCACTAAGACAAAGAACGCCCAGCATAAAACCGTTTTGTTGTGAGTTGTGAAAGAGAAATTGAATTGGTGATTTTAGATCGCTCAAATCTAGTACAGAAACTGGGAAGGGAAGGCATTCGAAGCGTATCTTGTGTAGTTAAGTAGTGCGTACAAGTTCCGATTTCAAACGTGAGGACCAAGAGAGGGAAGCATCATTGTCAATTTCAATAATCCGTAATGTTTAATTGCAAACGGATGGACTCTGTTAAATAAAACTAGAATTTTTGGAAGGGAAATCACACTGATGTTGAGCAAAGGGGATATTTTGTAGGTAATCTATTTGTGTGGAAGATAGTGTTATTTTTTGGAAATTTAAAGTAAGAGATGTTCAGTAAGCAAATTTGCTTGGGATCGTAATTAGAAGCTGTAATATAATTTATAAACGGAAATCAGTTGGATAAAGTGTTAAAGTAATTGATCGAGCAAAAATGTAGATATCATAATGTTCTTTTTAATGAACTTGAAGATTAAATAAATCCAGGATATACCCACAATTCATACTGTTTTATTTTCACATACGATCAATGAAAGAGTTTCTCCTGACCAAGACGCTCGAGACTTTCAGGTTCTTCTTAACTAAATTTGTGGTATATTGTGACCATCCACACCCGTTACGTCACAAATATATAACATTAAAAGACGATTGTTTTGTATATTTATGTGAATAAGGTGTCACTTCGGTGTAATAAGAATAAGTTGTTAGTCATATTCATTTGAAAATCGGTACTTGTACGCTTAAGGATATGAATGGGAGAAGTCCAACTTAACAAGGTAAATGTCCTTTTCTAGCATTACTAACAGTTTGGTTTTCTCCGTATTCACTTGAATTTCTTAAGGTTTGTTGAGATCTAAGGCAATACTGTTCGTACGTTTCTTGGAGTTCTATTTTAAAAAAATCGTTAATATGGATGAAAATGAAATGAAGTCTGCCGCGCGATTGCCTTGTCGCATTGGAGATAGCAACAATAAGAGTTGCCACTTTCGTCGAAGAAAATCATAGCGCCATGGAGCGAAGGTTTCCTTTGAGTTCTGGGGTTAGATCAACGTTATCTATAAAGATCTATTTGGATGGCGTTGGGTTAATTCCCGTCATACTCGCTAAGATCGCAGCGCTAAAACACGCAAAACACATTTTGGGAATTTTTGAGATGCTTGTGGTCTGATCTGAAAAAATATTAATTCCCCGCCAGGAGCCCGAGACACAATGCGTATGTCTCGATTAATGGGAAGTGGGAATGATGGGAAGTGGTCTAGCTGCGCGTGACGGATCCGCGCACACGCATACTCGCAGTTACTCAAATACAGTAGAGGGATTTTCTAGACCATGTTACAAAATACTACGGTCATATAATGCAAAGTATCGGGCAAAATAGCACATGGAGTGTTACTGTCTCATACCCTGAAGTTGATTTCACGACACAAATTCACCAATCACAATCATCATCCTTCATGGATGTGGTTGTGAGCTAGTTTACGAGAGACCTGACACGTTACAGTTAAATATATTATAACTTTCTTTGTTGTACCGAATACTACGTGGCAAACGGTAGGTGTAATGCCCCCTGGCCAGGAACTAACTTAATTACTTCCCTTTGGAGAAAGATTTTTTTTGTTCTTAAAGTTTTTGAAGCAATGTCTTACGGCCGGGAAATAAACCAGTGTTACATGCATTAAGTGAAAATGTTCTTTAATCAGGGGCCTCGTTTACGCTTGAATGACTTTTCCAAAGAGCAAGAGCGGGGACGGATTATATTTCATTCTTCTTGAACGAAGATGTGTGAAGTAAGGATTTTCTTTTCACAAAAGAGTTGTATTTTTGAATTAATGCCTTCTGACCTGGCACCAAACCAAATGATTGCGTTATTTCAGAGAGAATATTCCCTACGCTCTAGCTATTAGATAGATAGATTTATAAGAACTGCAAATGGGTATGACCCGGTGGCAGTTAAGTGACAATAATAAATTACAACACTTACATTAATAATAATAATAGTAATAATAGTAATAATAATAATAATAATAATAATAATAATAATAATAATAATAATAATAATACCGTACAATACAGTACAAGACGAAAAGCAGCATTGAAAAGAGCATTGATCGCGTTCACCGCACTTCACTTCACTACACTACACTTTTTTTGCTTTGAATTACACTGATCACTTCACAGCACTACACCGCACTACACCGCACTACACAACACTTACTCATTTAATATCAGTTACTGTTATCTTGTTCTAACTTATTTCTAAAACTTCGGACACTGAGAGGGAAAGCTTTGAAAATTGCTGCAGGCAAACTGTTCCAATCGCTAATTGTTCTGTTACAAAAGGAAAACTTCCCAAAATCTGAATTTTGTTTCCTTGCTCGAATTTTGTGGGTGTGATCGCTTCGGCCGAAATAATTTGGTTTTTCTAGTCTAATCTGAATTTCCTTCCAAGCTGGTTGACCTACGTACGATTTATAGAGAGCGCAAAGCCTCGCCTTTGTTCTTCTCGTTTCTAAAGGTTCCCATGACTTTTTTGTTACGTTACTTCTATAGGTAAACTTATTCGCTTTTCTCTGTATTCTATCTAGATTTTTCCGGTGCGCCTTTCTGTATGGATCCCAACACGAAACTCCGTATTCCATGAGAGGGCGAACCAGCGTAAGATATGCTAATTCTTTGGCGTTTGCAGAACTTTTCTTTAGTATTCGCATTACAAAATGCAAAGACTTTCACGCTTTTCTTACTGTCTGATTTATATGCACCTCTCACCCTAATTTACTATCTAGATGAATGCCTAAATACTTGCAAGATGAGACTCTTGGGATGATAACCTCACCTAAACGATAGTCTGGTTCCTCATAATTTCGTCCCCTCCCGAACGTTATTGTTTTGCTTTTAGATCCATTAATTCCCATGTCATTTTTTTCCGCCCAATCACGTAAATGCTCTAAATCCTGCTGTAATATTTGTTCGTCAGCGTTATCTTTGATTTTTCGGTATATAACACAATCGTCTGCAAATAAACGCACCTTTGATTTTATGTTCACATGGAGATCGTTCACGTACGCTAAGAAGAGTAATGGCCCTAACACACTTCCCTGTGGAACCCCTGAAGTAACATTTCCCGTTGTCGAAAACTGATTGCCAATTTGAACTTTTTGTTTCCTGTCCCTAAGAAATTCGCTTATCCACCTCACAACTCTAGCGTCAACTCCTGAGGTTAATACTTTCCTAATAAGTAAATTATGCGGTACCACGTCGAATGCTTTCGCGAAGTCGATTACTACTGCATCCACCCTCCCACCCGCGTCAACTACGTCATCTAGATCTTGAAAAAGAGAAACAATTTGACTTTCGCACGAATGTTCACTTCTAAACCCATGCTGTCCGTGGAAAATCCAGTTCGCTTTCTCCCATTCGCGACGAATGTACCCGGCTATTAAATGCTCCATTATTTTGCATACTACTGAAGTGAGGGATACAGGTCTATAATTACATACTTTTGTTTTATCACCATTTTTGAAAATTGGAACCACTATAGCTGCCTTCCAATCGTCTGGTAAACTTGCATTATTAATGGAAATATTGAATAATCTTAACAAATAGGGCAATATCGCCTCACCACCGAGTTTAATAAAATCTGTCGAGATACCGTCTGGGCCGCGTGATTTACCGTTTTCCAGTGATTTTATACGATTGCGGAGTTCCCATGAGTGGAGTTTGAATTGGTTTTCTGATGGAAAATAATGAACTTGCTCCTGCGCCCGTTCTGGTTTGAATACCGATACGAAATACGCGTTGAACGCATTTGCTTTTGCTTGGTCGTCGTGCAGTGGCTCGTTATCTGCGACTCGAATTTCCTGAATTTCTTCCATATTCCCCCGGTGTCTGCGGACATATTTGTAAAAGCTTGACCAATTATTTCGCCCCGTCTCCAACATGTTTCTTAAAAATAATTCATGAGCAATTTTCTTTTCTTTTTCTAATTCCTTGTAGTATTTTTTTGAACGTTATCATGTCAGCAATGCTGCGATGTCTCCTATTAAATGCTAGCCTAACTTTTCTCTTTAAACGTCGTATTGCCCCGTTAAAATATTCAGGATCAGAATTACTTTTCAGTATTTTGGAAGGAACATACGTATCTAAAGCGGTTTCTACGATTTTTTTAAAAGCTCCCCATTGCTCCTCTATTCCCCCTTCTGTTCTTAGAAAATGATTGTATTTTTCTCTTAAGAAACTACGTAGTCCTTCAATGTTCGCTTTTCTATATTGCCTGACTATCGTTCCTTTTGCCTTAGGTCGCTTAATTACATTTACCTGCACTTCTACCATCACTGCTTTTTGGTCGCTATTCCCTGAAAGACGTCGCAGGAAAGAAACATTTCTGCTGGATAAACAAGGAAAATGTCTAAAATTGCTCCCTGCCGCGTGGGTTTGTCGACTACCTGCGTTAATCCCTGCTCCCATACCAGACGATTGACGCGCGTTTGAAGTTTCCTGTCGCACACCTCTCCTTTCCAATTAGCGTCGGGAAGGTTTAAGTCGCCAGCGAGAAGAATAGACCGACCGTTTCTGTTTTCCAGCCTATCACCGATTTCATCTAAAATTTCATAACCATTCTCCTCTATTTAAGTCAATAAGCCGCAAAATGTAAACAAATTGAAAATATTTATCCCACATCACTTGCACTATCAGTAATGCTTAATTTTGACTATAATTTAATATATTTCTATAAAGATGTAATTTTGTTATCTGAATACAGATTAACAATCAATATTGCACCCAGAACGAGCGAAAACAAGCACCAGCAAGCCGACGTTGTAAATTATTGGTCCAGCATTGTAACAGTTTCATGAAGAGAAGCCAATATTTATCACGAAGGTAATATAAGACACGAAATGGCCTCTGTTCGTAGCACCGTGGGCGGGCGCGTGTACCCGGCGCGCGTCGAGGGCCGCGAGGAGGCGCGGGCGGAGTACGAGGAGGCGGTGCGCGCGGGGCGCACGGCGGCGCACGTGCAGCTGAGCGCCCGCCACGCCAACCTCTTCACGGTGGCGCTGCACGTGGCGGCGCGCGACAAGGCCGCCTTCACCCTCACCTACGAGCAGCTGCTGGCGCGCGAGCACGGCCGCTACCGCCTGCGCCTCCTGCTCGACCCGGGCCAGGTGAGTTCCGCTCCCGCCCCGCCCCGCGCCACCCACTCGCCCTGCCCCGCCCCGTCCCGCACCCAGCCCACCCCACCCCACCCCGCCCCCTCCACCCCCGCCACGCGCCGCCCCTCGCTCCGCCCCGGCCCGACCATTAAGCCCGGCTCGCCCCGCCACTCCCCGCCCCCGTCGCCAAGCCCATTCTCCTCGCCCCCACCCCGCCCCCTCGCCCGCATCACGCTCACTAAACCAGCGACTGGCGGCCGCAGGTGGTGCAGCGGCTGCTGGTGGAGGCGCGCATCCGCGACTCGGCCCCTCTGGCGCTGGTGCGCGTGGCCAAGCTGCGGCCGGCGGACAGCGAGGTGGACGCCGCCGCGGAGGCGCCCGACGACCCGCTGGCCACGGTGAGGGAGGCGAGTGCGGAGGGCTGACTGCGTGAGAGGAGGAGGGCTGACTGGTGCTGTGCGCTGTGCGCAGGTGCAGCGCCCGTCGCCGACGGAGGCGCTGGTGCGGTGGGAGGCGGGCGAGGAGGCGCAGCGCGGACTGGCCACGGGCGACGGCCTGCGCGGGCTGCTCGAGGTGCGTCAAATCAACTTCCCCTTTTCAACATTCAAACATTCACCAATCCACCGAAACGTGTAGACTTCAAATGAAGTATTTTCTCAATAAAGAATTGCTTTTAAACTGTACAAAACTAACCAATTTTAACCTAATTCTGGACTATAAGTGATAAAATTTCTATTATTACAATTAATTGAATAAAACGTTACTTCATCAATAGGTTCAGTACGATGTCAAGCAAACGGACACGTCACAACTGCTGATGAGCGAAGGAGGATATTTCGTGCACTTCTTTTCACTACCAGAGAGTCACTTGCCTATGCCAAAACATCTCGTTTTTGTCCTCGACATTTGTCAATCAATGTATGGCAGCAAAATGCAGCAGGTAAGTAGCACAAAATTGAACTTGAGTTGATCGAGAGAAGTTATTAATAATTGTAAATAAGTAAATTCCTGATATGAGTTTTGCATAATGCGCATCATCCATGTAATGAACACCAGTGGTTTTGTGGCGTTGCTTTGTTAACAAGTAATGCTTGTAGATGAAGGAGGCGATGGCAGCGATCCTGTCGGAGCTGAGTGAGAGTGACGCCTTCTCGCTGGTGACGTTCTCTGCGGAGACGCGCGTGTGGGTGCGAGGGCTGGGCTTCGTGGCGGCGACGGAGGGGCGCAGGAACACGGTGGTGGGCGCTACCAGCGACATGGTCCTCGAGGCGCGGGAGGTTGTCGGCCAGCTGCAACATCAGCCAACCGCAGGTGACTAAAATCCCCTTCATCACAACCATGAGACGCGCGTGTGGTTGCGAGGGCTGAGCTTCGTGACTGCGACGGAGGGGCGCAGGAACACGGTGGTGGGCGCTACCAGCGACATGGTCCTCGAGGCGCGGGAGGTTGTCGGCGAGCTGCAACATCAGCCAACCGCAGGTGACTAAAATCCCCTTCATCACAACCACGAGACGCGCGTGTGGGTGCGATGGCCGAGGTTCGTGGCGGCGACGGAGGGCCGCAGGAAGACGGTGGTGGGCGCTACCTGCGACATGGTCCTCGAGGCGCGGGAGGTTGTCGGCCAGCTGCAACATCAGCCAACCGCAGGTGACTAAAATCCCCTTCATCACAACCACGAGACGCGCGTGTGGGTGCGAGGGCCGAGCTTCGTGGCGGCGACGGTGGGCCGCAGGAACACGGTGGTGGGCGCTACCAGCGACATGGTCCTCGAGGCGCGGGAGGTTGTCGGCCAGCTGCAACATCAGCCAACCGCAGGTGACTAAAATCCCCTTCATCACAACCATGAGACGCGCGTGTGGTTGCGAGGGCTGAGCTTCGTGACTGCGACGGAGGGGCGCAGGAACACGGTGGTGGGCGCTACCAGCGACATGGTCCTCGAGGCGCGGGAGGTTGTCGGCGAGCTGCAACATCAGCCAACCGCAGGTGACTAAAATCCCCTTCATCACAACCACGAGACGCGCGTGTGGGTGCGATGGCCGAGCTTCGTGGCGGCGACGGAGGGCCGCAGGAACACGGTGGTGGGCGCTACCTGCGACATGGTCCTCGAGGCGCGGGAGGTTGTCGGCCAGCTGCAACATCAGCCAACCGCAGGTGACTAAAATCCCCTTCATCACAACCACGAGACGCGCGTGTGGTTGCGAGGGCTGAGCTTCGTGACTGCGACGGAGGGGCGCAGGAACACGGTGGTGGGCGCTACCAGCGACATGGTCCTCGAGGCGCGGGAGGTTGTCGGCCAGCTGCAACATCAGCCAACCGCAGGTGACTAAAATCCCCTTCATCACAACCACGAGACGCGCGTGTGGGTGCGATGGCCGAGGTTCGTGGCGGCGACGGAGGGCCGCAGGAAGACGGTGGTGGGCGCTACCTGCGACATGGTCCTCGAGGCGCGGGAGGTTGTCGGCCAGCTGCAACATCAGCCAACCGCAGGTGACTAAAATCCCCTTCATCACAACCACGAGACGCGCGTGTGGGTGCGAGGGCCGAGCTTCGTGGCGGCGACGGTGGGCCGCAGGAACACGGTGGTGGGCGCTACCAGCGACATGGTCCTCGAGGCGCGGGAGGTTGTCGGCCAGCTGCAACATCAGCCAACCGCAGGTGACTAAAATCCCCTTCATCACAACCATGAGACGCGCGTGTGGTTGCGAGGGCTGAGCTTCGTGACTGCGACGGAGGGGCGCAGGAACACGGTGGTGGGCGCTACCAGCGACATGGTCCTCGAGGCGCGGGAGGTTGTCGGCCAGCTGCAACATCAGCCAACCGCAGGTGACTAAAATCCCCTTCATAACAACCACGAGATGCGCGTGTGGGTGCGAGGGCCGAGCTTCGTGGCGGCGACGGAGGGCCGCAGGAACACGGTGGTGGGCGCTACCAGCGGCATGGTCCTCGAGGCGCGGGAGGTTGTCGGCCAGCTGCAACATCAGCCAACCGCAGGTGACTAAAATCCCCTTCATCACAACCACGAGACGCGCGTGTGGGTGCGAGGGCCGAGCTTCGTGGCGGCGACGGTGGGCCGCAGGAACACGGTGCTGGGCGTTACCAGCGACATGGTCCTCGAGGCGCGGGCGGTTGTCGGCCAGCTGCAACATCCGCCAACCGCAGGTGACTAAAATCCCCTTCATCACAACCACGAGACGCGCGTGTGGGTGCGAGGGCCGAGCTTCGTGGCGGCGACGGAGGGCCGCAGGAACACGGTGGTGGGCGCTACCAGCGTCATGGTTCTCGAGGCGCGAGAGGTTGTCGGCCAGCTGCAACATCAGCCAACCGCAGGTGACTAAAATCCCCTTCATCACAACCACGAGACGCGCGTGTTAGTGCGAAGGCTGAGCTTCGTGGCGGCGACGGAGGGGCGCAGGAACAAGGTGGTGGGCGCTACCAGCGACATGGTCCTCGAGGCGCGGGAGGTTGTCGGCCAGCTGCAACATCAGCCAACCGCAGGTGACTAAAATCCCCTTCATCACAACCATGAGACGCGCGTGTGGTTGCGAGGGCTGAGCTTCGTGACTGGGACGGAGGGGCGCAGGAACACGGTGGTGGGCGCTACCAGCGACATGGTCCTCGAGGCGCGGAAGGTTGTCGGCCAGCTGCAACATCAGCCAACCGCAGGTGACTAAAATCCTCTTCATCACAACCACGAGACGCGCGTGTGGGTGCGAGGGCCGAGCTTCGTGGCGGCGACGGAGGGTCGCAGGAACACGGTGGTGGGCGCTACCAGCGACATGGTTCTCGAGGCGCGAGAGGTTGTCGGCCAGCTGCAACATCAGCCAACCGCAGGTGACTAAAATCCCCTTCATCACAACCACGAGACGCGCGTGTTAGTGCGAAGGCTGAGCTTCGTGGCGGCGACGGAGGGGCGCAGGAACACGGTGGTGGGCGCTACTAGCGACATGGTCCTCGAGGCGCGGGAGGTTGTCGGCCAGCTGCAACATCAGCCAACCGCAGGTGACTAAAATCCCCTTCATCACTACCATGAGACGCGCGTGTGGTTGCGAGGGCTGAGCTTCGTGACTGCGACGGAGTGGCGCAGGAACACGGTGGTGGGCGCTACCAGCGACATGGTCCTCGAGGCGCGGGAGGTTGTCGGCCAGCTGCAACATCAGCCAACCGCAGGTGACTAAAATCCCCTTCATCACAACCACGAGACGCGCGTGTGGGTGCGATGGCCGAGGTTCGTGGCGGCGACGGAGGGCCGCAGGAAGACGGTGGTGGGCGCCACCTGCGACATGGTCCTCGAGGCGCGGGAGGTTGTCGGCCAGCTGCAACATCAGCCAACCGCAGGTGACTAAAATCCCCTTCATCACAACCACGAGACGCGCGTGTGGGTGCGAGGGCCGAGCTTCGTGGCGGCGACGGTGGGCCGCAGGAACACGGTGGTGGGCGCTACCAGCGTCATGGTCCTCGAGGCGCGGGAGGTTGTCGGCCAGCTGCAACATCAGCCAACCGCAGGTGACTAAAATCCCCTTCATCACAACCATGAGACGCGCGTGTGGTTGCGAGGGCTGAGCTTCGTGACTGCGACGGAGGGGCGCAGGAACACGGTGGTGGGCGCTACCAGCGACATGGTCCTCGAGGCGCGGGAGGTTGTCGGCCAGCTGCAACATCAGCCAACCGCAGGTGACTAAAATCCCCTTCATCACAACCACGAAACGCGCGTGTGGGTGCGAGGGCTGAGCTTCGTGACGGCGACGGAGGGGTGCAGGATCACGGTGACTATAAAATGTCCCGTCATCTCAATCGTGCGTTCGTATTGGAGCAAAGAATGTATTGTCAGTTTAATCACTAGCATAGTTTTCTACTTTGATAGTAGGCCAACGTTTGAGTTGCAAACAGCTAGCAGCTTTTTATACAAGGTGTAAGCGTGTTGTTTTGTCAATTTCAGGTGAGTTTTCAAAGATCGTTCCAGTGCAACATTCGTAGGGCGTGTCTGCGGTAAGGATCGAATTGTTATTCAATAGCACCTTTTACGTCTTTGTTAGTAAAAGGAAGTTTTCATGTACGTGTAACCACTGACATTTTCCTTGCGACGCAAGAGGTTGTCGGTTAGCTACAACAGGAACGAAATTTGCGTCATCAAAGAACTTCTTCTCTGAACCTGTGTATAGTCACTCGATTTGTAGTATGAAATAAATTGACGGTATTTTCACCAGCATAGTTTACTATGTACAAAATTGTGTACATGACTTGGGCGGTCCACTACGTTCTATGCCATACCTCACGCTCCTTACCTGTGCACGTAGTCTGTCTAGAATCTTAATAGGCCGCATCTCGATGTTTTAGCGAACCTCTGCGAAGAACCATGGGATTCTCGGCTATCCGGGAGACGCCGCGTTGTTGGCTGGGGTGCCGACGTTTCGCCTGACATGTCGAAGGGCAGTGACGAGGAAGCCTTTCCGAGGATAGCCGAGAATTTACGGATTTGAACCGCGGAAGGTTACGTATACACAATAACCATGGGAGTTTGTTTTGCTTGTTAGAGGCTGATCATTATTGTACCTTGTTGCTGGAGCAAGGCAGATGGTTACAAAATGCGACGGCACATACCGTGTTTCATGAGTGTAGGGGAGTGAATTGATAAGGCTTAGCGTGAAGATTACTGGAGACCGCCTCAACTGTTAAATTCTGAGAGGCTACGAAAATCCACTGTTTCCTCATTGGCTCCAACAATGAAAGTCGGTTAGAGGGAGGGAATATTTGGAGTATTCGGATGTGAGAGAAAAACAATGCTTTCTTAGTATTGTAAGTGAAGTATACATAAAAACCCTCTGGAGGGGATGTATGCGTGTGATAATGGAGCGATTAGTAAGCGGAAGAAACGAGATACACCGACTATCCTTAAACATAAACATCACCTGACGTAAGAGATTTGAACACAGCTGATCAAATTTGAGACGGTAAAACAGCAAGATTGTTTAAATAATTCAAACTGTCATTTAGAAACTTGAGTCCAGTAATGTAACCAAGCCCGTTGGGTTTAGTGTCATTTCAAGGTGGGCTTAAGGAAAGTACCCTTGAGCTTTAGCAAGGTAACAGGTTGCCAGATTAGATCAGTAAAAACGACATCCCGTCTCCACCTGACACCTTACCGCAGAGAAAAACATCTTGACGTACATGTTCGACTCTCGAAAATAGAAATGAAACGAATATGCCATCTGAAAATAGCATTCTACATTCAAGGGTCAACTCTAGTCTTCCACCCAATGGATAATTCGTTACCTAAACATGGCCTATGAAAACCACGTGCCATCGAAATGATGTGCACGTTATTGGTGAATGGGTATTGATATCTTGGGGTGTACGCGATTACTCCGATTGATAAATTGATTAGAGTTTACGGGCGTCAACTGCCAAGACCATTATTTTCGCCAGTGGTGGGTGGACTTTTCCTGCGCGGGAGGTGGCGGCGATCTTCCCACGCGAGTTGGCGAGAACCGGCGCAGTCCAACGTAGTCCAACGCCACCATCGTGGCCCTCACCCAGTCGCGACAACCTCCATGATGCCGACTGGTCTCCAAACGCGTGTCGTAGTGAAGTGCTTGTCAGTGTGTGTGTAAGTAGAGGAGGACTAGGAAGTGGAAGGGAATATCGAGCGAGGTCCGTTACCCTTTATTTAGGGCTCTGCTCCGGTACTCGCCTTGTGTTGGCACAAGAAATCACGAGAAACTATTGTTTAGACCAGCCGACCACGACAATCTCCTCTCGACAGAGGCTGAATTCGGCTCGTCTTCCACAGTCGAAACTCGAATACTGGAACTATCAGATCGAAAACACTGCATTTACATCGGTTGTCCACCGTCATTGGTAAAAAAGTGTCGAAATTCGCGCGACCACCATCGGGACGCGAGCCTCCGGAGCTCCCCGTCAGAGGCGCTGCGACATCAGTTGATGCCGTGTCATCTTACCTGGTGAACATCGAAAATCTTGCCTCCGTCGAGACTCACACTCCAAGATTGCCCGGTCAGAAGCACCACAGTCGCATCAGTTGGTACCATGCGCCACTTCTTCCTGTGTAATTACACCGAAGTGACCGAGCACTATCTGTTGCAGGTGCGCATTTGCTGAAGAGCTGGGCTTGAATTTTCTTAGGGACACAGGGACACGCGGTCTGTTGCAGGCTCGCATATGCTGAGCGCTGTGCTAGCTTTGTTCCGAAGTGACCGAGCGCTTCGGTTGAGACTCACTCTTGCTGAGCTCTGTGCTGGCTTTGCTCTGAAGTGAGCCATCGCTGTCTCTTGCAGGCACACAGTTGTCGAGCGATGTGCTGGCTTTGCTGTGCAGTGACCCAACGCTGTCTGTTCCAGGCACACAGTTGCCGAGCGCTGTGCTGGCTTTGCTACGAAGTGACCCAACGCTGTCTCTTGCAGGCACGCAGTTGCTGAGCGCTGTGCTGGCTTTGCTCTGCAGTGACCCAACGCTGTCTGTCGCAGGCACGCAGTTGCTGAGCGCTGTGCTGGCTTTGCTCTGCAGTGACCCAACGCTGTCTGTCGCAGGCACGCAGTTGCTGAGCGCTGTGCTGGCTTTGCTCTGCAGCGACCCAACGCTGTCTGTCGCAGGCACGCAGTTGCTGAGCGCTGTGCTGGCTTTGCTGTGCAGTGACCCAACGCTGTCTGTCGCAGGCACGCAGTTGCTGAGCGCTGTGCTGGCTTTGCTCTGCAGTGACCCAACGCTGTCTGTCGCAGGCACGCAGTTGCTGAGCGCTGTGCTGGCTTTGCTGTGCAGTGACCCAATGCTGTCTGTTGCAGGCTCGCAGTTGCTGAGCGCTGTGCTGGATTTGCTACGAAGTGACCCAACGCTGTCTCTTGCAGGCACGCAGTTGCTGAGCGCTGTGCTGGCTTTGCTCTGCAGTGACCCAACGCTGTCTGTCGCAGGCACGCAGTTGCTGAGCGCTGTGCTGGCTTTGCTCTGCAGTGACCCAACGCTGTCTGTCGCAGGCACGCAGTTGCTGAGCGCTGTGCTGGCTTTGCTCTGCAGTGACCCGACGCTGTCTGTTGCAGGCACGCAGTTGCTGAGCGCGGTGCTGGCTTTGCTCTGCAGTGACCCAACGCTGTCTGTTGCTGGCACGCAGTTGCCGAGCGCTGTGCTGGCTTTGCTCTGCAGTGACCCAACGCTGTCTGTTGCAGGCACGCAGTTGCTGAGCGCGGTGCTGGCTTTGCTCTGCAGTGACCCAACGCTGTCTGTTGCAGGCACGCAGTTGCTGAGCGCGGTGCTGGCTTTGCTCTGCAGTGACCCAACGCTGTCTGTTGCAGGCACGCAGTTGCCGAGCGCTGTGCTGGCTTTGCTCTGCAGTGACCCAACGCTGTCTGTTGCAGGCACGCAGTTGCTGAGCGCGGTGCTGGCTTTGCTCTGCAGTGACCCAACGCTGTCTGTTGCAGGCACGCAGTTGCCGAGCGCTGTGCTGGCTTCGCTCTGCAGTGACCCAACGCTGTCTGTCGCAGGCACGCAGTTGCTGAGCGCTGTGCTGGCTTTGCTCTGCAGTGACCCAACGCTGTCTGTCGCAGGCACGCAGTTGCTGAGCGCTGTGCTGGCTTTGCTGTGCAGTGACCCAACGCTGTCTGTTCCAGGCACACAGTTGCCGAGCGCTGTGCTGGCTTTGCTGTGCAGTGACCCAACGCTGTCTGTTCCAGGCACACAGTTGCCGAGCGCGGTGCTGGCTTTGCTCTGCAGTGACCCAACGCTGTCTGTTGCAGGCACGCAGTTGCTGAGCGCGGTGCTGGCTTTGCTCTGCAGTGACCCAACGCTGTCTGTTGCAGGCACGCAGTTGCCGAGCGCTGTGCTGGCTTTGCTCTGCAGTGACCCAACGCTGTCTGTTCCAGGCACGCAGTTGCTGAGCGCGGTGCTGGCTTTGCTGTGCAGTGACCCAACGCTGTCTGTTGCAGGCACGCAGTTGCTGAGCGCGGTGCTGGCGGCTTACCGCGCTGTGCGCGAAGGGCGCGAATGGGCGATGGACGGGGCGCCACGGCAGCCCCTCGTCCTCCTCCTGGCGGGCGGCCAGGACATCTCGGCGGAGCGCAGTGAGCTGCTGCGCGCCGTCACGGCGGCCTCCGCCGACCCCGCCGCCTGCGCGCCGCTCTACAGCCTGGCGTTCGGCCGCGACGCCGACTGGGGCCTCCTGAAGCAGCTGTCGCTGCGCGGCAAGGGCTTCGCGCGCAGGATCTACGAGGCGGCGGACGCGGCGCTGCAGCTGCGCAACTTCTACCGGCGCGTGGCGTCGCCGCTGCTGGCGGACGTCTCCTTCCACTACGCCGACGACCAGGTGAGCGCCGCGCGCGACGCCGCGGCGGAGCGGACGCCGGAGGCAGGCGCGTGTGCGTGCGTGGGCGCAGGTGGAGGCGTCGTCGCTGACGCGGGCGGCGTTCCCCGTGCTGCTGGCGGGCGCGGAGCTGGCCGTGGCGGGCGTGGGCGTGGGCGAGGGCGTGGGCGGAGGGCTGCGGGCGACGGTGCGCGGGGCGGCGGGCGGGCGGCGGCTGGAGAGGGCGGCGGCTGTGCGGCGCCTGGAGCCGCAGCAGGCGTCGTTCGTGGAGCGCCTGTGGGCGTACCTCACGGTGAGTGGGCGAGGCGGGGCGAGGCGGGGCGCGTGGGCGGGCGGAGCGGGCGTGAGCGCTGGGCGTGTGTGCGCGTGTGGCAGGTGCGGCAGCTGCTGGAGCGCGCGGACGGGGGCGATGCGCAGGCCAAGGAGCGGGCGAGGGAGCTGGCGCTGCGCTACGCCTTCGTGGCTCTCGCTGCCGGGACGGAGTTGAAATCGGACGGGAAGATGGCTTTTGCTTATGAATCTTGTTAACTCCACTAAAACAAATGAGGAATCTATAGTATCTGGCTGATAATAAAAGCTGCATGTATTCAAGTGATCTTTCATTAGGAACTCACCCAAGATTATTTCCTTTACCTTACATTTCTTAAACTCTAATTGTAGTGTAGTAACAAATAAGTACGTTTCATTTACCACAGAAGAAAACTTGTGCATTACTCAAACGACACATGGTAAGTAAACAGACACATCTCACATCACTTTTTGAAGTGTTCACAAGTGCACGTGGACCTTATAATTGCGCGTCAACAGTAGAAGCGTGTAAGGTTAAATGGTTTCTGATGGATGTCACTTCGGTGTAATTGCATTGAAGAAGTGAACCGAAGAAGTGAACCAAAGTAGTGAACCGAAGAAGTGAACCGAAGAAGTGAACTGGGAGTGACGAAACGATTCGTTAATGTAAGAAAATATAATCTTTAACTGTATTTTAAGAATAGAATGAAATGGACTTATAGGTGGCATAGTTTCATTTTTTATTGTTGACTATAAGTTTTCGAAAACTGCCAAAGTTAGAAATTTTTGGCGTCTTCCTACGACTACAAATTTGAAGTCAGATTTTTCCTTCAAATAAATATTTTTGTCCTTAATTATTTCTTTCAATATGATCATGAGCTTTTTTAAAAAACATTAGCCGTTTTCGTGCAATATTGTCTGCAATTTTGCAATATTAAAAAGTAACAAACAAGATTTTCTTAAAAACGTATTTTTGACAAAGTTTTCTTTAAATTTTTGAAAGAGACGGAGGTAAATGTACTCTGGCGTCACATAACCGCCATATTGCTCTATTAGTTTGCTCAAAAATTACAAAAATATAATTTTTTTGACCAGTCTCTCTCGTCGTTGATATTTACGTGCGGCTCAATAGTGCGTTGTTAACAGTAATGCCGCGCGGTGGATTTTAGCCGAATTCATTTAAGTAGTTAAATCGTGCGAGCAAAGTAGAGATTTCAAGCTATCTAAATTAAAAGTATTTTTCATCACAATTTGCGGAGTTGTGCCGATTTGAAAATCGTTTATTTCTATAGTTTTAATTTTAAGTTTTCATTTCATTTTATTTTCTTATGTTTTAATTTCTATAGTTGAAATTTGCCATATTCGGGCTCATGTGCACATTGAGTCAAATAAGTAATGTTTGGTGATCATAAAACTGTTGCGGGATAACGTGGGCAATACTTCAAAACTTTGTTTATTATAATAAAAATTAAATAAGATTTATTTGTTATTTTATAAAAAGTAGCTTAAGTGTCGAAAAATCTCTTTATGGGTTTTGGGGCATCCCTAAAACAAATTAAAAACTTTCTTATTGTTCCCGATGTTGTTCTTGCATCGAACACATTGACATCTACTTTTTTCGATACAGCTTCATACAGATATAAAATTGTATTCTAGCGCCTCAGTGAACATCGTATTAGAAAGGAATGTCTAACGTTAATTCAGTCAGTGTTATTGTAAAGTGAAAAATACAAAGGAACTCCAAAGAGACATTCACATGTAAGATTTGGTTCATGTAAGCTGTAACATCTAAGAGTCTATTTAAATATTACGAAACCCTGTATCGTAAAATTGTGTAGAAAACTCTTTCGAAAAACGCCATTTAAAATAACTTTTTGCAAATATGTAATCCTTTTTTACCCGGGTTCAAATCCGATATGGAAGTGGGTCCCTAAGTAACTTCTTACTCTGCTTGTAGGTAAACCTTGACCTGGTTATATGAATATTATAAGGTATTATTTAAGGTAGTGTTGTTTATTTGGGACCTAAAAGGGATAATACAGACATGTTTAATGTACTCTACATTTGATTTTTTATCCAATCATCAAATTGAGTTTTACACAATGTTCAGTCAAACCATTTCAGTCCCACTGTAGCCATATAGGTACATCACTTTCTTCGTCTGATTATACTGCTAGAATATATTTTTTTCCAATAAACGAGATTTCTATTCATTTTTGTGACTGACTTTAATCATTTAACAAATGGATAATTGATTTACATTTTTTTTCTGTGGGTTTCTGTAATAATTTTCTCATTGGAGTGAGTCCACATGTTATTCACGACTCTGTAGAATCCAATTTTTTGTTGAATTTCTCAGCGATGGTGAATTTCTGAGATACATGTATATTCCGTTTTGAAGAATAAGTTTTTTTCAGTGCAGATTATCGCAATATATGGAGTTATGTAAAAGCTTCTAAGTTATTTGAATGAGAAATGAGTTTTTACTATATGGCTACTATGGCCACAGGGAGCATTTATAACCTACAAATGGAGGTTTATTAATATGTATAGTAACTGCGTTTAGAAGGATATAATAAACCTAATTTGAAGCAAAGATATTTTACTACAATAGCCCATCTAGCCGTGTCGTGAAGTCAGATATTCCATGTAATTTGATTTTTCCGCGTTTTGAGTGCCCAATGGTCTACAGTAGAAACATTTACCCCGTCTACTAATATTTATATCAACACAAACCATATCTGTTCTTTTAAATAAGATGCACAGGCCCTCCCTACGTGAATTACCGAACTCTGTAGCACCGTATCGATTAATCGTCAGAGGACATGCCAGGTTCGTGACCTCTATTGGTGAAAAGGCGAATTAACAAGTGCGTCTGACCTGCATTCTGGTGAGAGCAGCGTCACACCGTTTCTAGTTCATTGTATTGAAACCAGAAAACGTGATAGGGACGTGCTAAGGATAGGGAGTATTTTCAACATTCACTGGAAAAGGTTGAAAAATTACGAGTAACGTGTGAGATCTCTTCATGAGCATCGAATCATCGTTCATATGCTGCCAATCAATCATTCTGACTTATGTATCGTATATGTCATATATGTTATTCTAAAGTCGAAAACGTTTTGTTTTAAACATCTATCAAATCTTGTTTTATACCTTCTTGTTACAAAAATACATAGTAAATTTACCAAAATATACATATTTTTATGTTACAGCATATTTATTCCTGACGATATAGCACATGAAGAAAGACAGCAGATGAAAACGTTTTGCTGCAAAAATATTCCACTGAAAACGTGTGCAAACCTAAATAGTTTATAACATTGAGAAATTCGATTATAATGTGGCCGCCGATAAAAATATTATAAACGATTATTTGAAAGGCGTAAAAGCAATAAGTTGGAAGTTTATTACTACATGAGATGAGACCCAGGCTACGTAAGCATACACAAGTAAGAATGAAAGATTAAATGGCCTTCTGCTTATTTTTCGAATTGTTTGTAAACATAATGCCACATTTATTTTGAAAATGAAGATTTACCATATCCCATCACCTTCGAAGATTGATAACACTTATAACGATTCATATATTGTGGCTAATCCGTTTCTAGACGTATTTTTTTATTTGGGGGATATACTTACAATTTGCACTAGCACAACCTTATGTAAAATTGATACATATACCATACTTAAAAAACGTAATTTATTTAAAGTGCATTAAATAAGTCAGTCGAAATGAAACAATAGTATATTTAGAATATAATTACATTTTGATCTGAAGCAGATATCACCAATCGTGTTTTCTAAGAATGCAAAGCCGAATAGTTGGGATAAAAGTTTTGTTTGCTGCCGTTTCTAGACACGTCGTAAATTGTTGCTTAATTGAAGAGGCGGTGAATAGTCTAAATGTAGACCTCTCAGCGACTCACTTTTCTATGCTATTTTCGTTCTAGCTCACATTCCTAACTTTTCTGCACAAGGACACTCTTTTTGCTTGTTAAAAACATTGAATTATTCATTTCAGTTTTATATAGAATTTTGAAAGTATAATTATTCTTCTAAAACTAAAGCAGGAAGGAAAAAATCACTGGAAACTAGTTAGCTAAGAAAGATAATATAACCCTACATTAAAAAGGCGTCGTCTGTCAGACGACGAGACTAGTACCGAAAGCTTCCCCACCCCCTTCCCCTCGCTCCCCATTTCTGAAACTGCAGGTACCTTCATTGCGTGACTAGTGAAATGCATGTAACCTTGTGGGCCGGTGTCCGCCAACATGCGTCGTCCAGTGGAGTACGGCTTTGTAATTGCGTTAGTGATATTTTTGGCGCTATATTATCTAATATTGTGAATAATAAGGAAGAACTGCGTATTGAACTGATATTGTGAATAATGAACATATAGCATTTAAGATTTGTTTTGAACATTTAGCGATCATAACGGGAAACGTCGATCATAAGAAAGGTCACATGACGAGGTACTTCTGCGGAAGTTACTCAAAAGCCACTTGTGGACAGCACCAGGCAAGTGCTGCAGTGAGAGTCACGTTATTTAGGATATAACTCTTTAAAATGTATTTTGCAACTCCGTATCATGCATGTTCAATCCATTTAATCGTTTCATTGTAAAAACGAGTTTTCTTCACTTTTACCCCAAATGATCAGTCAGACCACTGGCCAAGTGCACCAACATTGGTTAAAATTCAACTCTCGTTAAGTGTTAACTTCACGGCCACTATCTCAAAGTTTACAGCTCGTTAAATATTTTTACCTGTCGTTAATATGAATGGGGAATTTTTGGCTCGTTTGTAGTTTTATCAGGAGTTAGTTGTGGATTTCCAATGGCGTACAGAACGGTTTGTGACGATCGTGAATTCGACGAAATGTTATATTAAGATTATTTGTTCTACCAAAGAATCCAAAGGAGAAATGCGAAGGATAGAGGTAATCCTTTCAATGACTACAGTGAAAGAAAGTTTCAAGAAAGGTTTCGTTTGACCAAACATACGGTGTTGCTACGGTGAGGTTAGGGTTCCCTACCGACAGAAACTTTTCAGTTTCTGCAATAATCAGAGTTTAAACTGCTTTAAGATATTACCTCACAGGTGCATTTAACATATTAATTGGCGACGAAAAAAGGCCGGTGGCTTGTAAAATTCGCTTTCAATTTCCATCCATGTTGCACTTTTTTTTTTAAACGGAGACTCCGTCCGTTCTTTTACTTTTCACAATATCTTTGTATTTTTCCACCAGCTCCAGTAGAATATTTAATTCATATTTGGAGAAATTGGCTGTTCTCTTGAGGAACGGAGGTAGGTGATTATACTCTCCTACGTATCAGGCAGGCATTGCAGTGCCTGGCAAGGCATGGGCAGTGACCTCCTACGAAGAAGCGTTCACGCATCGGGAAAAGAAATTTTGAGAATAATCTTTGGCCTCTAATGACCAGTAAATACTATTAATTATAACGTGACCGTAATGACTACGAGGGTCGGTCAGAAAGTAATGCCCTAGATTTTTTCTCCAGAATTTTTTATTGGAAGAACCTGCACTCAATGTTTGTTATTCTACTTGCTCTATTTTCCCACATAATTTCCATCGATTTGTAAGCCATGCGCTGGCCTCCAGTGACTCTCAGATGGAAAGCAGTAGAGGCTCAATTCGGACTCTATGGTGGATGGCAAAGTAAAGTCCAGCCCATTTTGACATTGTGTCGAACCCAAGTAAACCCATTTTTGTGCGTGCTTCCTTTGTTGCGACACTTGTGTGTGGGCATGCGTTATCGTCCACGAGTAATTGGTATAAAACCCGCTGCCACAGTCCAGTGCCTCCCCCCCCCCCGGAGCAGACTTTCCGCGGCGGAGCGGTGCTGCGCCCCTGCGGCGGGCGGGCGAACCGGCCGCGTGCGCCGCGGGGGCCGGTCGCGCGGGCGCCTGTCAGCAGTGTTGCCAGTTTAGCGGATTGGCCGCTAGATCTAGCGGAATTTCAACCGTTCTAGCGGCGAGAAATAATGATTTAGCGGCTAGCGGAATGAAAGCAAATTGGCGGAATTTCTAGCGACAAGGTTGAAACATGTTTCCATTTATAAACTTTTGTTTCGATGACCAAAAACTAATGGGGACATGTAAAGTATTCCGTCCCTTATTATCCAAAGTAAACAAATACCGCTGGAACCATAAATCTGATATCTGAGTCATATTACCTTAACCCTCAACTAGGCGCGTGGTGCCTTTCTCATTGGCTAGCGGCCGGAGATTCTCCACCAAATATCCTATCAAACGTGGAGAAAATATTATCCGCGTTCTCTTTAAATATGCAATATCTCTTTGTACAGTTTTTGAAATGCTAAGCGTAATAGTTTGTGAATAAATAAATAAATATTCAGCCTGCAAATTCAAGTCTCTATAAGAACAATATTTTAATAATATTGCAGTAATATACTTTAATATTTTTTCTACATCCGCGTTAATATTCTATCATATTAAATTATGAAACTAATATTTAAAAAGTATTATTTTACTAGACATAAGAATATTTTTTTAAAATTATTATGTCTTTATTGAGTATCTTGTTAATAAGAGCCAATGAATATTGCCCAAGATCGTACCCTATAAAAAGATAATGTTTTGTTTAAAAATATTCTCATATCCGCTAAAATATTATTTTCATAATTTAATATTATAGAAATATTATCTAGGGGGGCATAGAAAAAATATTAAAATAAATTACTGTAATACAAGTAATTATTAGTTCCTTTGTTATTATTGTTCTTAATTATTTTAGTAAAATAATTTTATAAATATTGAACGAAATTAATTTTACCTTGAGCCGTAAGTTCTGAACAGTGATTGTTGTAAGCATATTGTTAATGTAATAAATATTTAAAATAAGGTAAGTAACAATTTTTATTGTTTCTTAAATGTTAAAGAATATAAAAAACATTGTACTTTAATAGTGTGTTAACAAATTCGGTATGGAAAATGTTGTAATAATTTTCGATTTCCAGATGAAGTTCTTAGGCTTATAGGTTCAAATGCGAAATATAATAAGCAAATAAATGAGGACAATAATGAAGTCCAAATAATAGACGAGCTTGTTTCAGAACTTAATAGTAGTGAATAGTAATGTAAAATTATAGTAATAATAAATCAATATTATTATTCAATTATTACTGCGATTCGTCTGTGTAAACTGCTATATAGTTAGATTTAAGTTATAAATTATAAATATAATTACACAAACATGTGCAATATTTAATCATTGCCTATATTTGTATATTTTATATATATTTAAAATAAGTTGTAAATATCGAATTTGTATTTTTATTATCATGTAATAAAATAAAAAATTATAAATTATTTATTCTACACGCGTAATTAATATTATTTCTTACATGGCATATTTATCACCCTAGTTCTGATTCATAAATTTCAAATATTTTCATTTTTAATACTTTTGTTTCACATATATATTTTTTATTTATAAATTATTTATATAAACAATTACTCGATATTATAAATATTATTTATTAAAAACAACTGTTATTATATGTAAAATTAAATATCTTGATTTAGCGGAAAAGTTAGCGGCAAGAAGTTTTAAATTTAGCGGAATCTAGCGGAATTACGCGTGCCATCTAGCGGCCGAATGTTCATCGGACCTGGCAACACTGCCTGTCAGTCGCAGCGGCGCGGCCGCGGCGATCGCGTGGCCTTGGGGAGTGCGAAGGGCGGCGAGAGCGCGAGCGCGGGCACGTGTGCGACGTCGCGGGCTGCCAGGCTGCTGCTCCTCCCGGATTACGCTCAGAGGCAGGTAAGCGCCTGCACTTCACGGCCAAAGGAAGTGGGATTGGTGTTGGGGGTTTGAGTGGTGCGTCCGACGAACAGCGCGTCCCGATCACTTTGCCGCGCTTTTCAGAATTATTTTGCTTCAGGTAAGTAAAAAAGGAATAATATAACCTCACAAAAACGAAGAAAAGTTCTTCTTGGGAACGATAGAAGTAGCTGTGATTATGGAATTGCCTCTTCGACATTTTTTTGTTCTTAAAAATTAATGTGAAAACTGTTTTTTTTATTATCAGGTGTAGTTTACTGCATCTGACACAACAAGAAATCTGTAACTTGGATTCTGCTCTCTTTTGTTCGAGATATCGTGCATGTGATCATGTAGAAAAGTGTGAAATATCATTAGTCTCCTGTGTTCTTTTTAATACGTTTCCATGGAATTGATTTTATTTTTATCCCTTTCACATATTGAATATTTTTTATTGAAGTCTTGTTTACTTCTTGTTACGTTGCTCCTGTTCAAATGGAAATAACTGTTCTTTTGCAATTTGCCATTCATCGAACCATTCTTTGAATGGCTTTCAATGGTTAATTCTTGTTATTAGTCTTTATATATCTTAGCAGTATTATATTATCTTTCGGGCTTTAATATTCACGAGTATTCAGAAAATCCTCTCTTTCATCTGAAATATGTGAACTGTCTATTTATGTATTATAGGAAACCTATTTTGTATTGTAGTTGCAGAATAAATTATTTGAATGATACACGAATAATTAGGTAGGTACTTCAAGTTTTGTTTTCATGATTTCTTATAATTTAAAAATTAGGTATATAGCAAACATTTCATAATATTCAGTCAACCACAATTTTTTATGAGCACGGTTTAACTCTTCATACTTCATTTTTCCATCCAAAATGTAAACGAAAACTCACAAGATGACACGAGTCTCGATGTAAAGTATCACGAAACAAGCCTCATCCTAAAATTTGGTCGCTTCACAAATCTAAAAATCAAATTTAATGATATATAATGGGTCGGCAATTTTCTATGTATTTTGTAACGGGAAGTTTGGAATTCCTTGTCCTTGAGTTTCTTTCTCGCCGTCTCCTTTGTGTGTTCTATTTAAGCAGGTGAAATCGATAATTTCTCCGTGAAAGTAACAGAATACACACTTCAGATACCCCTCCAGAGGTACTAATCAGTAGCAGCTATAATGACGTTTCAAATATATCATGCATTTTTCAGTGGATATCTACCAATGTTTTAAGACGGGTGAAATATATGGGAAAATATATAACGGGTGAAAATATATATGGGTCCGAATATGATACTTGTTTAGAAACACTTACAGCAGTATGTAGGAATAATGATACATTTCTAAACTAATTACGAAGCTTTGAGAGACTTAGCGAGAGGGGGAGTGTTTTATATTGAATATTATTTCATCAAGATACACCCTCTCAGGAGAACCAGAAAAAACTTTAAGATCTGTTTTTGTACTAATTATAATTACAAAATTGAGTGTACCAAACGATTATTCTAGAATGCTGTTTTAGAACGTTCCTTCGTTAAAGTTGATGATTACTTTCTTACGAAGACAATTCGAACTTCTTATTATAATTCGTAACTTTTTCGATTTCAACATTTTTCCTTTTTTGTCATTTCAACTTCTTTTCAGATGCTCATTAGTTCCCATTACCTTCCCTAACATTTAATATGGAACACAGAGTTCTATATTTGGTTCCATGGTGTACGACCGTCTTTCTGAAGAATTTTCGAGAGCAGATCCTCATTTCGAGAGCAATACCTTATTCAACATACCTGACTAATTTGGGATGTGATGTGTACTTGATCTTGAACTCTGTTTTTAATTATTTTTTAAGTTACTTTCCGAACAAATTAATTTATACGCGTATATTTGAAATAATTATTGAATTTAATAAATATATTTATAAATTGAAGTTAAACAGTAGTGGAACTGTAGAGCACCAAGATAGGGCTTTCTACTAGTAAAACATTTTCACATTTTCGAAAGGAGTAGACTATTTAAGCAGGCTGATATGGCTGATATGTGATTAGGCTGATATGTACAGGTGTCGGTGGGCGAGTGCGAAGGTGCTCTCTCACAGAGGAGGGGGAAAAGGAGCGGGCGGAGGGGCGCTGAGACATTCCCTGGAAAGCCCTTAGGTGCCGTCAGCAGCTGGGAAGAGTGTGGCGAACATTCAAAACGCTCGCCCACATTCAAGAGAATAGGAACTATCTACTACAGTGAAATTTGTGTAGGCCGGAATCTATCGGGACAAAATAATTTTCCGGATAAGGAAGATTTCCGTTTTATGCAGGAAAGTTTATTGAATGAATGTTTTGGTGATATAGATACTTCCGACCTGAGACTAAAGAAATTACATGGCTTTATTATAATTTTTAAAATACACCAACAAAATAAATACGTATAACGTACTAATGGAAGAAATCACCAATAAATCAAAATTAAATATTCATTGACAGCTTTTGATTTTCTCTTTTTTCTGATACCCTCGAATGGTCTTAAGCAGTGCGTCTCTGGCCGAGGGGTTACCATTATTAACACGGAGCAGGGCGACGCATGAATAGAAACCGCCTTCGCCCACAGAGACGGGGGGGAGGGAATTCCACTGCGGCCTAGGCCTTAATAGACAAGCAACCCGAAGGTGGAATTCTACGTTGACAGCTGAAGCTCGTATTCCTCACGGCGCGACTCCCCCCAAGAAATCGCGTGTCTCACGGACAGATAATTTATAACAGACTTGCAGATGCATTCATTCCATTAAGAATATCCCGGGTCTCTCTGCCAAATTCATTAAATCCACAGGATTTACGTTTTATAAATGGTTTTCTCCCTTGTAAGACATGAAAAATCTTTCCGTTTCCGCGTTGACAGGTTCCGTTGTATGCTGTGTAAAATGCCATTTAACTTGACAGTCAGGATGAAGTTTCCGGTTAAGGCAATATTCCGGCTTGTAGAGGTTCCGGTTTAGACGGATTTTACTGTACCAGAAGGCCTGAGTCATTTTGAAGAGTCACTAGCTCAGTTTTATTTTTAAATATGGGTGTTTGAGATGCTCTCATCTCATTTTCTTCGTAGCTATTTATCTCCTAGATAGTGACCACTTACCATACTTTTTGTTTTCTTGTCCCCTTGGTCGTTGGCAAGATGTGTGATATCTGGAATGAGAAGTTTTCGTTAAAATACATAATGAAAAAACATAGAAGTTCATAGTAGAAATATAGTTCATAGGAAGTGGAATGTTTCTTAAAATTTTCCTCAAATCACGCATTTCAATAAACATGAAGCCAGCACCATTCTCTTAAGAGCCTTTTTTTGCCAAGTTCCCAATTTAATAAAAACCTTGTGCGGTTTTTAAGAAAAAGTGGTTTAGAGAAAACAAAAATTGCCCATGTTTGACAAAACTTTCTCAAATAATACCCATATTTTTGAAAAATTGAACATGTCCTTATTTAAATATCTGTTATTGATGAACACACATCTGTTATTGATGAAAGGAAAAGGTTTTACCATGACCTAAGAGATCGTCCGTAAATTACACATCGTTCAAAAGGAGGGAGAGGGTCTGAGGGAGCGTTACTTTGCGTTACGTAGGGGTAGGGAGATATTAGTTAAATATTACGTAACATTGATATTAATTTCTTACTTTCTCGCATTTACTAACGTAAGAAGAGAAAACGGCGAATTTTCAACACAACACTCTTATTGCCGGTCCCTGGTAAGGAAAAAGTAGATAAATCCAGTTGTTAAAAATATAGAACAAAAATTCCTCTAACACGTGGAGTAGCCAGAATCCATGTTGTGTGGGTTCTTCATACCGGAATATCGATTGACGGCAAAACGTCTGCCTGTCTGTGTGTGTGTGTGTGTGTGTGTGTGTGTGTGCACAATGCTTAAGCATAACTGTTCAGCCGATTATCTCCAAAATTGCTATTCCCCAGTCGTTCTAGCTGATGTCGCGGTCACTGCAATTTGAAACCGAAATTGTGTGTGTGTGTGTGTGTGTGTGGGGGGGTACTTTACATGAAGACCCTGGGACATTTTCAACATTTTCAAAAAAATGGTTCTAAATTTTTTGATTAAGTTTTGTTGTTCAATAGTGCAAAGGACGGTTAAGATAATGGAGCAGGTGTAATTTTTGTTGACATCCCCAATTTTTCGAAAATTGGAAAAAAAATTAAACTTCAAAATTAGAGATAGAGAATTTTGTCTCAGGCAAATTCTGTTGAACAAAATTAGCTCTTCAAACAAGGTCATTTACAAGTTTTTCAATTAAGGAGTAATTTCTGCGTGTTTTGCGAATTAAATTTATGAAAACAATTTTCAAAATTCGCTCCAATTTTTTCTTTAAATGTTCACTTGTCTTATAAGAGACGATAAAAATATGGTGCTAGTCTAAATTTCGGGTGTTTTGAAAATAAAAAAATTAAAACTACAAAATTGACGATGGCAATTTTTGCCTCAGACAAAATCTGTTGTAAAATATATTTTTTTTAAAGTCATGTACATTTTTTTGCAAAAATCAGTAGTTTTGCGATTATCAGTAGTTTATAATTTGCGATTGAAAAATTTTTCTCAAAAACACTCCAACCTTTTTTTTAAATTGTCACATATGTAATAAGGAACGGTAAGAAATATGATGCTAGTCTCGTTTTCGAGTATTGCTCGTTGTTTTCGAAAATTGCCAAAAACTATTCAAAACTTCAATATTGAAGAATAGAAATTTTTGCGTTAGGCAAAGTTCTTTATACAAAATAAGCTCTATAAAATATCATGTACAATTCTTTGAAAAAGAGAACAAGTAGTTTTTGCGTAATTTCTGCTTGAAATTAATGAAATTGAAGCAGGTTTTACACCAACTCTGGGACACAAGAATTGAATGAATGATATGAAAAATAATTTAATTTTAATTATAATTTCCTATTGAAAATGCCAATATTAATTCTACTTTTCCTTTCTCGCTTTTTTACTTTTTACTCAATCTGTATTCTCAAAAAATCTCTATCTTCAATTTTGTGGTTTCGATTTTTTGCAGTTTTTGAGAAAACCGAGTAATACCCGAAAATGGGAGAAGCACCATATCTTTTACCGTTCCTTATAACATATGTGGAGAATGTTTAAAGAAAAAATTGGATCGGTTTTTGAGAGAAAAATTGGGTAAATTTCAAGCGCAAATTACGCAAAACCTTTTTTTTTAAATATTGTGCAGGGTCTTTTTTAAAGTTATTTTTCTACAGCAGATTGTTTGAAGCAAAAATCTCTATCTTCAATTTTGTAGTTTTGATTTTTTTTGCAATTTTCGGAAAAAACTAGCAACACTTGAAAATAGGACCAGTACCATATTTTTTACCGATCTGTATTCCGTTCGTGGCGAAAATTTAAAGAACAAATTAGGTGGGTTTTTTGAGAAAAAAAGTAATTTTACTATATTACTGGCACAAAAACTGCTCACAGTTTCGAAAAGTTGAATATGGCCTTATTTCAAGGCCTGTCTTTAGGAAATAGATTTTATTTAGGAAAAAATCATTCTTCAATATTATAGTTGTAGGAAGACCCCGGAAAAAGTTTGCATTGATGTAATTTTCGAAAAAAGCAGGGATTTCAACGAAAATGAGACCTGCACTATTCTCTTAAGCGCTTGTTATCGTATTCGCTGACGAAGTTTAATCAAAAAAGTTGGTGCCATTTGTTTGAAAATTGTGAAAATGTCCGAAGGGCTTCATGTAAAGTACCCCTAATAGTTAAAATATCGGTTTCAAATTCCAGGAGCCGCGACATCAGCCAGACCTTTTGAGGAATATCACTTTTGGAGAAAATCGGCTGAATGGGTTATCAGTAGAGCTGTGATTAATATGCATTTGCATATTTGTTTCCTCGTGTCAACAAATTGTATACATTTTCAGGCATTTCGAATCAATTGAAGCTATTTTCATTTTGCATATTTTCGTTTATATCACCATAATTGCATATTTGGGCCATATTTGCCTATTTTTGTTGCATATTCACCCCTCATCAGCGAAACGAAGCCCAAGCCTTCCAGTTCCGTCAGCAGCGGAGCGGGCTCTGAAACGCGTTTGGCCAAATTTTCAAGTTTTACGTTATTTGACCATTGTCTTCCAGATTTTATTATAATTGAGAGGAAGTCATATTCTTGTTGCGATACCTGTATATTTTTTTATTTTGTGAAATGTACATTAACTGCATCTCATTATTTTCTTAAGAAATTAGTGTTCTTCAAAATTAAGCCCTTGATTTGACATTTGACGCTTTATATGATTTCTCTATCTCTTTTTTGCCGTAACCATATTTTCCACATTACACTTTTTATTTATTTTGACACTTACACATTACATTACACCCTTTCGCATATTTTCCTTTTTTAATACCATATATAACGGGCATATTTCTGTGTTTTTATTGCATGTAAATCACATCTGGAGTTATCAAGTCCACCGCTGGCGTTGTGTACAGACGGACAGAAAGAAAAACGTTTTGCCATCAATAGATTTTTCGGTATCAACGACGCACAACACATGGATTCTGCCCACACCGTGTGAGAGGATTAATTTCTATAACGGGATTTATCCACTTTTTCGTTTTCAGGGCTCGGCAATAAGAGTTATTGTGTCGGAAACTCGCCTTTTCATGCGCATTACAACACTTTCTCTCCTTACGTTAGTAAGTGCGTGAAAGTTAAAATCTTATTCTTCTTTCACCTCTCTCTGTTGAAAATACTACGTTTCCCCTTGGACGATTTATCCTAGAAACTCTTCTACATCATCCGTCTTAAAAATACTTTTTTGCGAACAAGGTGAATAAGAAAATATTCAAAAACTGTATTACTGTAATTTTGTCATTTTAATATAAATCAGTATGTTCCATTCTGTCATTTAAAATGTCATTTATTTTATACGCATTGTACATTGTGCAACATTGCGTAACTTTGTGCAACAGATTCAGAACACTGTCTGTCCTCCTGAAAGGCAAATTTAGCTGTAATACGTGATGGAGTAGATTTTTTAAGCCGGTCAGTGCAGAAATGAGCCTGAAAGTCTTTGCCACCGCCGGCGCGAGGTGAGGGCGCCGCGCTCTGACAGTTGAAGCAGAGCTGTGCAGATGACAGTTGTGAAGCGCCAGGTGGGGGAGGATGGAGCTGTGCTCGAAGTCCAAGTTCGGCACGTGACCGTGGCCATGGCCCAGACGCGTGAACACTGGAGCGATCAGCAGACCTGCCCTCGCCCGCTGGCGTCCGAATCGTCGAAGCAACTGGTTTCCTCTTCCGCCGCGCCGCGCCGCGGCTTTTCCTGTCCTGGACGTGTGCGGGAGGCCACTTCAGGGCATACGCATTGCGCGCGGTGACGCAATCGGTTGCATGGCGATTCCCGACCTTGAGGGAGAGAATGGAGAGGTAGGAGATTTATCGTGCGCTCTGTGTCTCTGCGAAACAAGACGTTAGGTTTCCTCTTCTTCCTAGAAGTGTGGTTGTTTTGGAGTTCGAATTTCATTCGGAGTAAATATGACCGGATCTCGTGCACAGTGCCTGCCGACGTGACGCGAGGGTCGAAATAAATCTTCCGCGCACTTCGTCGGTACCGGACGCCCGGTAGGGATAGACTTTTTAAAGCTAGTGGTGCTGCAGATGGCACAGACATTTTCGCACTTGTTAATTTTTAATTTGTTTGGTCTGGACTACCTTTGACTACTTCGTGCTCCATTCTCTTGCCAGCTGCAATCTATCGCCGCCCATACTACTTTTTTTGAATATTCTCAATTTTTCGGTTTTTGATTTTTTTGGAAACTTTCTTAATTTATCGGTTTCCTAATAGTAGAACGGAAATGTTATTTTAAGAATATTAATGAACAGTAAAAGCTCATCCTAATGGCAATTTCCTTTGATTTTTTTCTCGGAAAACTGTTTTTAAGAAAATGGTGCTTAAGCGCTACTGTAAATTCAAAATTTGAAGCAAGATTTTCACAGAAAAATCTTAGAGTTTTTGAAAAACTTCATTAGAAGTCATTTGAAACACATTAACGCACAAACTCCATAGTATTTACAAGAAGGCAGGAAATATGCATATTAACGGCTTGAGAGATGTTTCGAAAAATTACGTTTGTGTAATTTAAAAACAAACTAATAAATACCCCGGAATGAACTTCACGTTATGTTGAAGAGTGCAATTAGCACTGTCCCTTTGAAATGTTAAAAGAAAAAATTTGAAGACGTGTTCGAGAAAATGGTAATTAAGCGTTTCTGAAAATGCGAAATCTGGACTAAATTGTACGTAAATAAATAAATTTTCGGCAACTTAAAAGCCAAAATAAAGAAAAGTAAACGATATTATATTTAACTTTGACGTGATTGAAACCATAAATATCAAAAAACTAAACAAGTAAACAACTGGAACGCGAACGTTCTGAGCACAGTTTGATACGGCAACCGAAGCACGTGGCACCGCAGCTGTGGCTGATCCAACAGCCGAACGCATCGCTGTCTACAAGAATTAATAAATTCTAAAGACATTCACCACAATTTGTGGTAAATATATAATGTATTCGAATTATGTTATCAATGTAATTGTTGCTGTAATTTTAAAACAGTTTAGAAATCTTAAGAACGGGGCAATGTTTATTTACCGGAAAAGCCCGTAGGGCCCTGTACTTCCTTCTTAGCCTCGCAGTGGTGGCGGCGGAGGCGGCTCAGCAAGTAGCGGCTCAGTCGTCCGGAAGGCCGAGATCGTTAAGGCAGTATAGTCGTAGCGATCTCGAACTGGAGGATCGCGGGTTTCAGTACTGCATGGCTGTATTTGCTTTCACCCCCTATCACCACCATATCATGCCATCTTCGTAGTTACATAACGTTAAATCCAATAGTGGTGGCTAATGACCTAGACGTTGATGCAACCTTAAATAACCGAACAAGAAGTAGCGGCTCAGGAGCTCCGATGTTTACTGGTCAGCGTCAGCAGACAGAATGCTCTCTGGTATATTATAAGCTATAAGCTTCATACGAAGTGGACGAGTCTCCGCTGTGCTGATACTCGTAAAATTGTTAATTGGGTAACTGCTGCAACTCTGAAATGTGTATGTGTGCAACATTTGCCTTAATACGTTCGTCTTAACCGTAATTAACTGCTCAGAGTGCATCCTGTTATGATCTGATTAATAATTCGACCTAGACGCTCGTGACGGTCGGTTACATGTCAGCAATGCTTCGCGTTCATTCCAGTTTCACGCCACCATTTTAATATCATTGCGATAGTGAAATGCAACGTGGCCCCTATCAATGCAACTCTGTTAATTACTGAAGTGATTTTGCTTGCGGTCACGTGTGAACAAGGTTTCGCGTTCGCGCCAGTTGCACGTAACAATTGTAACGTCTTTGTGTTAGTGTAATGCAGTGTTGCTTCTCTCAATGCAAGTCTGTTAATTATTGAAATTACTTTATTTACGGCCGTGAACTATTATGATGGTCACACTGGCGTGTTGTGTTAATTTCAGCATTATCTGCATTACATGCAATAAGACAATTGTTTATGTGGGTTAGTGATAAGCTAAATTTGTTTCCCTGTAAACAGAGTTTTATTCCCTTTTATGAACAATCATTTACAAAGTCTATTAACATTATTTAATATAATATTATAACATTAACATTATTAACAAAGACTATTTGACCTAAACAAATTGTTAACTTACCTGTAAACAGAGAAACAACAATTAAAGCTGACTAACCGCTTCTCTGTTTACACTTACTTTAATAACTTAAATTTCAATATTTTTCAACAATCGTCCCACTCATTCCCTCTGGCGGTCCTTAGTCTCAACTACGCGTAACCACTCTTAACCACGCGCCAAGGGTGTGAATCTCGACATGTTTAGAATAAAGAAAATATATTTTCTTTGCAGGCAAAACATGTGTTTATTGGCAATATGGTTGGAGACGGAGTCATCTGTGTGCGCGCACAGACCTGCACGCTGAACCCATGCGGGGGCCCCTCACGCTGGCTACGTGTTGTCGAAGGCGTGACGTCACGCTTTGCAGTGTGTACGAGACGTGCACGTCAATGCAGAACAGCTAGTCGGGATGTAACTGTATATCATTAGTTAGGTTTTATCTTTTCAGAACAAATGTGATGTGTGCCTCTCCTCAGAACAAGTGAACTGTGAACGTTTAGTTGTACGACTTCGTACTGTGTGATAATGTCAGCAATCTTCCCTTCACTCCAATTTTATGCACCAAAATGCTTTCAAACTTTAATCATTTTGACAAGAGATGAAGTTATATAATTACAGATTCGTGTATTTATGCCCTTAGTCAAATCATAAGTATTTACTGAATTATTTTGTGTCTTTTCAATTTCCTGAGTAACGGCAATTTTCCCTGTTACTCAATTACAGGAAACGTTATGCACATACCATAAGAGCGCTGGTCCTTAGAAACAAGCTATTCCAAGTAAGATGCTGTGGCTGTGTTAATTATAGATTAACGTACAAAACAGTCCATTGCTAACAAACCAACTACAGCAATGCAATTCATATGGTTTCCCTCAGAATTTAAAAGAATTCCCTGAGTCTCCAAGTCCTAATGCGAACATTCCCTTTTGAAATTCGGCGCGAGCCCTCCCGAGTCGATGTAGCACTCGTAGTGTATTATTAATATCAATTAAAATTGTGTGTTAATTAATTCGTCATTTATAAGAAAGATCGTGGTGCTTATCACAAGCGAAACACACCGAAACTTCCAGCAAACTGAGCACAGAAAAATCTCGAGAAGAAACTGTCGAGAAGAAACGAGACTGAGCGGCGCCGATAGTTGCGATCCTTGACAGAGATCTGCGAATGGTTTCGCAGGCAGACGACGCGGGCGCTCCTCCCAGAGACCGCGAAAGCAAGCCACCGAGGACGCGCATTGCCAGATCGGGCGGAATCAGCTTTTGGGGCTGGAAAGCGACTCTCTCTCGCGGGGCAAAAGTTGATTTCGCGGTACCCGATTCGCATTCGCCGATTAGGGCGGGTTTTCAGATAACGACAAAATTTTCAAAAAACAACCACGACGTTGACACGTTTTAAATATTAAGATATAACTCATTATTACAAAAAGTATAAGATTTTTCATAAATATTATTACTAATTACTCACAAACAAAAAATGAAACTAATCAAACATTTCATAAAGCCACTATCTCAAAAATACCTTGAAACACAATTATTTTGAATGCAAATTCAAATTTCCCGCTAGGAATGTTGATTTTTTTCTTATTTGGCGCATTTAGTTCCATCTAAAGGCGGATGTTTGTACATAGAGGTTGGCAACCCTGGCAAGGACGATCGATGAAATGCGTTTCATCTGTCTCTAAAAACAATACTGTAGCAGTAAGGCTAGTATTATCTTAGGTGTATAGGAGAGAAAACTAGTAGTGTTATAGAATGGAAGACTTTTTCGTAAGAAACCATTACCTTCACTAATCGGAAACTTTTAGCTACAAACAATTTAAAATGAACGCAAAATATAGCGTAACCATTGACTGTGGGCAGTTATTGTTGTTTTCTTAGAATTCTCAGCCACTTACGTTTAAGCGCGTTCTCTTTATTCAATTTAAATATTGACGTAGGTACGAGGCGAATCGCAATATTTTCGCTCTCAACCAAAAAATTACACGCAATAATTTACGTAATAAAACGGTTCGAACTAATGAATTTGAAATAGTCACTACGTAAGTAGTAAACTATGACATTTATACTACACTATATTTTTCTCACAATATATTTACTTTAATCACTTTATTAAATAAAATTTTCTCCAAAACTGATGATGCCGTATTCTTCCCAAACGAAACAAACGCAATTGTTAATTACAAATTCTTGTCAATGTAACCAACGTATACCTGATGCATATTCTTAAGCGAGCGAATGCAAAAAATTCTTAATTGCGGTAATATTTACAAACATGTGACAAAATGCTATCAGACAATATATTTAGAGAATTTTTTAAATTGACGCGATTTTTTACTATTCGTTTTTGTGTAATTAATACTTTTTATTTTGGAAGTGAATACAAAATACCATTTAGATCTTTTTTCGATTTTTCAGGCCCCAAATATCGTGGTCGAAATCCAACTTTCGGAATATGAGAGAATTGAACTCTTTTGTGGTGAATTTCGGGGAAAATTTCCCGTACTTAGTGAAAATAATTGGATCGAACGTTTCCGAAAATTCGCCACGTTTAGTTCCCACATTCTCAAAAACGTAGGGATTTTTCAGAAACCATCAATAGAGATATTTTGAAGCATATGTGTTAATAAACGTGTTGAACAATGCAATACAGCTGTAATGTCAATTTTATCGACGTGAGAGATATTATTAAAATTGTGTCCTTTTTGAATAATTAAACGAATACTGCAAAATGTGTTTTATGATATCATGTAGTACATTTAGCACTATTCGTACAAAAAGTTCGCAGAAAGTTTTTGAAACCATTTTTGAGATTATCTTGTATTATTTTTATTTTTTAATATTGCTCATAATTCAATCGAAATTGTCCGAAATCTATTAAAATATTCGAAAAATGTGCATTATTTTAATGGAAGAACTCTGGAGAATCAATTTTATTTGAAAGGGAAATCACTATTTTCAATTTTGAATTTTTAGGAAAAGCCCGAAAAAATTTAAAACTTTTGAAATTTTCGGAAATTCAGCGTTAACAGTGAAACATGCACCTACGCCACCTTCGTAAGTGTATTTCATTCTATTCTTTCTGGTAATTAAAAAAATCGAGCAATTTTTTTTAAAGTTTTGGAAATATCTGTGGGGCTTCGTGTAAAGTACCAGCAAATTTTAAAGAATGTTTTTCAAAATAGCAAAGCTTCAAATCTTCCTAGATAGACTAGGGAATACTGATTTTGAAAAAAAAATCCTATTTATGGTTTAGGCGCCAGAGAGACACACGGACGTTTAAAAAAAACACACACAGAAAAATACAACACTTTTTCGGTATCTATGGCACACTATACATGAACTCTGACTACATAACGTGCAAGTGGGAGTAACTTAATACATATTAAAACATGATTTTTCCACTTTTTATGTATCGGGGATTCACTCTACGAGTTTTTCTATCCAAAAATTGCTGTGTTTTTTTTGCCGCAGCATTACATAACTTTCTCTACACTACGTTAACACGTAGGTACATGAGGAAGTGAAACACCCCATTCTTCGTATCTCCTTCCTGCAAGGAAGAGATACGCCAGCCGAAGAGTGTTTGCGCCGAGGCCCAAGTTCCCAGCGCCCAACGCGCATGCGCTGAACAAGGTGCGCCGCGGAGCGGCGGAAGGGGGAACCAGTTGATCGCCGCTGCCTGCAGGGGACTGCGCTGTAGTGGGCGAGTGCGGGTCTTCACGTCGCTTCTGTGTTCGCGGGGCCGGGCCGTCGCCACGCGCAAGTGCCGCCTTTCGACCACAGCCACGGAGCACGAGGTGAGGTGAGGTACATATTTATTCTTGAATGAATGCACATAGTTCAGTTACACACACACACACACATACACACACAGATATATGTATATATATACACACACTACATGATATGTTGTCAGAGTTAAAATTAAACTTAAATTTTAATTACAATCATTGCTAACTTCCCATGAATAGGAAACTTCATGCATCTAAGGGATTAATTCATCTCTGAGAATATGCTGAGGAATGAATCTAATGCATACATATATTTTATCCTAGTTGGAAACTGGTAGGTGTGGGCTAAATCGTAATGGGATGCTTGGGTTATTTTTGGAGAAGTTAGATAGGAGGGCAATATGGAGAACTATTGGGGGTAAATTGAATTTTTTGTGGAGATAAACCGGGGGGCTTGAGTGGCCAGTCTGTGGGAATGGTTTTGAAAGATCTGTAATTTGTTGATATTGGGTTTAGAGGCGTTAATCCAGATGGGACATGCATAAATCATTAGAGGTGTGAATACTGTTTTAAAAAGGGTGGTGACAATTTTTAATGACAGTTGACTATTGAAGTTTAGAAGTTGTTTCTGTTGAATTATTACTTTCCCGTAAACATACGTATATACGAAGTAAAATACGTAGTAAAGGGGAAATTATGTAACGCTGCGCAAAAAACGGAGGATTTTTGGTAGAAAAATAAATTATTTCGGGCCCTGATAACGAAAAAGTACTAAATTAAGAAGAAAAATCCTCTAAAACTTGGTGTAGCCAGAAACTCTGGTTTGTGTGTCTTTGATACCGAAAAACCAATTGACAGCAAGACGTTGGCCTGCCTGAGTCTGCTTTTCCTAGTGCCTTCCTTAATTGTGTTTTCATTTCCCTGAGATTGTCCAATAGTTCTTAATATTGTTAATTATTCATGTCATTATTAAATTGAGCTTGTTATTATTGTGGTAATTACGTATTGATGCAAATGAGTGTACGCTCAGTTGTACATCAATTTTCCAAATGTTAAATATTTTATTGTTCTCTCTTCTCATTTCTCACAAAATTGAGAAGTATTTCGTTTCCTGGACTTAAATCCAGAATATTTATTTCAATCTTACATTTCATGAATATTTTACATTTCAGACATCAAACTTCAAGTGACAACTGCCTAGGTCACAAGAAAGAATAAAACATGGTAAGTCAACACCTTCTAGGCTATGCGCAGTACAAAGAAATATGTGTACATTATAACTAAGGATTTAACAGATTTTCATGGAAGTACATAGTTTTACAGGAACAAGATACCGTCATTCAGTAATATTTTTTTTTTGATTTTACAAGACATGTTGAATGGATTAAAACGATTTTTATTTAAGCATTTTTAAATATTGTGGTATAAATGCATATTTCTACATGTTATGCCTATTAATATATATTTCGTTACATTTTAATATATTAATTCGTTGAAAAGGAATATTTCAGGCATGATTTCTCAATACATGTTGTAATAATCTTTCTTACCAAGCAATGTAATTCTTCTACGCTTCTATGACCACCAAACCTTTCCCGTATGTTGTAAAACGTACCCACTTCTTGAAACCCGCGTACTCGGAATAAAAAATGAGCGGCCTACGTGAGTGCTCGCTGTTGTTTCATAGACCAATTGCGTAACTCAATCAAAAACTATTTTTAGTTAGTTGTCAAATCGGAATCCCCCCTCCAGGTGCCATCATTGACCCCACGGTACTTCTATTCACTTGAGCAGCAGCTCCTTGTAAACATTGTATATAGGACGAACGTGTTTTTATATGTTGAAAGAAAGTAGTAAACAATTACTTCTGTAGAGGTAGAACTTTTTTCAATTTTTCTGTATCCATGTTAAGATCCTATCGGCGACATTCCGTGCTCGTAAAATGCTTGTACAGAGGAATTTTAAACATTTTTACGTTCTCTATTTTTTCTTACATATATTGTAAGAAAATAAATGCATATAAATACATTATATGTTTATATATTGTAATATTCATAACTAATGTTGCACTCAACTAGCCCCACGTTGGGACCAGCCAAATGTAATATTCATAAGACTGCTCGGGGGAGGGCGCCAGGTTCAGCTCCTGAAATGTAACTGAATGGAAGAGTTGGGAGGTCAAGAATGAGCAATTGAGTCATTTGTGACAAACAACTGTTTATTCCTGGCACCAAAAGCTACCAGGTAAATTACAATGTCGCAATGGGCGACGCAAGTTTCTTTACTAAAACTACTCTGTGAATTAATTACAAGTGGTTAATTCTGCTGGGCCTGAGCGCGGCCACTTGCAGTTTTTCGCTGTTATAATTGTTCAGTGAGACGGCAACGTCTCATAGTTTTCACCAATGGCCGCTGGTCTTCGTGGGCAGGCCGAGGCGGCAGCCTCAAAGCAGAGGCGGCGGCGGCTCCGGGTTGCTGGTCTTCTGCGGCGCGTCTTCTCTCGCTCAGGTAGCGGCGATTCCAGATTGTCAGCTCGAACAGGCTCAGAGGAGGCGAGTGGCCACGGGCGTTGACGTTGCGAAAAGGGCTGTCACTTAGCCCGGGACGAGAGGCGGCAAGGCTGGCGGGCCGAAGCGAGAAAACGGCGCGGGATCCGGTAATTTCCCGCCCGAGTTTTCTCCGCAACAATTTACGAGTCGCGTCCTGACTGATTCGGCTCTGGGAAAGTCTTTTCCCAAACTCGCGTCCCGATCGTGAATGACTGAATAATTAGGCACATCCAGCTACCAAGAAGTATCTTGGAACTCTCCCGTAATAACAAAACTTTGTAAGTCTCTCTCGAAGAAATCTTACAAGGTAAAGTCTCCGAAGAAATTTTACAAGTGCCCGAAGAAATTTTAACAAGTAAGTGTCTCGAATAAATTTGACAAGTCTAGCCTGAAGAAATTTTAACAAGTAAATCCGAAGAAATTTTAACAAGTGTCCGAAGAAATTTTAACAAGTGTTTTTCTTCCCACTGTGCATCGCGTTTATAATAGAGCTACGTTTCCCCTTCCCAAAATGTTCCTGACACCAAATTTCTCCCTTCCCTCATGGCGAAGCTTCCCATTGGCCGAGGGTGGCTGCGTCGCAGAAATCTGATTAACCATTCTCGTGTCGATTTTTCTGTATTTTTCCGTCAATGTTCTCTGTCTGTCGCTGGTTTCGCTCTCTCGCTCGCTTCCCTTTGACAGTTGTTCCAGAAGCTGATCGCAGCTGTCCTGGACACGTGCGCGCGTAAAGGCGCATTTCACGGGTTCCCGACGGCCGGCAGGGGCTAATCGACACCCTACTGTGTTTAGAGAGAAACAGCTCCCGCGAGGCTTCTGGCGCCCGGACGCGTGCCAGAACGCGTGCCAGAACGAATGTGGGGAGTTAGCATTGTTCGGAAGAGGCCGAGAAAGGTTTCACTCACGACGTGTCGTAAATGTGTCGTCGTGGTCTTTAATTGACACCCGGCCGACTCCTCGTTCGGGGTGCGGCGCGGTCCGGTCGCGCGGCAGCAGAAAGAACGCGAGGGTGGCGCTTTTTCGGCGAGAGGGCCGGCGAACGGCTCCGAAAACTAGAATGTCTATTTATGAGGGGCCCATAAAACGGGGTTGCCTCTGGAAAAAAGGCTCGCGCGCGGTCGGGTGAGGCCGGCGGCGTGACGAAAGAACCCTCCGCGGCGGTGGCCGCGTCCCTTTGACCCACTTACTTCTCGACGCGAGCTATTTCCAGATGCAGAAATTCATTTGTTATTGGCGATGCCATAATAAAATTATATTTAATTAATCGATGACGCCACAATATTTATTTATATATATTTATATATTTATTTGTATATATATTTATATATTGTGACGTACCTGGTTTGCGGTATTTTTCACTACATTTAATTTTTAGAAAGGACAGGTGTCTTGGTTCGTGAATGGGTCTCGTAACATGTCTCGTGACAAGAACATTGGAAAAACTCAATTATAATTTTCTTTAAACAAGCAAGCAATTTATTACCGAAATCACACATTTTGTACATCAATTTCAATCTAATTACTCCCTGTTTTGGTACCCAAAACTATACACCTGATCTTAGATCTTACAATACCTTGAATACCAAAAATAGTTCGTTTCTTCTCGGATATTTCCCAACGGCTGCGACGATCGGCGGCCTTCGGCGCGACTCGGCGCCCTTCGGACGGTTGACTGCGTGGACGCCCGTGGCACCGGCCCTCTGCGGCGGTTACACGATACCCCAGCTTCAACTCCGACCGTTGCACGTGTCTTTCAAATCGAGCAGGCACTACTTCTATATTACTGTCCACCTATCCCTTGCAGTTTATCTCGATGCTTTCTTGCGGCGCCATCCACCAGTTCTCCTTCGCTTTCCTTTTTACAGTGACGCAGGCACGTGGCCACTACCCATGCCGTCACCAGACACGCGGCTTACAGTTCTTCCCTTTTTCATCACTGTTCCTGACACCAATTCCACGATCACCAGCTTGCGCTATTTAACGTTTGCCACTGTCACACTTAACTCACTTCTTGATAGCTTCCCTTACATGATTTAACTTCATTTTGTCCTTTTTTTACCGCGCGCACCAACATCGCTCCGCTCTCCTTCGAGTTCTGTTCCACACTGCTCCTGCCGTCGTCTCGCCCGGTCTCGCCGCCTTCTCGCGCCTGACCCGTTCCCTTGTCACGTCCGTTACTCGCCGCCGTTGCCGCGCAATTCGAAATAGGCATAATTGGAAGAAAGTGCCCTGCGTTTCGAAGTAATTAGAGAAACGCTCCGCGTTTCAATATATGCCCACACACATATGACCTTTTTTATTATAATAAATTCCATTCTGTAACTTAAACTTGTCGATGCGAGATTGTTAGCGTTTCTCTACTTCCGTGTCTTCTGGGAGTGGAATGGATAGGGGATTGCTTGTTCAATGAAACAATTGGCATGTGTGCCAGTTCAATGAAACAATTAAATGTTTAATACAACATATAATTTACATTGGATGAGAATGATGATTATTAAATTGAATGAGAATGATGATGAATATGATAATGCATATGACGTGATGAACGGTCACAAAATATTTACAATTTCAATTCGAGATTTTGCGTCTTATTAATTTGTCCAAGGTATTACAAGCAATCACCCACAACAAATAGCGTGCCGTCGTGTTGTCTTCTTAGGAGCCGACTTCGTTTATTTTTGAAAGTCTTACTAACGTCATTTCAGTGAGCGGGAAGGAGCGGGCGGCGACGCACACAGCTCCTTGTGTTGCATTGGTTGCGTCCTCGCGGCGCAGCTGTGCGCCAGACGATTGATAGATTTCTTTAGTGATTCCGGGCACGTCAACTACTGGGGTCTTTAGTACCGAAAGTGTAGTGCATGTTTTGCTCGAGAAGTGCAGTGCTTTCCATCGCTGTATGGCGAGACCTAAGCAGGCTAGCGGGGTTTCCCCAACAAGGTATCTCCCACTAGCGGGGTATCACCCCAGACGGGACTATCTCTAGGCTCTCGATCGGTCTTCCGGCATGTGTGTTTGTGTCGCGCGTGTTGGTGTAAGTGTGTAAGGAGAGAAGATAGCAGGAAGAGGTAGAAAAGATCGCGCGCGGTCCGTGGCCCGTTTGGTAGGGATCTGCTCTGGCTTTCGCCTAGTGATGTTCTGAGAAACAGAAAACTACCGATGAGCGCAGCTTGCTGCTAGAATTCTCCACCAGACAGCGACTGAATGCGACTTTGCAGCAACGCTAGTGTCGAAAATCCTGCACACCATTGGAACTCGAACGTAGGACCTCCCGATCAGAGGGGCTGCAGTGGCATCAGTTGGTGCTCTGAGCCATCTCTCCTGGTGGATGCAGGTAGCCCCACGAGGCCACACGCGGCCACTGCTGACGTCGGCGGTGCAGGATCGGGGATCGATTGCTGCCGACGACTACTCTTTGAATTCAAGCCAAGAAGCTTTTTGGGCAATAACTTGGCTTGGCTGGAGTTCGTCATCAGCACGGTCGGAACGGCCTTTGCGCCGTTTCAGTTGAGATGTAATATGATGCTTGTGCAGGGTCATGAATGCGTCTAATTTAATTATGTTGATTCAAAATGATCCCGAATTGTATAGCGAGCGTGATATTAAGTTTTATTTAATGTATTACCTTGTTAGAAAGCGAAATTTAATTGGTTTACTAAACCATCTGAAACGGGGAGTAACATTTGCCATATTTAAATTTCTAGATATTTTTGGGAAGCTGTACAGAAAGATAAAACTTGGCTCGGTGAATATATTATGCCATGTTTCGGAATGATTCATTAGTTCATTAATCAATGTAATTTTTTGTTTGTGTCTCGCGAAAAACAAAGTGTCAACTATTTGCGTAAGTTTTTAAATAAAGTAATGCAATTATGAGTCCGTCCCTTAGTTCAGTTTCACTGTGTTACAAACACATTTCTTTGTCTTGTATTTTTTTAAATTCCCAATGAAGCTTCAAATTTATCGTGAGACATTCTGAAGAACTGAAATAATTTCCCATCTTCCACCAGGTCGAGATATAATATGCGTTTGTCGTGGACGTGGGGTCGATGACGGTATTAAATTCTATAAAAAATGAGGCGAGCAAATGTACTTCGGAAGCCACATGGAAAGCATGCCAGATGCGAACGTCCGGTGGAATAGTCCGAGACCTGCTCCAGCTATCCCCGAGCGCGCGCCGTGCACACCGCGTCAGCTCGGCCGATACGCAGCCAGCGACCGCTCCCCACGTGGGGAAGGCTTGTGGTAGGGTAAAGCGCTGAGCGAGGCGATGGGCAGGCACGCAGAGATTAGGCACATCGATGTTGATGTTTTCAAAACATCGATGTACTAACACCGATGTTTTAAGCATCGATGTACTAACACCGATGTATTAAGCATCGATGTACTAACACCGATGTTTTAAGCATCGATGTACTAACACCGATGTTTTAAGCATCGATGTACTAACACCGATGTTTTAAGCATCGATTTATTAACACCGATGTTTTAAACATTGATGTTTTAAACATCGATGTATTAACCCCGAAGTTTTTTAACGTCGATGTTTTATGTGAATGAAAAATTCGCATGATCACAAAGCAGTAAAAGTTAAAATACGATAATAACTGATGGTGATGATTCATGTGTTGGAACCGAAGGAACGCTGTTTGTACTACCTTCACTGACCAAACTTTGTTGCCCGAGATGACCTCCATGCACTTGGATTTCCTCTTCTTCGTATTCATTTCGCACATTGAGATTTCAACAAATACTCTTTGGGTGTAGGGTCTGCCCCTTCTCCTCGTATCCTTATTCGGCGAATTAATAATCACGAATGCTGTCAAGTTAAATTTTGATGCACAGGAATTTAATGTTAGAGGTTACTATTCTAGAACTACTATTGAAACAGATACAGTGGGTTACATTAATATTCGGACAGCCACAAATACTGAAGGCGTTTCTTGTTTGATTGTAATTTTTGGTTACGTGTAAGGTAATGCAAAAGAACTATATTATTAGTAAACACAATAATACAAAAAAATATTTCTCATACACAACATATGTTTCATAAACACGGATTTATGTGTGAATATACAAGAATACAAAGTCACATTAATATTCGGACACAAAATGAAAAATTTCCCATTACCCCCCCTCCCTCTCCTAGATAGCGCGATAAGCGTACCATCGCCAACGCAGGACTAACGAAACCATGCAGTCAGTCGCTGTAAATACTTCCGCGTGGAAACCTCCTCCACCTCTGGCAATGGGGCGCAAGTAAAGAACTCGACGTTCGAGCAGAGGCAGCGTGTGGTTTTCTCCCACGCTAAGGGACTCTCCTGCAGGGAGATCGCAAATCTTTTGCTCATGAGCAAGAGCAGGGTGTACGGTATCCTTAAGAGATTGAATCTAAAATACAACACGGACAACGTAAGAAGATCCGTGAAAGAGAGCAGCGTGCAATTTGGAGGAGAGTACGAGAAAATCCGAAGGTGAGGGCCGTGCAGCTGGCAGCGGAACTGCGCGAAGCGTCAGGGACATCTGTGCACCTCGAAACAGCGCGCGGAGTAATTAGGAGCGCCGGAGATCACGGCAGAACGTCCAGGAAAAAACCATTTATCGGTGCTGGGAATAGAGCTGATCGACTTCAGTTTGCAAAAGAATATGTGACGAAAGCAGAGGAGAGATGGCGTGAGGTAATTTTAGTAGATGAGAAGAAGTTTAATATTTTTGGCAGGGATAGTAGGAAAATGATATACAGAATTTACAGAATCAATACAGAATTTAATCCTAAAAACGTAGTGCCAACTGTGAAACACAGAAGTGGACACACAATGGTGTGGGGCTGCATATTAGCTGCTGGTGTGGGAGAGCTGGTATTTATTAAAGACACAATGGACAAACGTCAGTATTTTAACATACTGAAAGAGAATTTACACAAATTTACAGAAATCAGTTGACACACTGGGCATCAGTAACTCGTTTAAATTTTATCAAGATGAGGATCCGGAACATAAATCATATTTAGTGCGGGAATGATTGTTGTATAATTGTCCAATAGTGCTGGAAACGCCGCCTCAGTCCTCTGACCTCAATCCAATCGAGAGTTTAGTGAATTAGTGAATTTAGTGGGAATGTACAGTCACGAGAATCCCAATTACGCCATAGTCTCGTCTGCAAGGGAGAAACAAGAAAGAAAGGGCACAAATAAGACAACAATACCTGGACAAGATTATTTGTTTAATGCTAAAGTGATTACAGCAAGTCATTGACAACAATGGTTTTCATACAATGTATTAATTTTGTTTTCGTCTATTTATTTATTTATTTATTCATTTTTTTATGTTTCATTTTACTTGTCTGTGTATTACTGTGGCTAACTAATTCAAAACAATTTAATTCCTTTTTTTTATTGAATGTTTCAACTACATTCGGCATTTTTGTTTTGTTTATACTGTTATCCGTTAATAAAGAAACAATTATGTTTCACTTTCTTTCTAAAACTTTCTTTCCTACAATCGAAGAACCTACGATTTCGGGAGTATCCCTGGGTGTCCGAATATTAAAGGGAGCAACTGTAGATGACACACAGAATTGCATTTTCAACATTGATGTTTCCTACCATCTATTTTTTTATCGGTGTCGCATCACTGGCAGAGATCGGGGACATGGACGAGGGTGGACAGTGAGACGAGATTTGAGGGGAGGCGAGACCTATGCAGGGAAACCATGGTGAGGGCTGTCGGTATGGTGAGTTAGCGCGAAGACGAGCAAGACTAGTGTCTCCCCCATGCAAATCTTCGAGATCAATTCAGTCTTGTGCTGAAAGGGATCAAAGTAAGCGAAAAGTTAATCTAAAGATCCAGAGTATATAATGTGCAGATCCAGAGATAATAGTCAGAGTGCCAGAATAGAGGAAAGATGTCCTCTTTAATTCAACAACATGCCCCTCGGGACGTTCTTGTGGGTGTTTCACGACCCGACCTCTCACAGCCAAGAGACCCGACCTCTCACAGCCAAGAGAGTCGGGGGCCGGGAGAGAGAAGGTCACTAAAGAAGAAGCAGTGGTCTGAAAGTGAAGGCCCTAGAGAGTTCCAGTTGATGCAGAAGATTGAAGTACGAATATGACATCTGAAATTGCCCTTTTGTCGTTCTGTTGATGAACCCAACAGGTTTGCTACTTGTCTTAAATTATGAAGATGTCGCGCACAACACGAGACACGGAGCGAAGTGCCCGTGCTGTCCCGTTCTAGTGCGCGCGACCCTCACATCTGCAGTCCGTCCGGTCCCGTCCTCCCGTGCCGCATCTATTGAGTGCGCGCGTAGCTTTAATGCACATTAAAAATAAATTTAAAGAAATGTACGTAAGCAGACGGTATCGTTGAAAAACGGCGTACGGAGCTTCATGAATAGCGACGCCAGAAAGCCGAAACAGGCGAATTAGACTTGAGCGTGGGGACAGCTCAAGGCAAGGCGCGTCTTGGCTTAAAGGCACGCGTATAAATTACCTTGTCGATCAATGCTTGCGAACGATCCGAATGGGGTTAACCTTTGAGCGATCGCGCGGGCGGTTTAATGCCCAGTTGTAACCATAGGCGGGGCATGGTATTGTTGGAGTGTATTTGGGCTAGTCCCTCAGTTAACTAACAAATCGAGTGTGTTAGGAGTTGATATTTGTGGAGTCCAGATGTTATACTGCTGTTAATGGTCTACTTTAACGCTCTTTGGGTTCAGTCGTTGTTCGGCCCCAGAAGAAATTGCAAATGGGCGAGTACGAAGTGACTATACGTTCAACACTTTTTGTTCAAATTGTCCTGCTAGTCTCGCTGCCTCGTTAACATATAATTGAGGAATAAAAGCGTAATCCGTCACAAACTTACAATATTTGTCCAGCAGATATTTTTAGTTTGAATCGAATACTATTTTACTTCTTGGATCTTATACTATTTTTATGGACAAACTCTATTAGAATTCTTTGAAAAGATAGCGAATTATTTATTTAATTTCGCAACAGATAACAAAATCCTGTTACAGCATTAGGGGTTATGAGAAAGTCTTCTCTACTTTTGCACGAGTGCAATTAATTAAAGTTTAACCCAGGCGTGACACAAATTAGACAGGTGTATACATTTACCTCAATTTCTTTCCAGAATTTTACTTATGGAAATGTTTTTACAAACGAATTTAAGTGAACTACGTAACGTGTTTAAGAAAATAATTTACTACATATGTACAAAGAAGATTTATCCACTCTTTCGTAACCACATTTTACCAATAAGATTTCTTGTTGAAAGTTCCGTTTTCTGGTGCCCGATTACTTGTTACGAAGTAATGGCGGAAAAGTAAAAACACGAGGGCAAATGAACCGGTAAGCGGATCACATTGTGCGATTGCGAAATGATATTGTAGACCTAAATTCTTTTATGCGGCTTCACTTTGGCTCTCATACCTGGTATTGGAAAAACTAGAGGTGTCATGGTAAATATGATATTTTTCTCGTGATGTAAGGTGAATGTTTGCACAGACGTACCATTTGAAAACAAGTGTTTACCTTTGAGAGCACTGAAAAAAGCAACAATAATATTTGCACGTGTTTTAATATTATTAACTTATTTAATAAACGTAACTTCTTAATAATTATCTCAAATAAAATTAGGTAATATTTTTTATAGTAGAATTATAAGTAGGAATTTAAAAAAATATTCCCATGAAATTGATTTGTTGCACTTACTGTGACCAAGATTTCTGCTACCAGTAATGTTTTGTTCGATGCATATATCTCGACATAGTTCGATGAGATTTGGAAACTTTCTTTACATCGTAACACAAAATATTAAACATTTTAATTAGGCTTAATGTGTGTGTTTTCTGTATACAGCGGCCTGACATCAGAATTCTGGAAGTTCGGTCGGATGTGCATCACCGCTACGCTCGCACTGAAGTCTACAGCGTGGTGGTCAACCCGGCCGAAGAGTCGCAGGAGGTGATTTTCAAGACAGTGCTGCCAGATGAAGCATTCGTCTCAAGTTTCGCAATGTGAGTTTTTGTCAGTGCAACCTCGAGGTGCTTTTTGAATCAGCGCCTGTTATATCTTCTATCTTGATGATCTCCTTATTCGTTTTGGAATAGTCACTTCCGATTGACGACCCACTGTCTGCCCCACTGCTTAGAGGTTGCTTACTAACCTATTTGGTGCCACCAATGGCCAAGTCAAGGTACGATACATTAGGGTGTCCTTTATTTCCCGACTTCGAAATTTTTGAACGCTTACTCTCCAGTTTTGTTCGAATGGCCTTAAAACATGCCTACACAAAATGTCGAGATGGGAGCATTCTAACCCGTGCCAACTTGAGCGCGAACTTGCATGACGGACAAGTCTAGACCTACCTCCAACCGCTGAGTCAGATGCCGGATTGACAGTTCATGAACCTTAATCGATCTAGTCACACGTATTTACAGGTCGCTAATTTAACATAATATCATATGTTAGTATCATATGCAGTGCCGATGAATGTGTGTTTTAATAGGAGATAGTATTATTTATTAATATAAAACACCAAATAACTGGACACAATTTACCATCAAATAAAAAAAATGCTTGAAGTTTTATTTTATAACATACTGGAAGTAAAATTAACAGTTAGTGCAAGTTCTGAACTTGTGATTCGTGAGTGCATGATATTTTGGAAGAAAACTAAAATTCTGACAAAAGCTAATCAGCATTATCCGCAAAAACTTGTTTTACTTTAATTCAGAGAGGAGAAAATTACAAAATCACGCAAGCAAATGTGAAGCTAATTATTGAAGAGGAGATTAGAAATAATTTGAACAATCTATTTGATATGACACATCCGAATGATTTACAAATGTTTATTTTGAAAGAAGAGAGGATGTTTTTACTTCGGTAGAGAGGACCACGACGTAAAAGCTATCTTGCAGGAGTAGACCGAAATCTCGCGAATAAAGAAGAAAAGGCGAGAGAAAGAGCATTACAAGAAGAGAAAAGAAAGAGAAACAACAGAGTGAGCGTCAATATTAGTGAATTCAGACGAAACCGATGTTAGTGAATTTTTAGGAGAGATTTTCGAGAGTACATCAATACAGAATGCTGCAAGTTGTGGCACCAACCATTTCAATTTTCCTAAAACGGTTTGGAAAACGTGTTAGCTGAGTATAATAATTCTGTATTCATCCTTCAGGCGATTGAGGCACTTGGTCGCAATACCCGAAGAACTCTCTATTAACAAATTTATTTTTCGAATCAGACACAAGAGAAGGGAACATTATAAACAATTAAAACTGAATTTAAGAGTAAATTATCTGAAATTCTTAATGTTCGTTGGGATGGTAAACTATTGACTGCATTAAATATCAGAGACCACCACTTTTACTTTTTACATTTGGAGACAAAGCTCATCGGGTTTTTAGAACTACGGAATACTTTTAGTAAAGAGCACAGTAACGATGTTTGGAATGTGTTAACTCGTCGAAGCCAATATACAAATTCGTTATTCTGATAGAACTGCATCATTCTTGAATAAAATTTGGATAGGGAATTGTTGTTCTTTCCATGCCGTCATCACATATAGAAACCTATTTTGGAACGCGAGTTTGAATGTAAAGTACGTGAAGTAATTCTTAAAAATGTCTATTGATTGCAACTGTTTATGTCAAACCGTGGCTTCAGTGCAGTGAAGCTGTAAAAGCTACTTATTGAGATATCGGCTTTTTAAAAGTTCCAAAATCTCTTGAAAAGACAGATTACACAATTTCAGAAGCAGCCCTAAAAATTACTGAATGTGGTATTTATTAGAAGAATTGTCTGTCGTATCATACTTTGATGATGATGTGATGAGTGATACGTTCGTTTTTGTGAATGGAGTACAAATTGGTGGGCACAATTGTATCCCGATGACCGTTCTTTAATTATTAATTTGTTAATTTACAACACATCTTCTAACTGAATTTAATCTTCATTTCATTGAAAACAATAGCCGACTTTGTGTCAACCAAAAGCAGATATGTTCTCTTGCCTGAAGATGGATACTTGTTTTATTCTTGAATGTTCTTCGGCATGGAAAAGCAACTTTTCATAATCAGAAGCTCAAAGATTATATATAAAGTTAAAAGCTGTGAATAACAGTGCTGAAAGGGCTGTAAAATTAATGCAAAATTTTCATGAACCACTGACAAGATGAAGAGCGAAATCAATTTGTGTTATGTTGTTAAAGATCATGGTTCATTGGTTCACTGTACCTATACACACGTTGCAAGAAAGAAACATTGAAAAAAAGTACCCACAACGAAAGTAAAAACCATAACGCAGTCTAAAGAGTGAAAAAGAATTAAATCGTAATACAAAATTGTATATTAATCATGTAGCAGTAGTTTTAGTAGCACGGACTTAACACTGCAAAGCCAATTACCCCAACATTCAATTTTTGCGTTCAAGTCGGCACAGGTTAATATCGGTTTATTGCGATGAAATTTAATTTTCAGTTAATTTGACCCAATGGAAAATATTTAGGAGGCGAGCCTAAAGTTTAGGAAAACATTATTTGCAATATAAGGGTCACCATAATGATACATTAGTACATTGAGCTACGCAGCCATCTTAAAACTGAAGGATCAAATGGGCGTTGTAATATTGGTGAACCATGCACTCAGTGCTGTAAAGTGTATTTCTGTCTTGTTTGGGCGAGGTATGTCCATGGCATTATATACCTAGTTGTCGATCAATGCCATGTCCTAGTCACAGATGCCGAATTTTTAGTAGTCATGCTGCGACCTTCCTCAGGGCGAAGGACGTTTGGACTGAGGTTGCAGCATGACGGCCGAAACCTTAGCATCTGTGCATATGGCGCGGTGCCTCCCGGACCGCCAAGGAAGTACAGACTCCGGCGGAGCGGTTTCACACCGCCAAGGCTCTTTGTGTGCAGAGAACGAGGGCCATCAATTCCGCTAAATCAGGCAGAAGCCAGGCCCTGCCACGGCGGTTCTTGTTTCATGATTAAATACTAAAAAAAGAAAATGGAATTATATTGAAAAAATAGTACGACTGATGCACAATGAGCACTAAATTACAGAGCATGAGAAGAATAACTGAATGGCACTTTGAAGGTTTATCTGTTAACAAGGCAGAACGGCGCTCCAGCCAGAAATACTTCCGGACGGAAGCACAGAGCGAAGATCAAATAACATTTTTACCACTGACAACGTAGGCATTTATCAATTGTAATCCATTTTCATACACATTCCATAGTGCTTGCAGATAGAATTGAAGTCAGTATGTTCGCGTTGAGTGTTGAGGGCGTCGACGTGTGCCGCAGCACCGTGGGCGGGCGCGTGTACCCGGCGCGCGTCGAGGGCCGCGAGGAGGCGCGAGCGGAGTACCAGGAGGCGGTGCGCGCGGGGCGCACGGCGGCGCACGTGCAGCTGAGCGCACGCCACGCCAACCTCTTCACGGTGGCGCTGCACGTGGCGGCGCGCGACAAGGCCGCCTTCACCCTCACCTACGAGCAGCTGCTGGCGCGCGAGCACGGCCGCTACCGCCTGCGCCTCCTGCTCGACCCGGGCCAGGTGAGTTCCGCTCCCGCCCCGCTCCCGCCCCGCCGCGCCCCCGCGCCACCCACTCGCCCGCTGCGCTCCGCCCTGCCCCGCCCCGTCCCGCACCCAGCCCAGCCCAGCCCACCCCACCCCACCCCGCCCCGCCTAGCTCCCGCCCCGCTCCCGCCCCTCCCCGCCCCCTCCACCCCCGCTACGCGCCGCCCCTCGCTCCGCCCCGGCCCGACCATTAAGCCTGGCTCGCCCCGCCACTCCCCGCCCCCGTCGCCAAGCCCATTCTCCTCGCCCCCACCCCGCCCCCTCGCCCGCATCACGCTCACTAAACCAGCGACTGGCGGCCGTAGGTGGTGCAGCGGCTGCTGGTGGAGGCGCGCATCCGGGACTCGGCCCCTCTGGCGCTGGTGCGCGTGGCCAAGCTGCGGGCGGCGGACAGCGAAGTGGACGACGCCGCGGAGGCGCCCGACGACCCGCTGGCCACGGTGAGGGAGGCGAGTGCTCAGGGCTGACTGGTGCCGTGTGTGGTGGGAGAGGATGTGCAGGGAGTGACTCTGTTGGTGCAGGTGAAGCGGTTGGCGCCGGGGGAAGCGTTGGTGCGGTGGGAGCCAGACGAGGACGCCCAGCGCCAGTTGGCGTCAGGCGAAGGGCTACAGGGACTGCTCGAGGTGAGTCCAATGCACTGCTTCAATAAACACCTTTCGGAGGTTTGCACCCTTCTTACCAAGTACGTATATCGGGTTGGAATTTCTTTCTTTGGAGTGAGGGAATAAGAACTCCTGCTTTCTGTGTAACCATCATTTGCGTCCACCAGGTGCAGTACGATGTGGATCACAGCACCGCCTCGCAGTTGCTGGTGGCTGACGGAGGATATTTCGTTCATTTCTTCTCTCTTCCCGATGACGAACTGCCGCCCATGCCGAAACATGCGGTTTTTCTGCTGGATGTCAGCAGTTCTATGAAAGGGCGCAAGATAGAGCAGGTCAGAGTAACATCACCATTTACAATTTAAATCAACACTAAAGACTGTAACGTCAATTCCATGCTTCTTTGTTATATAGGGATCCATTCCACAAACGCGCGTTTCAGAAAACGTTTTCATCCGTACTTCAGATTTGTATACTCTTTTGCTTGAAATAATCTTTTTAATTATGTAATCTAATTTGATTAAAAAGTATTGAATATTCTAATACATTTCCAAACGTGGAAAGGTCATATGCGTACCTTGAAATACTGGGTAAAGTGAGTTGTTATGTTTTCCACAAAAAACCTTCCCAAGAGAATTGCTTCTACGAGTTTCAAGTTTGCTACTGTTTCATCTCGCAAACACCGTGCTTTTTCCAGGTGAGGGACGCGATGACAGCGATCCTGTCGGAGCTTCGCGAGAGCGACACCTTTTCGCTGCTGACGTTTTCTACGCATACGTACGTGTGGGTGCCTGGGAGAGGGTTTGTATCGGCGGCCGAGACACTTGGCAACTCTGTGGTGGTCGCCAGCCCAGAGATGGTCGCCCAGGCACAGGAAGCAATACGCCACTTACAGGATCAACAATGTAGGTTGACAAAGAAACTCAGTTTGTCCGTCAGAACCACCTGAGCGGTGAGATACATTTAGAACAGAATGATGAGTTATTTAAAAAGAGAGTGAACCAAGTAAATATTTATTCTATCGACCGTCTGTTACTTAATTTTTAGGATTCACCAATACAATAAAATTCATAGCGGTTCATGACTTTCTAACCTTTATATTCTTCTGTAAGGTGCAGTATTGTTTGAGAGATAATGTAATATATGATGGGTGTAATCGTAATGACTTCCCAGTGTGTATCTCAATAGCGCGAGGTAGAGATCTTTAAGTGTGTCCTGGCGTCGACGCCACGGCTGTGTGCAGTTACGTACCTGTTCGACGCGCTGCAAGCGGCGTACGCAGCGGTGCGCGCCGGCCGCCAGCGGGAGGGAGGTCGCCAGCCGCTCGTCCTCCTCCTGACGGACGGGCAGCCCAACGGCCCCCGCTGCGGCCGCGACGAGTTGCTGCGCGCCGTCACGGCGGCCTCCGCCGACCCCGCCGCCTGCGCGCCGCTCTACAGCCTGGCGTTCGGCCGCGACGCCGACTGGGGCCTCCTGAAGCAGCTGTCGCTGCGCGGCAAGGGCTTCGCGCGCAGGATCTACGAGGCGGCGGACGCGGCGCTGCAGCTGCGCAACTTCTACCGGCGCGTGGCGTCGCCGCTGCTGGCGGACGTCTCCTTCCACTACGCCGACGACCAGGTGAGCGCCGCGCGCGACGCCGCGGCGGAGCGGACGCCAGAGGCAGGCGCGTGTGCGTGCGTGGGCGCAGGTGGAGGCGTCGTCGCTGACGCGGGCGGCGTTCCCCGTGCTGCTGGCGGGCGCGGAGCTGGCCGTGGCGGGCGTGGGCGTGGGCGAGGGCGTGGGCGGAGGGCTGCGGGCGACGGTGCGCGGGGCGGCGGGCGGGCGGCGGCTGGAGAGGGCGGCGGCTGTGCAGTGCCTGGAGCCGCAGCAGGCGTCGTTCGTGGAGCGCCTGTGGGCGTACCTCACGGTGAGTGGGCGAGGCGGGGCGAGGCGGGGCGCGTGGGCGGGCGGAGCGGGCGTGAGCGCTGGGCGTGTGCGCGTGTGGCAGGTGCGGCAGCTGCTGGAGCGCGCAGACGGCGGCGACGCGCAGGCCAAGGAGCGGGCGAGGGAGCTGGCGCTGCGCTACGCCTTCGTCACGTCCGTCACTTCGCTGGTCGTCGTCAAGCCAGACGACCAGACGGGCGGCGCCGACCTGCGCGACGCTGACGAACCCTTCGATGCCCTGCCGAGTCTGAGGGGCTTTGCTCAACCGTCATTTGCGCCCTCAGGGTGCGTTCGTCCGAGGTTCCGCAGGTTAGGTGCTCTGTTTTCGTTGTAGGAGAACTGAGGATGACAATTCGTATGAATGTGTTTTGCTAAAAAATATTGTTTATCAGAGCATACATCAGTATCTTTTAAATACCATACTGAAATAAAATCTGTGCGATGCTGACAAATTCTCTCACCCAGTTCCAATGAATGGTTTTCAAGACTTTTGGGGTTAGATTAAATTAGCATTATTTTAATATAATTATCAATATCAATAATAATAATAATAATAATAATAATAATAATAATATACTATGTCTTAATTGCTACCCGATTTTGTTGATGCTGGCAATGATTTTGCATCTTTTATCACTCAGAGTGTCTCTTCGCCGTCCCTTCTTCTCTGCACCATCGCCCTTGCCCCAGTCATCACGTGTATACACCGCCACTGATTACGACGCCAACCCTGCTCTACCCAATTATACGGATGCACCTGCTCTCCAGGTTGCTCTTAAAAGCGACAACAGCTCTTTCTCGGAAGGAGGTAAGTGAGAATCGCTGACTAACACCACTCTACAGTAGAGCTTGTGTACCTACCTACATTAAAAAATGCGTCGTTTTCCTACAATATACATATATTTTACAAATATCTAATATTTTCCTTTTTTGAATTTGCAACGTAGTGAAATTCTATGAATAATGAATTCGGAGATTTAAATGCAAATACATTTCTTGATGTCCCCAATATCGAATGTGTTACTGTAAAAAAGATTTTGTCAACAATTTTAAGCCAAATCATGCATCAGATTGTTCTCAAATTTAAAAAAAAAAATACAAACGTTTAAATTGCTTCGAAAATATTATAAATATAGAATAGTGCACGTAGAAAGGTCTTTCTTAATGCAATCATTTATACAATAGCAGAAATTCAAATCACTCGTGTTTTGTATCCCCTTAATTAACTCTCTCTCCATTATCCGTGTTTATGGCTAACCGTGCTTACTATATCTTAGAAAATAGCAAGGTGGTTTTAATACTCGGAATTTTTGTGTTTTTGAAGGAACAGATACCAAACATGTCCATACGCCCACCTTAATCACATGAAAGCTTGAATGATCCAGGTGACTTTTCGAGAATGGTTTTTCTATCTATGTTTTTTGCTATCTTTAACAAAATTTCATGAGGAGAATTGGCAACATAAAAGACTTGCTATTCTGTGTGTTAATGCCCCTTCACACCTCTTACACTATCCTAAAAATACAGGATGACCAAACTTTTATATACTAGTAATTCCATTTGAAGTGACTTCAAGAAGGACAATATTTCGACACGTGATTTCCAGTATGAAACAAAAGTCCAAAACCATTGCTAATCCGTTTTCTTCTACAAGATGATTGAAAGAAGTTCTACGAATTCGAACGCTAAAAGAAGCAATTTTTGCCGAAAGTGATGCTTGCGTAAACGTACCTGCAAATACGTAATGATTTTCTGGGTGAAAATCCTAGATACTCGAAAAAGACGCGGAAGAGGCAAATGGAGAACCTTTTCTTGAGCTGGCCACATCAATCCCAGATATCACTAACGCCAATAAAGACAATATTGCTGATTGGCTACAAAAAGAACTCGACGGAGAGGGATTCGAACGCCTAAGCGACAGTTCGTTATGCCAGCACAACTGCTACTCCACATCCCAAAAGAATGATTCAAAGGACAATGAGAGTAAAGAAGGATGGCATTTTGGGAGCTAGAAAAAGAAAATATTATTGTCAACCACAGGAAGTAGTTGATATTCTGCATATTTCCCTCAGCTTGTGTACACAGGTAAATTTTGTTTTTTTATGGACGTTAAGAGAAATTCGAACTCAAATAAGAAGTGTGAGAGACGGATAGCGAGAGAAACTGATAGCGAGAGAGACTGGTAGGGAGAGAGATGGATAGCGAGAGAGATGGATCCCTCTAGGTACTTTATATTTTAAGTTCCGATGGCGCAGAAATTCATAGAAATAGCATTTTAAGTACATATATAAAACATTTCACCAAAGTGTCTCAATTAACTGTGCTTTTCATTCGATCGAAGCTTCCCCACATTACCCTGATACCGTCGCTTTTTCAAATTGCTCCGTGAGTTTCCGTGTGATGTTGAGTCAAATGTTGAAAAATATCTCGACAAAAATATCTCGTTAAACTATTTTAATAGTAGAGTACAAAGCATTGACTTCTATGATGCAAGTGCCATTTTCAATTTAGTTTAGAATTTTCGAAAAATTACAGGTGTGACATTTTGAACATCTAGCAATTCATTAAATTTTTTTGAGATGTTTTTTAAGTGTTTAATGCATTTGTATAAACAAAATTTTTAATATGTCTGTTATGAAGTTCTTGAAAATTTTATTCTAGCATAGATAAACCGAAAATAGGGGATTTGAAATAATGTTCAAACAATATTTTTGGAAAACTTCATTGGTTTTCTCAAAATATATTTATTTTTCTTTGCATTCTATGATATTTGTATAAATTCATTGTAATAAAGGTATTAGTGTATCGTGTTACTAAACGTTAAAACATGACAGCGTTTTTTATTACACAGTTTATAAAGTACTACAATATCTCTAAACAATAAACCAACGTGCTGGCTCAGGTTTTCTATAATTATTTCTCTTCAGTTTTGTCTGTATATAGATTTGTATTTCTGAGTATAATTTTTGTATAGTGTTTGTTACTTTGGAGCCAATTGTATTGAGCATAAATCAGGTTAATACAACGCATTACCGAGAGTTCTTTATTTCCAGTATACCAATATCTAGTGAGTTAAACGATTCATGCCTCCCTTAATGTGCATAAACTAAATCAAACAGAAATGAGTTGTAAATGAAAACATTCCTATTCGAAATAAACGGCAGTGCGCCTTGCTCGTGGCAAAAAGGCAGATCGTTTATACTTGAACTAAATGCAAAGGAATGTTTTGAATAATGTACAAAGTTTTACCAATTTTAAAGACGATAGTTTGTTTAAATTGAGGAATGGGAGGTCGATATGGAGCGTTCATTTCAAGATCTTTATGTTACAAATCATCCCAAACGGAGGGGTGTGTTTCAAGAAAGTGAGTTGTGCGAGCGTCTTTGGATCGCGCTGCAGGCGGCCGAGCTGAACGTGGCGCAGAGCGGGTCGGCCGGCGCCGCCGTGGCGACGCTGGCGCGGCCGCTCCGGGCCCTGGCCACGTCGGTGCAGAGCGAGGCGCCGCCGCAGGAGACCGACACGCAGCAGACGACGGCGCGCGTCACCGACGCGACCGCGTCCGCGCTCGCCGCCCTGCACCAGCCGCTCAACGTGCTGCGCCAGCACGTGAGTACACCCGCCCCCTGCTTATCCGATCGCCGATGCGAAGAAGGGGCACGTGTGGGGCTACGGTTAGTCCGTGTTCACACCTACCGTCACAAGCGGCTCGTGAACAGATAATAATAATATATAATAATATTTTTATTTGGCTACAATTGGCTGATTGCCAGGTGGTAGCCATAACCCTACAGTTTTACAATATATGAGCATTTATAATTCAAAAACAATTTACCATATAAAAACAATTTACAATACACTCCTTTCGAGCATATACACTCAATATATAAACATACACAGACCTGTATACATCTATGGCACATATATACACCCATACACACACACATACATATATATACATATATATATATATATATATATATATATATATATATATATATATATATACATACATACTGTAACACCCCCGGTGAGAGAACGCCCGGTAAGCGGTCCGGTTAATAGCTCAGTCGGTGATGGAAGGAATCGTTAAACAGATACTGGTAACATGAAAGAAACACTTTGATCACTGGTAAAAATCACTTTTATTCCTGGGCAAAATAATTTAAAATGCCCCAGGGAAGTTACACTTGTAAATCGAATAAGAAATCTGAAAATTAGGTGGAAAGAAAAGAAGATGAAAAGGTTAGTATTCAGAAAAAAGCTTAAAATTAGGAAGACTTATAATTACAATTACAATGGTAAAAAATATTACAGGTCAATGTGTCATAGCGCGACACCGCATTACAGAATTTACGCAGGGATGAATACCCTGAATTATATTGCCTTGGTAAAGTTTTTTGTGGGCCCGAGACGGGCGCGTTGCGGCCGAGGGAGGCGGCGGCAACCTTCACAGAGGGCGCGGCCGGGGCGATGCCCTTGCACCCACCCAGGCACGCACGTCAGCTAGTGGTCGGGTCGTGACGTCACCACAGGGGTGGTGGCGCGTGGCGTCTGGCGTTGAACTGCGTCTGGGAGAACTGGCAGTAACTGGTAGAGAACTGGTAGTGACTGGTAGAGAACTGGTAGTAACTGGTAGAGAACTGGTAGTGACTGGTAGAGAACTGGTAGTAACTGGTAGACTTGGAGCGGCCGGTCGATTTCAATCTCAGGAACGTAGTAATTAACTATGCGTACCTCTGATTCTCATTATAATAATTGTCGAACACAACTTCGGACAGTTTAGCAATCCTGCGGAGAAACGTTCGCCTCTCATCACGGCGAATTCCCACCCCAGAGAATTTTCTCTGTCTACTGCAGCCGGCACAATGCTCAAAACTCGCAGCAAAATAATAAAATCCCACATAGGCACATTCGCCCGAATAATTCCCACCCCAGATAAGTTTTTCTCCCAACTGCCCTCAGCCTAGAACTCAGGCTCCTTCCGACGAATAATTATAAGTTTTTCAGAGACACACTGGTCTCTCCCCGACGAATAGTTACCCCCCCAGAGAAGATTCTCTCCCGACTGCTCCCCGTCTAAGTGATCTGGCCCCGTCTGATGCTCTGCACTTTCTGATATTCTCTCACTCGAAATTGTATTAGGTCAACTTTTACCCCCCACTCGTTTTCTCGTATGTTCCAGCTCCTTATGATAGTTGCTTCGCTATTGGCCAAAAGAAATGTCGCATTACGTTATTTCAACCAATCGTGACAGGAGTAGTGAATGAAGTTTCGACTCTTTGCATCACTGTGAGCGTCCAGAATTTTCCTATTCCTTCTAGAACATGCTTGCACAAGACAGGCGTTGTCCGTGAAAGAATTTATCGCTCTGGGATTCCCTGGATGTCGATTTCAAGAGCGTTCTAGAAGGTTCACAGCTGGTCTAGCGAACACGTGCTTCTCGCAGTGAATCTTTCGACGACTGACCCTTGTAACGACTTTCTTAATGTGCCGGGGGCGCAAACGGGTGTCGCGATAAGCGAGGTTGCACGTGCAACGCCGTATGTTTATTTCCCAATAGAACTCAGGGTAGCCGAGTCTGTTTGTTTAATTTAATTTTCCTGGCATGAGGAAATCGGTATCGCTACAATACATACACACATACATATACATACACACATTCATACATACATACACACACATACATACATGCACATTCCTATACATGAATGCTCACTCTCACGTTCACACATAACACGAACACACACACACTTGCCCTACATATTATACATGCCTACATTTAAATGAAGAACATATATTTAGTTACACCTAGTAAACATGCACATATATACATATACATAAAATTAACCAGTTACACAATTTGTTTTTTTAAATATAAACACAATGTGGATTTTTAAAGTTAGCTCTTTAAGCATTTAGATTTGCTTCCCACCTACTGTCGCACTTCACTTCACTACATTACACTACACTACACTACACTACACTTTATCTATAATAAATTACAAATTGTGTATTCTGAACTGTGCGGTAAAATACATCCTCTACAAGTACTTATTAAGTCGTCTTCTAAAAACACCAACAGAGCCAGGAAAAGGCTCTACGACCGCTGCAGGGATTTCATTCCAATTTTTAACCGTACGATTTACAAATGAATATTTCCCTATGTCCGATCTCTGACATCTACTTTTTATTTTGCATTTGTGATCGTTTCTCCCAACTCTTGAAGGGGAGTCCAGTCTTTTCGTTATTTCTGTCCATGCAGGTGACTTACTGTACGCCTTGAAGAGGCAGCACAATCTGGCTTTTTTTCTTCGTACACTGAGGGCCTCTATAGGTTTTGGTGGATTTGAACTACTCGAAGATCCCTTATTTATGAATTTGATTGCTTTCTTTTGAATTTTTTCTAACTCTTCAATCTGACCTAATCTGTATGGGTCCCATCCAGCTGATGCGTATTCAAGAATCGGCCTAACTAAAGATGTGTATCCTATTTTTCGACTCTCCATGTTTCCCTTTTTAAGTGTTCTCATTGCAAAGTGTAGTGACTTCCACGCTTTTCGGGCAATAGAAGTAACGTGTTCCCCTCATCCCAAGTCTTGGCGTAATATGACACCCAGATACTTACAACGCGATACTTGTGGAATGAATACGCCTCCCATTTGGTATTCTAAAGAAACCTTCTTTGCTGATTTCGAAAAGCTTAGTGATTTACTTTTTACGGCATTTATCTTCATTTTATTAATGGTAGCCCAGGAATGAATGTTATTAAGATCGTTTTGAAGTGTGAGAATATCTTCATCCGAATCTATTCGCCGATAAATTATGCAGTCGTCCGCAAATAAGCGCATTACTGACTTAATACAAGATGGCAGATCGTTGATGAATGCCAAAAACAACAGCGGTCCTAAGACACTTCCCTGGGGGACGCCGGACGTAATTAGGGTTCCCTCTGAATGTTCATGTCCAACTCGAACTTGTTGAACCCGATTTATCAGGAATTCCCGTATCCATCCTATTACGCGATGGTCAACTCCCGTTTTTGTCAGCCAAATTGAACGATTTTTTTATATCTCAATATTGTTGAGTTTTTTATCATGAAATTTGATATTTAAAAGGTTAACGCTTTTGTAGTTAAGAGGAAAACGTGAAGCCATTGCAAAGAAACCTAAGTGGTGCTAAAATGCAAAGGTATACTAGTTCTTTTCTTTTGTCAGGGTTTTCGTATTTGCCCCCAGTAGTATAGAAAAGGGGCGTACTGGGCCAGATTTATCAGACCCACAATTATTAGATTTTAAATTTTCCTCATTTTTCATTAAAATCGTATTAAAATACTAAAATTTATTCATTTGTATACAATATATACTCATTTCACGTGTTTTTGAGGTGTGGAAATTTGGAAAAAATGCTGAACCAGATTTTGTCATATTATTCCAAATATTCTAGACCACATATTTCAAAACACTTTACTTTTACAAAATATCATTTTGAACAAATGCAACGCTAGACCAAGTTCTTATAATTTCGAACATCATTTCTTACACATTCAATAGTTCAGTCATAAAAAACTTAATTCAATAATATTCTCTGCCATAACTCTCTTTATGACCTTTATGAACTAATCTCAAATTCTTAGCTCTTAAAAGATTTTTATATCGTTATCTTTTCACCAATTAGCAAATTGATTAGGTAAAATCACACTAAAGATTTGTCCTTGTTTATCAGTTTATAGATCCAATGCTATTTTATTGTTTTCATATTTTGTATATACATTTTTTATATCAGCAATTGGATAATCATGATTTTACATTAGTTCAGTTTTTTAAATGAATTTTAACGTATGTAGCCTAGTTCAGTTTCGATATAAATGCCTATTTAGTAGAAAATTACAAATAATTACCCATTTGAAGTGGGCGTTGTATCGAAACTGAACCAAGCTACACATGATAAAATGACAAAAAATAACAGAACTAATGAAAAACCGTGAATATTCTATTGCTGATATAAGAAAGGTGAAACTATTTATATTAAAATCTGATTCAGGAATTATTGAAATAAAATCTGGTTTAGGAATTATTGAAATAAAATCTGGTTTAGGAATTATTGAAATAAAATCTGTTAAAGAATTATTGAAATAAAATATGCTTTAGGAATTATTGAAAGAAAATCTAGCTAGGAATTATTACTGAAATAAAATCTGGTCTAGGAATCGTTATTGAAATAAAATATGTCTAGGAATTATTATTGAAATAAAATCTGTCTATGAATTATTATTGAAATAAAATCTGGTCTAGGAATTATTTCATGTATAAGTCATCACGATATAATACCCCTTGAGTTTGTGAAGAACATTTATCAGCATTATTCGATGATTACATATTAGAGAATCAAAATATTGAAAGAGAATATTGTACACTTGGGAGACATAAAGGTGTGTATTGTTGGTATTTAGTACAAACATTAAAAATTCATAAGCAATTGATTAGAGTTAATTTAATTTTTTTTTAAATACAATTAGACAAAAATGATTATAATCTTAATCATATATATCATGAATATGTAAGTGGTGATATGAAATTTGAATTTAAAAATGAATTTAAAAATTTGTCAGTAATGATGGGATGAATAAATTTGTTTTATTACAATTGATATGACACAAATATGAAATGATGATAAATGTTGAAATAAAATCCAATCGTTTTTAAACAGACAAATGCAATATAAAATCCTGTTTGATTCAACATAAACGTAATAAACATATTTAAAGGAAAAAAGACAGGATTTTATATTGTGTCTATATCAGTGACCTTTTGTAACACTTCTATTACCATTTTTCTATTATCAAGTTTCTAGATTCTTACTTTCCCGTTTAAGTACGTATATAGGGAGAATTATACGTAGTACAGGGAAAGCTATGATATACTGCGGAGAATCGATTTCGAGATTTCAACGGAAATACAAGTTATGGGGTCCCCTGATTCCGAAACATTTTATTTTTCAAAACGACCGTCTGTCTGCCTATATGTCTGCCAGTCTGTGTGCCCTCCTCTCAGTCTGTGCGTCTACCTCTCTGTCTGTGCGTCTGTCCGGCTTGTTGGTCAGTCCGTCCGTCCAGGAACACCACACACATTTTTTCTTTAACCATTTGGTAGGAATAGTGTTAATTGTACTCTATTAGATGACATAAACTTCATATTGCTCAATTCTTTTGCTTTTTAAAAATTACAAAAATGTAATTTTTTGACTTCTTTCAGTCGTAAATACTCGACCATTTTGTGTGAAAACTAGGTGAAAATTCCGCATTTTCAGAAATGCTCAAACGCCACGTTCCCAAATAGCTCCAAATTTTTTCTTCGTACTTTTCAAACACATAGTGCTAAATCCACTCTTTAATATGACGAAGAGTTCATTATGTATTTTTGTTTTTCAAAATTACACAAATATAATTGTTTTGAAACATCTCTCACGCAGTTAATATGCACATTTTCAAAAATTTGTAAACACTATTGTATTTCTGAGTTAATGTTTTTTAAAATTACTTCAAATAAAAGTTTTTCGAAAACACAAATTTCGGCGAAAAAGGTTCACCATTCAAATTTCGAATTTACAGCAGCGTTAAGCGCCATTTTATTATAAACTGCTGCAAATTTTACAGAGAAAATTGAAATTAGGACGAGGTTTTTTAGATTTTGAATATTCATAAAATACTTCTGTTCTTTTGTTAGGAATCCGAAAAACTAAGAAAATTTGAAAAAATGTACTTTCAGCGGCCATAGATGGCAGATGGCAAGAGTCGGTGGCTAGTTCGTATAGCTAGCCGAGACCAAAGGAAATAGAAAACTAATTCGGCAAAGTCTGTGCCATTCTTTAGAACCAGTAGTTCACGCATAATGTACTCACTTGTAAATTTTATTTTGCAGATATTAATTTCGTTATGGATGATCGTTGTGAGCAGAATTTGGACCTTCCAATATCCAGTAAGATCGACGAAATAATCGTTGTGAGTATAGCTGATTTAGTCATGAGGGCCCTTATTTTGACCATCATTTCAAACAATAGAATAGTTGTGTCCGGTGAAAACCATGTAGAAATGATTCGCAGTCATTTCATCAATGTTTGCTAAGTTTTATTGGGCCTGTATTCCGTATAACGTATCTTTCTACCAACCGAAAAAGGTTTGTAAGAAACCAATACGTATTCAAGAAAAGTAAATTTCAAAGTGTCTATTTAAAGAAATATTATGTACACGAATTGTTCTTTTGTTGGTATTTTGTAAGTTTAATTTAAAGAGTGATGAGTGTGAAGACGGGCAGCGTAATGTTTCGTGGCTGTGGGGTCTCTGTGTATCGTCGAGGTGCATGGCCTCAACTCTATCAAATGATTAAATTCAACATTCTCACATGCTTTAGTCACTATTTGTATCAGTTTTCCCGCCGCTTTATTGAATGATAATGTCAGAACGAACTGAATCCCCCGTGACTGTTCCTAACTACATATGCGCTCACTGAACTGACGCTTTCGAGGCATTATCAGCTTATCAAGTTCAGAGAGTTCCGTAACTTCTAAATGTCAAATTAGCTTCTTACAGTTTCTGCCATTGAACATCCGAATAAACTGTAGATGCTGGTTAGATTTATTATTATTATTATTATTACTATTATTATTATTATTGCTCTTTAAAGGGACTTTTTTGCATACACTTTTTTAAAAGATTACGTTTAAATGTTTTTAAATGAAACGTCATTAGTTACAATTAGAAACTGTAATTTAGTGGTATAAATATATAGTGCTTCCAAAGCACAACTATGATACCGTCTCCTATTTTCTCTTCAGCGCGGCGACATTAAAAGTCTGGAAGTGAGGTGTGACGTCGTTCACCGCTACGCCCGGACAGAAGTGCTGGGTGCGGTGGAGAATCCGGCCGACGAGTCAAAGGTGCTGACGTTCGGTGTGCTGCTTCCTGAAGAAGCTTTCATTTCAGGCTTTGAAATGTGAGTATTAAGAAGCGGATAAGTCAACACACACACACTCACACATACGTGCGCACACTATGCATGGCAACTCGCTTCAGATATTTAGCGAATGCCGCTTGACAGGAGGCTGATATACCAACTCACTGTCTCATGACAAAGTAAATCAACTAGTTCAACGTGGCGTCCCCGACGCCGTAATCGGTTTGAAAAGTATCACGTGTTGAAAATTCCTGAATGTCACGCATAACTTCTAAATACAAATTAACTTCTTACAGTTTCTGTCATTGATCATACGAATGAACCGTAGATGCTGATTAGATTTTTTATTCTTAAAAACATCCGATTGGCTTCTGATTGCCATCTTCAAATATTAATTTTGCTTCTATTTCCGTGGTTCTGGATTTATTAATAATTTTCCGCCCGTTTCCGCATGGGAATTTTTGCAAATTACCGTATTTTTTCATTTCCTTTGTTTATATTGAGCCCCTTTCCACTTCCAAAATTTCTGAGATGTTTATATTAACTAGGAATCTTCTTTTTCTATTCGATCCATCCAGTTTTCCACTGATAATTGATCTTGAGATATCCGATCTTCACAATGTTACTTTTTTCGCGCTCTTCTTTTGCTTTTGCTCTGTTTGCATTTGTGTTGTCATATCGGTGTCTATGGGGGTAATCAGAGCCTTTTCACTCGGTAACATTCTTTGATACTTGTATTTTTTCCTCAAATGAGGCCATTTTCACTTCAATTATTCTTCTACCCCCTCTGTTTTTGCCCAAGGGAAATGCTTCTGCAAAATCTCCGCTAAACCACTCTGTTGCTGGACACTCTTAGTAATATTTGCTGTTTTGCTCTATCCTCGAGATATATTTGCTTGCTTTTTATTGTGAAACTGTTTTTTTCCAGACTAATGTTTCTTTCAACCCCTTCAGGCTGCTACGCTTAATTCATAATGTTTTAAAGTGGACTGTATTGATAAGGTATAGTTGGAGCACAGCAGTCCCGAAACCCTTTGATAGCTCAGGGAGGATGTATGTAGGCGTTCTGGATTGACAGAAAGGAAGTTCTTACATTTAATAATCACTGCACTTAAGCTCTTGATTACATGTCACAGTTAAAACATCGCCGTACATGATAGCTGAAGCACAGTATTTCCTCGTGCGAGTGGTCTAGTGCAAATAACTCACATTACACGGACAGCACAGGTAGAATTCGTTGTAGTTCAGGAACTGGGAGAGCCCAACTTCGCACAAATAAAATGATACTTTGCGTGAGCTAACCGGGAACAACCCGAGATTGCACAATTAACTGAATGTACAAATGGTCTGATGCAGATAATGTACCCTACCCAGACAGTATACTTGAAAGTTGCACGTACCAACTGGGAACGGCCCGAGGTTGGACAGTAAAATCTTCCGTATGTTGACTACACACAGAGGCCGCCAACACGGAGCACACGTGTGGCTTCGCACGCTGCTTGCTGCGGATCTGAACTGGCGGTTTAACGACGGGAGCATCGTCAGACAGCTAGTGCTCGTGCGCTCAGGGGGAGGGGATGGCAGTGGCCAATCACAATTAGCCATTTGAATTTGGCGATAGAACGTTCTGGAGGGTTGACTGGTCCTTTGCGAACTGCTAACGGGCGGAGGTAGCGAGGCTCGGCACGTGTGTTTCTAGGAAAGCCTAGGGCTGTTTCCGGTGGCGTGTTCTTATGAACGCAACGGTCGGGCGTTGTGCCAGTTACAGATCAACTGTTCTGCCTTGCGTCGTATGAAATAAAATTATATTTATTCTGCTTTGCTGTGGGCCCGAGCACCCTTCTTTTATTAATTTCAGTCCTTCTTCAGGACTTTTTGTCCTGTTCATATTTTTCATCTATTTTAACAATTTGTTGGTCCATAACTTTTTTACTTTAAAGTGAAATTTGTTCTAGTTGCTTGAGTCTTGTATTTAACTCACAAATTTCTTTCATCTGGTTTTCACGAAAATCTGATATCTATTCTTTAATTTCTTTTACCTTATTGAATATTATGTTCAATATATCGTCCGTTCTTTCGAAATTGTTCTTCTTTTTTGGTGGCATTTTGAAATCGCGTTTTTAATATTCTCGTTAGTTTTCCGGCGTCATTATTATGACAGGTTTTAAATAAGAGGTACCTTAATTCTACGTAAGGATACTTCGAAAAATTGTCACAACCATTTCTAGATGTCTCTTTGTCATCTGATTCATAAGGATTTCGCGGCGAGAGAGTAACAATTTCACTTTTTTGACTGAAATATACCGTATTTTAACGATGTAACAACCACTACAAGTCGTCTCTTCACCCTCAGATCGACTTCGGACTAGAAAAAGGGTCCGTGGCGTGTGAAGTAACACAACCTCACTTTTGTCTGAAGTACATGATAAGTTCTCCTTTTGACAAGATTACGTTATCGTGAGATATATCTTCAAGTGCACTGTACGTGGGACCCCCACTTGACTTAATCCGGATTACTTTCTGCGACAGTTCCATCTGGTTAATACCTCTAATCACTTCTTTTCGAACAGCTTCATACATCATACACGTCTCTGGTAACCGTCCGTCACCTTATACCTCCTAATAGTGTTATACTCCCGTTCGAAAACTCCCTACACCCAGTGGCGTTACATGATACGAAATATGAACTCTCCAAAAGGGATATGAACTGTTAATATTGCAAATTGTAATTGCCATAAAAATACTTGCAGGTATGGATGATGTGAATAGTTAGAATTTAGTACAACTACATTTGGTAGTCTCTTTTGCTACTATGCACAAAAATGCACATAAAAGATCATATATAAGCTGTTCTGTAATTAGATCAAAGTATGTGTAGAAGTGTCGACGTTGCCGCACAAAGCTGGGGTCGATCAAGAACTAGGGTCGGCTGACAGGAGGGAAAGGAAAAGCAGCCCTTGGCGTAGCGAAGCAGAATGTGGGGGAGGAATTGACCAGAGAGCAGTCGGAGAGATTCTTTCCTCTGATCTCAGCAGCGGTACGAGAAGGTGGTGTGAGAAACGCGGCTGAGATTCATAGTGTTCATTGGAGAGAACGCTTGAATACTTTTTGCGATCGAATGCAATCCAGGCATTTTTAATGCAGGGTGCCGGAAAAGCGGTGCTTCAGTTTGAATGAACTGTGAAATTATAAGACGCAAATAATTGCGAGTTTTTGAGAGAAAGAGGCAAGAAGAGTTATTACGCAGTTACAATCTGGTAATTCCGTACGAGAACAGAAGTTTGGCAACATAAATACTGTAATGAATAGCGGTCATTGTAATCTACGAGCGCAAGAAACATGTTTTAATTCCACGAAAGCCCAATTCGTGAGAAACACGCGCTTCAGAAGAGCTGAACTGCGGCGTACGACGAAGGGGACGATTAGACGAGGACGTAGAATGGAAGAAAAGCGCGGAGGCCGGCTGGACGAGGACGGGAGGCGACGAAGGCGAGGGAATTCGTGGTGTCTGGCAGCCTGTCCCTGACCTCGCGCGCTGCAACGTTGTTCTAGAAGGCGGCGCCCTCGTGACCCCGGCTGCAGGCGCACTAAGACAAAGAACGCCCAGCATAAAACCGTTTTGTTGTGAGTAGTGAAAGAGAAATTGAAATGGTGATTTTAGATCGCTCAAATCTAGTACAGAAACTGGGAAGAGAAGGCATTCGAAGCGTATCTTGTGTAGTTAAGTAGTGCGTACAAGTTCCGATTTCAAACGTGAGGATCAAGAGAGGGGAGCATCATTGTCAATTTCAATAATACGTAATGTTTAATTGCAAACGGATGAACTCTGTTAAATAAAACTAGAATTTTTGGAAGGGAAATCACACTGATGTTGAGCAAAGGGGATATTTTGTAGGTAATCTATTTGTGTGGAAGATAGTGTAATTTTTTGGAAATTTAAAGTAAGAGATGTTCAGTAAGCAAATTTGCTTGGGATCCTAATTAGAAGCTGTAATATAATTTATAAACGGAAATCAGTTCGATAAAGTGTTAAAGTAATTGATCGAGCAAAAATGTAGATATCATAATGTTCTTTTTAATGAACTTGAAGATTAAATAAATCCAGGATATACCCACAATTCATACTGTTTTATTTTCACATACGATCAATGAAACAGTTTCTCCTGACCAAGACGCTTGAGACTTTCAGGTTCTTCTTAACTAAATTTGTGGTATTTTGTGACCATCCACACCCGTTACGTCACAAATATATATCATTAAAAGACGATTGTTATGTATATTTATGTGAATAAGGTGTCACTTCGGTTTAATAAGATAAATTTTAATTTGAATATTCATTTGAAAATCGGTACGTGTACGCTTAAGGATATGAATGGGAGAAGTCCAACTTAACAAGGTAAATGTCCTTTTTTAGCATTACTAACAGTTTGGTTTTCTCCGTATTCACTTGAATGTCTTAAGGTTTGATAAGGTCCATGGAATACTGTTCGTACGTTTCTTGGAGTTCTATTTAAAAAAAAATCGATAATATGGATGAAAATGAAATGAAGTCTGCCGCGCGATTCCCTTGTCGCATTAGAGATAGCAACAATAAGAGTTGCCACTTTCGTAAAAGAAAATCATAGCGCCGTGGAGCGAAGGTGTCCTTTGAGTTCAACGCCATCTATAAAGATCTATTTGGGTGGCGTTGGGTTAATTCCCGGCATACTCGCTAAGATCGCAGCGCTACAACACGCAAAACACATTTTGGGAATTTTTTAGATGCTTGCGATGTGATCCCCACCAAGAGCCCGAGACACAATGCCAATGTCTCGATTAGTGCATGGGAAGTGGTCTAGCCGCGCGTGACGGATCCGCGTACACGCACATTCGCAGTTACTCAAATACTGTAGAGGGATTTTCTAGACCATGTTACCAAATACTACGGTCACATAATGCAAAGTATCGTGCAAAATAGCACATGGAGTGTTACTGTCTCATACCCTGAAGTTGATTTCACGACACAAATTCACCAATCACAATCATCATCCTTCATGGATGTGGTTGTGAACTAGTTTACGAGAGACTTGACACGTTACAGTTAATTATAATATTCTAACTTTCTTTGTTGTACCGAATACTACGTGGCAAACGGTATGTGTAATGCCCCCTGGCCAGGAACTAACTTAATTACTTCCCTTGGAGAAAGATTTTTTTTGTTCTTAAAGTTTTTGAAGCAATGTCTTACGGCCGGGAAATAAACCAGTGTTACATGCATTAAGTGAAAATGTTCTTTAATCAGGGGCCTCGTTTACGCTTGAATGACTTTTCCAAAGAGCAAGAGCGGGGACGGATTATATTTCATTCTTCTTGAACGAAGATGTGTGAAGTAAGGATTTTCTTTTCACAAAAGAGTAGTATTTTTGAATTAATGCCTTCTGACCTGGCACCAAACCAAACGATTGCGTTATTTCAGAGAGAATATTCCCTACGGTATAGCAATTCTCCTCTATTTAAGTCAATAAGCCGCAAAATGTAAACAAATTGAAAATATTTATCACACATCACTTGCACTATCAGTAATGTTTAATTTTGACTATAATTTAATATATTTCTATAAAGATGTAATTTTGTTATCTGAATACAGATTAACAATCAATATTGCACCCAGAACGAGCGAAAACAAGCACCAGCAAGCCGACGTTGTAAATTATTGGTCCAGCATTGTAACAGTTTCATGAAGAGAAGCCAATATTTATCACGAAGGTAATATAAGACACGAAATGGCCTCTGTTCGTAGAACGGTGGGAGGCACCGCCTGCCCTGTGCGTGTGGTGGAGCGCCGCGAGGAGGCGCGGGCGGAGTACCAGGAGGCGGTGCGCGCGGGGCGCACGGCGGCGCACGTGCAGCTGAGCGCACGCCACGCCAACCTCTTCACGGTGGCGCTGCACGTGGCGGCGCGCGACAAGGCCGCCTTCACCCTCACCTACGAGCAGCTGCTGGCGCGCGAGCACGGCCGCTACCGCCTGCGCCTCCTGCTCGACCCGGGCCAGGTGAGTTCCGCTCCCGCCCCGCCCCCGCGCCACCCACTCGCCCTGCCCCGCCCCGTCCCGCACCCAGCCCAGCCCAGCCCAGCCCACCCCACCCCACCCCACCCCGCCCCGCCCAGCTCCCGCCCCGCTCCCGCCCCTCCCCGCCCCCTCCACCCCCGCTACGCGCCGCCCCTCGCTCCGCCCCGGCCCGACCATTAAGCCTGGCTCGCCCCGCCACTCCCCGCCCCCGTCGCCAAGCCCATTCTCCTCGCCCCCACCCCGCCCCCTCGCCCGCATCACGCTCACTAAACCAGCGACTGGCGGCCGCAGGTGGTGCAGCGGCTGCTGGTGGAGGCGCGCATCAGGGACTCGGCCCCTCTGGCGCTGGTGCGCGTGGCCAAGCTGCGGGCGGCGGACAGCGAGGTGGACGCCGCCGCGGAGGCGCCCGACGACCCGCTGGCCACGGTGAGGGACGCGAGTGCTGAGGGCTGACTGCGTGAGAGGAGGAGGGCTGACTGGTGCTGTGGCACTGTGCGCAGGTGCAGCGCCCGTCGCCGACGGAGGCGCTGGTGCGGTGGGAGGCGGGCGAGGAGGCGCAGCGCGGACTGGCCACGGGCGACGGCCTGCGCGGGCTGCTCGAGGTGCGTCTTAGTCAACTTCTTCCCCTTTTCAACATTCAAACATTCACCAATCCACCGAAACGTGTAGACTTCAAATGAAGTGTTTTCTCAATAAAGAATTGCTTTTAAACTGTACAAAACTAATCAATTTTAACCTAATTCAGGACTATAAGTGATAAAAATTCTATTATTACAATTAATTGAATAAAACGTTATTTCATCAATAGGTTCAGTACGATGTCAAGCAAACGGACACGTCACAACTGCTGATGAGCGAAGGAGGATATTTCGTGCACTTCTTTTCACTACCAGAGAGTCACTTGCCTATGCCAAAACATCTCGTTTTTGTCCTCGACATTTGTCAATCAATGTACGGCAGCAAAATGCAGCAGGTAGGTAGCACAAAATTGAAATGGAGTTGATCGAGAGAAGTTATTAATAATTGTAAATAAGCTAATTCTTGATAAGAGTTTTGCATAATGCGCATCATATATGTAATGAACACCAGTGGTTTTGTGCCGCTGCTTTGTTTACAAGTAATGCTTGTAGATGAAGGAGGCGATGGCAGCGATCCTGTCGGAGCTGAGTGAGGGCGACGCCTTCTCGCTGGTGACGTTCTCTGCGGAGACGCGCGTGTGGGTGCGAGGGCTGGGCTTCGTGGCGGCGACGGAGGAGCGCAGGAACACGGTGGTGGTCGCTACCAGCGACATGGTCCTCGAGGCGCGGGAGGTTGTCGGCCAGCTGCAACATCAGCCAACCGCAGGTGACTAAAATCCCCTTCATCACAACCATGAGACGCGCGTGTGGGTGCGAGGGCTGGGCTTCGTGGCGGCGACGGAGGGGCGCAGGAACACGGTGGTGGGCGCTACCAGCTACATGGTCCTCGAGGCGCGGGAGGTTGTCGGCCAGCTGCAACATCAGCCAACCGCAGGTGACTAAAATCCCCTTCATCACAACCATGAGACGCGCGTGTGGGTGCGAGGGCTGGGCTTCGTAGAGGCGACGGAGGGGCGCAGGAACACGGTGGTGGGCGCTACCAGCGACATGGTCCTCGAGGCGCGGGAGGTTGTCGGCCAGCTGCAACATCAGCCAACCGCAGGTGACTAAAATCCCCTTCATCACAACCATGAGACGCGCGTGTGGGTGCGAGGGCTGAGCTTCGTAGAGGCGACGGAGGGGCGCAGGAACACGGTGGTGGGCGCTACCAGCGACATGGTCCTCGAGGCGCGGGAGGTTGTCGGCCAGCTGCAACATCAGCCAACCGCAGGTGACTAAAATCCACTTCATCACAACCACGAGACGCGCGTGTGGGTGCGAGGGCTGGGCTTCGTGGCGGCGACGGAAGGGCGCAGGAACACGGTGGTGGTCGCTACCAGCGACATGGTCCTCGAGGCGCGGGAGGTTGTCGGCCAGCTGCAACATCAGCCAACCGCAGGTGACTAAAATCCCCTTCATCACAACCATGAGACGCGCGTGTGGGTGCGAGGGCTGGGCTTCGTGGCGGCGACGGAGGGGCGCAGGAACACGGTGGTGGGCGCTACCAGCGACATGGTCCTCGAGGTGCGGGAGGTTGTCGGCCAGCTGCAACATCAGCCAACCGCAGGTGACTAAAATCCCCTTCATCACAACCATGAGACGCGCGTGTTTGTGCGAGGGCTGGGCTTCGTGGCGGCGACGGAGAGGCGCAGGAACACGGTGGTGGGCGCTACCAGCGACATGGTCCTCGAGGCGCGGGAGGTTGTCGGCCAGCTGCAACATCAGCCAACCGCAGGTGACTAAAATCCCCTTCATCACAACCACGAGACGCGCGTGTGGGTGCGAGGGCTGGACTTCGTGGCGGCGACGGAGGGGCGCAGGAACACGGTGGTGGTCGCTACCAGCGACATGGTCCTCGAGACGCGGGAGGTTGTCGGCCAGCTGCAACATCAGCCAACCGCAGGTGACTAAAATCCCCTTCATCACAACCACGAGACGCGCGTGTGGGTGCGAGGGCTGGGCTTCGTGGCGGCGACGGAGGGGCGCAGGAACACGGTGGTGGGCGCTACCAGCGACATGGTCCTCGAGGCGCGGGAGGTTGTCGGCCAGCTGCAACATCAGCCAACCGCAGGTGACTAAAATCCCCTTCATCACAACCACGAGACGCGCGTGTGGGTGCGAGGGCTGGGCTTCGTGGCGGCGACGGAGGGGCGCAGGAACACGGTGGTGGTCGCTAACAGCGACATGGTCCTCGAGGCGCGGGAGGTTGTCGGCCAGCTGCAACATCAGCCAACCGCAGGTGACTAAAATCCCCTTCATCACAACCACGAGACGCGCGTGTGGGTGCGAGGGCTGGGCTTCGTGGCGGCGACGGAGGGGCGCAGGAACACGGTGGTGGTCGCTACCAGCGACATGGTCCTCGAGGCGCGGGAGGTTGTCGGCCAGCTGCAACATCAGCCAACCGCAGGTGACTAAAATTCCCTTCATCACAACCAGGAGACGCGCGTGTGGGTGCGAGGGCTGAGCTTTTTGACGGCGACGGAGGGGCGCAGGAACACGGTGGTGGACGCTACCAGCGACATGGTCCTCGAGGCGCGGGAGGTTGTCGGCCAGCTGCAACATCAGCCAACCGCAGGTGACTAAAATCCCCTTCATCACAACCACGAGACGCGCGTGTGTGTGCGAGGGCTCGGCTTCGTGGCGGCGACGGAGGGGCGCAGGAAAACGGTGGTGGTCGCTACCAGCGACATGGTCCTCGAGGCGCGGGAGGTTGTCGGCCAGCTGCAACATCAGCCAACCGCAGGTGACTAAAATCCCCTTCATCACAACCATGAGACGTGCGTGTGGGTGCGAGGGCTGGGCTTCTTGGCGGCGACGGAGGGGCGCAGGAAAACGGTGGTGGTCGCTACCAGCGACATGGTCCTCGAGGCGCGGGAGGTTGTCGGCCAGCTGCAACATCAGCCAACCGCAGGTGACTAAAATCCCCTTCATCACAACCACGAGACGCGCGTGTGGGTGCGAGGGCTGGGCTTCGTGGCGGCGACGGAGGGGCGCAGGAACACGGTGGTGGTCGCTAACAGCGACATGGTCCTCGAGGCGCGGGAGGTTGTCGGCCAGCTGCAACATCAGCCAACCGCAGGTGACTAAAATCCCCTTCATCACAACCACGAGACGCGCGTGTGGGTGCGAGGGCTGGGCTTCGTGGCGGCGACGGAGGGGCGCAGGAACACGGTGGTGGTCGCTACCAGCGACATGGTCCTCGAGGCGCGGGAGGTTGTCGGCCAGCTGCAACATCAGCCACCCGCAGGTGACTAAAATCCCCTTCATCACAACCACGAGACGCGCGTGTTAGTGCGCAGGCTGAGCTTCGTGACGGCGACGGAGGGGCGCAGGATCACGGCGACTATAAAATGTCCCGTCATCTCAATTGTGCGTTCGTATTGGAGTAAAGAATTAATTGTCAGTTTAATCACTAGCATAATTTTCTACTTTGATAGTAGGCCAACGTTTGAGTTGCAAACAGCTAGCAGCTTTTTATACAAGGTGTAAGCGTGTAGTCTGTCAATTTCAGGTGACTTTCCAAAGATCGATCCATTGCATCATTCGTTGGGCGTGTCTGCGGTAAGGATCGAATTGTTATTCAATAGCACATTTTACGTCTTTGTTAGTAAAAAGAAGTTTTCATGTACGTGTAACCACTGACATTTTCCTTGCGACGCAAGAGGTTGTCGGTTAGCTGCAACAGGAGCGAAATTTGCGTCTTCAAAGGACTTCTTCTCTGAACCTGTATATAGTCACTCGATTTGTAGTATGAAATAAATTGACGATTTTTTCACCAGCATAGTTTACTACTATGTACAAAATTGTGTACATGACTTGGGCGGTCCACTACGTTCTATGCCATACCTTTTGCTCCTTACCTGTGCACGTAGTCTGTCTAGAATCTTAATAGGCCTTATCTCGATATTTTAGCGAACCTCTGCCAAGAACCATGGGATTCTCGGCTATCCGGGAGACGCCGCGTTGTTGGCTGGGGTGCCGACGTTTCGCCTGCCATGTCGAAGGGCAGTGACGAGGAAGCGTTTCCGAGGATTGCCGAGAATTTACGGAATTTACGCCGCGGAAGCTTACGTATACACAATAACCATGGGAGTTTGTTTTGCTAGTTAGAGGCTGATCATTATTGTACCTTGTAGCTGGAGCAAGGCAGATGGTTACAAAATGCGACGGCATATACTGTGTTGCAAGAGTGTAGGGGAGTGAGTTGATATGGCTAAGCGTGAAGCTTACTGGAGACCGCCTCAACTGTTAAATTCTGAGCGGCTACGAAAATCCACTGTTTCCTCATTGGCTCCAACAATGAGAGTCATTTAGAGGGAGGGAATATTTGGAGTATTCGGATGTGAGAGAAGACTAATGCTTTCTTAGTATTGTAGGTGAAGTATACATAAAAACCCTCTGGAGGGGATGTATGCGTGTGATAATGGAGCGATTAGTAAGCGGAAGAAACGAGATACACCGCCTATCCTTAAACATAAACATCACCTGACGTAAGAGATTTGAACACAGCTGATCAAATTTGAGACGGTAAAACAGCAAGATTATTTAAATAATTAAAACTGTCATTTAGAAACTTGAGTCCAGTAATGTAACCAAGCCCGTTGGGCTTAGTGTCATTTCAAGGTGGGCTTAAGGAAAGTACCTTTGAGCTTTAGCAAGGTAACAGGTTGCCAGATTAGATCAGTAAAAACGACATCCCGTCTCCACCTGACACCCTACCGCAGAGAAAAACATCTTGACCTACATGTTCGACTCTACGAAAATAGAAATGAAACGAATATTCCATCAGAAAATAGCATTCTACATTCAAAGGTCAACTCTAATCTTCCACCCAATGTATAATTCGTTACCTAAACATGGCCTATGAAAACCACGTGCCATCGAAATGATGTGCACGTTATTCGTGAACGGGTATTGATATCTTGGGGTGTACGCGATTACTCCGATTGATAAATTGATTAGAGTTTACGGGCGTCAACTGCCAAGACCATTATTTTCGCCAGTGGTGGGTGGACGTTTCCTGCGCGGGAGGTGGCGGCGATCTTCCCACGCGAGTTGGCGAGATCCGGCGCAGTCCAACGCAGTCCAACGCCACCATCGTGGCCCTCACCCAGTCGCGACAACCTCCATGATGCCGACTGGTCTCCAAACGCGTGTCGTAGTGAAGTGCTTGTCAGTGTGGGTGTAAGTAGAGGAGGACTAGGAAGTGGAAGGGAATATCGAGCGAGGTCCGTTACCCTTTATTTAGGGCTCTGCTCCGGTACTCGCCTTGTGTTGGCACAAGAAATCACGAGAAACTATCGTTTAGACCAGCCGACCACGAGAATCTCCTCTCGACAGAGGCTGAATTCGGCTCGTCTTCCACAGTCGAAACTCGAATACTGGAACTATCAGATCGAAAACACTGCATTTACATCGGTTGTCCACCGTCATTGGTAAAAAAGTGTCGAAATTCGCGCGACCACCATCGGGACGCGAGCCTCCGGAGCTCCCCGTCAGAGGCGCTGCGATATCAGTTGATGCCGTGTCATCTTACCTGGTGAACATCGAAAATCTTGCCTCCGTCGAGACTCACACTCCAAGATTGCCCGGTCAGAAGCACCACAGTCGCATCAGTTGGTACCATGCGCCACTTCTTCCTGTGTAATTACACCGAAGTGACCGAGCACTGTCTGTTGCAGGTGCGCATTTGCTGAAGCAATGGGCTGGAATTTTCCCAGGGACACAGCGCGGTCTGTTGCAGGCTCGCATATGCTGAGCGCTGTGCTAGCTTTGTTCCGAAGTGACCGAGCGCTTCGGTTGCAGGCTCACTCTTGCTGAGCACTGTGCTGGTTTTCCCTGAAGTGACCCAACGCTGTCTGTTGCAGGCACGCAGTTGCTGAGCGCGGTGCTGGCTTTGCTACGAAGTGACCCAACGCTGTCTCTTGCAGGCACGCAGTTGCTGAGCGCTGTGCGGGCTTTGCTCCGAAGTGACCCAATGCTGTCTGTTGCAGGCTCGCAGTTGCTGTGCGCTGTGCTGGCTTTGCTACGAAGTGACCCAACGCTGTCTGTTGCAGACACGCAGTTGCTGAGCGCGGTGCTGGCTTTGCTCTGCAGTGACTCAACGCTGTCTGTTGCAGGCACGCAGTTGCTGAGCGCGGTGCTGGCTTTGCTCTGCAGTGACCCAACGCTGTCTGTTGCAGGCACACAGTTGCCGAGCGCTGAGCTGTCTTTGCTCTGCAGTGACCCAACGCTGCCTGTTGCAGGCACGCAGTTGCTGAGCGCGGTGCTGGCTTTGCTGTGCAGTGACCCAACGCTGCCTGTTGCAGGCACGCAGTTGCTGAGCGCGGTGCTGGCTTTGCTGTGCAGTGACCCAACGCTGCCTGTTGCAGGCACGCAGTTGCTGAGCGCTGAGCTGTCTTTGCTCTGCAGTGACCCAACGCTGTCTGTTGCAGGCACGCAGTTGCTGAGCGCGGTGCTGGCGGCGTACCGCGCTGTGCGCGAAGGGCGCGAATGGGCGATGGACGGGGCGCCACGGCAGCCCCTCGTCCTCCTCCTGGCGGGCGGCCAGGACATCTCGGCGGAGCGCAGTGAGCTGCTGCGCGCCGTCGCGGCGGCCTCCGCCGACCCCGCCGCCTGCGCGCCGCTCTACAGCCTGGCGTTCGGCCGCGACGCCGACTGGGGCCTCCTGAAGCAGCTGTCGCTGCGCGGCAAGGGCTTCGCGCGCAGGATCTACGAGGCGGCGGACGCGGCGCTGCAGCTGCGCAACTTCTACCGGCGCGTGGCGTCGCCGCTGCTGGCGGACGTCTCCTTCCACTACGCCGACGACCAGGTGAGCGCCGCGCGCGACGCCGCGGCGGAGCGGACGCCGGAGGCAGGCGCGTGTGCGTGCGTGGGCGCAGGTGGAGGCGTCGTCGCTGACGCGGGCGGCGTTCCCCGTGCTGCTGGCGGGCGCGGAGCTGGCCGTGGCGGGCGTGGGCGTGGGCGAGGGCGTGGGCGGAGGGCTGCGGGCGACGGTGCGCGGGGCGGCGGGCGGGCGGCGGCTGGAGAGGGCGGCGGCTGTGCGGCGCCTGGAGCCGCAGCAGGCGTCGTTCGTGGAGCGCCTGTGGGCGTACCTCACGGTGAGTGGGCGAGGCGGGGCGAGGCGGGGCGCGTGGGCGGGCGGAGCGGGCGTGAGCGCTGGGCGCGTGTGCGCGTGTGGCAGGTGCGGCAGCTGCTGGAGCGCGCAGACGGGGGCGACGCGCAGGCCAAGGAGCGGGCGAGGGAGCTGGCGCTGCGCTACGCCTTCGTGGCTCTCGGTGCCGGGACGGAGTTGAAATCGGACGGGAAGATGGCTTTTGCTTATGAATCTTGTTAACTCCACTAAAACAAAATGAGGAATCTATAGTATCTGGCTGATAATAAAAGCTGTATGTATTCAAGTGATCTTTGACTATGAACTCACCCAAGATTATTTCCTTTACCTTACATTTCATAAACTCTAATTGTAGTGTAGTAACAGATAAGTACGTTTCATTTACCACAGAAGAAAACTTGTGCATTACTCAAACGACACATGGTAAGTAAACACACACATCTCACATCACTTTTTAAAGTGTTCACAAGTGCACGTGGACCTTAAAATTGCGCGTCAACAGTAGAAGCGCGTAAGGTTAAATGGTTTCTGATGGATGTCACTTCGTCACTTCGGTGTAATTGCATTGAAGAAGTGAACCGAAGAAGTGAATCGATGAAGTGAACCGACGAAGTGAACCGAAGTAGTGAACCGCAGAAGTGAACTGGGAGTGACGAAACGATTCGTTAATGTAAGAAAATATAATCTTTAACTGTATTTTAAGAATAGAATGAAATGGATTTATAGGTGGCATAGTTTCATTTTTTATTGTTGACTATGAATTTTCGAAAACTGCCAAAGTTTGAAATTTTTGGCGTCTTCCTACAACTACAAATTTGAAGTCAGATTTTTCCTTCAAATAAATTTTTTTGTCCTTAATTATTTCTTTCAATATGATCATGAGCTTTTTTAAAAAACATTAGTCGTTTTCGTGCATTATTGTCTGCAATTTTGCAATATTAAAAAGTATCAAACAAGATTTTCTTAAAAACGTATTTTTGACAATGTTGTCTTCAAATTTTTGAAAGAGACGGAGGTAAATGTACTCTGGCGTCACATAACCGCCATATTGCTCTATTAGTTTGCTCAAAAGTTACAAAAATTTAATTTTTTGACCAGTCTCTGACGTCGTTGATATTTACGTGCGGTACAATAGTGCGTTGTTAACAGTAATGCCGCGCGGTGGATTTTAGCCGAATACATTTAAGTAGTTAAATCGTGCGAGCAAAGTAGAGATTTCAAGCTATCTAAATTAAAAGTATTTTTCATCACAATTTGCGGAGTTGTGTCGATTTGAAAATCGTTTATTTCTATAGTTTTAATTTTAAGTTTTCATTTCATTTTATTTTCTTAAGTTTTAATTTCTATAGTTGAAATTTGCCATATTCGGGCTAATGTGCACATTGTTTGAGTCAAATAAGTAATGTTTGGTGATCACAAAACTGTTGCGGGATAACGTAGGCACTACTTCAAAACTTTGTTTATTAAAATAAAAATTAAATAAGATTTATTTGTTATTTTATTAAAAGTACCTTAAGTGTCGAAATATCTGTTTATGGGTTTTGGGGCATCCCTAAAACAAATTAAAAACTTTCTTATTGTTTCTGATGTTGTTCTTGCATCGAACACACTGATATCTACTTTTTTCGGTACAGCTTTATACAGATATAAAATTTGTATTCTAGCGCCTCAGTGAACATCGTATTAGAGTTGGAATGTCTATCGTTAATTCAGTCAGTGTTATTGTAAAGTGAAAAATACAAAGGAACTCCAAGGAGACATTCACATGTAAGATTTGGTTCATGTAAGCTGTAACATCTAAGAGCCTATTTAAATATTACGAAACCCTGTATCTAAAATTGTGTTGAAAACTCTTACGAAAAACGCCATTTAAAATAACTTTTTGCAAATATGTAATACTTTTTTTCCCGTGTTCAAATCCGATATGGATGTGGGTCCCTAAGTAACTTCTTACTCTGCTTGTAGGTAAACCTTGACCTAGTTATATGAATATTATAAGGTATTATTTAAGGTAGTGTTGTTTATTTGGGACCTAAATGGGATAATACAGACATGTTTAATGTACTCTGCATTTGATTTTTTATCCAATCATCAAATTGAGTTTTACACAATGTTCAGTCAAACCATTTCAGTCCCATTGTAGCCATATGGCTACATCACTTTCTTCGTCTGATTATACTGCTAGAATATATTTTTTACCAATAAACGAGATTTCTTTTCATTTTTGTGACTGACGTTAATCATTTAACAAATGGATCAGGGATTTACATTTTTTCTGTGGGTTTCTGTAATAATTTTCTCTTTGGAGTGCCTCCACATGTTATTCACGACTCTGTAGAATCCAATTTTTTGTTGAATTTCTCAGCGATGGTGAATTTCTGAGATACGTGTGTATTACGTTTTGAAGAATAAGTTTTTTTACAGTGCAGATTATCGCAAAATATGGAGTTATGTAAAAGATTCTAAGTTATTTGAATGAGAAATGAGTTTTTGCTATATGGCTACTATGGCCACAACGAGCATTTATAACCTACAAATGGAGATTTATTAATATGTATAGTAACTGCGTTTAGAAGGATATATAAACCTAATTTGAAGCAAAGATATTTTACTACAATAGCCCATCTAGCCGTGTCGTGAAGTCAGATATTCCAAGTAATTTGATTTTCCCGCGTTTTGAGTGCCCAATGGTCTACAGTAGAAACATTTACCCCGTCTACTAATATTTATATCAACACAAACCATATCTGTTCTTTTAAATAAGATGCACAGGCCCTCCCTACGTGAATTACCGAACTCTGTAGCACCGTATCGATTAATCGTCAGAGGACATCGTGACCTCTATTGGTGAAAAGGCGAATTAACAAGTGCGGCTGACCTGCATTCTGGTGAGAGCAGCGTCACACCGTTTCTAGTTCATTGTATTAAAATCAGAGAACGTGATAGGGACGTGCTAAGGATAGGGAGTATTTTCAACATTTTCTGGAAAAGGTTGTAAAATTACGAGTAACGCGTGAGATCTCTTCATGAGCATCGAATCATCGTTCACATGCTGCCAATCAATCATTCTGATTTATATATCGTATATGTCATATAAGTTATTCTAAATTCGAAAACGTTTTGTTTTAAACATCTATCAAATCTTGTTTTATACTTTCTTGTTACAAAAATACATAGTAAATTTGCCAAAATATACATATTTTTATGTTACAGCATATTTATTCCTGACGATATAGCACATGAAGAAAGACAGCAGATGAAAACGTTTTGCTGCAAAAATAGTCCACTGAAAACTTGTGCAAACCTAAATAGTTTATAACATTGAGAAATTCGATTATAATGTGGCCGCCGATAAAAATATTATAAACGATTATTTGAAAGGCGTAAAAGTAATAAGTTGGAAGTTTATTACTACATGAGATAAGACCCAGCCTACGTAAGGATACACAAGTAAGAATGAAAGATTAAATGGCCTTCTGTTTATTTTTCGAATTGTTTGTAAACATAATGCCACATTGATTTTGAAAATGAAGATTTGCCGTATCCCTTCACCTTCGAAGATTGATAACACTTATAACGTTTCATATATTGTGGCTAATGCGTTTCTAGACGTATTTTTTTTATTTGGTGGATATACTTACAATTTGCACTAGCACAACCTTATGTAAAATTGATACATATACTATACTTAAAAAACGTAATTTATTTAAAGTGCATTAAATAAGTCAGTCGAAATGAAACAATAGTATATTTAGAATATAATTACATTTTGATCTGAAGCAGATATCACCAATCGTGTTTTCTAAGAATGCAAAGCCGAATATTTGGGATAAAAGTTTTGTTTGCTGCCGTTTCCATACACGTCGTAAATTGTTGCTTAATTGAAGACGCGGTGAATAGTCTACATGTAGACCTCTCAGCGACTCACTTTTCTATGCTATTTTCCTTCTAGCTCACATTCCTAACTTTTCTGCACAAGGACACTCTTTTTGCTTGTTAAAAACATTGAATTATTCATTTCAGTTTTATATAGAATTTTGAAAGTATAATTATTCTTCTAAAACTAAAGCGGGAAGAAAAAAAACACTGGAAACTAGTTAGCTAAGAAAGATAACATAACCCTACATTAAAAAGGCGTCGTCCGTCAGACGACGAGACTAGTACCCCCTTCCCCTCCCTCCCCGTTTCTGAAACTGCAGGGACCTTCATTGCGTGACTAGTGAAATACATGTAACCTTGTGGGCCGGTGTCCGCCAACATGCGTCGTCCAGTGGAGTACGGCTTTGTAATTGCGTTAGATAATATAGCGCCAAAAATATCACTAATATTGTGAATAGTAAGGAAGAACTGCATATTGAACTGATATTGTGAATAATGAACATATAGCATTTAAGTTTTGTTTTGTACATTTAGCGATCATAACGGGACAACGTCGATCATAATGTGGCGTCTTTGCCGGGGCAAATAAATACAGACGTGAACGGCTTGTAAATATTTAGTATTTACTATAGTGCGGCTACTATAGTGCGTTTGTACTGGCGACAGATATGACGCCACAAACTCCTCTATACCCCCCCGGGAATTTTCGTCGCAGTTGCAATCAACACAGAAGGAAAATTCCACAAGTGTGAAAGTCCTAGGCCGATCGGCTCACATTATATACAACTGCGCCTGACCTGGCTAATTACACAGATAAGGAAACAAACAGAGAATGCCCTACTAACCTACCCCATTGACATATTTTTACTCTACATTGTACATTGTACTTGAAATATTATGGATCTTGCCGTACGGTCGGTCCCTCTTATGCATTGTTACGAATTTTCAGCCTGGTGTGGTAACCTCTAATAACCATAGTATGTTCCTTTCCCTTTTACAACCAATTTCTTAAATTAAATTAATTTTGTACAATACACTCACTACCAAAATGACACATACAATATCACCAATATAGCCACAAACATTACATCAAAAACATTTAAAATCATATACAGTTCTATACACACAAACTGACATACTGAATGACAAAACCCTATACATTGATAAATGCACAAAAAAAACAACAATAAACTAACATTTATCCCTTTTACAACTAAATTCTTGAATTAAATTAATTTTGTACAATACACTCACTACAAAATGACACATACAATATCACCAATATAGCCACAAACATTACATCAAAAACATTTAAAATCATATACAGTTCTATACACACACTGACATACTGAATGACAAAACCCTATACATTGATAAATGCACACAAAAAAAACAACAATAAACTAACATTTATCCTGTTTTACATTTAAAACCACATACAGTGATACACTTAAAATGAAACAAATAAACAATTTTTACATTTCTCTCTTGAAGGATTGTACAAAGTTTTTCTTCTTGTCAGAATGAATATAAATGAATACAAAAGTTCATGATATTTGCTGGAAACTATTCTTTCGTAGGTTTCTTGGGAAAAGTTTACTCAGTCTTGACACAACACAACAAACATCACATTCACTTATACATCATTCTTCTTGCACTATTTGTTTTGCACTGTGTTCCAGTGTTTTCGGCGCACACGTATCGGCATTGCCGGGTGCAGTGTGCCCCTCTGCAACTTCGGACACTGTCTGGCGCTCATTTTCAAACACCCTACTGAGAATGTCCGCATTTACATTTAATATCCCTTTCCTATGGCTTATGATAATGTTGTAATGCTGAATCGCCAGCGACCACCTAAGCAATCTAGGATTATTCCCAGCATTCTGTTGTAACCAGACTAACGGGTTATGATCCGTTTCTATCTTTAGCAAAACATTACCGTCTAAATAGTAACGCAACTTCCCTAAACCCCAAATTAAAGCCGCACACTCTTTCTCCGTGGTGCTCCATTTTAATTCACCGTCTGAGAATTTTTTACTGAGAAAAAGAATCGGATTTTCATTTCCTTCCTGATCTAACTGTGATAACACAATGGCTGCTCCCCTAAGTGCCGCATCACATTGCAGTAAAAATGGCTTACTAAAATCAGGTGCATGTGTGACTGCCCCCTGACACAGTGCGTCGCGAAGCTGTATAAACGAGTTTTCGCACTCTTCCGACCACCGGATTTTGCCTTGCCTATGTGTTCCCCTCAATAGATCAGTGAGCGCCGCTGATTTCTCCGAGAAATTTCTGATGAACCGTTTATAATATGATATCAGACCTATAAATTTCCGGATTTCCTTTTTTGTCGTAGGCCGTGGATATTCCTTTATTACTTGCACTTTGGCTTCATTTGGTCTCATCAGACCACTACCAATCTCGTATCCTAAGAACGTAACCGATTTCCTAGCGAACTTACATTTCGCCGGTTGCACGCGTAAATTGGCCTCACGTAACTTTTGGAATACGATTCTGAGATGTTTGCAGTGATCATCCCAGTTGTCGCTAAAGATTGCTATGTCGTCCATATATGGGACGGCGAACTCCGCGCAATCTTTCAGTAATGCCTCCATAAGCTTACTGCAAACATATGGTGCATTTTTGATGCCGAAAGGCATCCTGAGGGGTTTATAAGACCCGAATTTCGTCGTAAAGGTGGCATACCGTTGAGCGCGCTCGCTCATCTGGATCTGCCAAAATCCTTTACATAAGTCCGTTGTGGTTATGATTTTGGCCCTCGCAACTGTTTCAATTCGCTCGGCTAAACTCGGAAGCGGAAAATATTCAGTTCGAATAACCTGATTTAACTTGCGGTAGTCAATACATGGCCTGGGTTTTTTTCCGGGTGCTTCCACCAAAATCATAGGGGATGTGAAATCAGAATCAGAAGGCTCGATGATACCATCCCTTAGCATTTTCGCGATTTCTTCCTGGAGGATTTTAGTTTGGCGATGAGACGTACGATACGGAGCGCTCCTCACCCTTGCATTTTCGTCCAGCAATTCAATGTCCATCTGAACGTTTTTTGTGAGCCCTGGCCTATCAGAAAAGATGTCCCTAAACTCAATTACAAGTTCTCTCAGCCTTTCACTTCCTTCCGGCTCCATTTCTGTGCCTGCGAGCATTGCCTCTACATCAAATTCCTCCGGTTCTAATTTTAAGGCGTATTTCTCTATTCCGTCCTCTATAATTTCACCTATTTGTTCTGGTTCCTTAAATAATAATGAATTCTTATCAAAATATGTTTCCCTTTCCGATTCTGCTCTTACATCCTTATACTTTTCAACCAAAGTATTTACACTCTCATCTCCCTTCTGCGCCGCGCTGAATTGTTCCGTATTTTCCTTCAACATTTCAGCGATCGGCACAGCCCGTTCTAATTCTTCTCCGTCTGCTAATAGACAGAATTCCGGGAATTCCTCCGACGGCTCATGCTCGTCTTCGCCCGGCTTTTCTGTCAGGTCGCCCTCCGCCTCCGGCAATTTTACCTGCGAGTTCCCCGAATCATCTGCTTTTGTTCTGCCTTCTGCCGCAGCCTTACTGCGCGTCATAACCATGTTCACAGTTTGTTCTTCTACAAGGCCCTGTTTAATATCCTGCAGAAGTTGATACGTTCTGTTACTTAATAGATAATAACTAAGTTGATTTTCCTTCGGCACTATAGCGGCCCTAGTGATTACATTACCTAATTCCGAATTTAGGCGAATTTCCGCCACCGGCAAATTAATGGCAGTCGAATGAAGTTTGATCCAGACCGATTCGCCCGTATAATCACGATCTGTGACTAAATTTGCGGATACAAGATCAAATGACGCGCCCGTGTCTCTTAAGATCTCCGTCGGCTGCTCATTCACGGTCCCTGTCACAATGTGCTGCCTCAAGAACTCCCTTGCCTCGGGTTCACACACGTGATTTACTTGATTGCCCTGTTTCCGCGGACAGTTCTTTATCAAGTGCGTTGTTGACTGACATTCGTAACACTTGCGGACATAAGGTGCCTCGAATTCCTTCTTCGCGCTATGTTTCTCTAATCCATTAGTACTTCCTGCCGACTTGGGGGCCACGTGAGGAGCAACAGGTGCCCTGTTGTTTCCTTGTTCTTTCCGGAATGTTCTTTCCGGCCGGAAAGATGGTAACTGTGGCTTCTTCCACCCTTGCCGCGCATTCTCGTACGCATCTAATCTTTTCGCGAACTCCAGCGGATTCGAAAATTCGGCCCATTTATCCACAAAATGTTCCCGCATATCCCCTGGAACTTTATGCTTCATTTGATCGGCTACGATCAAATTCAATAAACCCTCGAATGTGTTTATTTTAAGTCCCGCTACCCACTCTCTGGCATAGTTTAACAATTCCCTCGCGAATATGCTCCAAGTCGCTCCGTTTTTGCTATGTTTCCTAAATAGTTGCCGGAATTTCTCGGCATCAAACCGGTACAGTTCTAATAATTTCAATTTCAACTCCGCATAATCTAACGCTTCTTCCTGTTCGTCTAAAGTAAGCCATGTGTTAACATTATGCGGAAGTAATCCGATTAAATTAACAACCCAATCTTCTTCGCAGATTTTCAATTGCCTGCACTGGCTTTCAAACGCGCTCAGATAAGATGTGATATCGTCCTGCTCTCCTTTAAATCTACCAATTATTTGGCCTATTCTAATATATTCTCTCGCGTGTTCCGAGCGCGCTTCCGAACGAATCTCCGAATTTGTTTCGCCCGTCTGGGCATTCTGCACTCTCGCAAGTTCTAACTGATATTGCCTTTCTTCTAATATTCTCCTATCCTCCCTATCTCTTTCTTGTAATATTCTCCTATCCTCCTCTTCTACCTTCTTATCTCTTTCGTACTGTTGCCCCAATTCCTCCGTTAATTCAACGGAATAATCCTCATGCTCTACTATTAGTTTCTTTAAAATCGGATTCGTTTCCGATCCATCTAATTCTGTTCCTAAATCCCTGGCGATTCGGATCATTCCCTCCTTTCGAAATCTCAGTAAATGCGCCATTGCATTAAAACAGTGCCCTACGCGTTGCAAAAGAACACACTTACCCTTAACTTCCACTGCTTGCACGTGGCTGCTTCTGCTGCTTATGCGTGCACGTTCGGCGCTGGCGGATGTCGTGATGAGATGGATGGATTGGCTGCAACTCGTCCTTCCTTCCCGTCCTTCCTTCCTTCCCGTCCTTCTGCTTGAAGTTTCGCCCCGCCGATGTACTCGCACGTTTTCGTTCGCGTTTTACTTGTTTCGCGCACTATGAATATATTTACGTCGAAACTGTTCCCTGGCTGAGCTTTGCTCGCTCGCCCACTATTTAAACTTTCTCCGGCGGATACCTGCGGCCAAATATACTTTCACTTCCGCGTACACGATCCGTTGTTCTGGATGCCTGTCCCGCTGGTACTAAGCGCCCTACCTGCTGGGTGTTTTGTTTGTTTCTATAGCTGTTGCTACACTACCGACCGAACCTTGCACGTGAAACGCAGAATTCTATTCCTCCTACGCTCACTAATTACCCATGGACAGATGAAGCCCCTTACTGGCGTAATTATTCTACCTGCCGTTCCTGGCGTGCTTCCGTGTGATGCTGCCTACCACAGACAAACACCGCACATACACAACTGCGTGGTCGTTTACTAACCATAAACTGCGTACTTGAACCGCTACATACACTACACTTGCGTGGTAGTTCCAGAACCGCTGCCTACACTATACTACGTGGTAGTTCTTGAACTGCTGCCACCATATTACACCTACGTGGTAGTTCGTGATCCGCTGCATACACTACACGTGCGTGGTAGTTCGTTTACCGCTGGCACTATTCTACGTGCGTGGTAGTTCGTTAACCGCTGCTTACCCTACACGTGCGTGGTAGTTCGTTAACCGCTGGCACTATTCTACGTGCGTGGTAGTTCTTTAACCGCTGCCACCATTCTATTCCTCCTACGTCTGTGGCGTCTTTGCCGGGGCAAATAAATACAGACGTGAACGGCTTGTAAATATTTAGTATTTATTATAAGAAAGTTACTCCGACACCAAAACACTATATACAATATTTACAATTGAAGTTAACCGTTACAAGAAGGAACTTTCCCTGGTTACCACCACCGCTGGCCCGATAATTAATTACCATCCCCGGTGTGATGCACCAGTACCTTACGCGAGCATACATGCGAGTATGCCGCACCTGCTGTCACGACGTAGCACGCCGGCTTCGATTCCCCGCCTCGGTAGCCTATGCATTACAATGCAACGCCGCGCACAACCCTCACGACGCCCTACCGACACGCTCACCTGAAGACTCACAAGAATAGAAGACTGCTCTCAAGTCGGATTCTGCTTATATAGCCTGTGGCAGGCTTGACGGAAGCGCGTCACCCGCAGTGACCGCCGGGGTTTCCAAACCTGCACCCACGACCCGCATTCCTATGTGCAGCCCCGCGTCACTTCCGCCAGGGCTGTCCACATGGCTACTATAGTGCGTTTGTACTGGCGACAGATATGACGCCACAATAAGAAAGGTCGAAGACGAGGTACTTCTGAGGAAGTTACTCAAAAGCCACTTGTGGACAGCACCAGGCAAGTGCTGCAGTGACAGTCACGTTATTTAGGATATAACTCTTTAAAATGTATTTTGCAACTCCGTATCATGCATGTTCAATCCATTTAATCGTTTCATTGTAAAAATGAGTTTTCTTCACTTTTTCCCCAAATGGTCGGTCAGACCACTGGCCAAGTGCACCAACATTGGCACCAAGTGCACCAACAATTCAACTCTCGTTAAGTGTTAACTTCACGGCCATTATCTCAAAGTTTACAGCTCGTTAAATATTTTTATCTGTCGTTAATATTAATTGGGAATTTTTTGCTTGTTTGTAGTTTTAACAGGAGTTAGTTGTGGATTTCCAATGGCGTACAGAACGGTTTGTGACGATCGTGAATTCGACGAAATGTTATATTAAGATTATTTGTTCTACCAAAGAATCCAAAGGAGAAATGCGAAGGATAGAGGTCATCCTTTCAATGACTACAGTGAAAGAAAGTTTCAAGAAAGGTTTCGTTTGACCAAACATACGGTGTTGCTACTGTGAGGTTAGAGTTTCCTACCGACAGAAACTTTTCAGTTTCTGCAATGATCAGAGTTTAAACTGCTTTAAGATATTACCTCACAGGTGCATTTAACATATTAATTGGCGACGAAAAAAGGCCGGTGGCTTGTAAAATTCGCTTTCAATTTCCATCCATGTTGCACTTTTTTTGTTAAACGGAGACTCCATCCGTTCTTTTACTTTTCACAATATCTTTGTATTTTTCCACCAGCTCCAGTAGAATATTTGATTCATATTTGGAGAAATTGGCTGTTCTCTTGAGGAACGGAGGTAGGTGATTATCCTCTCCTACGTATCAGGCAGGCATTGCAGTGCCTGGCGAGGCATGGGCAGTGCCCTCCTACGAAGAAGCGTTCACGCATCGGGGAAAGAAATTTTGAGAATAATCTTTGGCCTTTAATGACCAGTAAATACTATTAATTATAACGTGACTGTAATGACTACGAGGGTCGGTCAGAAATTAAAGGCCTAGATTTTTTCTCCAGAAATTTTTATTGGAAGAACCTGCACTCAATGTTTGTTATTCTACTTGCTCTATTTTCCCACATAATTTCCATCGATTTGTGCCTCCTGCGTCACTACCCAGCGGCCAAAATTGGGAAGGAATAGATAGATAGATAGATAGATTTATTATTTCTGCAGGTAGGTACACAACCTGGTGGCAGAACACTACAATTTACATATTATAACTAAGAGTAGTAATACACTGTAATGTTAAAGCATTTTAAGGCAATAATAACAATAACAGCATTACCAATATACTTTATGACAGTCCTGCACGGAATTTTTAACTAATAAATACACTGCACTTCACTTCCTTTCACTACACTCACTTCACTTTACTTCACTACACTTGCACTTCACTTCTCTCTCTACTTCTCTATTGCACTCCACTTCACAACACGTCACGACACTCCAATTCAACTACTACTTTAAATATAACTGTATTTGGTATAAAACCCGCTGCCACAGTCCAGTGCCTCCCCCCCCCCCCCGGAGAAGACTTTCCGCGGCGGAGCGGTGCTGCGCCCCTGCGGCGGGCGGGCGAACCGGCCGCGTGCGCCGCGGGGGCCGGTCGCGCGGGCGCCTGTCAGCAGTGTTGCCAGTTTAGCGGATTGGCCGCTAGATCTAGCGGAATTTCAACCGTTCTAGCGGCGAGAAATAATGATTTAGCGGCTAGCGGAAAATCTAGCGGAATGAAAGCAAATTGGCGGAATTTCTAGCGACAAGGTTGAAACATGTTTCCATTTATAAACTTTTGTTTCGATGACCAAAAACTAATGGGGACATGTAAAGTATTCCGTCCCTTATTATCCAAAGTAAACAAATACCGCTGGAACCATAAATCTGATATCTGAGTCATATTACCTTAACCCTCAACTAGGCGCGTGGTGCCTTTCTCATTGGCTAGCGGCCGGAGATTCTCCACCAAATATCCAATCAAACGTGGAGAAAATATTATCCGCGTTCTCTTTAAATATGCAATATCTCTCTGTACAGTTTTTGAAATGCTAAGCGTAATAGTTTGTGAATAAATAAATAAATATTCAGCCTGCAAATTGAAGTCTCTATAAGAACAATATTTTAATAATATTGCAGTAATATTCTTTAATATTTTTTCTACATCCGCGTTAATATTCTATCATATTAAATTATGAAACTAATATTTAAAAAGTATTATTTTACTAGACATAAGAATATTTTTTTAAAATTATTATGTCTTTATTGAGTATCTTGTTAATAAGAGCCAATGAATATTGCTCAAGATCGTACCCTATAAAAAGATAATGTTTTGTTTAAAAATATTCTCATATCCGCTAAAATATTATTTTCATAATTTAATGTTATAGAAATATTATCTAGGGGGGCATAGAAAAAATATTAAAATAAATTACTGTAATACAAGTAATTATTAGTTCCTTTGTTATTATTGTTCTTAATTATTTTAGTAAAATAATTTTATAAATATTGAACGAAATTAATTTTACCTTGAGTCGTAAGTTCTGAACAGTGATTGTTGTAAGCATATTGTTAATGTAATAAATATTTAAAATAAGGTAAGTAACAATTTTTATTGTTTCTTAAATATTAAAGAATATAAAAAACATTGTACTTTAATAGTGTGTTAACAAATTCGGTATGGAAAATGTTGTAATAATTTTCGATTTCCAGATGAAGTTCTTAGGCTTATAGGTTCAAATGCGAAATATAATAAGCAAATAAATGAGGACAATAATGAAGTCCAAATAATAGACGAGCTTGTTTCAGAACTTAATAGTAGTGAATAGTAATGTAAAATTATAGTAATAATAAATCAATATTATTATTCAATTATTACTGCGATTCGTCTGTGTAAACTGTTATATAGTTAGATTTAATTTATAAATTATAAATATAATTACACAAACATGTGCAATATTTAATCATTGCTTATATTTGTATATTTTATATATATATTTAAAATAAGTTGTAAATATCGAATTTGTATTTTTATTATCATGTAATAAAATAAAAAATTATAAATTATTTATTCTACACGCGTAATTAATATTATTTCTTACATGGCATATTTATCACCCTAGTTCTGATTCATAAATTTCAAATATTTTCATTTTTAATACTTTTGTATCACATATATATTTTTTATTTATAAATTATTTATATAAACAATTACTCGATATTATAAATATTATTTATTAAAAACAACTGTTATTATATGTAAAATTAAATATCTTGATTTAGCGGAAAAGTTAGCGGCAAGAAGTTCTAAATTTAGCGGAATCTAGCGGAATTACGCGTGCCATCTAGCGGCCGAATGTCCATCGGACCTGGCAACATTGCCCGTCAGTCGCAGCGGCGCGGCCGCGGCGATCGCGTGGCTTTGGGGAGTGCGAAGGGCGGCGAGAGCGCGAGCGCGGGCACGTGTGCGACGTCGCGCGCTGCCAGGCTGCTGCTCCTCCCGGATTACGCTCAGAGGCAGGTAAGCGCCTGCACTTCACGGCCAAAGGAAGTGGGATTGATGTTGGTGCGTTGGGGCTTTGAGTGGTGTGTCCGACGAACAGCGCGTTCCGATCACTTTGCCGCGCTTTTCAGAATTATAATGCTTCAGGCAAGTAAAAAAGAAATAATATAACCTCACAAAAACGAAGAAAAGAAAAGTTCTTCTTGGGAATGATAGAAGTAGCTGTGATTATGGAATTGCCTCCTCGACATTTTTTTGTACTTAAAAATTAATGTGAAAACTGTTTTTTTTATTATCAGTTGTAGTTTACTGCATCTGACACAACAAGAAATCTGTAACTTGGATTCTGCTCTCTTTTGTTCGAGATATCGTGCATGTGATCATGTAGAAAAGTGTGAAATATCATTAGTCTCCTGTGGTTTTTTTAATACGTTTCCATTGAATTGATTTTATTTTTATTCCTTTCACATATTGAATATTTTTTATTGAAGTCTTGTTTACTTCTTGTTAAGTTGCTCCTGTTCAAATGGAAATAAGTGTTATGTTGCAATTTGCCATTCATCGAACCATTCTTTGAATGGCTTTCAATGATTAATTCTTGTTATTATTCTTTATATATCTTAGCAGTATTGTATTATCTTTCGGGCTTTAATATTCACAACGAGTATTCAGAAAATCCTCTCTTTCATCTGAAATATGTGAACTGTCTATTTATGTATTATAGGAAACCTATTTTGTATTCTAGTTGCAGAACAAATTATTTGAATGATACACGAATAATTAGGTAGGTACTTCAAGTTTTGTTTTCATGACTTCTTATAATTTAAAAATTAGGTATATAGCAAACATTTCATAATATTCAGTCAACCACAATTTTTTATGAGCATGGTTTAACTCTTCATACTTCATTTCTCCATCCAAAATGTAAACGAAAACACAAGATGACACGAGTCTCGATGTAAAGTATCACGAAACAAGCCTCATCCTAAAATTGGTCGCTTCACAAATCTAAAAATCAAATATAATGATATATAATGAGTCGGCAATTTTCTATGTATATTGTAACGGGAAGTTTGGAATTCCTTGTCCTTGAATTTCTTTCTCGCCGTCTCCTTTGTGTGTTCTATTTAAGCAGGTGAAATCGATAATTTCTCCGTGAAAGTAACAGAATACACACTTCAGATACCTCTACAGAGGTACTAATCAGTAGCAGCTATAATGTCGTTTCAAATATATCATGCATTTTTCAGTGGATATCTACCAATGTTTTAAGACGGGTGAAATAAAAATATATGGGTCCGAATATGATACTTGTTTAGAAACACTTACAGCAGTATGTAGGAATAATGATACATTTCTAAACTAATTACGAAGCTTTGAGAGACTTAGAGAGAGGGGGAGTGTTTTATATTGAATATTATTTCATCAAGATACACCCTCTCAGGAGAACAAGAAAAAACTTTAAGATCTGTTTTTGTACTAATTATAATTACAAAATTGAGTGTACCAAACGATTATTCTAGAATGCTGTTTTAGAACTTTCCTTCATTAAAGTTGATGATTACTTACTTACGAAGACAATTCGAACTTCTTATTATAATTCGTAACTTTTACGATTTCAACATTTCTCTTTTTTTGTCATTTAAACTTCTTTACAGATGCTTATTAGTTCCCATTACCTTCCGTAACATTTAATATGGAACACAAAGTTCTATATTTGGTTCCATGGTGTACGACACTGTCTGAAGAATTTTCGAGACCAGATCCTCATTGCGAGAGCAATACCTCATTCAACATACCTGACTAATTTGGGATGTGACGTGTACTTGAACTTAAACTCTGTTTTTAATTATTTTTTAAGTTACTTTCCAAACAAATTAATTTATGTGCGTATATTTGAAATAATTAGTGACTTTACTAAATATATTTAATAATTGAAGTTAAACAGTAGTGGAACTGTAGAGCACCAAGATAGGGCTTTTTACTAGTAGAACATTTTCACATTTTCGAAAGGAGTAGACTATTTAAGCAGTACCATGGTAACAGTGGAAGTTACTGCTTTACATGTTACGCCAGCATTAATCTATCATTTCAGATTTTCTGTGCAATCGTCAGGTTTAATGTATTGTTGTGGAAGTACCATTTTCTGTGATTAGTTGAAGCTCACAAGTTCGTGCCTAAGCGCACAAAAATTAAATCCTTGAAATATCTTTCTACTGCACTGATGAATATGAACACGTACATTAACCTTCAATAAAATCGAGAGAAAGAATCTGAATATACATTTTATTTTGTTTAACACCAACCCTTCATATTCAGTTTATTTGTAGAAAATATTTCATATCAAATTTTTATTGTTTATTGAACTACTTAGGACTTCAGTCCCTCTCGATGAGCGGTGAGAGAGAAATATTTTGCATATGCCTTTTACTTCCTGTAAATTATATATTTAAGAGACTGCAGATCTACAATATTCTCAACCCTTGACAACCATTTCTTTAACTCACTCTGTATCTAAATGAATACAATAAATAGGTTATGTATAGCGCAGAGACTGGTTATGATAAGAAAGAATCGGTCTCTTTTACAATTAAATTTTGTCTTTATAGTAATTTCAGAATTGTGATCTTAGTGAATCAAAGCAACAAACGACAGAATATGCAAATTTTGTATTTGCTGATTTTTACTCATTCTGTTTTATGTAACATTTTTCACATATTTCGCTTATACTTTTCGTATTTAAAACTAGTGGTGCTAAAACATCACGTAATTTCTCGCCATTAGTAATGGCTATGAAATACTATTTATACCATAATTTCTCTCCGAATTATTTTTTGTAAAATTCATTTGAAATCGTAGAATTTAGTTAGAAAATAAGCCCAATGCCAGAAATTAAAATAATTAAAAGTTAATAAATAATACGATACCGATAGCGTTGACAAATATATCGAAAAGTATATAATAGTAATTATTAAACTCTACTATTGTAATTACAAATATATAAAATTTTACGTTTTTATTTCCGCGAACGTAAAGCAGTCATTATTATTATCGTGAAATCTCGCGAGATCTCGTGAAATCTCGCGAGATCTCGTGAATCTTGTAAAATTTCGTGAAATCTCGCGAGATCTTGTAAAATCTCGTGAAATTCGCGAAATCTCGTTAAATCTGGCGAGATCTCGTGAAATCTCGTAAAATCACGCGAGATCTCGAAAAATCTCGTAAAATCTCCTGAAATCTCGTGCAATCTCGCGAGATTTCGTGAAATCTCGTGAAATCTCGTGAAATCTCGCGAGATCTCGTGAAATCTCGCGAGATCTCGTGAAATGTCGTGAAATCTCGCGAGATCACGTTAAATCTCGTAAAATCTCGTGAAATCTCGCGAGATCTCGCGAAATCTCGTAAAATCTCGTGAAATCTCGAAAATCTCGCGAGATCTCGTGAAATCTCGTGAAATCTCGCGAGATCTCGTGAAATCTCGTGACGTCTCCTGAAATCTGAAATCTCGTGAGATCTCGTGAAATCTTGTGAAATCTCGTGAAATCTCGTGAAATCTCGTGAAATCTTGTGAAATCTTGTGAAATCTCGTGAAATCTCGGAACTTCTCGTGAAATCTCGTAAAATCTCGTGAAATCTCGTAAAATCTCGTGAAATCTCGTAAAATCTTGTGAAATCTTACGAGATCTCGTGAAATCTCGCGAGATCTCGCGAAATCTCGTGAAATCTCGTGAAATCTCGTGAAATCTCGTGAAATCTCGTGGAATCTCGTGAAATCTCGTGAAATCTCGTGGAATCTCGTGGAATCTCGTAAAATCTCGTAAAATCTCGTGAAATTTCACGAGATCTCGTGAAATCTCGTAAAATCTCGTGAAAACCCGTTAAATCTGGTGAAATCTCACGAGATCTCGTGAAATCTCGTGAAATCTCGCAAGATCTCGTGAAATGTAATATCTCGTGAAATCTCGCGAGATCTCGTGAAATCTCGTTAATTCTCGCGAGATTTCGTGAAATCTCGTAATATCTCGTGAAATCTCGTTAAATCTGGTGAAATCTCGTTAAATCTGGTGAAATCTCGTTAAATCTGGTGAAATCTCGTTAAATCTGGTGAAATCTCGTGAAATCTCGTTAAATCTGGTGAAATCTCGTGGAATCTCGTAAAATCTCGCGAGATCTCGTGAAATCTCGTAAAATCTTGTGAAATCTTGTAAAATTTCTTGAAATCTCGCGAGATCTCGTGAAATCTCGTGAAATCTCGTGAAATCTCGTGAAATCTCGTGAAATCTCGTGAAATCTCGTGAAATCTCGTGAAATCTCGTGAAATCTCGCAAAATCTCGTTTTAATCTCGAAAGATCTCGCGAAATCTCGTGAAATCTCCTAAAATCTCGTGAAATCTCGTGAAATCTCGTTGAATCTCGTGAAATCTCGTGAAATCTCAAAATGCAGAACCAAATATTTCAATAAAGATTTTCATATAAATTCTAGTTTAATTTTTACAAAATATTATTTTCAAATATTATTTAAAATCTGGTTTTAGGGTACAGAAAAACTGAGACAATATTTTAAAATTTTTTTTTGGCAGTAGCTTGGAAGAAAATGGAATAATATCGAGAACCATCCGAATTGTAAAGAGATGATTAAAATAATGTGAGGTAGTCGTACCATTCTGTAGCATAGTGTGTGTGTGTGTGGGGGGGGTACTTTACATGAAGACCCTGGGACATTTTCAACATTTTCAAAAAAATGGTTCTAAATTTTTTGATTAAGTTTTGTTGTTCAATAAAGCAAAGGACGGTTAAGATAATGGAGCAGGTGTCACTTTCGTTGACATCCCCAATTTTTCGAAAATTGGAAAAAAAATTAAACTTCAAAATTAGAGATAGAAAATTTTGTCTCAGGCAAATTCTGTTGAACAAAATGAGCTCTTCAAACAAGGTCATTTACAAGTTTTTCAAATAAGGAGTAATTTCTGCGTGTTTTGCGAATTAAATTTATGAAAAAAAAATTCAAAATTCGCTCCACTTTTTTCTTTAAATGTTCACTTGTCTTATAAGAGACGATAAAAATATGGTGCTAGTCTCAATTTCGGGTGTTTTGAAAATAAAAAAATTAAAACTACAAAATTGACGATAGCAATTTTTGCCTCAGACAAAATCTGTTGTAAAATATATTTTTTTTAAAAGTCATGTACATTTTTTTGCAAAAAACAGTAGATTTGCATAATTTGCGATTGAAAAATGTTTCTCAAAAACACTCCAAACTTTTTTTAAAAAAATGTCACATATGTAATAAGGAACGGTAAGAAATATGATGCTAGTCTCGTTTTCGAGTATTGCTCGTTGTTTTCGAAAATTGCCAAAAACTATTCAAAACTTCAAAATTGAAGAATATAAATTTTTGCTTCAGGCAAAGTTCTTTATACAAAATAAGCTCTATAAAATATCATGTACACTTCTTTGAAAAAGAGAACAAGTAGTTTTTGCGTAATTTCTGCTTGAAATTAATGAAATAGAAGCAGGTTTTACACCAACTCTGGGACACAAAAATTGAATGAATGATATGAAAAATAATTAAATTAATTTTAATTATAATTTCCTATTGAAAATGCCAATATTAATTATACTTTTCCTTTTTCGCTTTTTTACTTTTTACTCAATGTGTATTCTCAAAAAATCTCTATCTTCAATTTTGTGGTTTCGATTTTTTTGCAGTTTTTGAGAAAACCGAGTAATACCCGAAAATGGGAGAAGCACCATATTTTTTTACCGTTCCTTATAACATATGTGGAGAATGTTTAAAGAAAAAATTGGATCGGTTTTTGAGAGAAAAATTGGGTAAATTTCAAGCGCATATTACGCAAAAACTTTTTTTTTTTCAAAATATTGTGCAAGGTCTGTTTAAAGTTATTTTTCTACTGCAGATAGTTTGAAGCAAAAATCTCTATCTTCAATTTTGTAGTTTTGATTTTTTTGCAATTTTCGGAAAAAACTAGCAACACTTGAAAATAGGACCAGTACCATATTTTTTACCGATCTGTATTCCGTTCGTGGCGAAAATTTAAAGAACAAATTAGGTGGGGTTTTTGAGAAAGAAAGTAATTTTCCTATATTACTGGCACAAAAACTGCTCACAGTTTCGAAAAGTTGAATATGGCCTTCTTTCAAGGCCTGTCTTTAGGAAATAGATTTTATTTAGGAAAAAATCATTCTTCAATATTATACTTGTAGGAAGACCCCGGAAAAAGTTTGCATTGATGTAATTTTCGAAAAAAGCAGGGATTTCAACGAAAATGAGACCTGCGCTATTCTCGTAAGCGCTTGTTATCGTATTCGCTGACGAAGTTTAATCAAAAAAGTTGGTGCCATTTGTTTGAAAATTGTGAAAATGTCCGAAGGGCTTCATGTAAAGTACCCCTAATAGTTAAAATATCGGTTTCAAATTCCAGGAGCCGCGACATCAGCCAGACCTATTGCGGAATATCATTTTTGGAGAAAATCGGCTGAATGGGTTATCAGTAGAACTGTGATTAATATGCATTTGCATATTTGTTTCCTCGTGTCAACAAATTGTATACATTTTGAGGCATTTCGAATCAATTGAAGCTATTTTCATTTTGCATATTTTCGTTTATATCACCATAATTGTATATTTGGGCCATATTTGCCTATTTTTGTTACATATTCACCCCTCATCAGCGAAACGAAGCCCAAGCCTTCCAGTTCCGTCAGCATCGAAGCGGCTCTGAAACGCGTTTGGCCTAATTTTCAAGTTTTACGTTATTTGACCATTGTCTTCCAGATTTTATTATAATTGAGAGGAAGTCATATTCTTGTTGCGATACCTGTATATTTTTTTATTTTGTGAAATGTACATTAACTGCATCTCATTATTTTCTTAAGAAATTAGTGTTCTTCAAAATTAAGCCCTTGATTTGACATTTGACGCTTTATATGATTTTTCTATCTCTTTTTTGCCGTAACCATATTTTCCACATTACACTTTTTATTTATTTTGACACTTACATATTACATTACACCCTTTCGCATATTTTCCTTTTTTAATACCATATATAATGGGCATATTTCTGTGTTTTTATTGCATGTAAATCACATCTGGAGTTATCAAGTCCACCGCTGGCGTTGTGTACAGACGGACAGAAAGAAAAACGTTTTGCCATCAATAGATTTTTCGGTATCAAGGACGCACAACACATGGATTCTGCCCACACCGTGTGAGAGGATTAATTTCTATAACGGGATTTTTCCACTTTTTCGTTTTCAGGGCTCGGCAATAAGAGTTATTGTGTCGGAAACTCGCCTTTTCATGCGCACGATTACAACACTTTCTCTCCTTACGTTAGTAAGTGCGTGAAAGTAAAAATCTTATTCTTCTTTCACCTCTCTCTGTTGAAAATACTACGTTTCCCCTTGGACGATTTATCCTAGAAACTCTTCTACATCATCCGTCTTAAAAATACTTTTTTGTGAACAAGGAGAATAAGTAAATATTCAAAAACTGTATTACTGTAATTTTGTCATTTTAATATAAATCAGTATGTTCCATTGTGTAATTTAAAATGTCATTTATTTTATACGCATTGTACATTGTGCAACATTGCGTAACTTTGTGCAACAGATTCAGAACACTGTCTGTCCTCCTGAAAGGCAAATTTAGCTGTAATACGTGATGGAGTAGATTTTTTAAGCCGGTCAGTGCAGAAATGAGCCTGAAAGTCTTTGCCACCGCCGGCGCGAAGTGACAGTTGAAGCAGAGCTGTGCAGATGACAGTTGTGAAGCGCCAGGTGGGGGAGGATGGAGCTGTGCTCGAAGTCCAAGTTCGGCACGTGACCGTGGCCATGGCCCAGACGCGTGAACACTGGAGCGACCTGCGGACCTGCCCTCGCCCGCTGGCGTCCGAATCGTCGAAGCAACTGGTTTCCTCTTCCGCCGCGCCGCGCCGCGCCGTGGCTTTTCGTGGCCTGGACGTGTGCGGGAGGCCACTTCAGGGCATACGCATTGCGCCGCGTCTGCGGGCGCGGTGACGCAATCGGTTGCATGCGATTCCCGACCTTGAGGGAGAGAATGGAGTGGTAGGAGATTTGTCGCGCGCTCTGCGTCTCTGCGAAACAAGACGTTAGGTTTCCTCTTCTTCCTAGAAGTGTGGTTGTTTTGGAGTTCGAATTTCATTCGGAGTAAATATGACCGGATCTCGTGCACAGTGCCTGCCGACGTGACGCGAGGGTCGAAATAAATCTTCCGCGCACTTCGTCGGTACCGGACGCCCGGTAGGGATAGACTTTTTAAAGCTAGTGGTGCTGCAGATGGCACAGACATTTTCGCACTTGTTAATTTTTAATTCGTTTGGTCTTGACTACTTTTGACTACTTCGTGCTCCATTCTCTTGCCAGCTGCAATCTATCGCCGCCCAGACTACTTTTTTTGAATTTTCTGAATTTTTCGGTTTTTTATTTTTTTGGAAACTTTCTTAATTTATCGGTTTCCTAATAGTAGAACGGAAATGTTATTTTAAGAACATTAATGAACAGTAAAAGCTCATCCTAAATGGCAATTTCCTTTGATTTTTTTTCGCAAAATTGTTTTTAAAAAAATGGTGCTTAAGCGCTACTGTAAATTCAAAATTTGAAGCAAGATTTTCACAGAAAAATCTTCGAATTTTTGAAAAACTTCATTAGAAGTCATTTGAAACACATTAACGCACAAACTCCATAGTATTTACAAGAAGGCAGGAAATATGCATATTAACGGCTTGAGAGATGTTTCGAAAAATTCCGTTTGTGTAATTTAAAAACAAACAAACAAACAAATACCCCGAAATGAACTTCACGTTATAATGAAGGGTGCAATTAGCACTGTCCCTTTGAAATGTTGAAAGAAAAAATTTGAAGCCGTGTTCGAGAAAATGTTAAGTAAGCGTTTCTGAAAATGTGAAATCTGGACTAAATTGTACGTAAATAAATAAATTTTCGGCAACTTAAAAGCCAAAATGTAGAAAAGTAAACGATATTATATTTAACTTTGACGTGATTGAAACCATAAATATCAAAAAACTAAACAACTAAACACAGGCGAACAAACACAGGTAACAACTGGAACGCCAACTTTCTGAGCACAGTTCGATGCGGCAACCGAAGCACGTGGCACCGCAGCTGTGGCTGATCCAACAGCCGAACGCATCGCTGTCTGCAAGAATTAATAAATTCTAAAGACATTCACCACAATTTGTGGTAAATATATAATGTATTCGAATTATCTTATCAATGTAATTGTTGCTATAATTTTAAAACAGTTTTGAAATCTTAAAAGCGGGGCAATGTTTATTTACCGGAAAAGCCCATAGGGCCCTGTACTTCCTTCTTAACCTCGCAGCGGTGGCGGCGGAGGCGGCTCAGCAAGTAGCGGCTCAGTCGTCCGGAAGGCCGAGATCGTTAAGGCAGTATTGTCGTAGCGATCTCGACCTGGAGGATCGCGGGTTTCAGTACTGCATGGTTGTATTTGCTTTCACCCCCTATCACCGCCATATCATGTCATCTTCGTAGTGACATAACGTTAAATCCAATAGTGGTGGCTAATGACCTAGACGTTGATGCAACCTTAAATAACGGAACAGGAAGTAGCGGCTCAGGAGCTCCGATGTTTACTGGTCAGCGTCAGCAGACAGAATGCTCTCTGGTATATTATAAGCTATATGCTTCATACGAAGCGGACGAGTCTCCGCTGTGCTCATACTCGTAAAATTGTTAATTGGGTAACTACTGCAACTCTGAAATGTGTATGCGTGCAACATTTGCCTTAATACGTTCTTCATAACCGTAATTAACTGCTCAGAGTGCATCCTGTTATGATCTGATTAATAATTCGACCTAGACGCTCGTGACGGTCGGTTACATGTCAGCAATGCTTCGCGTTCATTCCAGTTTCACGCAACCATTTTAATATCATTGCGATAGTGAAATGCAACGTGGCCTCTATCAATGCAACTCTGTTAATTACTGAAGTGATTTTGCTTGCGGTCACGTGTGAACAAGGTTTCGCGTTCGCGCCAGTTGCACGTAACAATTGTAACGTCTTTGTGTTAGTGTAATGCAGTGTTGCTTCTCTCAATGCAAGTCTGTTAATTATTGAAATTACTTTATTTACGGCCGTGAACTATTATGATGGTCACACTGGCGTGTTGTGTTAATTTCAGCATTATCTGCATTACATGCAATAAGACAATTGTTTATGTGGGTTAGTGATAAGCTAAATTTGTTTCCCTGTAAACAGAGTTTTATTCCCTTTTATGAACAATCATTTACAAAATCTATTAACATTATTTAATATAATATTATAACATTAACATTATTAACAAAGACTATTTGACCTAAACAAATTGTTAACTTACCTGTAAACAGAGAAACAACAATTAAAGCTGACTAACCGCTTCTCTGTTTACACTTACTTTAATAACTTAAATTTCAATATTTTTCAACAATCGTCCCACTCATTCCCTCTGGCGGTCCTTAGTTTCAACTACGCGTAACCACTCTTAACCACGCGCCAAGGGTGTGAATCTCGACATGTTTAGAATAAAGAAAATATATTTTCTTTGCAGGCAAAACGTGTGTTTATTGGCAATATGGTTGGAGACGGAGTCATCTGTGTGCGCGCACAGACCTGCACGCTGAACCCATGCGGGGGCCCCTCACGCTGGCTACGTGTTGTCGAAGGCGTGACGTCACGCTTTGCAGTGTGTACGAGACGTGCACGTCAATGCAGAACAGCTAGTCGGGATGTAACTGTATATCATTAGTTAGGTTTTATCTTTTCAGAACAAATGTGATGTGTGCCTCTCCTCAGAACAAGTGAACTGTGAACGTTTAGTTGTACGACTTCGTACTGTGTGATAATGTCAGCAATCTTCCCTTCACTCCAATTTTATGCACCAAAATGCTTTCAAACTTTAATCATTTTGACAAGAGATGAAGTTATATAATTACAGATTCGTGTATTTATGCCCTTAGTCAAATCATAAGTATTTACTGAATTATTTTTTTTTTCAATTTCCTGAGTAACGGCAATTTTCCCTGTTACTCAATTACAGGAAACGTTATGCACATACCATAAGAGCGCTGGTCCTTAGAAACAAGCTATTCCAAGTAAGATGCTGTGGCTGTGTTAATTATAGATTAACGTACAAAACAGTCCATTGCTAACAAACCAACTACAGCAATGCAATTCATATGGTTTCCCTCAGAATTTAAAAGAATTCCCTGAGTCTCCAAGTCCTAATGCGAACATTCCCTTTCGAAATTCGGCGCGAGCCCTCCCGAGTCGATGTAGCACTCGTAGTGTATTATTAATATCAATTAAAATTGTGTGTTAATTAATTCGTCATTTATAAGAAAGATCGTGGTGCTTATCACAAGCGAAACACACCGAAACTTCCAGCAAACTGAGCACAGAAAAATCTCGAGAAGAAACTGTCGAGAAGAAACGAGACTGAGCGGCGCCGATAGTTGCGATCCTTGACAGAGATCTGCGAATGGTTTCGCAGGCAGACGACGCGGGCGCTCCTCCCAGAGACCGCGAAAGCAAGCCACCGAGGACCCGCATTGCCAGATCGGGCGGGATCAGCTTTTGGGGCTGGAAAGCGACTCTCTCTCGCGGGGCAAAAGTTGATTTCGCGGTACCCCGCCCAACGGGCACCAATGGGCGGAAAGCATTCGCCGATTAGGGCGGGTTTTCAGATTACGACGAAATTTTCAAAAAGCATCCACGACGTTGACAGTGAGTTTTGTTTTTTTTTTTACATTTTACTTGATTTTTCATTAATCATTTGTTAATCTCTACAAATATACTTTGAAGTGAATAATGTTAGTTATTAGACCCTTATTATAGGGTATGTTCTAAAAGTCATCGCGTCTTTGTCGTGCACGACATGAGTATATAATACATCACATTGGCAGTACTTAGAGTTAATTTTGGAACACGCTATTTGAAATTGATAACTGATTGTTTGACTATCTATATTGAATGTATTTATTTTAAGGAGAATAGTAATATACTGGTTAACAGTGGTTTGTATAAATTCATTAGTTTAATGTGTTATCCATGTAAGGTTCCCGAGCTGTCTGCTGGAGGACCAACTTTATAATGAAAGCCTCCTTGCCCTGTGCAAGATACCCCAGCCCTAATAGGGATTAATTGGGTTAAAATAATAATAATTAAAATTAATCATCTTTTGGAAGTAATGTCTTACTGCCAGCATTTTCCGTCAAGCCATAGAGAACAAGCATGTTTATGTAAGTATTTCTGGGGTAATATTTTTAAATGCGATAATTAAGAGGAGCAGGTAGCATGAAAATAACAAAGAGGGGCCATTATTTTATTCCGTAAAGAATTTCTCCCATATGTTGTAGTTATAAGAATAGTCATAACTATTTTTTAAATATTAAGATATAACTCATTATTACAAAAAGTATAAGATTTTTCATAAATATTATTACTAATTACTCACAAACAAAAAATGAAACTAATCAAACATTTCATAAAGCCAGTATCTCAAAAATACCTTAAAACACTATTATTTTGAATGCAAATTCAAATTTCCCGCTAGGAATGTTGATATTTTTTCTTATTTGGCGCATTTAGTTCCATCTAACGGCGGATGTTTGTACATAGAGGTTGGCAACCCTGGCAAGGACGATCGATGAAATGCGTTTCATCTGGCTCTAAAAACAATACTGTAGCAGTAAGGCTAGTATTATCTTAGGTGTATAGGAGAGAAAACTAGTAGTGTTATAGAATGGAAGACTTTTTCGTAAGAAACCATTACCTTCACTAATCGGAAACTTTTAGCTACAAACAATTTAAAATGAACGCAAAATATAGCGTAACCATTGACTGTGGGCAGTTATTGTTGTTTTCTTAGAATTCTCAGCCACTTACGTTTAAGCGCGTTCTCTTTATTCAATTTAAATATTGACGTAGGTACGAGGCGAATCGCAATATTTTCGCTCTCAACCAAAAAATTACACGCAATAATTTACGTAATAAAACGGTTCGAACTAATGAATTTGAAATAGTCACTACGTAAGTAGTAAACTATGACATTTATACTACACTATATTTTTCTCACAATATATTTACTTTAATCACTTTATTAAATAAAATTTTCTCCAAAACTGATGATGCCGTATTCTTCCCAAACGAAACAAACGCAATTGTTAATTACAAATTCTTGTCAATGTAACCAACGTATACCTGATGCATATTCTTAAGCGAGCGAATGCAAAAAATTCTTAATTGCGGTAATATTTACAAACATGTGACAAAATGCTATCAGACAATATATTTAGAGAATTTTTTAAATTGACGCGATTTTTTACTATTCGTTTTTGTGTAATTAATACTTTTTATTTTGGAAGTGAATACAAAATACCATTTAGATCTTTTTTCGATTTTTCAGGCCCCAAATATCGTGGTCGAAATCCAACTTTCGGAATATGAGAGAATTGAACTCTTTTGTGGTGAATTTCGGGGAAAATTTCCCGTACTTAGTGAAAATAATTGGATCGAACGTTTCCGAAAATTCGCCACGTTTAGTTCCCACATTCTCAAAAACGTAGGGATTTTTCAGAAACCATCAATAGAGATATTTTGAAGCATATGTGTTAATAAACGTGTTGAACAATGCAATACAGCTGTAATGTCAATTTTATCGACGTGAGAGATATTATTAAAATTGTGTCCTTTTTGAATAATTAAACGAATACTGCAAAATGTGTTTTATGATATCATGTAGTACATTTAGCACTATTCGTACAAAAAGTTCGCAGAAAGTTTTTGAAACCATTTTTGAGATTATCTTGTATTATTTTTATTTTTTAATATTGCTCATAATTCAATCGAAATTGTGCGAAATCTATTAAAATATTCGAAAAATGTGCATTATTTTAATGGAAGAACTCTGGAGAATCAATTTTATTTGAAAGGGAAATCACTATTTTCAATTTTGAATTTTTAGGAAAAGCCCGAAAAAATTTCAAACTTTTGAAATTTTAGGAAATTCAGCGTTAACAGTGAAACTTGCACCTACGCCACCTTCGTAAGTGTATTTCATTCTATTCTTTCTGGTAATTAAAAAAATCGAGCAATTTTTTATAAAGTTTTGGAAATATCTGTGGGGCTTCGTGTAAAGTACCAGCAAATTTTAAAGAATGTTTTTCAAAATAGCAAAGCTTCAAGTCTTCCTAGATAGACTGGGGAATACTGATTTTGAAAAAAAAAATCCTATTTATGGTTTAGGCGCCAGAGAGACACACGGACGTTTAAAAAAAACACACACAGAAAAATACAACACTTTTTCGGTATCAATGGCACACTATACATGAACTCTGACTACATAACGTGCAAGTGGGAGTAACTTAATACATATTAAAACATGATTTTTCCACTTTTTATGTATCGGGGATTCACTCTACGAGTTTTTCTATCCAAAAATTGCTGTGTTTTTTTGCCGCAGCATTACATAACTTTCTCTACACTACGTTAACACGTAGGTACATGAAGTAAAACACCCCATTCTTCGTATCTCCTTCCTGCAAGGAAGAGATAGGCCAGCCGAAGAGTGTTTGCGCCGAGGCCCCCGCGCAAGCGCTGAACAAGGTGCGCCTCGGAGCGGCGGAAGGGGGAACCAGTTGATCGCAGCGGACTGCAGGGGACTGCGCCGTAGTGGGCGAGTGCGGGTCTTCACGTCGCTTCTGTGTTCGCGGGGCCGGGCCGTCGCCACGCGCAAGTGCCGCCTTTCGACCACAGCCACGGAGCACGAGGTGAGGTGAGGTACATATTTATTCTTGAATGAATGCACATAGTTCAGTTACACACACACACACACATACACACACAGATATATGTATATATATACACACACTACATGATATGTTGTCAGAGTTAAAATTAAACTTAAATTTTAATTACAATCATTGCTAACTTCCCATGAATAGGAAACTTCATGCATCTATGGGATTAATTCATCTCTGAGAATATGCTGAGGAATGAATCTAATGCATACATGTATTTTATCTTAGTTGGAAACTGGTAGGTGTGGGCTAAATCGTAATGGGATGCCTGGGTTATTTTTGGAGAAGTTAGATAGGAGGGCAATATGGAGAACTATTGGGGGTAAATTGAATTTTTTGTGGAGATAAACTGGGGAGCTTGAGTGGCCAGTCTGTGGGAATGGTTTTGAAAGATCTGTAATTTGTTGATATTCGGTTTAGAGGCGTTAATCCAGATGGGACATGCATAAATCATTAGAGGTGTGAATATTGTTTTCAAAATGGTGGTGACAATTTTTAATGAAAGTTGACTATTGAAGTTTAGAAGTTGTTTCTGTTGAATTATTACTTTCCCGTAAACATACGTCTATACGAAATAAAATACGTAGTAAAGGGGAAATTATGTAATGCTGCGCAAAAAAACGGAGGATTTTTGGTAGAAAAATAAATTGTTTCGGGCTCTGATAGCGAAAAAGTACTAAATTAAGAAGAAAAATCCTCTAAAACTCGGTGTAGCCAGAAACTCTGGTTTGTGTGTCCTTGATACCGAAAAACCAATTGACAGCAAGACGTTGGCCTGCCTGAGTCTCCTTTTCCTAGTGCCTTCCTTAATTGTGTTTTCATTTCCCTGAGATTGGCCAATAGTTCTTAATCTTGTTAATTATTCATGTCATTATTATATCGAGCTTGTTATTATTGTTGTAATTACGTATTGCTGCAAATGAGTGTACGCTCAGTTGTACATCAATTTTCCAAATGTTAAATATTTTATTGTTCTCTCTTCTCATTTCTCACAAAATTGAGAAGTATTTCGTTTCCTGGACTTAAATCCAGAATATTTATTTCAATCTTACATTTCATGAATATTTTACATTTCAGACATCAAACTTCAAGTGACAACTGCCTAGGTCACAAGAAAGAATAAAACATGGTAAGTCAACACCTTCTAGGCTATGCGCAGTACAAAGAAATATGTGTACATTATAACTAAGGATTTAACAGATTTTCATGGAAGTACATAGTTTTACAGGAACAAGATACCGTCATTCAGTAATATTTTTTTTTGATTTTACAAGACATGTTGAATGGATTAAAACTATTTTTATTTAAGCATTTTTAAATATTGTGGTATAAATGCATATTTCTACATGTTATGCCTATTAATATATATTTCGTTACATTTTAATATATTAATTCGTTGAAAAGGAATATTTCAGGCATGATTTCTCAATACATGTTGTAATAATCTTTCTTACCAAGCAATGTAATTCTTCTACGCTTCTATGACCACCAAATCTTTCCCGTATGTTGTAAAACGTACCCACTTCTTGAAAACCGCGTACTCGGAATCAAGAATGAGCGGCCTACGTGAGTGCTCGCTGTCGTTTCATCGACCCAATGCGTAACTCAATCAAAAACTATTTTTAGTTAGTTGTCAAATCGGAATCCCCCCTCCAGGTGCCATCATTGACCCCACGGTACTTCTATTCACTTGAGCAGCAGCTCCTTGTAAACATTGTATATAGGACGAACGTGTTTTTATATGTTGAAAGAAAGTAGTAAACAATTACTTCTGTAGAGGTAGAACTTTTTTCAATTTTTCTGTATCCATGTTAAGATCCTATCGGCGACATTCCGTGCTCGTAAAATGCTTGTACAGAGGAATTTTAAACATTTTTACGTTCTCTATTTTTTCTTACATATATTGTAAGAAAATAAATGCATATAAATACATTATATATTTATATATTGTAATATTCATAACTAATGTTGCACTCAACTAGCCCCACGTTGGGACCAGCCAAATGTAATATTCATAAGACTGCTCGGGGGAGGGCGCCAGGTTCAGCTCCTGAAATGTAACTGAATGGAAGAGTTGGGAGGTCAAGAATGAGCAATTGAGTCATTTGTGACAAACAACTGTTTATTCCTGGCACCAAAAGCTACCAGGTAAATTACAATGTCGCAATGGGCGACGCAAGTTTCTTTACTAAAACTACTCTGTGAATTAATTACAAGTGGTTAATTCTGCTGGGCCTGAGCGCGGCCACTTGCAGTTTTTCGCTGTTATAATTGTTCAGTGAGACGGCAACGTCTCATAGTTTTCACCAATGGCCGCTGGTCTTCGTGGGCAGGCCGAGGCGGCAGCCTCAAAGCAGAGGCGGCGGCGGCTCCGGGTTGCTGGTCTTCTGCGGCGCGTCTTCTCTCGCTCAGGTAGCGGCGATTCCAGATTGTCAGCTCGAACAGGCTCAGAGGAGGCGAGTGGCCACGGGCGTTGACGTTGCGAAAAGGGCTGTCACTTAGCCCGGGACGAGAGGCGGCAAGGCTGGCGGGCCGAAGCGAGAAAACGGCGCGGGATCCGGTAATTTCCCGCCCGAGTTTTCTCCGCAACAATTTACGAGTCGCGTCCTGACTGATTCGGCTCTGGGAAAGTCTTTTCCCAAACTCGCGTCCCGATCGTGAATGACTGAATAATTAGGCACATCCAGCTACCAAGAAGTATCTTGGAACTCTCCCGTAATAACAAAACTTTGTAAGTCTCTCTCGAAGAAATCTTACAAGGTGAAGTCTCCGAAGAAATTTTACAAGTGCCCGAAGAAATTTTAACAAGTAAGTGTCTCGAATAAATTTGACAAGTCTAGCCTGAAGAAATTTTAACAAGTAAATCCGAAGAAATTTTAACAAGTGTCCGAAGAAATTTTAACAAGTGTTTTTCTTCCCACTGTGCATCGCGTTTATAATAGAGCTACGTTTCCCCTTCCCAAAATGTTCCTGACACCAAATTTCTCCCTTCCCTCATGGCGAAGCTTCCCATTGGCCGAGGGTGGCTGCGTCGCAGAAATCTGATTAACCAATCTCGTGTCGATTTTTCTGTATTTTTCCGTCAATGTTCTCTGTCTGTCGCTGGTTTCGCTCTCTCGCTCGCTTCCCTTTGACAGTTGTTCCAGAAGCTGATCGCAGCTGTCCTGGACACGTGCGCGCGTAAAGGCGCATTTCACGGGTTCCCGACGGCCGGCAGGGGCTAATCGACACCCTACTGTGTTTAGAGAGAAACAGCTCCCGCGAGGCTTCTGGCGCCCGGACGCGTGCCAGAACGCGTGCCAGAACGAATGTGGGGAGTTAGCATTGTTCGGAAGAGGCCGAGAAAGGTTTCACTCACGACGTGTCGTAAATGTGTCGTCGTGGTCTTTAATTGACACCCGGCCGACTCCTCGTTCGGGGTGCGGCGCGGTCCGGTCGCGCGGCAGCAGAAAGAACGCGAGGGTGGCGCTTTGTTCGGCGAGAGGGCCGGCGAACGGCTCCGAAAACTAGAATGTCTATTTATGAGGGGCCCATAAAACGGGGTTGCCTCTGGAAAAAAGGCTCGCGCGCGGTCGGGTGAGGCCGGCGGCGTGACGAAAGAACCCTCCGCGGCGGTGGCCGCGTCCCTTTGACCCACTTACTTCTCGACGCGAGCTATTTCCAGATGCAGAAATTCATTTGTTATTGGCGATGCCATAATAAAATTATATTTAATTAATCGGTGACGCCACAATATTTATTTATATATATTTATATATTTATTTGTATATATATTTATATATTGTGACGTACCTGGTTTGCGGTATTTTTCACTACATTTAATTTTTAGAAAGGACAGGTGTCTTGGTTCGTGAATGGGTCTCGTAACATGTCTCGTGACAAGAACATTGGAAAAACTCAATTATAATTTTCTTTAAACAAGCAAGCAATTTATTACCGAAATCACACATTTTGTACATCAATTTCAATCTAATTACTCCCTGTTTTGGTACCCAAAACTATACCCCTGATCTTAGATCTTACAATACCTTGAATACCAAAAATAGTTCGTTTCTTCTCGGATATTTCCCAACGGCTGCGACGATCGGCGGCCTTCGGCGCGACTCGGCGCCCTTCGGACGGTTGACTGCGTGGACGCCCGTGGCACCGGCCCTCTGCGGCGGTTACACGATACCTCAGCTTCAACTCCGACCGTTGCACGTGTCTTTCAAATCGAGCAGGCACTACTTCTATATTACTGTCCACCTATCCCTTGCAGTTTATCTCGATGCTTTCTTGCGGCGCCATCCACCAGTTCTCCTTCGCTTTCCTTTTTACAGTGACGCAGGCACGTGGCCACTACCCATGCCGTCACCAGCCACGCGGATTACAGTTCTTCCCTTTTTCATCACTGTTCCTGACACCAATTCCACGATCACCAGCTTGCGCTATTTAACGTTTGCCACGGTCACACTTAACTCACTTCTTGATAGCTTCCCTTACATTATTTAACTTCATTTTGTCCTTTTTTTACCGCGCGCACCAACATCGCTCCGCTCTCCTTCGAGTTCTGTTCCACACTGCTCCTGCCGTCGTCTCGCCCGGTCTCGCCGCCTTCTCGCGCCTGACCCGTTCCCTTGTCACGTCCGTTACTCGCCGCCGTTGCCGCGCAATTCGAAATAGGCATAATTGGAAGAAAGTGCCCTGCGTTTCGAAGTAATTAGAGAAACGCTCCGCGTTTCAATATATGCCCACACACATTTGACCTTTTTTATTATAATAAATTCCATTCTGTAACTTAAACTTGTCGATGCGAGATTGTTAGCGTTTCTCTACTTCCGTGTCTTCTGGGAGTGGAATGGATAGGGGATTGCTTGTTCAATGAAACAATTGGCATGTGTGCCAGTTCAATCAAACAATTAAATGTTTAATACAACATATAATTTACATTGGATGAGAATGATGATTATTAAATTGAATGAGAATGATGATGAATATGATAATGCTTATGACGTGATGAACGGTCACAAAATATTTACAATTTCAATTCGAGATTTTGCGTCTTATTAATTTGTCCAAAGTATTACAAGCAATCACCCACAACAAATAGCGTGCCGTCGTGTTGTCTTCTTAGGAGCCGACTTCGTTTATTTTTGAAAGTCTTACTAACGTCATTTCAGTGAGCGGGAAGGAGCGGGCGGCGACCCACACAGCTCCTTGTGTTGCATTGGTTGCTTCCTCGCGGCGCAGCTGTGCGCCAGACGATTGATCGATTTTTTAGTGATTCCGGGCACGTCAACTACTGGGGTCTTTAGTACCGAAAGTGTAGTGCATGTTTTGCTCGAGAAGTGCAGTGCTTTCCATCGCTGTATGGCGAGACCTAAGCAGGCTAGCGGGGTTTCCCCAACAAGGTATCTCCCACTAGCGGGGTATCACCCCAGACGGGACAATCTGTAGGCTCTCGATCGGTCTTCCGGCATGTGTGTTTGTGTCGCGCGTGTTGGTGTGAGTGTGTAAGGAGAGAAGATCGCGCGCGGTCCGTGGCCCGTTTGGTGGGGATCTGCTCCGGCATTCGCCTAGTGATGTTCTGAGAAACAGAAAACTACCGATGAGCGCTGCTTGCTGCTAGAATTCTCCACCAGACAGCGACTGAATGCGACCTTGCCGCAACGCTAGTGCAGAAAATCCTGCACACCGTCGGAACTCGAACGTAGGACCTCCCGGTCAGAGGGACTGCAGTGACAGCAGTTGATGCTCCGAGCCATCTCTCCCGGTGGATGCAGGTAGCCCCACGAGGCCACACCCGGCCACTGCTGACGTCGGCGGTGCAGGATCGGGGACCGATTGCTGCCGACGACTACTCTTTGAATTCAAGCCAAGAAGCTTTTTGGGCAATAACTTGGCTTGGCTGGAGTACGTCATCAGCAAGGTCGGAACGGCCTTTGCGCCGCTTAAGTTGAGAGGTAATATGATGCTTGTGCAGGGTCATGAATGCGTCTAATTTAATTATGTTGATTGAAAATGATCCCGAATTGTATAGCGTGATATTAAGTTTTATTTAATGTATTACCTTGTTAGAAAGCGAAATTTAATTGGTTTACTAAACCAACTTAATTCGGGAGTAACATTTTCCATATTTAAATTTCTAGATATTTTTGGGAAGCTGTACAGAATGATAAAACGTGGCACGGTGAATATATTATGCCATGTTTCGGAATGATTCATTAGTTCATTAATCAATGTAATTTTTTGTTTGTGTCTCACGAAAAACAAAGTGTCAACTATTTGCGTAAGTTTTTAAATAAAGTAATGCAATTATGAGTCCGTCCCTTAGTTCAGTTTCACTGTGTTACAAACACATTTCTTTGTCTTGTATTTTTTTAAATTCCCAATGAAGCTTCAAATTTATCGTGAGACATTCTGAAGAGCTGAAATAATTTCCCATCTTCCACGAGGTCGAGATATAATATGCGTTTGTCGTGGACGTGGGGTCGATGACGGAATTAAATTCTATAAAAAGTGTGGCGAGCAAATTCGCTTCGGAAGCCACATGGAAATCTTGCCAGATGCGAACGTCCGGTGGAACAGTCCGAGACCTGCTCCAGCCACCCAAAGCGCGCGCCGTGCACCCCGCGTCAGCTCGGTCGATACGCAGCCGGGGACCGCTCCCCACGTGGGAAAGGCTTGTGGTAGGGTAAAGCGCTGAGCGAGGAAGGGGGTGTGGCGAGGCGATGGGCAGGCACGCAGAGATTGGCACATCGATGTTGATGTTTTCAAAACATCGATGTACTAACACCGATGTATTAAGCATCGATGTATTAACACCGATGTTTTAAACTTCGATGTACTAAGACCGATGTTTTAAACTTCGATGTACTAACACCGATGTTTTAAGCATCGATGTACTAACACCGATGTTTTAAACTTCGATGTACTAACACCGATGTTTTAAACATCGATGTACTAACACCGATGTTTTAAACTTCGATGTACTAACACCGATGTTTTAAACATCGATGTACTAACACCGATGTTTTAAACTTCGATGTACTAACACCGATGTTTTAAACTTTGATGTACTAACACCGATGTTTTAAGCATCGATGTATTAACACCGATGTTTTAAACTTCGATGTACTAACATCGATGTATTAACACCGATGTTTTAAACATCGATGTATTAACACCGATGTTTTAAGCATCGATGTACTAACACCGATGTTTTAAGCATCGATGTACTAACACCGGTGTTTTAAACATCGATGTACTAACATCGATGTATTAACACCGATGTTTTAAACATCGATGTACTAACACCGATGTTTTAAACATCGATGTATTAACACCGATGTTTTAAGCATCTATGTACTAACACCGATGTTTTAAGCATCGATGTACTAACACCGATGTTTTAAACATCGATGTACTAACATCGATGTATTAACACCGATGTTTTAAGCATCGATGTACTAACACCGATGTTTTAAACTTCGATGTACTAACTCCGATGTTTTAAACATCGATGTACTAACATCGATGTATTAACATCGATGTTTTAAACATCGATGTTCTAACACCGATGTTTTAAACATCGATGTATTAACACCGATGTTTTAAACATCGATGTACTAACACCGATGTTTTAAACATCGATGTACTAACACCGATGTTTTAAACGTCGATGTATTAACACCGAAGTTTTAAACATCGATGTACTAACACCGATGTTTTAAACTTCGATGTACTAACACCGGTGTTTTAAACATCGATGTACTAACATCGATGTATTAACACCGATGTTTTAAACATCGATGTACTAACACCGATGTTTTAAACATCGATGTACTAACACCGATGTTTTAAACTTCGATGTACTAACACCGATGTTTTAAACTTCGATGTACTAACACCGATGTTTTAAACATCGATGTACTAACATCGATGTATTAACACCGATGTTTTAAACTTCGATGTACTAACACCGATGTTTTAAACATCGATTTACTAACACCGATGTTTTAAACATCGATGTACTAACACCGATGTTTTAAACTTCGATGTACTAACACCGGTTTTAAACATCGATGTACTAACATCGATGTATTAACACCGATGTTTTAAACTTCGATGTACTAACACCGATGTTTTAAACATCGATTTACTAACACCGATGTTTTAAACATCGAAGTACTAACACCGATGTTCTAAACATCGATGTTTTAAACTTCGATGTACTAACACGGGTGTTTTAAACATCGATGTACTAACACCGATGTTTTAAACTTCGATGTACTAACACCGATGTTTTAAACATCGATGTACTAACATCGATGTATTAACACCGATGTTTTAAGCATCGATGTACTAACACCGATGTTTTAAACTTCGATGTACTAACTCCGATGTTTTAAACATCGATGTACTAACATCGATGTATTAACATCGATGTTTTAAACATCGATGTTCTAACACCGATGTTTTAAACATCGATGTATTAACACCGATGTTTTAAACATCGATGTACTAACACCGATGTTTTAAACATCGATGTACTAACACCGATGTTTTAAACGTCGATGTATTAACACCGAAGTTTTAAACATCGATGTACTAACACCGATGTTTTAAACTTTGATGTACTAACACCGGTGTTTTAAACATCGATGTACTAACATCGATGTATTAACACTGATGTTTTAAACATCGATGTACTAACACCGATGTTTTAAACATCGATGTACTAACACCGATGTTTTAAACTTCGATGTACTAACACCGATGTTTTAAACTTCGATGTACTAACACCGATGTTTTAAACATCGATGTACTAACATCGATGTATTAACACCGATGTTTTAAACTTCGATGTACTAACACCGATGTTTTAAACATCGATTTACTAACACCGATGTTTTAAACATCGATGTACTAACACCGATGTTTTAAACCTCGATGTACTAACACCGGTTTTAAACATCGATGTACTAACATCGATGTATTAACACCGATGTTTTAAACTTCGATGTACTAACACCGATGTTTTAAACATCGATTTACTAACACCGATGTTTTAAACATCGAAGTACTAACACCGATGTTCTAAACATCGATGTTTTAAACTTCGATGTACTAACACGGGTGTTTTAAACATCGATGTACTAACACCGATGTTTTAAACTTCGATGTACTAACACCGATGTTTTAAACATCGATGTACTAACACCGATGTTTTAAACTTTGATGTACTAACACCGATGTTTTAAACATCGATGTATTAACACCTATGTTTTAAACATTGATGTTTTAAACATCGATGTATTAACACCGATGTTTTTTAACGTCGATTTTTTATCTGAATGAAAAATTCGCATGATCACAAAGCAGTAAAAGTTAAAATACGATAATAACTGATGGTGATGATTCATGTGTTGGAACCGAAGGAACGCTTTTTGTACTACCTGCACTGACGAAACTTTGTTGCCTGAGATGACCTCGATGCCCTTGCATTTCCTCTTCTTCGTATTCATTTCGCACATTTGAGATATCAACAAATACTCTTTGGGTGTAGTGTCTGGCCCTTCTCCTCGTATCCTTATTCGGCGAATTAATAATCACGAGTGCTGTCAAGTTAAATTTTAATGCACAGGAATTTAATGTTAGAGGTTACTATTCTAGAACTACTATTGAAACAGATACAGTGGCTCACATTAATATTCGGACAGCCACAAATACTGAAGGCGTTTCTTGTTTGATTGTAATTTTTGGTTACGTGTAAGGTAATGCAAAAGAACTATATTATTAGTAAACACAATAATACAAAGAAAATATTTCTCATACACAACATATGTTTCATAAACACGGATTTATGTGTGAATATACAAGAATACAAAGTCACATTAATATTCGGACACATAATGAAAAATTTCCCATTACCCCCTCCCCCTCTCCTAGATAGCCCGATAAGCGTACCATCGCCAACGCAGGACAAATAAAACCATGCAGTCAGTCGCTGTGAATATTTCCGCGTGGAAACCTCCTCCTCCACCTCTGGCAATGGGGCGCAAGGGAAAGAACTCGACGATCGAGCAGAGGCAGCTTGTGGGAATCTAAAATACAACACAGACAACGTAAGAAGATCCGTGAAAGAGAGCAGCGTGCAATTTTGAGGAGAGTACGAGAAAATCCGAAGGAGAGGGCCGTGCAGCTGGCAGCGGAACTGCGCGAAGCGTCAGGGACATCTGTGCACCTCGAAACAGCGCGCGGAGTAATTAGGAGTGCCGGAGATCACGGCAGAACGTCCTGGAAAAAACCGTTTATCGGTGCTGGGAATAGAGCTAAACGACTTCAGTTTGTAAACGAATATGTGACGAAAGCAGAGGAGAGATGGCGTAAGGTAATTTTTGTAGATGAGAAGAAGTTTAATATTTTTGGCAGTGACGGTAGGAAAATGATATACAGAATTTACAGAATAAATACGGAATTTAATCCTAAAAACGTAGTGCCAACTGTGAAACACAGAGGTGGACTCATAATGGTGTGTGTCTGCATATCAGCTGCTGGTGTGGGGGAGCTGGTATTTATTAAAGACACATTGGACAAACGTCAGTATCTTAACATACTGAAAGAGAATTTACACAAATTTTCAGAAATCAGTTGACACACTGGCCATCAGTAACTCGTTTAAATTTTATCAAGATGAGGACCCGAAACACAAATCATATTTAGTGCGGGAATGATTGTTGTATAATTGTCCAATAGTGCTGGAAACGCTGCCTCAGTCCTCTGACCTCAATCCAATCGAGAATTTAGTGAATTAGTGAATTTAGTGGGAATGTACAGTCACGAGAATCCCAATTACGCCATAGTCTCGTCTGCAAGGGAGAAACAAGAAAGAAAGGGCACAAATAAGACAACAATACCTGGACAAGATTATTTGTTTAATGCTAAAGTGATTACAGCAAGTCATTGACAACAATGGTTTTCATACAATGTATTAATTTTGTTTTCGCGTATTTATTTATTTATTTATTTATTCATTTTTTTATGTTTCATTTTACTTGTCTGTGTATTACTGTAGCTAACTAATTCAAAACAATTTAATTCCTTTTTTTTATTGAATGTTTCAACTACATTCGGCATTTTTGTTTTGTTTATACTGTTATCCGTTAATAAAGAAACAATTATGTTTCACTTTCTTTCTAAAACTTTCTTTCCTACAATCGAAGAACCTACGATTTCTGGAGTATCCCTGGGTGTCCGAATATTAAAGGGAGCAACTGTAGATGACACACAGAAGTCGATGCATTTTCAACATTGATGTTTCCTAACATCTGTTTTTTTATCGGTGTCGCATCACTGGCAGAGATCGGGGACATGGACGAGGGTGGACAGTGAGACGAGATTTGAGGGGAGGCGAGACCTATGCAGAGAAACCATGGTGAGGGCTGTCGGTATGGTGAGTTAGCGCGAAGACGAGCAAGACTAGTGTCTCCCCCATGCAAATCTTCGAGATCAATTCAGTCTTGTGCTGAAAGGGATTAAAGTTAGCGAAAAGTTAATCTAAAGATCCAGAGTATATAATGTGCAGATCCAGAGATAATAGAGAGCCAGAATAGAGGAAAGATGTCCTCTTTAATTCAACAACTCGCCCATCGGGACATTCCTGTGGGTGTTTCACGACCCGACCTCTCACAGCCAAGAGAGTCGGTGGCCGGGAGAGAGAAGGTCACTAAAGAAGAAGCAGTGGTCTGAAAGTGAAGGCCCTAGAGAGTTCCAGTTGATGCAGAAGATTGAAGTACGAATATGACACTGAAATTGCCCTTTTGTCGTTCTGTTGATGAACCCAACAGGTTTGCTACTTGTCTTAAATTATGAAGCTGTCGCGCACAACACGAGACACGGAGCGAAGTGCCCGTGCTGTCCTGTTCTAGTGCGCGCGACCCACACATCTGCAGTCCGTCCGGTCCCGTCCTCCCGTGTCGCATCTATTGAGTGCGCGCGTAGATTTAATGCACATTAAAAATAAATTTAAAAAAATGTACATAAGCAGACGGTATCGTTGAAAAAGGCGTACGGAGCTTCATGAATAGCGACGCGAGAAAGCCGAAACAGGCGAATTAGACTTGAGCGTGGGGGCAGATGAAGGCAAGGCGCGTCTTGGCTTAAAGGCACGCGTACAAATTACCTTGTCGATCAATGCTTGCGAACGATCCGAATGGGGTTAACCTTTGAGCGATCGCGCGGGCGGTTTAATGCCCAGGTGTAACCATAGGCGGGGCATGGTATTGTTGGAGTGTATTTGGGCTAGTCCCTCAGTTAACTAACAAATCGAGTGTGTTAGGAGTTGATATTTGTGGAGTCCAGATGTTATACTGCTGTTAATGGTCTACTTTAACGCTCTTTGGGTTCAGTCGTTATTCGGCCCCAGAAGAAATTGCAAATGGGCGAGTACGAAGTGACTATACGTTCAACACTTTTTGTTCAAATTGTCCTGCTAGTCTCGCTGCCTCGTTAACATATAATTGAGGAATAAAAGCGTAATCCGTCACAAACTTACAATATTTGTCCAGCAGATATTTTTAGTTTGAATCGAATACTATTTTACTTCTTGGATCTTATACTATTTTTATGGACAAACTCTATTAGAATTCTTTGAAAAGATAGCGAATTATTTATTTAATTTCGCAACAGATAACAAAATCCTGTTACAGCATTAGGGGTTATGAGAAAGTCTTCTCTACTTTTGCACGAGTGCAATTAATTAAAGTTTAACCCAGGCGTGACACAAATTAGACAGGTGTATACATTTACCTCAATTTCTTTCCAGAATTTTACTTATGGAAATGTTTTTACAAACGAATTTAAGTGAACTACGTAACGTGTTTAAGAAAATAATTTACTACATATGTGCAAAGAAGATTTATCCACTCTTTCGTAACCACATTTTACCAATAAGATTTCTTGTTGAAAGTTCCGTTTTCTGGTGCCCGATTACTTGTTACGAAGTAATGGCGAAAAAGTAAAAACACGAGGGCAAATGAACCGGTAAGCGGATCACATTGTGCGATTGCGAAATGATATTGTAGACCTAAATTCTTTTATGCGGCTTCACTTTGGCTCTCATACCTGGTATTGGAAAAACTAGAGGTGTCATGGTAAATATGATTTTTTTCTCGTGTTGTAAGGTCAATGTTTGCACAGACGTACCATTTGAAAACAAGTGTTTACCTTTGAGAGCACTGAAAAAAGCAACAATAATATTTGCACGTGTTTTAATATTATTAACTTATTTAATAAACGTAACTTCTTAATAATTATCTCGAATAAAATTAGGTAATATATTTTATAGTAGAATTATAATCAGGAATTTAAAACAATATTCCCATGAAATTGATTTGTTGCACTTACTGTGACCAAGATTTCTGCTTTCAGTAATGTTTTGTTCGATGCATATATCTCGACATAGTTTGATGAGATTTGGAAACTTTCTTTACATCGTAACACAAAATATTAAACATTTTAATTAGGCTTAATGTGTGTGTTTTCTGTATACAGCGGCCTGACATCAGAATTCTGGAAGTTCGGTCGGATGTGCATCACCGCTACGCTCGCACTGAAGTCTACAGCGTGGTGGTCAACCCGGCCGAAGAGTCGCAGGAGGTGATTTTCAAGACAGTGCTGCCAGATGAAGCATTCGTCTCAAGTTTCGCAATGTGAGTTTTTGTCAGTGCAACCTCTAGGTGCTTTTTGAATCAGCGCCTGTTATATCTTCTATCTTGATGATCTCCTTATTCGTTTTGGAATAGTCACTTCCGATTGACGACCCACTGACTGCCCCACTGCTTAGAGGTTGGTTACTAACTACTGTTTTGTGCCACCAATGGCCAAGTCAAGGTACGATACATTAGGGCGCCTTTATTTCCCGACTTCGAAATTTTTGAACGCTTACTCTCGAGTTTTGTTCGAATGGCCTTAAAACATGCCTACACAAAATGTCGAGATGGGAGCATTCTAACCCGTGCCAACTTGAGCGCGAACTTGCATGACGGACAAGTCTAGACCTACCTCCAACCGCTGAGTCAGATGCCGGATTGACAGTTCATGAACCTTAATCGATCTAGTCACACGTATTTACAGGTCGCTAATTTCACATAATATCATATGTTAGTATCATATGCAGTGCCGATGAATGTGTGTTTTAATAGGAGATAGTATTATTTATTAATATAAAACACCAAATAACTGGACACAATTTACCATCAAATAAAAAAAATGCTTGAAGTTTTATTTTATAACATACTGGAAGTAAAATTAACAGTTAGTGCAAGTGCTGAACTTGTGATTCGTGAGTGCATGATATTTTGGAAGAAATCTAAAATTCTGACAAAAGCTAATCAGCATTATCCGCAAAAACTTGTTTTACTTTAATTCAGAGAGGAGAAAATTACAAAATCACGCAAGCAAATGTGAAGCTAATTATTGAAGAGGAGATTAGAAATAATTTGAACAATCTATTTGATATTACACATCCGAATGATTTACAAATGTTTATTTTGAAAGAAGAGAGGATGTTTTTACTTCGGTAGAGAGGACCACGACGTAAAAGCTATCTTGCAGGAGTAGACCGAAATCTCGCGAATAAAGAAGAAAAGGCGAGAGAAAGAGCATTACAAGAAGAGAAAAGAAAGAGAAACAACAGAGTGAAGCGTCAATATTAGTGAATTCAGATGAAACCGATGTTAGTGAATTTTTAGGAGAGATTTTCGAGAGTACATCAATACAGAATGCTGCAAGTTGTGGCACCAACCATTTCATTTTTCCTGGTAAACTATTGACTGCATTGAGTATCAGAGACCACCACTTTTACTTTTTACATTTGGAGACAAAGCTCATCGAGTTTTCAAAACTACGGAATACTTGTAGTAAAGAGCACAGTAACGATGTTGGGAATGTGTTAACTCGTCGAAGCCAATATACAAATTCGTTATTCTGATAGAACTGCATCATTCTTGAATAAAATTTGGATAGGGAATTGTTGTTCTTTCCATGCCGTCATCACATATACAAACCTATTTTGGAACGCGAGTTTGAATGTAAAGTACGTGAAGTAATTCTTAAAAATGTCTATTGATTGCAACTGTTTATGTCAAACCGTGGCTTTAGACCAGTGAAGCTGTAAAAGCTACTTATGGAGATATCGGCTTTTTAAAAGTTCCAAAATCACGTGAAAAGACAGATTACACAATTTCAAAAGCAGCCCTAAAAATTAGTGAATGTGGTATTTATTAGAAGAATTGTCTGTCGTATCATACTTTGATGATGATGTGATGAGTGATACGTTCGTTTTTGTGAATGGAGTACAACTTGGTGGGCACAATTGTATCCCGATGACCGTTCTTTAATTATTAATTTGTTAATTTACAACACTTCTTCTAACTGAATTTAATCTTCATTTCATTGAAAACAATAGCCGACTTTGTGTCAACCAAAAGCAGATATGTTCTCTTGCCTGAAGATGGATACTAGTTTTATTCTTGAATGTTCTTCGGCATGGACAAGCAACTTTTCATAACCAGAAGCTCAAAGATTATATATAAAGTTAAAAGCTGTGAATAACAGTGCTGAAAGGGCTGTAAAATTAATGCAAAATTTTCATGAACCACTGACAAGATGAAGAGCGAAATCAATTTGTGTTATGTTGTTAAAGATCATGGTTCATTGGTTCACTGTACCTATACACACGTTGCAAGAAAGAAACATTGAAAAAAAAGTACCGACAACAAAAGTAAAAAGCATAACGCAGTCTAAAGAGTGAAAAAGAATTAAATCGTAATATAAAATTGTATATTAAACATGTAGCAGAAGTTTTCCACGGACTTAACACTGCAAAACCATTTACACCAACATTCAATTTTCGCGATCAAGTCGGCACAGGTTATCAGTTTATTGAGATGAAATTTAATTTTCAGTTAATTTGACCCAATGGAAAATATTTAGGAAATGAGCCTAAAGATTAGGAAAACATATGTTTGCAATATAAGGGTCACCCTAATGATACATTAGTACATTGAGCTACGCAGCCATCTTAAAACTGAAGGATCAAATGGGCGTTGTAATATTGGTGAACTCAGTGCTGTAAAATGTATTTCTGTCTTGTTTGGGCGAGGTATATCCATGGCATTATATACCTAGTTGTTCGATCGATGCCATGTCCTAGTCACAGATGCCCACTTTTTAGTAGTCATGCTGCGACCTTCCTCAGGGCGAAAGACGTTTGGACTGAGGTTGCAGCATGACGGCAGAAACCTTAGCATCTGTGCATATGGCGCGGCGCCTCCCGGACCGCCAAGGAAGATACAGACTCCGGCGGAGCGGTTTCACACCTCCAAGGCTCTTTGGGTGCAGAGAACGAGCGCCATCAATTCCGCTAAACCAGGCAGAAGCCAGGCCCTGCCACAAAAATATAAAAAAAGGAAATTGGTATTATATTGAAAAAATAGTACGACTGATGCACAAAGAGCACTAAATTACAGAGCACGAGAAGAATAACTGATTGGCACTTTGAAGGTTTATCTGTTAACAAGGCAGAACGGCGCTCCACCCAGAAATACTTCCGGACGGAAGCACAGGGCGAAGATCAAATTACATTTTTACCACTGACAACGTAGGCATTTGTCAATCGTAAACCATTTTCATACACATTCCATAGTGTTTGCAGATACAATTGAAGTCAGCATGTTCGCGTTGAGTGTTGAGGGCGTCGACGTGTGCCGTAGCACCGTGGGCGGGCGCGTGTACCCGGCGCGCGTCGAGGGCCGCGAGGAGGCGCGAGCGGAGTACCAGGAGGCGGTGCGCGCGGGGCGCACGGCGGCGCACGTGCAGCTGAGCGCACGCCACGCCAACCTCTTCACGGTGGCGCTGCACGTGGCGGCGCGCGACAAGGCCGCCTTCACCCTCACCTACGAGCAGCTGCTGGCGCGCGAGCACGGCCGCTACCGCCTGCGCCTCCTGCTCGACCCGGGCCAGGTGGTGCAGCGGCTGCTGGTGGAGGCGCGCATCCGCGACTCGGCCCCTCTGGCGCTGGTGCGCGTGGCCAAGCTGCGGGCGGCGGACAGCGAGGTGGACGACGCCGCGGACGCGCCCGACGACCCGCTGGCCACGGTGAGGGAGGCGAGTGCTCAGGGCTGACTGGTGCCGTGTGTGGTGGGAGAGGATGTGCAGGGAGTGAATCTGTTGGTGCAGGTGAAGCGGTTGGCGCCAGGGGAAGCGTTGGTGCGGTGGGAGCCAGACGAGGACGCCCAGCGCCAGTTGGCGTCAGGCGAAGGGCTCCAGGGACTGCTCGAGGTGAGTCCAATGCACTGCTTCAATAAACATCTTTCGGAGGTTTGCACCCTTCTTACCAAGTACGTATATCGGGTTGGAATTTCTTTCTTGGTGTGGGGGAATAAGTACTCTTGCTTTCTGTGTAACCATCATTTGCGTTGAATAACCTCCCATTTCGTCCACCAGGTGCAGTACGATGTGGATCACAGCACCGCCTCGCAGTTGCTGGTGGCTGACGGAGGATATTTCGTTCATTTCTTCTCTCTTCCCGATGACGAACTGCCGCCCATGCCGAAACATGCAGTTTTTCTGCTGGATGTCAGCGGTTCTATGAAAGGGCGCAAGATAGAGCAGGTCAGAGTAACATCACCATTTACATTTTAAATCAACACTAAAGACTGTACGTTAATTCCATGCTTCTTTGTTATGTGGGGATCCATTCCACAAACGCGCGTTTCAGAAAACGTTTTCATCCGTACTTCAGATTTGTATACTCTTTTGCTTGAAATAATCTTTTTAATTATGTAATCTAATTTGATTAAAAAGTGTTGAATATTCTAATGCATTTCCAAACGTGTAAAGGTCTTATGCCTACCGTGAAATACTGGGTAAAGTGAGTTGTTATGTTTTCCACAAAAAACCTTCCCAAGAGAATTGCTTCTACGAGTTTCAAGTTTGCTACTGTTTCATCTCGCAAAAACCGTGCTTTTTCCAGGTGAGGGACGCGATGACAGCGATCCTGTCGGAGCTTCGAGAGAGCGACACCTTCTCGCTGCTGACGTTTTCTACGGATACGTACGTGTGGGTGCCTGGGAGAGGGTTTGTATCGGCGGCCGAGACACTTGGCAACTTTGTGGTGGTCGCCAGCCCAGAGATGGTCGCCCAGGCACAGGAAGCAATACGCCACTTACAGGATCAACAATGTAGGTTGACAAAGAAACTCAGTTTGTCCGTCAGAACCACCTGAGCGGTGAGGTACATTTAGAACAGAATGATGAGTTATTTAAAAAGAGAGTGAACCAAGTAAATATTTATTCTATCGACCGTCTGTTACTTAATTTTTAGGATTCACCAATACAATAAAATTCATAGCGGTTCATGACTGTCTAACCTTTATATTCTTCTGTAAGGTGCAGTATTGTTTGAGAGATAATCTAATATATGATGGGTGTAATCGTAATGACTTACCAGTGTGTATCTCAATAGCACGAGGTAGAGATCTTTAAGCGTGCCCTACGTCGACGCCACGGCTGTGCGCAGATACGTACCTGTTCGACGCGCTGCAAGCGGCGTTCGCAGCGGTGCGCGCCGGCCGCCAGCGGGAGGGAGGTCGCCAGCCGCTCGTCCTCCTCCTGACGGACGGGAAGCCCAACGGCCCCCACTCCGGTCACGACGAGCTGCTGCGCGCCGTCGCGGCGGCCTCCGCCGACCCCGCCGCCTGCGCGCCGCTCTACAGCCTGGCGTTCGGCCGCGACGCCGACTGGGGCCTCCTGAAGCAGCTGTCGCTGCGCGGCAAGGGCTTCGCGCGCAGGATCTACGAGGCGGCGGACGCGGCGCTGCAGCTGCGCAACTTCTACCGGCGCGTGGCGTCGCCGCTGCTGGCGGACGTCTCCTTCCACTACGCCGACGGCCAGGTGAGCGCCGCGCGCGACGCCCTGCGGCTGAGCGGACGCCGGAGGCAGGCGCGTGAGTGCGTGCGTGGGCGCAGGTGGAGGCGTCTTCGCTGACGCGGGCGGCGTTCCCCGTGCTGCTGGCGGGCGCGGAGCTGGCCGTGGCGGGCGTGGGCGTGGAGGTGGGCGGAGGGCTGCGGGCGACGGTGCGCGGGGCGGCGGGCGGGCGGCGGCTGGAGAGGGCGGCGGCTGTGCGGCGCCTGGAGCCGCAGCAGGCGTCGTTCGTGGAGCGCCTGTGGGCGTACCTCACGGTGAGTGGGCGAGGCGGGGCGAGGCGGGGCGCGTGGGCGGGCGGAGCGGGCGTGAGCGCTGGGCGTGTGTGCGCGTGTGGCAGGTGCGGCAGCTGCTGGAGCGCGCAGACGGGGGCGACGCGCAGGCCAAGGCGCGGGCGAGGGAGCTGGCGCTGCGCTACGCCTTCGTCACGTCCGTCACTTCGTTGGTCGTCGTCAAGCCAGACGACCAGACGGGCGTCGCCGACCTGCGCGACGCTGACGAATCCTTCGATGCCCTTCCGAGTCTGAGGGGCTTTGCTCAACCGTCATGTGCGCCCTCAGAGCTCGTTCCTCCGATGTTCTGCAGGTTAGGTGCTCTGTTTTCATTGTAGGAGAACTGTGGATGAGAATTCGTATGAATAGGTTTTGCTAAAAAATATTGTTTAACAGAGCATACATCAGTATCTTTCAAATACCATACTGAAATAAAACCTGTGCGATGCTGACAAATTCTCTCACCCAGTTTCAATGAATGGTTTTCAAGACTTTTGGGGTTAGATTAAGTTAGCATTATTTTAATATAATTATTAGTATCAATATCAATAATAATAATAATAATAATAATAATAATAATAGTAATAATAATAATATACTATGTCTTAATTGCTACCCGATTTTGTTGATGCTGGCAATGATTTTGCATCTTTTATCTCTCAGTGCGCGTCCAATCCGACGCTGTAAAAAGCTCTTCCGCCGGTCATCACGTGCATACACCGCCACTGATTACGATGCCAACCCTGCTCTGCCCAATAATACGGATGCACCTGCTTTCCAGGTAGCTCTTAAAAGCGACAACAGCGCTTTCTCTAAAGGAGGTAAGTGAGAATCGCTGACTAACACCACTCTACAGTAGAGCTTGTGTACCTACCTACATTAAAAAAATGCGTCGTTTTCCTACAATGTACATAGATTTTACAAATATCTAATATTTTCCTTTTTTGAATTTGCAACGTAGTGAAATTCTATGAATAATGAATTCGGAGATTTAAATGCAAATACATTTCTTGATGTCCCCAATATCGAATGTGTTACTGTAAAAAAGATTTTGTGAACAATTTTAAGCCAAATCATGCATCAGATTCTTCTCAAATTAAAAAAAAAATTACAAACGTTTAAGTTGCTTCGAACATATTATAAATATAGAATAGAGCACGTAGAAAGCTCTTTCCTAATGCAATCATTTATACAATAGCATAATTTCAAATCACTCGTGTGTTGTATCCCCTTAATTAACTCTCTCTCCATTATCCGTGTTTACGCCTAACCGTGCGCACTGTGTCTTAAAAAATAGCAAGGTGGTTTTAATACTCTGAATTTTTGTGTTTTTGAAGGAACAGATGCCAAACATGTCCATGCGCCCACCTTAATCACATGAAAGCTTGAATGATCCAGGTGACTTTTCGAGAATGGTTTTTCTATCTAAGTTTATTTGCTATCTTCGACGAAATTTCATGAGGAGAATTGGCAACATAAAAGACTTGCTATTCTGTGTGTTAATGCCCCTTCACACCTCTTACACTATCCTAAAAATACAGGATGACCAAACTTTTATATACTAGTAATTCCATTTAAAGTGACTTCAAGAAGGACAATAATTCGACACGTGATTTCCAGTATGCAACAAAAGTACAAAACCATTGCTAATCCGTTTTCTTCTACAAGATGATTGAAAGAAGTTCTATGAATTCGAACGTTAAAAGATGCACTTTTGGCGAAAGTGATGCTTGCGTAAACGTACCTGCAAATACGTAATGATTTTCTGGGTGAAAATCCTAGATACTCGAAAAAGACGCGGAGGAGGGAAATGGAGAACCTTTTCTTGAGCTGGCCACATCAATCCCAGATATCACTAACGCCAATAAAGACAATATTGCTGATTGGCTACAAAAAGAACTCGACGGAGAGGGATTCGAACGCCTAAGCGGCAGTTCGTTATGCCAGCACAACTGCTACTCCACATCCCAAAAGAATGATTCAAAGGACAATGAGAGTAAAGAAGGATGACATTTTGGGAGCTAGAAAAAGAAAATATTAAAGTCAACCACAGGAAGTTGTTACTTGTGTACACAGGAAAATTTTGGTTTTTATGGACGTTAAGGGAAATTAGAACATAAGTAAGAAGTGAGAGAGACGAATAGCGAAAGAAACGGATAGCGAGAGAGACTGATAGCTAAAGAGACTGATAGCTAAAGAGACTGATAGCTAAAGAGACTGATAGCTAAAGAGACTGGTAGCGAGAGAGACGGATCCCTCTAGGTACTTCATATTTTAAGTTCCGATGGCGTAGAAATTCATAGAATTAGCATTTTAAGTACATATATAAAACATTTCACCAAAGTGTCTCAATTAACTGTGCTTTTCATTCCATCGAAGTACATATATAAAACATTTCACCAAAGTGTCTCAATTAACTGTGCTTTTCATTCGATCGAAGCTTCCCCACATTACCCCGATACCGTCGCTTTTTCAAATTGCTCCTTGAGTTTTCGTATGATGTTGAGTCAAATGTTGAAAAATATCTCGACAAAAATATCTCGTAAAACTATTTTAATAGTAGAGTACAAAACATTGACTTCTATGATGCAAGTGCCATTTTCAATTTAGTTTAGAATTTTCGAAAAATTACAGGTGTGACATTTTGAACATCTAGCAATTCATTAAATTTTTTTGAGAAGTATTTTAAGTGTTTAATGCATTTGTATAAACAACATTTTTAATATGTCGGTTATGAAGTTCCTGAAAATTTTATTCTAGCATAGATAAACCGAAAATAGGGGATTTGAAATAATGTTCAAACAATATTTTTGGAAAACTTCATTTGTTTTCTCAAAATATATTTATTTTTCTTTGCATTCTATGATATTTGTATAATTTCATTGTAATAAAGGTATTAGGGTATCGTGTAACTAAACGTTAAAACATGACAGCGTTTTTTATTACACAGTTTATAAAGTACTACAATATCTCTAAACAATAAACCAACGTGCTGGCTCAGGTTTTCTATAATTATTTCTCTTCAGTTTTGTCTGTATATAGATTTGTATTTCTGAGTATAATTTTTGTATATTGTTTGTTACTTTGGAGCCAATTGTATTGAGCATAATTCAGGTTAATATAACGCATTACCGAGAGTTCTTTATTTCCAGTATACCAATATCTAGTGAGTTAAACGACTCAGACCTCCCTTAATGTGCATAAACTAAATCAAACAGAAATGAGTTGTAAATGAAAACATTCCTATTCGAAATAAACGGCAGTGCGCCTTGCTCGTGGCAAAAAGGCAGATCGTTTATACTTGAACTAAATGCAAAGGAATGTTTTGAATAAGGTACAAAGTTTTACCAATTTTTAAAGACGATAGTTTGTTTAAATTGAGGAATGGGAGGTCGATATGGAGCGTTCATTTCAAGATATTTATGTTACAAACCATCCCAAACGGAGGGGTGTATTTCAAGAAAGTGAGTTGTGCGAGCGTCTTTGGATCGCCCTGCAGGCGGCCGAGCTGAACGTGACGCTGGCGCGGCCGCTCCGGGCACTGGCCGCGTCGGTGCAGAGCGAGGCGCCGCCGCAGGAGACCGACACGCAGCAGACGACGCGTCGCGACGCCGTCGCGACGGCGCGCGTCACCGACGCGACCGCGTCCGCGCTCGCCGCCCTGCACCAGCCGCTCAACGCGCTGCGCCAGCACGTGAGTACACCCGCCCCCTGCTTATCCGATCGCCGATGCGAAGAAGGGGCACGTGTGGGGCTACGGTTAGTCCGTCTTCACACCTACCGTCACAAGCGGCTCGTGAACAGATAATAATAATATATAATAATATTTTTATTTGGCTACAATTGGCTGATTGCCAGGTGGTAGCCATAACCCTACAGTTTTACAATATATGAGCATTTATAATTCAAAAACAATTTACCATATAAAAACAATTTACAATACACTCCTTTCGAGCATATACACTCAATATATAAACATACACAGACCTGTATACATATATACACCCATACACACACATACATATATATACATATATATACATACATATACATATATATACATATATATACATATATATATACATATATATATATATATATATATATATATATATATATATATACACACATACATATACATACACTCTTCATACATACATACACACACATACATACATACACATTCCTATACAAGAATGCTCACTCTCACGTTCAGACATAACACGAACACACACACACTTGCCCTACATATTATACATGCCTACATTTAAATGAAGAACATATATTTAGTTACACCTAGTAAACATGCACATATATACATATACATAAAATTAACCAGTTACACAATTTGTTTTTTAAATATAAACACAATGTGGATTTTTAAAGTTAGCTCTTTAAGCATTTAGATTTGCTTCCCACCTACTGTCGCACTTCACTACATTACACTACACTACACTACACTACACTACACTTTCACTACATCTTTCTTTGGTTATGCCATATAACTAATTAAAGTAGCTTTCCACTGCACTGCACTACACTACACTTTATCTATAATAATTTACAAATTGTGTATTCTGAATTGTGCGGTAAAATACATCCTCTACAAGTACTTATTAAGTCGTCTTCTAAAAACACCAACAGAGCCAGGAAAAGGCTCTACGACCGCTGCAGGGATATCATTCCAATTTTTAACTGTATGATTTACAAATGAATATTTCCCTATGTCGGATCTCTGACATCTACTTTTTATTTTGCATTTGTGATCGTTTCTCCCAACTCTTGAAGGGGAGTCCAGTCTTTTAGTTATTTCTGTCCATGCAGGTGACTTACTGTACGCCTTGAAGAGGCAGCACAATCTGGCTTTTTTTCTTCGTACACTGAGGGCCTCTATAGGTTTTGGTGGATTTGAACTACTCGAAGATCCCTTATTTATGAATTTGATTGCTTTCTTTTGAATTTTTTCTAACTCTTCAATCTGACCTAATCTGTATGGGTCCCATCCAGCTGATGCGTATTCAAGAATCGGCCTAACTAAAGATGTGTATCCTATTTTTCGACTCTCCATGTTTCCCTTTTTAAGTGTTCTCATTACAAAGTGTAGTGACTTCCACGCTTTTCGGGCAATAGAAGTAACGTGTCCCCCCCATTCCAAGTCTTGGCGTAATATGAAACCCAGATACTTACAACACGATACTTGTGGAATGAATACGCCTCCCATTTGGTATTCTAAAGAAACCTTCTTTGCTGATTTCGAAAAGCTTAGTGATTTACTTTTTACGGCATTTATCTTCATTTTATTAATGGTAGCCCAGGAATGAATGTTATTAAGATCGTTTTGAAGTGTGAGAATATCTTCATCCGAATCTATTCGCCTATAAATTATGCAGTCGACCGCAAATAAGCGCATTACTGACTTAATACAAGATGGCAGATCGTTGATGAATGCCAAAAACAACAGCGGTCCTAAGACACTTCCCTGGAAGACGCCGGACGTAATTAGGGTTTCCGCTGAATGTTCATGTCCAACTCGAACTTGTTGAACCCGATTTATCAGGAATTCCCGTATCCATGCTATTACGCGATGGTCAACTCCCGTTTTTGTCTGCCAAATTGAACGATTTTTTTATATCTCAATATTGTTGAGTTTTTTATCATGAAATTTGATATTTAAAAGGTTAACGCTTTTGTAGTTAAGAGGAAAACGTGAAGCCATTGCAAAGAAAACTAAGTGGTGCTAAAATGCAAAGGTATACTAGTTCTTTTCTTTTGTCAGGGTTTTCATATTTGCCCCCAGTAGTATAGAAAAGGGGCGTACTGCGCCAGATTTATCAGACCCACAATTATTAGATTTTAAATTTTCCTCATTTTTCATTAAAATCGTATTAAAATACTAAAATTTATTCATTTGTATACAATATATACTCATTTTATGTGTTTTTGAGGTGTGGAAATTTGTGGAAATTTGGAAAAAATGCTGAACCAGATTTTGTCATAATATTCCAAATATTCTAGACCACATATTTCAAAACACTTTACTTATACAGAATATCATTTTGAACAAATGCAACGCTAGACCACGTTCTTACAATTTCGTACATCATTTCTTACACATTCAATAGTTCAGTCATAAAAAACTTAATTCAATAATATTCTCTGCCATAACTCTCTTTATGACCTTTATGCACTAATCTCAAATTTTTAGCTCTTAAAATATTTTTATATCGTTTTCTTTTAACCAATTAGCAAATTGATTAGGTAAAATCACACTAAAGATTTGTCCTTGTTTATCAGTTTATAGATCCAATGCTATTTTATTGTTTTCATATTTTGTATATACATTTCTTATATCAGCAATTGGATAATCACGATTTTACATTAGTTCAGTTTTTTAAATGAATTTTAACGTATGTAGCCCAGTTCAGTTTCGTTATAAATGTCTATTTAGTAGGAAATTACAAATAATTATCCCCTTTGAAGTGGATGTTGTATCGAAACTGAACCAAGCTACACATCATGTTAAAATAACAAAAAATAACAGAACTAATGAAAAACCGTGAATATTCTATTGCTGATATAAGAAAGGTGAAACTATTTATATTAAAATCTGATTCAGGAATTATTGAAATAAAATCTGCTTTAGGAATTATTGAAATAAAATCTAGTCTAGGAATTATTATTGAAATAAAATCTGGTCTAGGAATCGTTATTGCAATAAAATATGTCTAGGAATTATTATTGAAATAAAATCTGTCTATGAATTATTATTGAAATAAAATCTGGTCTAGGAATTATTTCATGTATAAGTCATCACGATATAATACCACTTGAGTTTGTGAAGAACATTCATCAGTATTATTCGATGATTACATATTAGAGAATCAAAATATTGAAAGAGAATATTGTACACTTGGGAGACATAAAGGTGTGTATTGTTGGTATTTAGTACAAACATTAAAAATTCATAAGCAATTGATTAGAGTAAATTTAATTTTTTAAATACAATTAGACAAAAATGTATATTATCTTAAACATATATATCATGAATATGTAAGTGGTGATATGAAATTTGAATTTAAAAATGAATTTAAAAATTAGTCAGTAATGATGGGATGAATAAATTTGTTTTATTACAATTGATATGATACGAATATGAAATGAGGATAAATGTTGAAATAAAATCCAATCGTTTTTAAACAGACAAATGCGATATAAAATCCTGTTTGATTCAACTTAAACGTAATAAACATATTTAAAGAAAAAAAGACAGGATATTGTGTCTTTATCAGTGACCTTTTGTAACACTTCCATTACCATTTTTTATTATCACGTTTCTAGATTCTTACTTTCCCGTTTAAGTACGTTTATAGGGAGAATTATACGTAGTACAGGGAAAGCTATGTATTATGGCGGAGAATCGATTTCGAGATTTCAACGGAAATACAAGTTATGGGGTCCCCTGATTCCGAAACATTTTATTTTTCAAAACGACCGTCTGCCTGCCTATATGTCTGCCAGTCTGTGTGCCTGCCTCTCAGTCTGTGCGTCTACCTCTCTGTCTGTGCGTCTACCTCTCTGTCTGTGCGTCTGTCCGGCCTGTTGGTCAGTCCGTCCGTCCAGGAACACCACACACATTTTTTCTTTAACCGTTTGGTAGGAATAGTGTTAATTGTACTCTATTAGATGACATAAACTTCATATTGCTCTATTCTTTTGCTTTTTAAAAATTACAAAAATGTAATTTTTTTGACTTCTTTCAGTCGAAAATACTCGACCATTTTGTGTGAAAACTAGGTGAAAATTCCGCATTTTCAGAAATGCTCAAACGCCACGTTCTCAAATAGCTCCAAATTTTTTCTTCGTACTTTTCAAACACATAGTGCTAAATCCACTCTTTAATATGACGTAGAATTCATTATATATTTTTGTTTTTCAAAATTACACAAATATAATTGTTTTGAAACATCTCTCACGCAGTTAATATGCACATTTTCAAAAATTTGTAAACACTATTGTATTTGTGAGTTAAAGATTTTTAAAATTACTTCAAATAAAAGTTTTTCGAAAACACTAATTTCGGCGAAAAGGGTTCACCATTCAAATTTCGAATTTACAGCAGCGTTAAGCGCCATTTTCTTATAAACTGCTGCAAATTTTACAGAGAAAATTGAAATTAGGACGAGGTTTTTTAGATTTTGAATATTCATAAAATATTTCCGTTCTTTTATTAGGAATCCGAAAAACTAAGAAAATTTGAAAAAATGTACTTTCAGCGGCCATTGATGGCAGATGGCAAGAGTCGGTGGCTACTTCGTATAGCTAGCCGAGACCAAAGGAAATAGAAAACTAATTCGGCAAAGTCTGTGCCATTTTTTAGAACCAGTAGTTCACGCATAATGTACTCACTTGTAAATTTTATTTTGCAGATATTAATTTCGTTATGGATGATCGTTGTGAGCAGAGTTTGGACCTTCGAATATCCAGTAAGATCGACGAAATAATCGTTGTGAGTATAGCTGATTTAGTCATGAGGGCCCTTATTTTGACCATCATTTCAAACAATAGAATGGTTGTGTCCGGTGAAAACCATGTAGAAATGATTCGCAGTCATTTCATCTATGTTTGCTAAGTTTTATTGGGCCTGTATTCCGTATAACGTATCTTTCTACCAACCGAAAAAGGTTTGTAAGGAACCAATACGTATTCAAGAAAAGTAAATTTCAAAGTGTCTATTTAAAGAAATGTTATGTACACGAATTGTTCTTTTGTTGGTATTTTGTAAGTTTAATTTAAAGAGTGATGAGAGTGAAGACGGGCAGCGCAATGTTTCGTGGTTGTGGGGTCTCTGTGTATCCTCAGGTGCATGGCCTCAACTCTATCAAATGATTAAATCAACATTCTCACATGCTTTAGTCACTATTTGTATCAGTTTTACCGCTGCTTTATTGAATGATAATGTGAGAACGAACTGAATCCCCCGTGACTGTTTGTAACTCCATATGCGCTCCCTGAGCTGACGCTTTCGAGGCATTATCAGCTTCTCACAGCTTTTCAAGCTCAGAGCGTTGCATAACTTCTAAATATCAAATTAGCTTCTTACAGTTTCTGCCATTGATCATCCGAATGAACTGTAGATGCTGGTTAGGTTTATTATTATTATTATTATTATTATTATTATTATTATTATTATTATTATTATTATTATTATTATTATTATTATCATATCCCATTACAAACCGTGGAGGGCAAGGGCCTCCGTCTGCCGGGTGGGTTACAAAGCGGTTTTGGGGGATGCTCAACTGATTTATAATGTCTAAGGAATCGTCTTTTGCGCTGACCAAAGTGTATAGATTTCCTATTACATTTTTGCTCTTTAAAGGGACTTTTTTGCATACACTTTTTTAAAAGATTACGTTTAAATTTTTTTAAATGAAACGTCATTAGTTACAATTAGAAACTGTAATTTAGTGGTATAAATATATAGTGCTTCCAAAGCACAACTATGATACCGTCTCCTATTTTCTCTTCAGCGCGGCGACATTAAAAGTCTGGAAGTGAGGTGTGACGTCGTGCACCGCTACGCCCGGACGGAAGTGCTGGGTGCCGTGGAGAATCCGGCCGACGAGTCAAAGGTGCTGACGTTCGGTGTGCTGCTTCCTGAAGAAGCTTTCATTTCAGGCTTTGAAATGTGAGTATTAAGAAGCGGATAAGTCAACACACACACACTCACACATACGTGCGCACACTATGCATGACAACTCGCTTCAGATATTTAGCGAATGCCGCTTGACAGGAGGCGGATATACCAACTCAGTGTCTTATGACAAAGTAAATCAACTAGTTCAACGTGGCGTCCCCGACGCCGTAATCGGTTTCAAAAGTATCACGTGTTGAAAATTCCTGAATGTCACGCATAACTTCTAAATACAAATTAACTTCTTACAGTTTCTGTCATTGATCATACGAATGAACCGTAGATGCTGATTAGATTTTTTATTCTTAAAAACATCCGATTGGCTCCTGATTGCCATCTTCAAATATTAATTTTGCTTCTATTTCCGTGGTTCTGGATTTATTAATAATTTTCGGCCCGTTTCCGCATGGGAATTTTTGCAGGTTACCGTATTTTTTCATTTCCTTTGTTTATATTGAGCCCCTTTCCACTTCCAAAATTTCTGAGGTGTTTTTATTAACTAGGAATCTTCTTTTTCTATTCGATCCATCCAGTTTTCCACTGCTAATTGATCTTGAGATATCCGATCTTCACAATGTTACTTTTTTCGCGCTCTTCTTTTGCTTTTGCTTTTGCTCTGTTTGCATTTGTGTTGTCATATCATTGTCTATGGGGGTAATTAGAGCCTTTTCACTTGGTAATATTTTTTGATACCTGTATTTTTTCCTCAAATGAGGCCATTTTCACTTCAATTATTCTTCTACCCCTTCTGTTTTTGCCCAAGGGAAATGCTTCTGGAAAATCTCCGCTAAACCACTCTGTTGCTGGACACTCTTAGTAATATTTGCAGGTTTGCTCTATGTTCGAGATATATTTTCTTTGCTTTTTATTGTGAAACTGTTTTTTTCTAGACTAATGTTTCTTTCAACCCCTTCAGACTGCTACGCTTAATTCATAATGTTTTAAAGTGGACTGTATTGATAAGGTAAAGTTGGAGCACAGCAGTCCCGAAACCCTTTGATAGCTCAGGGAGGATTTATGTAGGCGTTCTTGATTGACAGAAGGGAAGTTCTTACATTTAATAATCACTGCACTTAAGCTCTTGATTACATGTCACAGTTAAAACATCGCAGTACATGATAGCTGAAGCACAGTATTTCCTCGTGCGAGTGGTCTAGTGCAAATAACTGACATTACACGGACAGCACAGGTAAAATTCGTTGTAGTTCAGGAACTGGGAGAGCCCAACTTCGCACAAATAAAATGATACTTTGCGTGAGCTAACCGGGAACAACCCAAGATTGCACAATTAACTGAATGTACAAATGGCCTGATGCAGATAATCTACACTACCCAGACAGTATACTTGAAAGTTGCACGTACCAACTGGGAACGGCCCGAGGTTGGACAGTAAAATCTTACGTATGTTGATTACACACAGAGGCCGCCAACACGGAGCACACGTGTGGCTTCGCTCGCTGCTTGCTGCGGATCTGAAGTGGCGGTTTAACGACGGGAGCATCGTCAGACAGCTAGTGCTCGTGCGCTCAGGGGGAGGGGATGGCAGTGGCCAATCACAATTAGCCATTTGAATTTGGCGATAGAAAGTTCTGGATGGTTGACTGGTCCCTTGCGAACTGCTAACGGAGGGGGCGAGGCTCGGCACGTGTGTTTCTGTGAAACTTGTGGGCCGCATTCGATGTCGTGTTCTTATGAACGCAACGGTCGGGCGTTGCGCCAGTTACAGATCAACTGTTCTGCCTTGCGTCGTATGAAATAAAATTATATTTATTCTGCTTTGCTGTGGGCCCGAGCACCCTTCTTTTATTAATTTCAGTCCTTCTTCAGCACTCTTTGTCCTCTTCATATTTTTCATCTATTTTAACAATTTGTTGGTCCATAACATTTTTACTTTAAAGTGAAATTTGTTCTAGTTGCTTGAGTCTTGTTCTCACAAATTTCTTTCATCTGGTTTTCACGAAAATCTGATATCTATTCTTTAATTTCTTTTTCCTTATTGAATATTATGTTCAATATATCATCCGTTCTTTCGAAATTGCTCTTCTTTTTTGGTGGCATTTTGAAATCGCGTTTTTAATATTCTCGTTAGTTTTCCGGCGTCAATATTATGACAGGTTTTAAATAAGAGGTACCTTAATTCTACGTAAGGATACTTCGAAAAATTGTCACAACCACTACTAGATGTCTCTTCGTCATCAGATTCATAAGGATTTCGCGGCGAGAGAGTAACAATTTCACTTTTTGACTGAAATATGCAGTATTTTAACGATGTAACAACCACTGCAAGTCGTCTCTTCACCCTCAGATCGACTTCGGACTAGATAAAGAGTCCGTGGTGTGTGAAGTAACACAACCTCACTTTTGTCTGAAGTACATGATAAGTTCTCCTTTTGACAAGATTACGCTATCGTGAGATATATCTTCAAGTGCACTGTACGGGGGACACCCACTTGACTTAATCCGGATTACTTTCTGCGACAGTTCCATCTGGTTAATACCTCTAATCACTTATTTTCGAACAGCTTCATACATCATACACGTCTCTGGTAACCGTCCGTCACCTTATACCTTCTAATAGTGTTATACTCCCGTTCGAAAACTGCCTACACCCAGTGGCCTTATATGATACGAAATCTGAACTCTCCAAAAGGGATATGAACTGTTAATATTGCAAATTGTAATTGCCATAAAAAATACTTGCAGGTATGGACGATGTGAATAGTTAGAATTTAGTACAACTACATTTGGTAGTCTCTTTTGTTAATATGCACAAAAATGCACATCAAAGATCACATATAAGCTGTTCTTTAGCGTTATTCTGTAATAAGATCATTCTCAATTACTTATTAAAATTCTGTCGAATTTTCTAGAACTTCCATTTTATCCTTCTCCTACTTTGCTTAACTCTTCCGTGTGAACGGGCGTAAAAAGACTAATCTAATGATATACATATTGTTGTATGTCAGACGAGCATCTTACGACGGAACTATGGGAATTCAGAGAGAGAAAGTATGTGTAGAAGTGTCGTCGTTGCCGCACACAGCTGGGGTCGATCAAGAACTAGGGTCGGCTGACAGGAGGGAAAGGAAAAGCAGCCCTTGGCGTAGCGAAGCAGAATGTGGGGGAGGAATTGACCAGAGAGCAGTCAGAGAGATTCTTTCCTCTGATCTCAGCAGCGGTACGAGAAGGTGGTGTGAGAAACGCGGCAGAGATTCATAGTGTTCATTGGAGAGAACGCTTGAATACTTTTTGCGATCGAATGCAATCCAGGCATTTTTAATGCAGGGTGCCGGAAAAGCGGTGCTTCAGTTTGAATGAACTGTGAAATTATAAGACGCAAATAATTGCGAGTTTTTGAGAGAAAGAGGCAAGAAGAGTTACAATCTGGTAATTCCGTACGAGAACAGAAGTTTGTCGACATAAATGCTGTGGTGAATAGCGGTCATTGTAATCTACGAGCGCAAGAAACATGTTTTAATTCCACGAAAGCCCAATTCGTGAGAAACACGCGCTTCAGAAGAGTAGCGATGCGGCGTACGACGAAGAGGACGATTAGACGAGGACGTAGAATGGAAGAAAAGCGCGGAGGCCGGCTGAACGAGGACGGGAGGCGACGAAGGCGAGGGAATTCGTGGTGTCTGGCAGCCTGTCCCTGACCTCGCGCGCTGCAACGTTGTTCTCGAAGGCGGCGCCCTCGTGACCCCGGCTGCAGGCGCTCTAAGACAAAGAACGCCCAGCATAAAACCGTTTTGTTGTGAGTTGTGAAAGAGAAATTGAAACGGTGATTTTAGATCGCTCAAATCTAGTACAGAAACTGGGAAGGGAAGGCATTCGAAGAGTATCTTGTGTAGTTAAGTAGTGCGTACAATTTCCGATTTCAAACGTGAGGATCAAGAGAGGGGAGCATCATTGTCAATTTCAATAATCCGTAATGTTTAATTGCAAACGGCTGAACTCTGTTAAATAAAACTAGAATTTTTGGAAGGGAAATCACACTGATGTTGAGCAAAGGGGATATTTTGTAGGTAATCTATTTGTGTGGAAGATAGTGTTATTTTTTGGAAATTTAAAGTAAGAGATGTTCAGTAAGCAAATTTGCTTGGGATCCTAATTAGAAGCTGTAATATAATTTATAAACGGAAATCAGTTCGATAAAGTGTTAAAGTAATTGATCGAGCAAAAATGTAGATATCATAATGTCCTTTTTAATAAACTTGAAGATTAAATAAATCCAGGATATACCCTCAATTCATTCTGTTTTATTTTCACATACGATCAAACAGTTTCTCCTGACCAAGACGCTCGAGACTTTCAGGTTCTTCTTAACTAAATTTGTGGTTAATTGTGACCATCCACACCCGTTACGTCACAAATATATAACATTAAAAGACGATTGTTTTGTGTATTTATGTGAATAAGGTGTCACTTCGGTTTAATAAGAATAAATTTGAATTTGAATATTCATTTGAAAATCGGTACTTGTACGCTTAAGGATATAAATGGGAGAAGTCCAACTTAACAAGGTAAATGTCCTTTTTTAGCATTACTAACAGTTTGGTTTTCTCCGTATTCACTTGAATGTCTTAAGGTTTGATGAGGTCCAAGGCAATACTGTTCGTACGTTTCTTGGAGTTCAATTTTTAAAAAATCGATAATATGGATGAAAATGAAATGAAGTCTGCCGCGCGATTCCGTGGTCGCATTAGAGATAGCAACAATAAGAGTTGCCACTTTCGTGGAAGAAAATCATAGCGCCATGAAACGAAGGTTTTTTTTTGAGTTCTGGGGTTTGATCAACGCCATCTATAAAGATCTATTTGGGTGGCGTTGGGTTAAGTCCCGGCATACTCGCTAAGATCGCAGCGCTAAAACACGCAAAACACATTTTGGGAATTTTTTAGATGCTTGTGGTCTGATCTGAAAAAATATTAATTCCCCGCCAGGAGCCCGAGACACAATGCGTATGTCTCGATTAACGGGAAGTGGGAATGATGGGAAGTGGTCTAGCCGCGCGTGACGGATCCGCGCACACTCATACACACAGTTACTCAAATACTGTAGAGGGATTTTCTAGACCATGTTACCAAATACTACGGTCACATAATGCAAAGTATCGTGCAAAATAGCACATGGTGTGTTACTGTCTCATACCCTGAAGTTGATTTCACGACACAAATTCACCCATAACAATCATCATCCTTCATGGATGTGGTTGTGAGCTAGTTTACGAGAGACCTGGCACGTTACAGTTAATTATAATATTCTAACTTTCTTTGTTGTACCGAATACTACGTGGCAAACGGTAGGTGTAATGCCCCCTGGTCAGGAACTAACTTAATTACTTCCCTTTGGAGAAAGATTTATTTTGTTCTTAAAGTTTTTGAAGCAATGTCTTACGGCCGGGAAATAAACCAGTGTTACATGCATTAAGTGAAAATGTTCTTTAATCAGGGGCCTCGTTTACGCTTGAATGAATTTTCCAAAGAACAAGAGCGGGGACGGATTATATTTCATTCTTCTTGAACGAAGATGTGTGAAGTAAGGATTTTCTTTTCACAAAAGAGTAGTATTTTTGAATTAATGCCTTCTGACCTGGCACCAAACCAAACGCTTGCGTTATTTCAGAGTGAATATTCCCTACGCTATCGCTATTCTCCTCTATTTAAGTCAATAAGCCGCAAAATGTAAACAAATTGAAAATATTTATCACACTTGCACTATCAGTAATGCTTAATTTTGACTATAATATAATGTATTTCTATAAAGATGTAATTTTGTTATCTGAATACAGATTAACAATCAATATTGCACCCAGAACGAGCGAAAACAAACACCAGCAAGCCGACGTTATAAATTATTGGTCCAGCATTGTAACAGTTACATGAAGAGAAGCCAATATTTATCACGAAAGTAATATTAATATAAGACACGAAATGGCCTGTGTTCGTAGAGCGGTGGGAGGCACCGCCTGCCCTGTGCGTGTGGTGGAGCGCCGCGAGGAGGCGCGAGCGGAGTACCAGGAGGCGGTGCGCGCGGGGCGCACGGCGGCGCACGTGCAGCTGAGCGCACGCCACGCCAACCTCTTCACGGTGGCGCTGCACGTGGCGGCGCGCGACAAGGCCGCCTTCACCCTCACCTACGAGCAGCTGCTGGCGCGCGAGCACGGCCGCTACCGCCTGCGCCTCCTGCTCGACCCGGGCCAGGTGGTGCAGCGGCTGCTGGTGGAGGCGCGCATCCGGGACTCGGCCCCTCTGGCGCTGGTGCGCGTGGCCAAGCTGCGGGCGGCGGACAGCGAGGTGGACGACGCCGCGGAGGCGCCCGACGACCCGCTGGCCACGGTGAGGGACGCGAGTGCGGAGGGCGACTGCGTGAGAGGAGGAGGGCTGACTGGGGCTGTGGCGCCGTGCGCAGGTGCAGCGCCCGTCGCCGACGGAGGCGCTGGTGCGGTGGGCGGCGGGCGAGGAGGCGCGGCGCGGACTGGCCACGGGCGACGGCCTGCGCGGGCTGCTCGAGGTGCGTCTTAGTCAACTTCTTCCCCTTTTCAACATTCAAACATTCACCAATCCACCGAAACGTGTAGACTTCAAATGAAGTATTTTCTCAATAAAGAATTGCTTTTTAACTGTACAAAACTAATCAACTTTAACCTAATTCTGGACTGAAAGCGATAAAAATTATATTATTACAATTAATTGAATAAAACGTTATATCATCAATAGGTTCAGTACGATGTCAAGCAAACGGACACGTCACAACTGCTGATGAGCGAAGGAGGATATTTCGTGCACTTCTTTTCACTACCAGAGGGTCACTTGCCTATGCCAAAACATCTCATCTTTGTCCTCGACATTTGTCAATCAATGTACGGCAGCAAAATGCAGCAGGTAGGTAGCACAAAATTGAACTTGAGTTGATCGAGAGAAGTTATTAATAATTGTAAATAAGCTAATTCTTGATATGAGTTTTGCGTAATGCGCATCATCCATTTAATGAACACCAGTGGTTTTGTGGCGTTGCTTTGTTTACAAGTAATGATTGTAGATGAAGGAGGCGATGGCAGCGATCCTGTCGGAGCTGAGTGAGGGCGACGCCTTCTCGCTGGTGACGTTCGCTGCTGAGACGCGCGTGTGGGTGCGAGGGCTGGGCTTCGTGGCGGCGACGGAGGGGCGCAGGAACACGGTGGTGGGCGCTACCAGCGACATGGTCCTCGAGGCGCGGGAGGTTGTCGGCCAGCTGCAACATCAGCCAACCGCAGGTGACTAAAATCCCCTTCATCACAACCACGAGACGCGCGTGTGGGTGCGAGGGCTGGGCTTCGTGGCGGCGACGGAGGGGCGCAGGAACACGGTGGTGGGCGCTACCAGCGACATGGTCCTCGAGGCGCGGGAGGTTGTCGGCCAGCTGCAACATCAGCCAACCGCAGGTGACTAAAATCCCCTTCATCACAACCACGAGACGCGCGTGTGGGTGCGAGGGCTGGGCTTCGTGACGGCGACGGAGGGGCGCAGGATCGCGGTGACTATAAAATGTCCCGTCATCTCAATCGTGCGTTCGTTTTGGAGTAAAGAATGAATTGTCAGTTTAATCACTAGCATAGTTTTCTACTTTGATAGTAGGACAACGTTTGAGTTGCAAACAGCTAGCAACTTTTTATACAAGGTGTAAGCGTGTAGTTTGTCAATTTCAGGTGACTTTTCAAAGATCGTTCCATTGCATCATTCGTAGGGCGTGTCTGCGGTAAGGAGCGAATTGTTATTCTATAGCACCTTTTACGTTTTTGTTAGTAAAAGGAAGTTTTCATGTACGTGTAACCACTGACATTTTCCTTGCGACGCAAAAGGTTGTCGGTTAGCTGCAACAGGAGCGAAATTTGCGTCTTCAAAGGACTTCTTCTCTGAACCTGTGTATAGTCACTCGATTTGTAGTATGAAATAAATTGACGATTTTTTCACCAGCATAGTTTACTATTATGTACAAAATTGTGTACATGACTTGGGCGGTCCACTACGTTCTATGCCATACCTCTCGCTCCTTACCTGTGCACGTAGTCTGTCTAGAATCTTAATAGGCCGAATCTCGATGTTTTAGCGAACCTCTTCTAAGAACCATGGGATTCTCGGCTATCCGGGAGACGCCGCGTTGTTGGCTGGGGTGCCGACGTTTCGCCTGACATGTCGAAGGGCAGTGACGAGGAAGCCTTTCCGAGGATAGCCGAGAATTTACAGATTTGAGCCGCGGAAGCTTACGTATACACAAGAACCATGGGAGTTTGTTTTGCTAGTTAGAGGCTGATCATTATTGTACCTTGTTGCTGGAGCAAGGCAGATGGTTACAAAATGCGACGGCATATACCGTGTTGCATGAGTGTAGGGAAGTGAGTTGATATGGCTAAGCGTGAAGCTTACTGGAGACCGCCTCAACTGTTAAATTCTGAGCGGCTACGAAAATCCACTGTTTCCTCATTGGCTCCAACAATGAGAGTCGGTTAGAGGGAGGGAATATTTGGAGTATTCGTATGTGAGAGAAAAACAATGCTTTCTTAGTATTGTAGGTGAAGTATACATAAAAACCCTTTGGAGGGGATGTATGCGTGTGATAATGGAGCTATTAGTAAGCGGAAGAAACGAGATACACCGCCTATCCTTAAACATAAACATCACCTGACGTAAGGGATTTGAACACAGCTGATCAAATTTGAGACGGTAAAACAGCAAGATTATTTAAATAATTAAAACTGTCATTTAGAAACTTGAGTCCAATAATGTAACCAAGTCCGTTGGGTTTAGTGTCATTTCAAGGTGGGCTTAAGAAAAGTACCCTTGAGCTTTAGCAAGGTAACAGGTTGCCAGATTACATCAGTAAAAACGACATCCCGTCTCCACCTGACACCCTACCGCAGAGAAAAACATCTTGACCTACATGTTCGACTCTCCGAAAATAGAAATGAAACGAATATGCCATCTGAAAATAGCATTCTACATTCAAGGGTCAACTCTAGTCTTCCACTCAATGGATAATTCGTTACCTAAACATGGCCTATGAAAACCACGTGCCATCGAAATGATGTGCACGTTATTCGTGAATGGGTATTGATATCTTGGGGTGTGCGCGATTACTCCGATTGATAAATTGATTAGAGATTCCGGGCGGCACCTGCCAAGACATTATTTTCGCCAGTGGTGGGTGGACGTTTCCTGCGCGGGAGGTGGCGGCGATCTTCCCACGCGAGTTGGCGAGAACCGGCGCAGTCCAACGCAGTTCAACGCCTGCTTCGAACGATGTTCTGCAGCCTGGTGTCTCCCACCGTCGTGGCACTGACCCAGTCGCGACGGCCTCAAAGACGCCGACTGGTCTCCAAACGCGTGTCGTAGTGAAGTGCTTGTCAGTGGGAGTGTAAGTAGAGGAGGTCTAGGAAGTGGAAGGGAATATCGAGCGAGGGCCGTTGCCCTTTATTTAGGGCTCTGCTCCGGTACTCGCCTTGTGTTGGCAGAAGAAATCACGAGATACTATCGATTAGAGCAGCCGACCAAGAGAATCTCCTCTCGACAGAGGCTGAATTCGACTCGTCTACCACAGTCGAAACTCGAATACTGGAACTATCAGATCGAAAACACTGCTTTTACGTCGGTTTTCCACCGTCATTGGTAAAAAAAGTGTCGAAATTCGCGCGACCACCATCGGGACGCGAGCCTCCGGAGCTCCCCGTCAGAGGCGCTGCGATATCAGTTGATGCCGCGTCATCTTAGCTGGTGAACATAGAAAATCTTGCCTCCGTCGAGACTCACACCCCAAGATTGCCCGGTCTGAAGCACCACAGTCGCATCAGTTGGTACCTTGCGTCACTTCTTCCTGTGTAATTACACTGAAGTGACCGAGCACTGTCTGTTGCAGGTGCGCATTTGCTGAGCGCGGTGCTGGCTTTGCTACGAAGTGACACAACGCTGTCTGTTGCAGGCACGCAGTTGCTGAGCGCTGTGCGGGCTTTGCTCCGAAGTGACAAATGCTGTCTGTTGCAGGCTCGCAGTTGCTGAGCGCTGTGCTGGCTTTGCTCTGCAGTGACCCAACGCTGTCTCTTGCAGGCACGCAGTTGCTGAGCGCTGTGCTGGCTTTGCTCTGCAGTGACCCAACGCTGTCTGTTGCAGGCACGCAGTTGCTGAGCGCGGTGCTGGCTTTGCTACGAAGTGACCCAACGCTGTCTGTTGCAGGCACGCAGTTGCTGAGCGCGGTGCTGGCTTTGCTCTGCAGTGACCCAACGCTGTCTGTTGCAGGCACGCAGTTGCCGAGCGCTGTGCTGGCTTTGCTCTGCAGTGACCCAACGCTGTCTGTTGCAGGCACGCAGTTGCTGAGCGCGGTGCTGGCTTTGCTCTGCAGTGACCCAACGCTGTCTGTTGCAGGCACGCAGTTGCCGAGTGCTGTGCTGTCTTTGCTCTGCAGTGACCCAACGCTGTCTGTTGCAGGCACGCAGTTGCTGAGCGCGGTGCTGGCTTTGCTCTGCAGTGACCCAACGCTGTCTGTTGCAGGCACGCAGTTGCCGAGCGCTGTGCTGGCTTTGCTCTGCAGTGACCCAACGCTGTCTGTTGCAGGCACGCAGTTGCCGAGCGCTGTGCTGGCTTTGCTCTGCAGTGACCCAACGCTGTCTGTTGCAGGCACACAGTTGCCGAGCGCTGTGCTGGCTTTGCTGTGCAGTGACCCGACGCTGTCTGTTGCAGGCACGCAGTTGCTGAGCGCGGCGCTGGCTTTGCTGTGCAGTGACCCAACGCTGCCTGTTGCAGGCACGCAGTTGCTGAGAGCGGTGCTGGCTTTGCTGTGCAGTGACCCAACGCTGTCCGTTGCAGGCACACAGTTGCTGAGCGCTGTGCTGGCTTTGCTGTGCAGTGACCCAACGCTGTCTGTTGCAGGCACGCAGTTGCTGAGCGCTGTGCTGGCTTTGCTGTGCAGTGACCCAACGCTGTCTGTTGCAGGCACGCAGTTGCTGAGCGCGGTGCTGGCGGCGTACCGCGCTGTGCGCGAAGGGCGCGAATGGGCGATGGACGGGGCGCCACGGCAGCCCCTCGTCCTCCTCCTGGCGGGCGGCCAGGACATCTCGGCGGAGCGCAGTGAGCTGCTGCGCGCCGTCACGGCGGCCTCCGCCGACCCCGCCGCCTGCGCGCCGCTCTACAGCCTGGCGTTCGGCCGCGACGCCGACTGGGGCCTCTTGAAGCAGCTGTCGCTGCGCGGCAAGGGCTTCGCGCGCAGGATCTACGAGGCGGCGGACGCGGCGCTGCAGCTGCGCAACTTCTACCGGCGCGTGGCGTCGCCGCTGCTGGCGGACGTCTCCTTCCACTACGCCGACGACCAGGTGAGCGCCGCGCGCGACGCCGCGGCGGAGCGGACGCCAGAGGCAGGCGCGTGTGCGTGCGTGGGCGCAGGTGGAGGCGTCGTCGCTGACGCGGGCGGCGTTCCCCGTGCTGCTGGCGGGCGCGGAGCTGGCCGTGGCGGGCGTGGGCGTGGGCGAGGGCGTGGGCGGAGGGCTGCGGGCGACGGTGCGCGGGGCGGCGGGCGGGCGGCGGCTGGAGAGGGCGGCGGCTGTGCAGCGCGTGGAGCCGCAGCAGGCGTCGTTCGTGGAGCGCCTGTGGGCGTACCTCACGGTGAGTGGGCGAGGCGGGGCGAGGCGGGGCGCGTGGGCGGACGGAGTGGGCGTGAGCGCTGGGCGTGTGTGCGCGTGTGGCAGGTGCGGCAGCTGCTGGAGCGCGCGGACGGCGGCGACGCGCAGGCCAAGGAGCGGGCGAGGGAGCTGGCGCTGCGCTACGCCTTCGTGGCTCTCGCTGCCGGGACGGAGTTGAAATCGGACGGGAAGATGGCTTTTGCTTATGAATCTTGTTAACTCCACTAAAACAAATTGAGGAATCTATAGTATCTGGCTGATAATAAAAGCTGTATGTATTCAAGTGATCTTTGACTATGAACTCACCCATGATTATTTCCTTTACCTTACATTTCTTAAACTCTACTTGTAGTGTAGTAACAGATAAGTACGTTTCATTTACCACAGAAGAAAACTTGTGCATTACTCACACGACACATGGTAATTAAACAGACCCATCTCACATCACTTTTTCAAGTGTTCACAAGTGCACGTAGACCTTAAAATTGCGCGTCAACAGTAGAAGCGCGGAAGGTTAAATGGTTTCTGATGGATGTCACTTCGTCACTTCGGTGTAATTGCATTGAAGAAGTGAACCGAAGAAGTGAACCGAAGAAGTGAACGGACGAAGTGAACCGAAGAAGTGAACAGGGAGTGACGGAACGATTCGTTAATGTAAGAAAATATAATCTTTAACTGTATTTTAAGAATAGAATGAAATGGACTTATAGGTGGCATAGTTTCATTTTTTATTGTTGACTATAAATTTTCGAAAACTGCTAAAGTTTGAAATTTTTGGCGTCTTCCTACAACTACAAATTTGAAGTCAGATTTTTCCTTCAAATAAATTTTTTTGTCCTTAATTATTTCTTTCAATATGATCATGAGCTTTTTTAAAAAAACATTAGTCGTTTTCGTGCATTATTGTCTGCAATTTTGCAATATTAAAAAGTAACAAACAAGATTTTCTTAAAAACGTATTTTTGACAATGTTGTCTTCAAATTTTTGAAAGAGACGGAGGTAAATGTACTCTGGCGTCACATAACCGCCATATTGCTCTATTAGTTTGCTCAAAAATTACAAAAATATAATTTTTTTGACCAGTCTCTCTCGTCGTTGATATTTACGTGCGGCTCAATAGTGCGTTGTTAACAGTAATGCCGCGCGGTGGATTTTAGCCGAATTCATTTAAGTAGTTAAATCGTGCGAGCAAAGTAGAGATTTCAAGCTATCTAAATTAAAAGTACTTTTCATCACAATTTGCGGAGTTGTGCCGATTTGAAAATCGTTTATTTCTATAGTTTTAATTTTAAGTTTTCATTTCATTTTATTTTCTTATGTTTTAATTTCTATAGTTGAAATTTGCCATATTCGGGCTAATGTGCACATTGTTTGAGTCAAATAAGTAATGTTTGGTGATCATAAAACTGTTGCGGGATAACGTGGGCAATACTTCAAAACTTTGTTTATTATAATAAAAATTAAATAAGATTTATTTGTTATTTTATAAAAAGTAGCTTAAGTGTCGAAAAATCTCTTTATGGGTTTTGGGGCATCCCTAAAACAAATTAAAAACTTTCTTATTGTTCCCGATGTTGTTCTTGCATCGAACACATTGACATCTACTTTTTTCGATACAGCTTCATACAGATATAAAATTGTATTCTAGCGCCTCAGTGAACATCGTATTAGAAAGGAATGTCTAACGTTAATTCAGTCAGTGTTATTGTAAAGTGAAAAATACAAAGGAACTCCAAAGAGACATTCACATGTAAGATTTGGTTCATGTAAGCTGTAACATCTAAGAGTCTATTTAAATATTACGAAACCCTGTATCTTAAAATTGTGTAGAAAACTCTTTCGAAAAACGCCATTTAAAATAACTTTTTGCAAATATGTAATCCTTTTTTACCCGGGTTCAAATCCGATATGGATGTGGGTCCCTAAGTAACTTCTTACTCTGCTTGTAGGTAAACCTTGACCTGGTTATATGAATATTATAAGGTATTATTTAAGGTAGTGTTGTTTATTTGGGACCTAAAAGGGATAATACAGACATGTTTAATGTACTCTACATTTGATTTTTTATCCAATCATCAAATTGAGTTTTACACAATGTTCAGTCAAACCATTTCAGTCCCACTGTAGCCATATGGGTACATCACTTTCTTCGTCTCAGTATACTGCTAGAATATATTTTTTTCCAATAAACGAGATTTCTATTCATTTTTGTGACTGACTTTAATCATTTAACAAATGGATAATTGATTTACATTTTTTTCTGTGGGTTTCTGTAATAATTTTCTCATTGGAGTGAGTCCACATGTTATTCACGACTCTGTAGAATCCAATTTTTTGTTGAATTTCTCAGCGATGGTGAATATCTGAGATACATGTATATTCCGTTGTGAAGAATAAGTTTTTTTCAGTGCAGATTATCGCAATATATGGAGTTATGTAAAAGCTTCTAAGTTATTTGAATGAGAAATGAGTTTTTACTATATGGCTACTATGGCCACAGGGAGCATTTATAACCTACAAATGGAGGTTTATTAATATGTATAGTAACTGCGTTTAGAAGGATATAATAAACCTAATTTGAAGCAAAGATATTTTACTACAATAGCCCATCTAGCCGTGTCGTGAAGTCAGATATTCCATGTAATTTGATTTTCCCGCGTTTTGAGTGCCCAATGGTCTACAGTAGAAACATTTACCCCGTCTACTAATTTTTATATCAACACAAACCATATCTGTTCTTTTAAATAAGATGCACAGGCCCTCCCTACGTGAATTACCGAACTCTGTAGCACCGTATCGATTAATCGTCAGAGGACATGCCAGGTTCGTGACCTCTATTGGTGAAAAGGCGAATTAGCAAGTGCGTCTGACCTGCATTCTGGTGAGAGCAGCGTCACACCGTTTCTAGTTCATTGTATTGAAACCAGAAAACGTGATAGGGACGTGCTAAGGATAGGGAGTATTTTCAACATTCACTGGAAAAGGTTGAAAAATTACGAGTAACGTGTGAGATCTCTTCATGAGCATCGAATCATCGTTCACATGCTGCCAATCAATCATTCTGATTTATGTATCGTATATGTCATATATGTTATTCTAAAGTCGAAAACGTTTTGTTTTAAACATCTATCAAATCTTGTTTTATACCTTCTTGTTACAAAAATACATAGTAAATTTGCCAAAATATACATATTTTTATGTTACAGCATATTTATTCCTGACGATATAGCACATGAAGAAAGACAGCAGATGAAAACGTTTTGCTGCAAAAATATTCCACTGAAAACGTGTGCAAACCTAAATAGTTTATAACATTGAGAAATTCGATTATAATGTGGCCGCCGATAAAAATATTATAAACGATTATTTGAAAGGCGTAAAAGCAATAAGTTGGAAGTTTATTACTACATGAGATGAGACCCAGGCTACGTAAGCATACACAAGTAAGAATGAAAGATTAAATGGCCTTCTGCTTATTTTTCGAATTGTTTGTAAACATAATGCCACATTGATTTTGAAAATGAAGATTTACCATATCCCATCACCTTCGAAGATTGATAACACTTATAACGATTCATATATTGTGGCTAATCCGTTTCTAGACGTATTTTTTTATTTGGGGGATATACTTACAATTTGCACTAGCACAACCTTATGTAAAATTGATACATATACTATACTTAAAAAACGTAATTTATTTAAAGTGCATTAAATAAGTCAGTCGAAATGAAACAATAGTATATTTAGAATATAATTACATTTTGATCTGAAGCAGATATCACCAATCGTGTTTTCTAAGAATGCAAAGCCGAATAGTTGGGATAAAAGTTTTGTTTGCTGCCGTTTCTAGACACGTCGTAAATTGTTGCTTAATTGAAGAGGCGGTGAATAGTCTAAATGTAGACCTCTCAGCGACTCACTTTTCTATGCTATTTTCGTTCTAGCTCACATTCCTAACTTTTCTGCACAAGGACACTCTTTTTGCTTGTTAAAAACATTGAATTATTCATTTCAGTTTTATATAGAATTTTGAAAGTATAATTATTCTTCTAAAACTAAAGCAGGAAGAAAAAAATCACTGGAAACTAGTTAGCTAAGAAAGATAATATAACCCTACATTAAAAAGGCGTCGTCTGTCAGACGACGAGACTAGTACCGAAAGCTTCCCCACCCCCTTCCCCTCGCTCCCCATTTCTGAAACTGCAGGTACCTTCATTGCGTGACTAGTGAAATGCATGTAACCTTGTGGGCCGGTGTCCGCCAACATGCGTCGTCCAGTGGAGTACGGCTTTGTAATTGCGTTAGTGATATTTTTGGCGCTATATTATCTAATATTGTGAATAATAAGGAAGAACTGCGTATTGAACTGATATTGTGAATAATGAACATATAGCATTTAAGATTTGTTTTGAACATTTAGCGATCATAACGGGAAACGTCGATCATAAGAAAGGTCACATGACGAGGTACTTCTGCGGAAGTTACTCAAAAGCCACTTGTGGACAGCACCAAGCAAGTGCTGCAGTGAGAGTCACGTTATTTAGGATATAACTCTTTAAAATGTATTTTGCAACTCCGTATCATGCATGTTCAATCCATTTAATCGTTTCATTGTAAAAATGAGTTTTCTTCACTTTTACCCCAAATGGTCAGTCAGACCACTGGCCAAGTGCACCAACATTGGTTAAAATTCAACTCTCGTTAAGTGTTAACTTCACGGCCACTATCTCAAAGTTTACAGCTCGTTAAATATTTTTACCTGTCGTTAATATGAATGGGGAATTTTTGGCTCGTTTGTAGTTTTATCAGGAGTTAGTTGTGGATTTCCAATGGCGTACAGAACGGTTTGTGACGATCGTGAATTCGACGAAATGTTATATTAAGATTATTTGTTCTACCAAAGAATCCAAAGGAGAAATGCGAAGGATAGAGGTAATCCTTTCAATGACTACAGTGAAAGAAAGTTTCAAGAAAGGTTTCGTTTGACCAAACATACGGTGTTGCTACGGTGAGGTTAGGGTTCCCTACCGACAGAAACTTTTCAGTTTCTGCAATAATCAGAGTTTAAACTGCTTTAAGATATTACCTCACAGGTGCATTTAACATATTAATTGGCGACGAAAAAAGGCCGGTGGCTTGTAAAATTCGCTTTCAATTTCCATCCATGTTGCACTTTTTTTTTTTTTAAACGGAGACTCCGTCCGTTCTTTTACTTTTCACAATATCTTTGTAATTTTCCACCAGCTCCAGTAGAATATTTAATTCATATTTGGAGAAATTGGCTGTTCTCTTGAGGAACGTAGGTAGGTGATTATACTCTCCTACGTATCAGGCAGGCATTGCAGTGCCTGGCAAGGCATGGGCAGTGCCCTCCTACGAAGAAGCGTTCACGCATCGGGAAAAGAAATTTTGAGAATAATCTTTGGCCTCTAATGACCAGTAAATACTATTAATTATAACGTGACCGTAATGACTACGAGGGTCGGTCAGAAAGTAATGCCCTAGATTTTTTCTCCAGAATTTTTTATTGGAAGAACCTGCACTCAATGTTTGTTATTCTACTTGCTCTATTTTCCCACATAATTTCCATCGATTTGTAAGCCATGCGCTGGCCTCCAGTGACTCTCAGATGGAAAGCAGTAGAGGCTCAATTCGGACTCTATGGTTGATGGCAAAGTAAAGTCCAGCCCATTTTGACATTGTGTCGAACCCAAGTAAACCCATTTTTGTGCGTGCTTCCTTTGTTGCGACACTTGTGTGTGGGCATGCGTTATCGTCCACGAGTAATTGGTATAAAACCCGCTGCCACAGTCCAGTGCCCCCCCCCCCCCGGAGCAGACTTTCCGCGGCGGAGCGGTGCTGCGCCCCTGCGGCGGGCGGGCGAACCGGCCGCGTGCGCCGCGGGGGCCGGTCGCGCGGGCGCCTGTCAGCAGTGTTGCCAGTTTAGCGGATTGGCCGCTAGATCTAGCGGAATTTCAACCGTTCTAGCGGCGAGAAATAATGATTTAGCGGCTAGCGGAATGAAAGCAAATTGGCGGAATTTCTAGCGACAAGGTTGAAACATGTTTCCATTTATAAACTTTTGTTTCGATGACCAAAACTAATGGGGACATGTAAAGTATTCCGTCCCTTATTATCCAAAGTAAACAAATACCGCTGGAACCATAAATCTGATATCTGAGTCATATTACCTTAACCCTCAACTAGGCGCGTGGTGCCTTTCTCATTGGCTAGCGGCCGGAGATTCTCCACCAAATATCCAATCAAACGTGGAGAAAATATTATCCGCGTTCTCTTTAAATATGCAATATCTCTTTGTACAGTTTTTGAAATGCTAAGCGTAATAGTTCGTGAATAAATAAATAAATATTCAGCCTGCAAATTCAAGTCTCTATAAGAACAATATTTTAATAATATTGCAGTAATATACTTTAATATTTTTTCTACATCCGCGTTAATATTCTATCATATTAAATTATGAAACTAATATTTAAAAAGTATTATTTTACTAGACATAAGAATATTTTTTTAAAATTATTATGTCTTTATTGAGTATCTTGTTAATAAGAGCCAATGAATATTGCCCAAGATCGTACCCTATAAAAAGATAATGTTTTGTTTAAAAATATTGTCATATCCGCTAAAATATTATTTTCATAATTTAATATTATAGAAATATTATCTAGGGGGGCATAGAAAAAATATTAAAATAAATTACTGTAATACAAGTAATTATTAGTTCCTTTGTTATTATTGTTCTTAATTATTTTAGTAAAATAATTTTATAAATATTGAACGAAATTAATTTTACCTTGAGCCGTAAGTTCTGAACAGTGATTGTTGTAAGCATATTGTTAATGTAATAAATATTTAAAATAAGGTAAGTAACAATTTTTATTGTTTCTTAAATGTTAAAGAATATAAAAAACATTGTACTTTAATAGTGTGTTAACAAATTCGGTATGGAAAATGTTGTAATAATTTTCGATTTCCAGATGAAGTTCTTAGGCTTATAGGTTCAAATGCGAAATGTAATAAGCAAATAAATGAGGACAATAATGAAGTCCAAATAATAGACGAGCTTGTTTCAGAACTTAATAGTAGTGAATAGTAATGTAAAATTATAGTAATAATAAATCAATATTATTATTCAATTATTACTGCGATTCGTCTGTGTAAACTGCTATATAGTTAGATTTAAGTTATAAATTATAAATATAATTATACAAACATGTGCAATATTTAATCATTGCCTATATTTGTATATTTTATATATATTTAAAATAAGTTGTAAATATCGAATTTGTATTTTTATTATCATGTAATAAAATAAAAAATTATAAATTATTTATTCTACACGCGTAATTAATATTATTTCTTACATGGCATATTTATCACCCTAGTTCTGATTCATAAATTTCAAATATTTTCATTTTTAATACTTTTGTTTCACATATATATTTTTTATTTATAAATTATTTATATAAACAATTACTCGATATTATAAATATTATTTATTACAAACAACTGTTATTATATGTAAAATTAAATATCTTGATTTAGCGGAAAAGTTAGCGGCAAGAAGTTTTAAATTTAGCGGAATCTAGCGGAATTACGCGTGCCATCTAGCGGCCGAATGTCCATCGGACCTGGCAACACTGCGTCTGTCAGTCGCAGCGGCGCGGCCGCGGCGATCGCGTGGCCTTGGGGAGTGCGAAGGGCGGCGAGAGCGCGAGCGCGGGCACGTGTGCGACGTCGCGCGCTGCCAGGCTGCTGCTCCTCCCGGATTACGCTCAGAGGCAGGTAAGCGCCTGCACTCACGGCCAAAGGAAGTGGGATTGATGTTGGTGCGTTGGGGGTTTGAGTGGTGTGTCCGACGAACAGCGCGTCCCGATCACTTTGCCGCGCTTTTAAGAATTATGATGCTTCAGGCAAGTAAAAAAGAAGTAATATAACCTCACAAAAACGAAGAAAATAAAAGTTCTTCTTTGATATGATAGAAGTGGCTGTGATTATGGAATTGCCTCCTCGACATTTTTTTGTACTTAAAAATTAATGTGAAAACTGTTTTTTTTATTATCAGTTGTAGTTTACTGCATCTGACACAACAAGAAATCTGTAACTTGGATTCTGCTCTCTTTTGTTCGAGATATCGTGCATGTGATCATGTAGAAAAGTGTGAAATATCATTAGTCTCCTGTGTTCTTTTTAATACGTTTCCATGGAATTGATTTTATTTTTATCCCTTTCACATATTGAATATTTTTTATTGAAGTCTTGTTTACTTCTTGTTACGTTGCTCCTGTTCAAATGGAAATAACTGTTCTTTTGCAATTTGCCATTCATCGAACCATTCATTGAATGGCTTTCAATGGTTAATTCTTGTTATTATTCTTTATATATCTTAGCAGTATTATATTATCTTTCGGGCTTTAATATTCACGAGTATTCAGAAAATCCTCTCTTTCATCTGAAATATGTGAACTGTCTATTTATGTATTATGGGAAACCTATTTTGTATTGTAGTTGCAGAATAAATTATTTGAATGATACACGAATAATTAGGTAGGTACTTCAATTTTTGTTTTCATGATTTCTTATAATTTAAAAATTAGGTATATAGCAAACATTTCATAATATTCAGTCAACCACAATTTTTTATGAGCACGGTTTAACTCTTCATACTTCATTTTTCCATCCAAAATGTAAACGAAAACTCACAAGATGACACGAGTCTCGATGTAAAGTATCACGAAACAAGCCTCATCCTAAAATTTGGTCGCTTCACAAATCTAAAAATCAAATTTAATGATATATAATGAGTCGGCAATTTTCTATGTATTTTGTAACGGGAAGTTTGGAATTCCTTGTCCTTGAGTTTCTTTCTCGCCGTCTCCTTTGTGTGTTCTATTTAAGCAGGTGAAATCGATAATTTCTCCGTGAAAGTAACAGAATACACACTTCAGATACCCCTCCAGAGGTACTAATCAGTAGCAGCTATAATGACGTTTCAAATATATCATGCATTTTTCAGTGGATATCTACCAATGTTTTAAGACGGGTGAAATATATGGGAAAATATATAACGGGTGAAAATATATATGGGTCCGAATATGATACTTGTTTAGAAACACTTACAGCAGTATGTAGGAATAATGATACATTTCTAAACTAATTACGAAGCTTTGAGAGACTTAGCGAGAGGGGGAGTGTTTTATATTGAATATTATTTCAACAAGATACACCCTCTCAGGAGAACCAGAAAAAAACTTTAAGATCTGTTTTTGTACTAATTATAATTACAAAATTGAGTGTACCAAACGATTATTCTAGAATGCTGTTTTAGAACGTTCCTTCATTAAAGTTGATGATTACTTTCTTACGAAGACAATTCGAACTTCTTATTATAATTCGTAACTTTTTCGATTTCAACATTTTTCCTTTTTTGTCATTTCAACTTCTTTTCAGATGCTCATTAGTTCCCATTACCTTCCCTAACATTTAATATGGAACACAGAGTTCTATATTTGGTTCCATGGTGTACGACCGTCTTTCTGAAGAATTTTCGAGAGCAGATCCTCATTTCGAGAGCAATACCTTATTCAACATACCTGACTAATTTGGGATGTGATGTGTACTTGATCTTGAACTCTGTTTTTAATTATTTTTTAAGTTACTTTCCGAACAAATTAATTTATACGCGTATATTTGAAATAATTATTGAATTTAATAAATATATTTATTAAATTGAAGTTAAACAGTAGTGGAACTGTAGAGCACCAAGATAGGGCTTTCTACTAGTAAAACATTTTCACATTTTCGAAAGGAGTAGACTATTTAAGCAGGCTGATATGGCTGATATGTGATTAGGCTGATATGTACAGGCGTCGGTGGGCGAGTGCGAAGGTGCTCTCTCACAGAGGAGGGGGAAAAGGAGCGGGCGGAGGGGCGCTGAGACATTCCCTGGAAAGCCCTTAGGTGCCGTCAGCAGCTGGGAAGAGTGTGGCGAACATTCAAAACGCTCGCCCACATTCAAGAGAATAGGAACTATCTACTACAGTGAAATTTGTGTAGGCCGGAATCTATCGGGACAAAATAATTTTCCGGATAAGGAAGATTTCCGTTTTATGCAGGAAAGTTTATTGAATGAATGTTTTGGTGATATAGATACTTCCGACCTGAGACTAAAGAAATTACATGGCTTTATTATAATTTTTACAATACACCAACAAAATAAATACGTATAACGTAAGAAATCACCAATAAATCAAAATTAAATATTCATTGACAGCTTTTGATTTTCTCTTTTTTCTGATACCCTCGAATGGTCTTAAGCAGTGCTTCTCTGGCCGAGGGGTTACCATTATTAACACGGAGCAGGGCGACGCATGAATAGAAACCACCTTCGCCCACAGAGCCGGGGGGAGGGAATTCCACTGCGGCCTAGGCCTTAATAGACAAGCAACCCGAAGGTGGAATTCTACGTTGACAGCTGAAGCTCCTATTCCTCACGGCGCGGCTCCCACCAAGAAATCGCGTGTCTCACGGACAGATAATTTATAACAGACTTGCAGATGCATTCATTCCATTAAGAATATCCCGGGTCTCTCTGCCAAATTCATTAAATTCACAGGATTTACGTTTCATAAAGGGTTTTCTCCCTTGTAAGACATGAAAAATCTTTCCGTTTCCGCGTTGACAGGTTCCGTTGTATGCTGTGTAAAATGCCATTTAACTTGACAGTCAGGATGAAGTTTCCGGTTAAGGCAAGATTCCGGCTTGTAGAGGTTCCGGTTTAGACGGATTTTACTGTACCAGAAGGCCTAAGTCATTTTGAAGAGTCACTAGCTCAGTTTTATTTTTAAATATGGGTGTTTGAGATGCTCTCATCTCATTTTCTTCGTAGCTATTTATCTCCTAGATAGTGACCACTTACCATACTTTTTGTTTTCTTGTCCCCTTGGTCGTTGGCAAGATGTGTGATATCTGGAATGAGAAGTTTTCGTTAAAATACATAATGAAAAAACATAGAAGTTCATAGTAGAAATATAGTTCATAGGAAGTGGAATGTTTCTTAAAATTTTCCTCAAATCACGCATTTCAATAAACATGAAGCCAGCACCATTCTCTTAAGAGCCTTTTTTTGCCAAGTTCCCAATTTAATAAAAACCTTGTGCGGTTTTTAAGAAAAAGTGGTTTAGAGAAAACAAAAATTGCCCATGTTTGACAAAACTTTCTCAAATAATACCCATATTTTTGAAAAATTGAACATGTCCTTATTTAAATATCTGTTATTGATGAACACACATCTGTTATTGATGAAAGGAAAAGGTTTTACCATGACCTAAGAGATCGTCCGTAAATTACACATCGTTCAAAAGGAGGGAGAGGGTCTGAGGGAGCGTTACTTTGCGTTACGTAGGGGTAGGGAGATATTAGTTAAATATTACGTAACATTGATATTAATTTCTTACTTTCTCGCATTTACTAACGTAAGAAGAGAAAACGGCGAATTTTCAACACAACACTCTTATTGCCGGTCCCTGGTAAGGAAAAAGTAGATAAATCCAGTTGTTAAAAATATAGAACAAAAATTCCTCTAACACGTGGAGTAGCCAGAATCCATGTTGTGTGGGTTCTTCATACCGGAATATCGATTGACGGCAAAACGTCTGCCTGTCTGTGTGTGTGTGTGTGTGTGTGTGTGTGCACAATGCTTAAGCATAACTGTTCAGCCGATTATCTCCAAAATTGCTATTCCCCAGTCGTTCTAGCTGATGTCGCGGTCACTGCAATTTGAAACCGAAATTGTGTGTGTGTGTGTGTGTGTGTGTGGGGGGGGTACTTTACATGAAGACCCTGGGACATTTTCAACATTTTCAAAAAAATGGTTCTAAATTTTTTGATTAAGTTTTGTTGTTCAATAGTGCAAAGGACGGTTAAGATAATGGAGCAGGTGTAATTTTTGTTGACATCCCCAATTTTTCGAAAATTGGAAAAAAAATTAAACTTCAAAATTAGAGATAGAGAATTTTGTCTCAGGCAAATTCTGTTGAACAAAATTAGCTCTTCAAACAAGGTCATTTACAAGTTTTTCAATTAAGGAGTAATTTCTGCGTGTTTTGCGAATTAAATTTATGAAAACAATTTTCAAAATTCGCTCCAATTTTTTCTTTAAATGTTCACTTGTCTTATAAGAGACGTAAAAATATGGTGCTAGTCTAAATTTCGGGTGTTTTGAAAATAAAAAAATTAAAACTACAAAATTGACGATGGCAATTTTTGCCTCAGACAAAATCTGTTGTAAAATATATTTTTTTTAAAAGTCATGTACATTTTTTTGCAAAAATCAGTAGTTTTGCGATTATCAGTAGTTTATAATTTGCGATTGAAAAATTTTTCTCAAAAACACTCCAACCTTTTTTTTAAATTGTCACATATGTAATAAGGAACGGTAAGAAATATGATGCTAGTCTCGTTTTCGAGTATTGCTCGTTGTTTTCGAAAATTGCCAAAAACTATTCAAAACTTCAATATTGAAGAATAGAAATTTTTGCGTTAGGCAAAGTTCTTTATACAAAATAAGCTCTATAAAATATCATGTACAATTCTTTGAAAAAGAGAACAAGTAGTTTTTGCGTAATTTCTGCTTGAAATTAATGAAATTGAAGCAGGTTTTACACCAACTCTGGGACACAAAAATTGAATGAATGATATGAAAAATAATTTAATTTTAATTATAATTTCCTATTGAAAATGCCAATATTAATTCTACTTTTCCTTTCTCGCTTTTTTACTTTTTACTCAATCTGTATTCTCAAAAAATCTCTATCTTCAATTTTGTGGTTTCGATTTTTTGCAGTTTTTGAGAAAACCGAGTAATACCCGAAAATGGGAGAAGCACCATATCTTTTACCGTTCCTTATAACATATGTGGAGAATGTTTAAAGAAAAAATTGGATCGGTTTTTGAGAGAAAAATTGGGTAAATTTCAAGCGCAAATTACGCAAAACCTTTTTTTTAAATATCGTGCAGGGTCTTTTTTAAAGTTATTTTTCTACAGCAGATTGTTTGAAGCAAAAATCTCTATCTTCAATTTTGTAGTTTTGATTTTTTTTGCAATTTTCGGAAAAAACTAGCAACACTTGAAAATAGGACCAGTACCATATTTTTTACCGATCTGTATTCCGTTCGTGGCGAAAATTTAAAGAACAAATTAGGTGGGTTTTTTGAGAAAAAAAATAATTTTACTATATTACTGGCACAAAAACTGCTCACAGTTTCGAAAAGTTGAATATGGCCTTCTTTCAAGGCCTGTCTTTAGGAAATAGATTTTATTTAGGAAAAAATCATTCTTCAATATTATAGTTGTAGGAAGACCCCGGAAAAAGTTTGCATTGATGTAATTTTCGAAAAAAGCAGGGATTTCAACGAAAATGAGACCTGCACTATTCTCTTAAGCGCTTGTTATCGTATTCGCTGACGAAGTTTAATCAAAAAAGTTGGTGCCATTTGTTTGAAAATTGTGAAAATGTCCGAAGGGCTTCATGTAAAGTACCCCTAATAGTTAAAATATCGGTTTCAAATTCCAGGAGCCGCGACATCAGCCAGACCTTTTGCGGAATATCACTTTTGGAGAAAATCGGCTGAATGGGTTATCAGTAGAGCTGTGATTAATATGCATTTGCATATTTGTTTCCTCGTGTCAACAAATTGTATACATTTTCAGGCATTTCGAATCAATTGAAGCCATTTTCATTTTGCATATTTTCGTTTATATCACCATAATTGCATATTTGGGCCATATTTGCCTATTTTTGTTGCATATTCACCCCTCATCAGCGAAACGAAGCCCAAGCCTTCCAGTTCCGTCAGCAGCGGAGCGGGCTCTGAAACGCGTTTGGCCAAATTTTCAAGTTTTACGTTATTTGACCATTGTCTTCCAGATTTTATTATAATTGAGAGGAAGTCATATTCTTGTTGCGATACCTGTATATTTTTTTATTTTGTGAAATGTACATTAACTGCATCTCATTATTTTCTTAAGAAATTAGTGTTCTTCAAAATTAAGCCCTTGATTTGACATTTGACGCTTTATATGATTTCTCTATCTCTTTTTTGCCGTAACCATATTTTCCACATTACACTTTTTATTTATTTTGACACTTACACATTACATTACACCTTTTCGCATATTTTCCTTTTTTAATACCATATATAACGGGCATATTTCTGTGTTTTTATTGCATGTAAATCACATCTGGAGTTATCAAGTCCACCGCTGGCGTTGTGTACAGACGGACAGAAAGAAAAACGTTTTCCCATCAATAGATTTTTCGGTATCAAGGACGCACAACACATGGATTCTGCCCACACCGTGTGAGAGGATTAATTTCTATAACGGGATTTATCCACTTTTTCGTTTTCAGGGCTCGGCAATAAGAGTTATTGTGCCGGAAACTCGCCTTTTCCTGCGCACGATTACAACACTTTCTCTCCTTACGTTAGTAAGTGCGTGAAAGTAAAAATCTTATTCTTCTTTCACCTCTCTCTGTTGAAAATACTACGTTTCCCCTTGGACGATTTATCCTAGAAACTCTTCTACATCATCCGTCTTAAAAATACTTTTTTGCGAACAAGGTGAATAAGAAAATATTGAAAAACTGTATTACTGTAATTTTGTCATTTTAATATAAATCAGTATGTTCCATTCTGTCATTTAAAATGTCATTTATTTTATACGCATTGTACATTGTGCAACATTGCGTAACTTTGTGCAACAGATTCAGAACACTGTCTGTCCTCCTGAAAGGCAAATTTAGCTGTAATACGTGATGGAGTAGATTTTTTAAGCCGGTCAATGCAGAAATGAGCCTGAAAGTCTTTGCCACCGCCGGCGCGAAGTGACAGTTGAAGCAGAGCTTTGCAGATGACAGTTGTGAAGCGCCAGGTGGGGGAGGATGGAGCTGTGCTCGAAGTCCAAGTTCGGCACGTGACCGTGGCCATGGCCCAGACGCGTCAACACTGGAGCGATCTGCCGACCTGCCCTCGCCCGCTGGCGTCCGAATCGTGGCCTGGACGTGTGCGGGAGGCCGCTTCCGGGCATGCGCGTTGCGCCGCGGTGACGCAATCGGTTGCATGGCGATTCCCGACCTTGAGGGAGAGAATGGAGGGGTAGGAGATTTGTCGCGCGCTCTGCGTCTCTGCGAAACAAGACGTTAGGTTTCCTCTTCTTCCTAGAAGTGTGGTTGTTTTGGAGTTCGAATTTCATTCGGAGTAAATATGACCGGATCTCGGGCACAGTGCCTGCCGACGTGACGCGAGGGTTGAAATAAATCTCCCGCGCACTTCGTCGGTACCGGACGGCCCGGTAGGGATAGACTTTTAAAGCTAGTGGTGCTGCAGATGGCACAGACATTTTCGCACTTGTTAATTTTTAATTTGTTTAGTCTAGACTACCTTTGACTACTTCGTGCTCCATTCTCTTGCCAGCTGCAATCTATCGCCGCCCAGACTACTTTTTTTTAATTTTCTCAATTTTTCGGTTTTTGATTTTTTTTGGAAACTTTCTTAATTTATCGGTTTCCTAATAGTAGAACGGAAATGTTATTTTAAGAATATTAATGAACAGTAAAAGCTCATCCGAAATGGCAATTTCCTTAGATTTTTTTCTCGGAAAACTGTTTTTAAGAAAATGGAGTTTAAGCGCTACTGTAAATTCAAAATTTGAAGCAAGATTTTCACAGAAAAATCTTCGAGTTTTCGAAAAACTTCATTAGAAGTCATTTGAAACACATTAACGCACAAACTCCATAGTATTTACAAGAAGGCAGGAAATATGCATAATAACGGCTTGAGAGATGGTTTGAAAAATTACGTTTGTGTAATTTAAAAAAACAACAACAACAAATAAATACCCGGAAATGAACTTTACGTTATATTGAAGAGTGCAATTAGCACTGTCCCTTTGAAATGTTGAAAGAAAAAATTTGAAGCCGTGTTCGAGAAAATGGTAATTAAGCGTTTCTGAAAATGCGAAATCTGGACTAAATTGTACGTAAATTAATAAATTTTCGGCAACTTAAAAGCCAAAATGAAGAAAAGTAAACGATATTATATTTAACTTTGACGTGATTGAAACCATAAATATCAAAAAACTAAACAACTAAACACAGCTAAACAACTGGAACGCGAACTTTCTGAGCATAGTTTGATGCGTCAACCGAAGCACGTGGCACCGCAGCTGTGGCTGATCCGACAGCCGAACGCATCCCTGTCTACAAGAATTAATAAATTCTAAAGACATTCACCACAATTTGTGGTAAATATATAATGTATTCGAATTATGTTATCAATGTAATTGTTGCTATAATTTTAAAACAGTTTAGAAATCTTAAGAACGGGGCAATGTTTATTTACCGGAAAAGCCCGTAGGGCCCTGTACTTCCTTCTAAACCTCGCAGTGGTGGCGGCGGAGGCGGCTCAGCCGTCCGGAAGGCCGAGATCGTTAAGGCAGTATAGTCGTAGCGATCTCGAACTGGAGGATCGCGGGTTTCAGTACTGCATGGCTGTATTTGCTTTCACCCCCTATCACCGCCATATCATGTCATCTTCGTAGTTACATAACGTTAAATCCAATAGTGGTGGCTAATGACCTAGACGTTGATGCAACCTTAAATAACCGAACAAGAAGTAGCGGCTCAGGAACTCCGATGTTTACTGGTCAGCGTCAGCAGACAGAATGCTCTCTGGTATATTATAAGCTATAAGCTTCATACGAAGCGGACGAGTCTCCGCTGTGCTCATACTCGTAAAATTGTTAATTGGGTAACTGCTGCAACTCTGAAATGTGTATGCGTGCAACATTTGCCTTAATACGTTCTTCTTAACCGTAATTAACTGCTCAGAGTGCATCCTGTTATGATCTGATTAATAATTCGACCTAGACGCTCGTGACGGTCGGTTACATGTCAGCAATGCTTCGCGTTCATTCCAGTTTCACGCAACCATTTTAATATCATTGCGATAGTGAAATGCAACGTGGCCCCTATCAATGCAACTCTGTTAATTACTGAACTGATTTTGCTTGCGGTCACGTGTGAACAATGTTTCGCGTTCGCGCCAGTTGCACGTAACAATTGTAATGTCTTTGTTTTAGTGTAATGCAGTGTTGCTTCTCTCAATGCAAGTCTGTTAATTATTGAAATTACTTTATTTACGGCCGTGAACTATTATGATGGTCACACTGGCGTGTTGTGTTAATTTCTGCATTATCTGCATTACATGCAATAAGACTATTGTTTATGTGGGTTAGTGATAAGCTAAATTTGTTTCCCTGTAAACAGAGTTTTATTCCCTTTTATGAACAATCATTTACAAAGTCTATTAACGTTATTTAATATAATATTATAACATTAACATTATTAACAAAGACTATTTGACCTAAACAAATTGATAACTTACCTGTAAACAGAGAAACAACAATTAAAGCTTACTAACCGCTTCTCTGTTTACACTTTAATAACTTAAATTTCAATATTTTTCAACAATCGTCCCACTCATTCCCTCTGGCGGTCCTTAGTTTCAACTACGCGTAACCACTCTTAACCACGCGCCAAGGGTGGGAATCACGACATGTTTAGAATAAAGAAAATATATTTTCTTTGCAGCCAAAACATGTGTTTATTGGCAATATGGTTGGAGACGGAGTCATCTGCGTGCGCACACAGACCTGCACGCTGAACCCATGCGGCGGCCCCTCACGCTGGCTACGTTTTGTCGAAGGCGTGACGTCACGCTTTGCAATGTGTACGAGACGTGCACGTCAATGCAGAACAGCTAGTCGGGATGTAACTGTATATCATATGTTAGGTTTTATCTTTTTAGAACAAATGTGATGTGTGCCTCTCCTCAGAACAAGTGAACTGTGAACGTTTAGTTGTACGACTTCGTACTGTATGATAATGTCAGCAATCTTCCCTTCACTCCTATTTTATGCACCAAAATGCTTTCAAACATTAATCATTTTGCCAAGAGATGAAGTTATATAATTACAGATTCGTGTATTTATGCCTTTAGTCAAATCATAAGTATTTACTGAATTAATTTGTGTCTTTTGAATTTCCTGAGTAACGGCAATTTTCCCTGTTACTCAATTACAGGAAACGTTATGCACGTACCATAAGAGCGCTGGTCCTTAGAAACAAGCTATTCCAAGTAAGATGCTGTGGCTGTGTTAATTATAGATTAACGTTCAAAACAGTCCATTGCTAACAAACCAACTACAGCAATGCAATTCATATGGTTTCCCTCAGAATTTAAAAGAATTCCCTGAGTCTCCAAGTCCTAATGCGAACATTCCCTTTTGAAATTCGGCGCGAGCCCTCCCGAGTCGATGTAGCACTCGTAGTGTATTATTAATATCAATTAAAATTGTATTAATTAATTCGTCATTTATAAGAAAGATCGTGGTGCTTATCACAAGCGAAACACACCGAAACTTCCAGCAAACTGAGCACAGAAAAATCTCGAGAAGAATCGAGACTGAGCGGCGCCGATAGTTGCGATCCTTGACAGAGATCTGCGAATGGTTTCGCAGGCAGACGACGCCACGACGTTGACAGTGAGTTTGATTTTTTTAGTTTCTTTTGTTTAGTTTTTTTACATTTTACTTGATTTTTCATTAATCATTTGTTAATTTCTACAAATTTACTTTGAAGTGAATAATGTTAGTTATTAGACCCTTATTATAGGGTATGTTCTAAAAGTCATCGCGTCTTTGTCGTGCACAACATGAGTATATAATACATCACATTGGTAGTACTTAGAGTTAATTTTGGAACACGCTATTTGAAATTGATAACTGATTGTTTGACTATCAATATTGAATGTATTTATTTTAAGGAGAATAGTAATATACTGGTTAACAGTGGTTTGTATAAATTCATTAGTTTAATGAGTTATCCATGTAAGGTTCCCGAGCTGTCTGCTGGAGGACCAACTTTATAGTGAAAGCCTCCTTGCCCTGTGCAAGATACCCTAGCCCTAGTAGGGATTAATTGGGTTAAAATAATAATAATTAAAATTAATCATCTTTTGGAAGTAATGTCTATCGCCAGCATTTTCCGTCAATCCATAGAGAACAAGCATGATTATGTAAGTATTTCTGGGGTAATATTTTTAAATGCGATAATTAAGAGGAGCAGGTAGCATGAAAATAACAAAGAGGGGAAATTATTTTATCCCGTAAAGAATTTCTCCCATATGTTGTAGTTATAAGAATAGTCATAACTATTTTTTTAAATATTAAGATATAACTCATTATTACAAAAAGTATAAGATTTTTCATAAATATTATTACTAATTACTCACAAACAAAAACTGAAACTAATCAAACATTTCATAAAGCCACTATCTCAAAAATACCTTGAAACACAATTATTTTGAATGCAAATTCAAATTTCCCGCTAGGAATGTTGATTTTTTTTCTTATTTGGCGCATTTAGTTCCATCTAACGGCGGACGATCGATGAAATGCGTTTCATCTGGCTCTAAAAACAATACTGTAGCAGTAAGGCTAGTATTATCTTAGGTGTATAGGAGAGAAAACTAGTAGTATTAGAGAATGGAAGACTTTTTCGTAAGAAACCATTACCTTCACTAATCGGAAACTTTTAGCTACAAACAATTTAAAATGAACGAAAAATATAGCGTAACCATTGACTGTGGGCAGTTATTTTTGTTTTCGTAGAATTCTCAGCCACTTACGTTTAAGCGCGTTCTCTTTAGGCAATTTAAATATTGACGTAGGTACGAGGCGAATCGCAATATTTTCGCTCTCAACCAAAAAATTACAGGAATTAATTTACGAAATAAAACGGTTTGAACTAATGAATTTGAAATAGTCACTACGTAAGTAATAACTATAACATTTATACTACACTATATTTTTCTCACAATATTCACTTTATTTTTTTTTTTTCGTTAATCGGCCAACTAGGACCACGCATGCAAGCATCCTGCATTTACCGTGGCTCAGTTTTTTATTTATTATCACGGTGGCAGGTGCTTGCGACAATTTTTTTGGGGGGACCAGCATTTTAGCTGGATCCGATTTTTATCCCCCCCGGTTGTTAGCCCTGGGGTATGGAAGATGAAATGATGATATGATGATAATGGGGGTTAAGGACAACACATACAGACATACACAAATACATCCATGCCCGAGGCGGGACTCGAACCCGCGATCTTCTGGTCCGAGACCACTCCGGCACTACTGCCTTAGCGATCTCGGCCATCTGATCGGCTTTAATCACTTTATTAAATAAAATTTTCTCCAAAACTGATGATGCCGTATTCTTCCCAAACGAAACAAACGCAATTGTTAATTACAAATTCTTGTCAAGGTAACCAACGTATACCTCATGCATATTCTTAAGCGAGCGAATGCAAAAAATTCTTAATTGCGGTAATATTTACAAACATGTGACAAAATCCTATCAGAAAATATATTTAGAGAATTTTTTAAATTGACGAGATTTTTTACTATTCGTTTTCGTGTAATAAATACTTTTTATTTTGGAAGTGAATACAAAATACCATTTAGATCGTTTTTTCGATTATTCAGGCCCCAAATATCGTGGTCGAAATCCAACTTTGGGAATATGAGAGAATTGAACTCTTTTGCGGTGAATTTCGGGGAAAATTTCCCGTAGTTATTGAAAATAATTGGATCGAACGTTTCCGAAAATTCGCCACGTTTAGTTCCCTCATTCTCAAAAACGTAGGGATTTTTCAGAAACCATCAATAGAGATATTTTGAAGCATATGTGTTAATAAACGTCTTGAACAATGCAATACATCTGTAATGTCAATTTTAACGACGTGAGAGATATTATTAAAATTGTGTCCTTTTTGAATAATTAAACGAATACTGCAAAATGTGTTTTATGATATCATGTAGTACATTTAGCACTATTCGTACAAAAAGTTCGCAGAAAGTTTTTGAAACCATTTTTGAGATTATCTTGTATTATTTTTATTTTTTAATATTGCTCATTATTCAATCGAAATTGTCCGAAAACTATTAAAATATTCGAAAAATGTGCATTACCTTAATGGAAGAACTCTGGAGAATCAATTTTTTTTTAGAGGGAAATCACTATTTTCAATTTTGAATTTTTAGGAAAAGCCCGAAAAAATTTCAAACTTTTGAAATTTTCGGAAATTCAGCGTTAACAGTGAAACTGGCACCTACGCCACCTTCGTAAGTGTATTTCATTCTATTCTTTCTGGTAATTAAAAAAAATCGAGCAATTTTTTATAAAGTTTTGGAAATATCTGTGGGGCTTCGTGTAAAGTACCACCAAATTTTAAAGAATGTTTTTCAAAATAGAAAAGCTTCAAGTCTTCCTAGATAGACTGGGGAATACTGATTTTGAAAAAAAAATCCTATTTATGGTTTAGGCGCCAGACCGACACACGGACGTTTAAAAAGAACACACACAGAAAAAAACAACACTTTTTCGGTATCAATGGCACACTATACACGAACTCTGACTACATAACGTGCAAGTGGGAGTGACTTAATACATATTAAAACATAATTTTTCCACTTTTTATGTATCGGGGATTCACTCTACGAGTTTTTCTATCCAAAAATTGCTGTGTTTTCTTGCCGCAGCATTACATGACTTTCTCTACACTACGTTAACACGTAGGTACATGAAGTAAAACACCCCACTCTTCGTATCTCCTTCCTACAAGGAAGAGATACGCCAGCCGAAGAGTTTGCGTCGAGGCCCACGTACCCAGCGCCCCACGCGCAAGCGCTGAACAAGGTGCGCCGCGGAGCGGCGGAAGGGGGAACCAGTTGATCGCAGCGGACTGCAGGGGACTGCGCAGTAGTGGGCGAGTGCGGGTCTTCACGTCGCTTCTGTGTTCGCGGGGCCGGGCCGTCGCCACGCCCAAGTGCCGCCTTTCGACCACAGCCACGGAGATCGAGGTGAGGTCTGCGTGTCCTCCATCCGTCGCTTGCCATTGTCATTTGCATAGCTCTGCTTCAGCTGTCACGGCGCTTGGCATGGATGGGGTATATACTTCGATTTTTCTATAGTGATCGATGACCTTAGGACATTGTTACACCTCCTGCCTTGTAAACTGAATCTTTTTCACAGTGGTAAGCACATTTCTGAGGCCACGAGCCCCGTTAAAAAGGACGTTTACGAAAAAGATTAATTTGATCAAAAATCGAAGTATAGTGTTCCAGGCGCGTTTGCGCGTTGCCTGCTTGTGAATACATGAATGTCACGAAACATTTGCAGCGGGTGCGGCGACAAAATTTTCAGCCTTCCGCAGTAACGCAATTCACGGTGTGCCGTTCACTCCGCAGCGTCAGATGCAGCCAGTGTTCGGGTGACCCGTTTCCTCGTCCGATAAAAAATATTTCCTTGTTCCTGTTCATGCAGGAAATAGAAGAGTGTTACATTTTCTGACATATACACACATGCAGTGCGGTACTTTTATCATCTTTATCTGACATTTTTTATCAAATTGTGAATATCTCTTTAGGAAACTGATAAAATTGGTCCATGTTATTAATGCAGATAAGAAAAATTACGAAGAATTTTGTAGCTTACCGCCATAAAGTCGAAAGCACGAGAGATGCTTTTATATTTAGTTCAGAATGACTATGGCCCGTCCCTATGAAATTTATGAATCAACGTCATAAGCAAATGTGGTATTTAACAATAGTTTTGCTATCTCACCTCATGAAAGACTTGCCATTGCACTGAAATACTAAAATAAAGTATAGCATTAAGTGGGAATAGTAATTTCAATAATTATAGTATTATAATTCTATTAATACTATTAATTACCAAAATGTAAGGTTTTAAAAAATAACGAACATTTAAAAAATTGGAGTTTATAAAAATGTAATTCACACATAATTATAGGAGGATTAAATAGCAGAACATAATTATAAAGATTTTTCTGCATGCTCTGTCGTGTCAGATGCACTGGCGTTGCTGTCCTCAGCCTAAATCGAGCGGCAGCGACTTTCAATAAGATATCCAAGAAATCTGTGCTGCTTGGATTTCGTATTGCAGCTTGCCGCACCTTGATCAGCGCTTGCGCGTGGGGCGCTGGGAACTTGGGCCTCGGCGCAAACACTCTTCGGCTGGCGTATCTCTTCCTTGTAGGAAGGAGATGCGAATGTTTGGACAGACGATGTGAAAACGCTGTTGCGAAATGCCACACGAAGAAGTTCAGAAAGCTCCAATTAATTCAACAATTCTATTTGTAAAGGGAAAATTTTCCGACATCTGTTTTCGGTGGCCTGTGCTGAATTTTGTGCTTGTGATCCACCGTACTTAAGTACGTGGTTGCGCCGAGTCTAATGGGTCTCTCGTGATTTCAATAGCAGATACGCAGGTAATCTGGGTTTGATGGACATACTATAATAACGGTTTTGCGATATTACACAGTAAGTCCAGAAATCTTGTTAATTCAATAAAAATTTAATTTGAATATTTACATAACATCTATTAGATAAAAGTTTCTTTACAAATTAGTTACCTGCTATTTCGTCTAAAATGACAATTTTTTTCCCGCATTATTTCTAAAGTTTTCGATAATTAAGAGAATTTAACAAAAATGAGAACTACGACATTTTTACGCGTCCCTTTCTCTATTCACGATCAAAATACGAATAAAAAATTAAGCGGAGTGTGTGAAAATGTTATTTTTTTATTGCAAACGGGGAACACGTCCGGTTTTTCGGTCTCCGCTAAAACTAACGAGGTACCTGGGCACCCCAGCTGTCGCTTATCCAGTGAAATCGTTATAAATCTAAAATCATACTTGATACGTGAAATTCTGTTGAAGCATGGTTAACAAATGTAGTTTCGCAATTTGATTTAATTTTAAAGTTGACAAAGCATATTGAAATATTTTTAATTTTGAACACAGAAAAGCTGTGAAAGAATAAAGTAAAGTATAGTTCACAATAAAGAGAAACAAGAATATCGCTGAGAAAATAATGGTTAATAATTTAATCTACAGCCCATTCTTTACACAAGTAGATTCAAGTTCTACAGACACTGTTTCTTGCATCGAACACGGAAGGGTTTTGTTTTCCTGTCTTGCGAAACAGCAACGTCCTTGTTTTGCACCGTTTTGCGATGTATTGGAGGGAATTTCTGATGCAATGGGTTGATTGCTTTGTTTCAGAACTTTCTCAAATGAATTTCTTAACTCCACACGAAGAGTTACTCATTTAAGGAGTTGGGAGGTCAATCCCCAGCGATCTTGCAGCTATATTCCTCGCTCCTTACGCACATGAAAATAAATGGAGTGTTGATTTCTGCTTGGTATAGAACACCAAAAAAGTATTGCAAAGGCCACATTCCTGTATTTGGTGCTGTTGAATATGTACGTGAGAGCTCGTCGAAAACTTCTACTCCGCCTTTAGTGTAATAATAATAATAATAATAATAATAATAATATTTATTGAGTCACGTATACAATTACAATCGTGTGTGACGAGTCAATATGATGTTTTGAGTGGAGAGAGCGAAGTTACATTACTGTTCAGGAGCAAATAAGGTGCCATCTTAGCATTTGCTCAAGGGACCAGGGAAACTGTACAAAACCTGATCGAGATGGAGTCATTGGCCTAGAAATTACACTACAATACTTGTTACAGATAGATTACGATATTATACAGTAGATAATTATTTTAGTAGCAGATAATTTAACATTTCAAGATGTTATTTTAATGCTACTACTTATAATAATAATAATAATAATAATAATAATAATAATAATAATAATAATATGAAAACAAGACATATCAATTTTGTTAGCAACTACATAAAATTTCACAATATTAGTACATTCTATATTTAAAACTTGAAATGGTGAGGAGGAGGCGGCAAGTTTTGACCAGTTCTTTTTTCCTCTTTCAAATTGTACTCGTAGTCCTACAGCACCACCTAATGCGTCTAGCGAACCAGAGAGAAACATAATTTCTTTTTTTGGCAAGCATTCTCCTTCTACTTCACAGGATGCGATATGCCAGTTCTTTTTTCTTTGCTTCAGCTCGAAACAGGTAACATGAAACAGAAAGTCTAATGGGATAAGAAATTTTTATTTCTTTATATTTTTTAAGGGAAATGTTGTAATTTCAATACTCCTTGTAGAACATGTTGTTAAGAAGGAAAGCTTTCAATTTACTTTTAAATGTATGAATTGTGTTTATGTCCTTAATATCATTGTCTAGTTTGTTGTAAAGTGTAATGCCCTCTATTAGGGTACTTTTTTGATAAAAAGTAGTTTCAGAGTGGGGAACATGTAGGATATCCTTTTGACGGGTGTTGTAGTTGTGTATATCGGAATTTAAAATAAATATGTCTTTGTTTTCCATGAGAATTTTCTCCAAAATCTCAACGCCAAATAAATATTTCCTCTAAATATTACACATCCACACTAATGTGAAACGCAAACATGGATGAGAAACACGCACCCGCCACCACTTACGGGGTGCGCAGACACCCCACGACGACGACAACAACAACAACAACAACAACACAAAACCTTCTGATGAGCTCTAGTGCAACACCCTCACATTCACAGCCACAACAATTAAACCAGTATACAGGGGAGGGAATATGCGGAAAATAGATATCATGAAAACGCACAGGAGTGTCGGGTATATTTGTAGAAATCAGTGAAGGTGCTCAAAAACCACGTAGTTGTTTCCAGGTTAAATTAGCACAAATTAGGGGAAAATACTCCCTTTTGCAAAGAATTTTACATGACTTCTTTAAATAGCTAATAATTTAGAATATATATCGATCTTGTTTAATGCAAAAATATCTATTTTTAATACTGTAAGTTCTAATCGCCAATTTTTTTGCAATTTTCGAAAATATAGTGTTTGTTGTAAGTTACACTAGAACAAATTTGTTTCTAATGACTTTTGATACGTACAGGAGAAAATGTATAGAAAACGTTTAGAGACATTTTTGAGAAAAAGTATTTTAAAAATTTAAAAATATTGCTTGAATTACTCACAAAATTACGCGACAACTACTTCTGCTTTCGAAACATTTTGCATTTTCTTATTTCAAGACCTCTTTAATGAACAGATACCATTCATGAACAAATCACTATCTTAAATATTGTTGTCTTAGAAAGACGCCGAAAAAAATAAAAGATTGCAATTTTCAAAAAAAATATTCAAATTTCAGTAAGTTTTTAACGAAAATTAAACCGTTCAATTACCTTAAGCTATTTTATGCTATTCGAAGACAAAATTGAATAAAAAAAGATAGAAGTCATTTTCGAGAAAATATTGAAAATACTGTTGTGGCTTTATACACTAGTGTTTCTCCCAAAACCAAAATATCCGCTTCAAATCGAGAGAGCCAGAGTTCATTTAAATCGATAGGGGAATATCAATTTTGAAAAAGCTTAACAATGTAGGCGCTAACGTTGATACAAACGGACCAACAGACAGAAATATATTTTGCGGTCAATCGACTTTTTGGTATCACTTCTCACCAAGGATTCTGACTACTCGTGTTAAATGAAGTAATTTACTATTTTTAGGGACAAGCTGCAGTAAAACCTGTCTAAGTTGCACCTATATTGACCCTACATTTGTCAAACTTAGGTTTTTTGTTACATATTTATTCTTGAATGAATGCACATAGTTCAGTTACACATATGTTCACATTCAGTTATATATATGTACATACACTGCATGATATGTTGTCAGAGTTAAAATTAAACTTAAATTTTAATTACAATTACTGCTAACTTTCCATGAATAGGAAACTTCATGCATCTATGGGATTAATTCATCTCTGAGAATATGCTGAGGAATGAATCTAATGCATACATATATGTTATCCTAGTTGGAAGCTGGTAGGTGTGGGCTAAATCGTAATGGGATGCTTGGGTTATTTTTGGAGAAGTTAGATAGGAGGGCAATATGGAGAAATATTGGGGGTAAATCGAATTTTTTGTGGAGATAAAACGGGGAGCTTGAGTGGCCAGTCTGTGGGAAAGGTTTTGAAAGATCTGTAATTTGTTGATATTCGGTTTAGAGGCGTTAATCCAGATGGGACATGCATAAATCATTAGAGGTGTGAATATTGTTTTAAAACGGGTGGTGACAATTTTTAATGAAAGTTGACTATTGAAGTTTAGAAGTTGTTTCAGTTGAATTCTTACTTTCCCGTAAACATACGTCTATACGAAATAAAATACGTAGTAAAGGGGAAATTATGTAACGCTGCGCAAAAAACGGAGGATTTTTGGTAGAAAAATAAATTATTTCGGGCTCTGATAACGAAAAAGTACTAAATTAAGAAGAAAAATCCTCTAAAACTTGGTGTAGCCAGAAACTCTGGTTTGTGTGTCCTTGATACCGAAAAACCAATTGACAGCAAGACGTTGGCCTGCCTGAGGCTCCTTTTCCTAGTGCCTTCCTTAATTGTGTTTTCATTTCCCTGAGATTGTCCAATAGTTCTTAATATTGTTAATTATTCATGTCATTATTAAATCGAGCTTGTTATTTTTGTTGTAATTACGTACTGCTGCAAATGAGTGTACGCTCAGTTGTACATTAATTTTCCAAATGTTAAATATTTTATTGTTCTCTCTTCTCATTTCTCACAAAATTGAGAAGTATTTCGTTTCCTGGACTTAAATCCAGAATATTTATTTCAATCTTACATTTCATGAATATTTTACATTTCAGACATCAAACTTCAAGTGACAACTGCCTAGGTCACAAGAAAGAATAAAACATGGTAAGTCAACACCTTCTAGGCTATGCGCAGTACAAAGAAATATGTGTACATTATAACTAAGGATTTAACAGATTTTCATGGAAGTACATAGTTTTACAGGAACAAGATACCGTCATTCAGTAATATTTTTTTTGATTTTACAAAACATGTTGAATGGATTAAAACGATTTTTATTTAAGTATTTTTAAATATTGTGGTATAAATGCATATTTCTACATGTTATGCCTATTAATATATATTTCGTTACATTTTAATATATTAATTCGTTGAAAAGGAATATTTCAGGCATGATTTCTCAATACATGTTGTAATAATCTTTCTTACCAAGCAATGTAATTCTTCTACGCTTCTATGACCACCAAATCTTTCCCGTATGTTGTAAAACGTACCCACTTCTTGAAAACCGCGTACTCGGAATCAAGAATGAGCGGCCTACGTGAGTGCTCGCTGTTGTTTCATAGACCAATTGCGTAACTCAATCAAAAACTATTTTTAGTTAGTTGTCAAATCGGAATCCCCCCTCCAGGTGCCATCATTGACCCCACGGTACTTCTATTCACTTGAGCAGCAGCTCCTTGTAAACATTGTATATAGGACGAACGTGTTTTTATATGTTGAAAGAAAGTAGTAAAGAATTACTTCTGTAGAGGTAGAACTTTTTTCAATTTTTCTGTATCCATGTTAAGATCCTATCGGCGACATTCCGTGCTCGTAAAATGCTTGTACAGAGGAATTTTAAACATTTTTACGTTCCCTATTTTTTCTTACATATATTGTAAGAAAATAAATGCATATAAATACATTATATATTTATATATTGTAATATTCATAACTAATGTTGCACTCAACTAGCCCCACGTTGGGACCAGCCAAATGTAATATTCATAAGACTGCTCGGGGGAGGGCGCCAGGTTCAGCTCCTGAAATGTAACTGAATGGAAGAGTTGGGAGGTCAAGAATGAGCAATTGAGTCATTTGTGACAAACAACTGTTTATTCCTGGCACCAAAAGCTACCAGGTAAATTACAATGTCGCAATGGGCGACGCAAGTTTCTTTACTAAAACTACTCTGTGAATTAATTACAAGTGGTTAATTCTGCTGGGCCTGAGCGCGGCCACTTGCAGTTTTTCGCTGTTATAATTGTTCAGTGAGACGGCAACGTCTCATAGTTTTCACCAATGGCCGCTGGTCTTCGTGGGCAGGCCGAGGCGGCAGCCTCAAAGCAGAGGCGGCGGCGGCTCCGGGTTGCTGGTCTTCTGCGGCGCGTCTTCTCTCGCTCAGGTAGCGGCGATTCCAGATTGTCAGCTCGAACAGGCTCAGAGGAGGCGAGTGGCCACGGGCGTTGACGTTGCGAAAAGGGCTGTCACTTAGCCCGGGACGAGAGGCGGCAAGGCTGGCGGGCCGAAGCGAGAAAACGGCGCGGGATCCGGTAATTTCCCGCCCGAGTTTTCTCCGCAACAATTTACGAGTCGCGTCCTGACTGATTCGGCTCTGGGAAAGTCTTTTCCCAAACTCGCGTCCCGATCGTGAATGACTGAATAATTAGGCACATCCAGCTACCAAGAAGTATCTTGGAACTCTCCCGTAATAACAAAACTTTATAAGTCTCTCTCGAAGAAATCTTACAAGGTGAAGTCTCCGAAGAAATTTTACAAGTGCCCGAAGAAATTTTAACAAGTAAGTGTCTCGAATAAATTTGACAAGTCTAGCCTGAAGAAATTTTAACAAGTAAATCCGAAGAAATTTTAACAAGTGTCCGAAGAAATTTTAACAAGTGTTTTTCTTCCCACTGTGCATCGCGTTTATAATAGAGCTACGTTTCCCCTTCCCAAAATGTTCCTGACACCAAATTTCTCCCTTCCCTCATGGCGAAGCTTCCCATTGGCCGAGGGTGGCTGCGTCGCAGAAATCTGATTAACCAATCTCGTGTCGATTTTTCTGTATTTTTCCGTCAATGTTCTCTGTCTGTCGCTGGTTTCGCTCTCTCGCTCGCTTCCCTTTGACAGTTGTTCCAGAAGCTGATCGCAGCTGTCCTGGACACGTGCGCGCGTAAAGGCGCATTTCACGGGTTCCCGACGGCCGGCAGGGGCTAATCGACACCCTACTGTGTTTAGAGAGAAACAGCTCCCGCGAGGCTTCTGGCGCCCGGACGCGTGCCAGAACGCGTGCCAGAACGAATGTGGGGAGTTAGCATTGTTCGGAAGAGGCCGAGAAAGGTTTCACTCACGACGTGTCGTAAATGTGTCGTCGTGGTCTTTAATTGACACCCGGCCGACTCCTCGTTCGGGGTGCGGCGCGGTCCGGTCGCGCGGCAGCAGAAAGAACGCGAGGGTGGCGCTTTGTTCGGCGAGAGGGCCGGCGAACGGCTCCGAAAACTAGAATGTCTATTTATGAGGGGCCCATAAAACGGGGTTGCCTCTGGAAAAAAGGCTCGCGCGCGGTCGGGTGAGGCCGGCGGCGTGACGAAAGAACCCTCCGCGGCGGTGGCCGCGTCCCTTTGACCCACTTACTTCTCGACGCGAGCTATTTCCAGATGCAGAAATTCATTTGTTATTGGCGATGCCATAATAAAATTATATTTAATTAATCGGTGACGCCACAATATTTATTTATATATATTTATATATTTATTTGTATATATATTTATATATTGTGACGTACCTGGTTTGCGGTATTTTTCACTACATTTAATTTTTAGAAAGGACAGGTGTCTTGGTTCGTGAATGGGTCTCGTAACATGTCTCGTGACAAGAACATTGGAAAAACTCAATTATAATTTTCTTTAAACAAGCAAGCAATTTATTACCGAAATCACACATTTAGTACATCGATTTCAATCTAATTACTCCCTGTTTTGGTACCAAAACTATACCCATGATCTTAGATTTCACAATACCTTGAATACCAAAAATAGTTCGTTTCTTCTCGGATGGTTTCCAACGGCTGCGACGATCGGCGGCCTTCGGCGCGACTCGGCGCCCTTCGGACGGTTGACTGCGTGGACGCCCGCGGCACCGGCCCTCTGCGGCGGTTACACGATACCTCAGCTTCAACTCCGACCGTTGCACGTGTCTTTCAAATCGAGCAGGCACTACTTCTATATTACTGTCCACCTATCCCTTGCAGTTTATCTCGATGCTTTCTTGCGGCGCCATCCACCAGTTCTCCTTCGCTTTCCTTTTTACAGTGACGCAGGCACGTGGCCACTACCCATGCCGTCACCAGCCACGCGGCTTACAGTTCTTCCCTTTTTCATCACTGTTCCTGACACCAATTCCACGATCACCAGCTTGCGCTATTTAACGTTTGCCACTGTCACACTTAACTCACTTCTTGATAGCTTCCCTTACATTATTTAACTTCATTTTGTCCTTTTTTTACCGCGCGCACCAACATCGCTCCGCTCTCCTTCGAGTTCTGTTCCACACTGCTCCTGCCGTCGTCTCGCCCGGTCTCGCCGCCTTCTCGCGCCTGACCCGTTCCCTTGTCACGTCCGTTACTCGCCGCCGTTGCCGCGCAATTCGAAATAGGCATAATTGGAAGAAAGTGCCCTGCGTTTCGAAGTAATTAGAGAAACGCTCCGCGTTTCAATATATACCCACACACATTTGACCTTTTTTATTATAATAAATTCCATTCTGTAACTTAAACTTGTCGATGCGAGATTGTTAGCGTTTCTCTACTTCCGTGTCTTCTGGGAGTGGAATGGATAGGGGATTGCTTGTTCAATGAAACAATTGGCATGTGTGCCAGTTCAATGAAACAATTAAATGTTTAATACAACATATAATTTACATTGGATGAGAATGATGATTATTAAATTGAATGAGAATGATGATGAATATGATAATGCATATGACGTGATGAACGGTCACAAAATATTTACAATTTGGATTCGAGATTTTGCGTCTTATTAATTTGTCCAAGGTATCACAAGCAATCACCCACAACAAATAACGTGCCGTCCTGTTGACTTCTTAGGAGCCGGCTTCCTTTATTTTTGCAAGTCTTACTCACGTCATTTCAGTGAGCGGGAAGAAGCGGGCGGCGACACTCACCGCTCCTTGTGTTGCATTGGTTGCGTCCTCGCGGCGCAGCTGTGCGCCAGACGATTGATCGATTTCTTTAGGGATTCCGGACACGTCAACTACTGGGGTCTTTAGTACCGAAAGTGTAGTGCATGTTTCGCTCGAGAGGTGCAGTGCTTTCCATCGCTGTATGGCGAGACCTAAGCAGGCTAGCGGGGTTTCCCCAACAAGGTATCTCCCACTAGCGGGGTATCACCCCAGACGGGACAATCTCTAGGCTCTCGATCGGTCTTCCGGCATGTGTGTTTGTGTCGCGCGTGTTAGCATTAGGGGTGATGAGAAAGTCTTCTCTACTTTTGCACGAGTGCAATTAATTAAAGTTTAACCCAGGCGTGACACAAATTAGACAGGTGTATACATTTACCTCATTTTCTTTCCAGAATTTTACTTATGGAAATGTTTTTACAAACGAATTTAAGTGAACTACGTAACGTGTTTAAGAAAATAATTTACTACATATGTACAAAGAAGATTTATCCACTCTTTCGTAACCACATTTTACCAATAAGATTTCTTGTTGAAAGTTCCGTTTTCTGGTGCCCGATTACTTGTTACGAAGTAATGGCGAAAAAGTAAAAACACGAGGGCAAATGAACCGGTAAGCGGATCACATTGTGCGATTGCGAAATGATATTGTAGACCTAAATTCTTTTATGCGGCTTCACTTTGGCTCTCATACCTGGTATTGGAAAATCTAGAGGTGTCATGGTAAATATGATTTTTTTCTCGTGTTGTAAGGTGAATGTTTGCACAGACGTACCATTTGAAAACAAGTGTTTACCTTTGAGAGCACTGAAAAAAGCAACAATATTTGCACGTGTTTTAATATTATTAACTTATTTAATAAACGTAACGTCTTTCTTAATAATTATCTCGAATAAATTTAGGTAATATATTTTATAGTAGAATTATAATCAGGAATTTTAAAAAAATGCCCATAAAATTGATTTGTTGCACTTACTGTGACCAAGATTTCTACTATCAGTAATGTTTTGTTCGATGCATATATCTCGACATAGTTTGATGAGATTTGGAAACTTTCTTTACATCGATACACAAAATATTAAACATTTTAATTAGGCTTAATGTGTGTGTTTTCTGTATACAGCGGCCTGACATCAGAATTCTGGAAATTCGGTCGGATGTGCATCACCGCTACGCTCGCACTGAAGTCTACAGCGTGGTGGTCAACCCGGCCGAAGAGTCGCAGGAGGTGATTTTCAAGACAGTGCTGCCAGATGAAGCATTCGTCTCTAGTTTCGCAATGTGAGTTTTTGTCAGTGCAACCTCTAGGTGCTTTTTGAATCAGCGCCTGTTATATCTTCTATCTTGATGATCTCCTCATTCGTTTTGGAATAGTCACTTCCGATTGACGACCCACTGACTGCCCCACTGCTTAGAGGTTGCTTACTAACCTGTTTTGTGCCACCAATGGCCAAGTCAAAGTACGATACATTAGGGTGTCCTTTATTTCCCGACTTCGAAATTTTTGAACGCTTACTCTCCAGTTTTGTTCGAATGGCCTTAAAACATGCCTACACAATATGTCGAGATGGGAGCATTCTAACCCGTGCCAACTTGAGCGCGAACTTGCATGACGGACAAGTCTAGACCTACCTCCAACCGCTGAGTCAGATGCTGGATTGACAGTTCATGAACTTTAATCGAACTAGTCACACGTATTTACAGGTCGCTAATTTCACATAATATCATATGTTAGTATCATTTGCAGTGCCGATGAATGTGTGTTTTAATAGGAGATAGTATTATTTATTAATATAAAACACCAAATAACTGGACACAATTTACCATCAAATAAAAAAATGCTTGAAGTTTTATTTTATAACATACTGGAAGTAAAATTAACAGTTAGTGCAAGTGCTGAATTGTGATTCGTGAGTGCATGATATTTTGGAAGAAAACTAGAATTCTGACAAAAGCTAATCAGCATTGTCCGCAAAAACGTGTTTTACTTTAATTCATAGAGAAGAAAATTACAAAATCACGCAAGCAAATGTGAAGCTAATTATTGAAGAGGAGATTAGAAATAATTTGAACAATCTATTTGATATTACACATCCGAATGATTTACAAATGTTTATTTTGAAAGAAGACAGGATTTTTTTACTTCGGTCGAGATGACCACGACGTAAAAGCTATCTTGCAGGAGTAGACCGAAATCTCGCGAATAAAGAAGAAAAGGCGAGAGAATGAGCATTACAAGAAGAGAAAAGAAAGAGAAACAACAGAGTGAAGCGTCAATATTAGTGAATTCAGATGAAACCGATGTTAGTGAATTTTTAGGAGAGATTTTCGAGAGTACATCAATACAGAATGCTGCAAGTTGTGGCACCAACCATTTCATTTTTCCTAAAACGGTTTGGAAAACGTGTTACCTGAGTATAATAATTCTGTATTCAACCTTCAGGCGATTGAGACACTTGGTCGCAATACCCGAAGAACTCTCTATTAACAAATCTCCTATTTTTCGAACCAGACACAAGAGAAGGGAACATTATAAACAATTAAAACTGAATTTAACAGTAAATTATCTGAAATTCTTAGTGTTCGTTGGGATGGTAAACTATTGACTGCATTAAATATCAGAGACCACCACTTTTACTTTTTACATTTGGAGACAAAGCTCATCGGGTTTTCAAAACTACGGAATACTTGTAGTAAAGAGCACAGTAACGATGTTTGAAATGTGTTAACTCGTCGAAGCCAATATACAAATTCGTTATTCTGATAGAACTGAATCATTCTTGAATAAAATTTGGATAGGGAATTGTTATTCTTTCCATGCCGTCATCACATATACAAACCTATTTTGGAACGCGAGTTTGAATGTAAAATACGTGAAGTAATTCTTAAAAATGTCTATTGATTGCAACTGTTTATGTCAAACCGTAGCTTTAGTGCAGTGAAGCTGTAAAAGCTACTTATTGAGATATCGGCTTTTTAAAAGTTCCAAAATCACGTGAAAAGATAGATTACACAATTTCAAAAGCAGCCCTAAAAATTACTGAATGTGGTATTTATTAGAAGAATTGTCTGTCGTATCATACTTTGATGATGATGTGATGAGTGATACGTTCGTGTTTGTGAATGGAGTACAACTTGGTGGGCACAATTGTATCCCGATGACCGTTCTTTAATTATTAATTTGCTAATTTACAACACATCTAACTGAATTTAATCTTCATTTCATTGAAAACAATAGCCGACTTTGTGTCAACCAAAAGCAGACATGTTCTCTTGCCTGAAGGTGGATACTAGTTTTATTCTTGAATGTTCTTCGGCATGGACAAGCAACTTTTCATAATCAGAAGCTCAAAGATTATATATAAAGTTAAATGCTGTGAATAACAGTGCTGAAAGGGCTGTAAAATTAATGCAAAATTTTCATGAACCACTGACAAGATGAAGAGCGAAATCAATTTGTGTTATGTTGTTAAAGATCATGGTTCATTGGTTCACTATACCTATACACACGTTGCAAGAAATAAACATTGAAAAAAAAGTACCCACAACAAAAGTAAAAAGCATAACGCAGTCTAAAGAGTGAAAAAGAATTAAATCGTAATATAAAATTGTATATTAATCATGTAGCAGTAGTTTTCCACGGACTTAACACTGCAAAACCATTTACCCCAACATTCAATTTTCGCGATCAAGTCGGCACAGGTTATCAGTTTATTGAGATGAAATTTAATTTGACCCAATGGAAAATATTTAGGAAGTGAGCCTAAAGATTAGGAAAACATATGTTTGCAATATAAGGATCACAGTAATGATACATTAGTACATTGAGCTACGCCGCCATCTTAAAACTGAAGGATCAAATGGGCGTTGTAATATTGGTGAACCGTGCACTCTGCGCCGTAAAATGTATTTCTGTCTTGTTTGGGCGAGGTATATCCATGGCATTATATACCTAGTTGTCGATCAATGCCATGTCCTAGTCACAGATGCCGAATTGTTAGTAGTCATGCTGCGACCTTCCTCAGGGCGAAGGACGTTTGGACTGAGGTTGCAGCATGACGGCCGAAACCTTAGCATCTGTGCATATGGCGCGGTGCCTCCCGGACCGCCAAGGAAGATACAGACTCCGGCGGAGCGGTTTCACACCGCCAAGGCTCTTTATGTGCAGAGAACGAGGGCCATCAATTCCGCTAAATCAGGCAGAAGCCAGGCCCTGCCACGGTGGTTCTTGTTTCATGATTAAATACTAAAAAAAGGAAATTGGTATTATATTGAAAAAATAGTACGACTGATACACAAAGAGCACTAAATTACAGAGCACGAGAAGAATAACTGATTGGCACTTTGAAGGTTTATTTGTTAACAAGGCAGAACGGCGCTCCACCCAGAAATACTTCCGGACGGAAGCACAGAGCGAAGATCAAATTACATTTTTACCACTGACAACGGAGGCGTTTATCAATCGTAAACCATTTTCATACACATTCCATAGTGTTTGCAGATAGAATTGAAGTCAGTATGTTCGCGTTGAGTGTTGGGGGGGTCGACGTGTGCCGTAACACCGTGGGCGGTCGCGTGTACCCGGCGCGCGTCGAGGGCCGCGAGGAGGCGCGAGCGGAGTACGAGGAGGCGGTGCGCGCGGGGCGAACGGCGGCGCACGTGCAGCTGAGCGCACGCCACGCCAACCTCTTCACGGTGGCGCTGCACGTGGCGGCGCGCGACAAGGCCGCCTTCACCCTCACCTACGAGCAGCTGCTGGCGCGCGAGCACGGCCGCTACCGCCTGCGCCTCCTGCTCGACCCGGGCCAGGTGAGTTCCGCTCCCGCCCCGCCCCGCGCCACCCACTCGCCCGCTGCGCTCCGCCCTGCCCCGCCCCGTCCCGCACCCAGCCCAGCCCAGCCCACCCCACCCCACCCCGCCCCGCCTAGCTCCCGCCCCGCTCAGCTCCCGCCCAGCTCCCGCCCCGCTCCCGCCCCCCCCGCCCCCTCCACCCCCGCTACGCGCCGCCCCTCGCTCCGCCCCGGCCCGACCATTAAGCCTGGCTCGCCCCGCCACTCCCCGCCCCCGTCGCCAAGCCCATTCTCCTCGCCCCCACCCCGCCCCCTCGCCCGCATCACGCTCACTAAACCAGCGCCTGGCGGCCGCAGGTGGTGCAGCGGCTGCTGGTGGAGGCGCGCATACGGGACTCGGCCCCTCTGGCGCTGGTGCGCGTGGCCAAGCTGCGGGCGGCGGACAGCGAGGTGGACGACGCCGCGGACGCGCCCGACGACCCGCTGGCCACGGTGAGGGAGGCGAGTGCTCAGGGCTGACTGGTGCCGTGTGTGGTGGGAGAGGATGTGCAGGGAGTGACTCTGTTGGTGCAGGTGAAGCGGTTGGCGCCGGGGGAAGCGTTGGTGCGGTGGGAGCCAGACGAGGATGCCCAGCGCCAGTTGGCGTCAGGCGAAGGGCTACAGGGACTGCTCGAGGTGAGTCCAATGCACTGCTTCAATAAACACCTTTCGGAGGTTTGCACCCTTCTTACCAAGTACGTATATCGGGTTGGAATTTCTTTCTTTGGAGTGAGGGAATAAGAACTCCTGCTTTCTGTGTAACCATCATTTGCGTCCACCAGGTGCAGTACGATGTGGATCACAGCACCGCCTCGCAGTTGCTGGTGGCTGACGGAGGATATTTCGTTCATTTCTTCTCTCTTCCCGATGACGAACTGCCGCCCATGCCGAAACATGCGGTTTTTCTGCTGGATGTCAGCAGTTCTATGAAAGGGCGCAAGATAGAGCAGGTCAGAGTAACATCACCATTTACAATTTAAATCAACACTAAAGACTGTAACGTTAATTCCATGCTTCTTTGTTATATAGGGATCCATTCCACAAACGCGCGTTTCAGAAAACGTTTTCATCCGTACTTCAGATTTGTATACTCTTTTGCTTGAAATAATCTTTTTAATTATGTAATCTAATTTGATTAAAAAGTATTGAATATTCTAATACATTTCCAAACGTGGAAAGGTCATATGCGTACCTTGAAATACTGGGTAAAGTGAGTTGTTATGTTTTCCACAAAAAACCTTCCCAAGAGAATTGCTTCTACGAGTTTCAAGTTTGCTACTGTTTCATCTCGCAAACACCGTGCTTTTTCCAGGTGAGGGACGCGATGACAGCGATCCTGTCGGAGCTTCGAGAGAGCGACACCTTTTCGCTGCTGACGTTTTCTACGCATACGTACGTGTGGGTGCCTGGGAGAGGGTTTGTATCGGCGGCCGAGACACTTGGCAACTCTGTGGTGGTCGCCAGCCCAGAGATGGTCGCCCAGGCACAGGAAGCAATACGCCACTTACAGGATCAACAATGTAGGTTGACAAAGAAACTCAGTTTGTCCGTCAGAACCACCTGAGCGGTGAGATACATTTAGAACAGAATGATGAGTTATTTAAAAAGAGAGTGAACCAAGTAAATATTTATTCTATCGACCGTCTGTTACTTAATTTTTAGGATTCACCAATACAATAAAATTCATAGCGGTTCATGACTTTCTAACCTTTATATTCTTCTGTAAGGTGCAGTATTGTTTGAGAGATAATCTAATATATGATGGGTGTAATCGTAATGACTTCCCAGTGTGTATCTTAATAGCGCGAGGTAGAGATCTTTAAGTGTGTCCTGGCGTCGACGCCACGGCTGTGTGCAGTTACGTACCTGTTCGACGCGCTGCAAGCGGCGTACGCAGCGGTGCGCGCCGGCCGCCAGCGGGAGGGAGGTCGCCAGCCGCTCGTCCTCCTCCTGACGGACGGGCAGCCCAACGGCCCCCGCTGCGGCCGCGACGAGTTGCTGCGCGCCGTCGCGGCGGCCTCCGCCGACCCCGCCGCCTGCGCGCCGCTCTACAGCCTGGCGTTCGGCCGCGACGCCGACTGGGGCCTCCTGAAGCAGCTGTCGCTGCGCGGCAAGGGCTTCGCGCGCAGGATCTACGAGGCGGCGGACGCGGCGCTGCAGCTGCGCAACTTCTACCGGCGCGTGGCGTCGCCGCTGCTGGCGGACGTCTCCTTCCACTACGCCGACGACCAGGTGAGCGCCGCGCGCGACGCCGCGGCGGAGCGGACGCCGGAGGCAGGCGCGTGTGCGTGCGTGGGCGCAGGTGGAGGCGTCGTCGCTGACGCGGGCGGCGTTCCCCGTGCTGCTGGCGGGCGCGGAGCTGGCCGTGGCGGGCGTGGGCGTGGGCGAGGGCGTGGGCGGAGGGCTGCGGGCGACGGTGCGCGGGGCGGCGGGCGCGCGGCGGCTGGAGAGGGCGGCGGCTGTACAGCGCGTGGAGCCGCAGCAGGCGTCGTTCGTGGAGCGCCTGTGGGCGTACCTCACGGTGAGTGGGCGAGGCGGGGCGAGGCGGGGCGCGTGGGCGGGCGGAGCGGGCGTGAGCGCTGGGCGTGTGCGCGTGTGGCAGGTGCGGCAGCTGCTGGAGCGCGCAGACGGGGGCGACGCGCAGGCCAAGGCGCGGGCGAGGGAGCTGGCGCTGCGCTACGCCTTCGTCACGTCCGTCACTTCGCTGGTCGTCGTCAAGCCAGACGACCAGACGGGCGTCGCCGACCTGCGCGACGCTGACGAACCCTTCGATGCCCTTCCGAGTCTGAGGGGCTTTGCTCAACCGTCATTTGCGCCCTCAGGGTGCGTTCGTCCGAGGTTCCGCAGGTTAGGTGCTCTGTTTTCGTTGTAGGAGAACTGAGGATGACAATTCGTATGAATGTGTTTTGCTAAAAAATATTGTTTATCAGAGCATACATCAGTATCTTTTAAATACCATACTGAAATAAAATCTGTGCGATGCTGACAAATTCTCTCACCCAGTTCCAATGAATGGTTTTCAAGACTTTTGGGGTTAGATTAAATTAGCATTATTTTAATATAATTATCAATATCAATAATAATAATAATAATAACAATAATAATAATAATAATAATATACTATGTCTTAATTGCTACCCGATTTTGTTGATGCTGGCAATGATTTTGCATCTTTTATCACTCAGAGTGTCTCTTCGCCGTCCCTTCTTCTCTGCACCATCGCCCTTGCCCCAGTCATCACGTGTATACACCGCCACTGATTACGACGCCAACCCTGCTCTACCCAATTATACGGATGCACCTGCTCTCCAGGTTGCTCTTAAAAGCGACAACAGCTCTTTCTCGGAAGGAGGTAAGTGAGAATCGCTGACTAACACCACTCTACAGTAGAGCTTGTGTACCTACCTACATTAAAAAATGCGTCGTTTTCCTACAATATACATATATTTTACAAATATCTAATATTTTCCTTTTTTGAATTTGCAACGTAGTGAAATTCTATGAATAATGAATTCGGAGATTTAAATGCAAATACATTTCTTGATGTCCCCAATATCGAATGTGTTACTGTAAAAAAGATTTTGTCAACAATTTTAAGCCAAATCATGCATCAGATTGTTCTCAAATTTAAAAAAAAAAATACAAACGTTTAAATTGCTTCGAAAATATTATAAATATAGAATAGTGCACGTAGAAAGGTCTTTCTTAATGCAATCATTTATACAATAGCAGAAATTCAAATCACTCGTGTTTTGTATCCCCTTAATTAACTCTCTCTCCATTATCCGTGTTTATGGCTAACCGTGCTTACTATATCTTAGAAAATAGCAAGGTGGTTTTAATACTCAGAATTTTTGTGTTTTTGAAGGAACAGATACCAAACATGTCCATACGCCCACCTTAATCACATGAAAGCTTGAATGATCCAGGTGACTTTTCGAGAATGGTTTTTCTATCTATGTTTTTTGCTATCTTTAACAAAATTTCATGAGGAGAATTGGCAACATAAAAGACTTGCTATTCTGTGTGTTAATGCCCCTTCACACCTCTTACACTATCCTAAAAATACAGGATGACCAAACTTTTATATACTAGTAATTCCATTTGAAGTGACTTCAAGAAGGACAATATTTCGACACGTGATTTCCAGTATGAAACAAAAGTACAAAACCATTGCTAATCCGTTTTCTTCTACAAGATGATTGAAAGAAGTTCTACGAATTCGAACGCTAAAAGATGCAATTTTTGCCGAAAGTGATGCTTGCGTAAACGTACCTGCAAATACGTAATGATTTTCTGGGTGAAAATCCTAGATACTCGAAAAAGACGCGGAAGAGGCAAATGGAGAACCTTTTCTTGAGCTGGCCACATCAATCCCAGATATCACTAACCCCAATAAAGACAATATTGCTGATTGGCTACAAAAAGAACTCGACGGAGAGGGATTCGAACGCCTAAGCGTCAGTTCGTTATGCCAGCACAACTGCTACTCCACATCCCAAAAGAATGATTCAAAGGACAATGAGAGTAAAGAAGGATGGCATTTTGGGAGCTAGAAAAAGAAAATATTATTGTCAACCACAGGAAGTAGTTGATATTCTGCATATTTCCCTCAGCTTGTGTACACAGGTAAATTTTGTTTTTTTATGGACGTTAAGAGAAATTCGAACTCAAATAAGAAGTGTGAGAGACGGATAGCGAGAGAAACTGATAGCGAGAGAGACTGGTAGGGAGAGAGATGGATAGCGAGAGAGATGGATCCCTCTAGGTACTTTATATTTTAAGTTCCGATGGCGCAGAAATTCATAGAAATAGCATTTTAAGTACATATATAAAACATTTCACCAAAGTGTCTCAATTAACTGTGCTTTTCATTCGATCGAAGCTTCCCCACATTACCCTGATACCGTCGCTTTTTCAAATTGCTCCGTGAGTTTCCGTGTGATGTTGAGTCAAATGTTGAAAAATATCTCGACAAAAATATCTCGTAAAACTATTTTAATAGTAGAGTACAAAGCATTGACTTCTATGATGCAAGTGCCATTTTCAATTTAGTTTAGAATTTTCGAAAAATTACAGGTGTGACATTTTGAACATCTAGCAATTCATTAAATTTTTTGAGATGTTTTTTAAGTGTTTAATGCATTTGTATAAACAACATTTTTAATATGTCTGTTATGAAGTTCTTGAAAATTTTATTCTAGCATAGATAAACCGAAAATAGGGGATTTGAAATAATGTTCAAACAATATTTTTGGAAAACTTCATTGGTTTTCTCAAAATATATTTATTTTTCTTTGCATTCTATGATATTTGTATAAATACATTGTAATAAATGTATTAGTGTATCGTGTTACTAAACGTTAAAACATGACAGCGTTTTTTATTACACAGTTTATAAAGTACTACAATATCTCTAAACAATAAACCAACGTGCTGGCTCAGGTTTTCTATAATTATTTCTCTTCAGTTTTGTCTGTATATAGATTTGTATTTCTGAGTATAATTTTTGTATAGTGTTTGTTACTTTGGAGCCAATTGTATTGAGCATAAATCAGGTTAATACAACGCAATACCGAGAGTTCTTTATTTCCAGTATACCAATATCTAGTGAGTTAAACGATTCATGCCTCCCTTAATGTGCATAAACTAAATCAAACAGAAATGAGTTGTAAATGAAAACATTCCTATTCGAAATAAACGGCAGTGCGCCTTGCTCGTGGCAAAAAGGCAGATCGTTTATACTTGAACTAAATGCAAAGGAATGTTTTGAATAATGTACAAAGTTTTACCAATTTTAAAGACGATAGTTTGTTTAAATTGAGGAATGGGAGGTCGATATGGAGCGTTCATTTCAAGATCTTTATGTTCCAAATCATCCCAAACGGAGGGGTGTGTTTCGAGAAAGTGAGTTGTGCGAGCGTCTTTGGATCGCGCTGCAGGCGGCCGAGCTGAACGTGGCGCAGAGCGGGTCGGCCGGCGCCGCCGTGGCGACGCTGGCGCGGCCGCTCCGGGCCCTGGCCACGTCGGTGCAGAGCGAGGCGCCGCCGCAGGAGACCGACACGCAGCAGACGACGGCGCGCGTCACCGACGCGACCGCGTCCGCGCTCGCCGCCCTGCACCAGCCGCTCAACGTGCTGCGCCAGCACGTGAGTACACCCGCCCCCTGCTTATCCGATCGCCGATGCGAAGAAGGGGCACGTGTGGGGCTACGGTTAGTCCGTCTTCACACCTACCGTCACAAGCGGCTCGTGAACAGATAATAATAATATATAATAATATTTTTATTTGGCTACAATTGGCTGATTGCCAGGTGGTAGCCATAACCCTACAGTTTTACAATATATGAGCATTTATAATTCAAAAACAATTTACCATATAAAAACAATTTACAATACACTCCTTTCGAGCATATACACTCAATATATAAACATACACAGACCTGTATACATCTATGGCACATATATACACCCATACACACACATACATATATATACATATATATATATACATATACATATATATATATACATATATATATATATATACATATATATATATATACATATATATATATATACATATATATATATACATATATATATACATTTATATATACATATTGAAACCCAGAATATGTGTTTCATTACACTAATTAAATCATTAGTGTAAGAAACCAATTGCTATTTTGAACTGCGCGGTGCGCGCGCTGAGCGCGGCGCGCCGGGGCCGGCGAGCAACCGCTGCCTCCGCCGACGGTGCCACCGCCGCCGGGAGGCTAGCGTGTGAATTTCGGTTGGAACTGGGCAACACGCACGTGCAAAAGTTCGTTACGAGAATCGCGGGCGAGAGCCGTTGGCAGAGCGCTGACCGGAGAGACGCTAGCGGAGCGGCGACGAGTGCGGACGTGTCACGAGAGCTCGCGAGTAATACATGGACACAGTCGACAGGCAACGCAACTGTGGAAATATCTGAAACTGTAGTATATCACAAACGTGTAAATAGAACATTAGAAGTATCAATATGGTAAAAGATTAGTGTTGGTCGAATAATTAATGTTGTTCTTATTAGTTGGCGTGTGGAAACATTCTTGAAATTGCGCGGTACAGAACTGTGACCAGTATAGAGAGTAGGCGCGGGTTGTGTAATCAAACCCACTGACGGACAGTGATTCGAGGAAGGTGCGAAGCCGAGGTATCAAGATCCTGGTCGGGGAAGAATTGCTGGAGCATCAGCCGTGGACGTCTACCACACCATCCGCTGCTGACGGCCCGCAGCAGTAGCAGAGGTCGACAACCCCGTCGGCACGAGCGGCGCTACCAACATCATAGGTATTTAGGCGGGGCCCCGAAGGTATGAGAAATGCATTTCACTCTTAATCTTGGTACCAAGGCAGAGTATAAAAACGTTGTCTAATTATGTAAATAACAAATTTGATTTAAAATAAATCTTGTTTATAATTGTATTTCAATTTATGATTAACCACCCCGACGTTGCACCAACTTATCTAGGGACCCATTCACGTAAAAGATACCCTCTCTTAGTGTTGTATTGCAGTGAAGGTACCCGGCACCACCAGGTATGTCACAGCTGGCGCCCGAACAAGTGGATAACGTATAGTTAAGAAATGTGGCCCTAGGGAAGTTGGTGAAATGTTGGAAAACAATGTGCATGTAATTGATGTATAGTAATGCAGGGTACAGATGAGAAGCAGGCAGTGTAAAGTGTATAATTATAGAGAACAAAAAGTAACAATACATGTGTTAGCAAAACATGCATAAGTCAAGTAAGCATAATGAAATGTTGATAATTACAAAAATGTTGTTGTGTAAGTAATTGTGGGCGGATATAGGAAATTATTTGAGAGCAACCTATATAAAGTTACTATTGTAGTACTGGGGTGATGAAAACCACACATATACATATTACAAATAATATAATGTAATAGAATTTTAAATTTTGTAAGATATATTAATAATATTTGAATTGCTTGGCAACTGTTAATAACATGGAAATTAAAGAAATGGGGAAGTAGTAATAATTCTTGTGAGAATATAAAGGTGGTTAATAGTGTTGTACAAATTGTGCACAAATTTGTTTTTCTCTTTGCTGGGAACATTCACTCAGTAGTGCATTATCTATTGGTGATGGTAAAGTTTGGGGAATTTAATAGAAAGATACCAGGTTGGGAAATATATACCAGCAGTGTGAATGTTTATTGTGAATATTTATATGATATTATTGAGGAAAATTCAGGGAGGAGATATGACATGTAAATGTGAATGATGATTATGTACATAATATAGTAATTAGTGTGTTGAAAAGTAATTTCAAATTAATAAGGGATTTATTATAATTTGAAAGCATTTTTTTTTGTAATAGTATTAATGAAGCTAGTAGCAGTGAATATGTGCTTCACTGGTAATAATATTATGTATTGTAAGGATTATGTTTATGTATTGGTAGGTGAGTGGAAATTTATATGGCTACTGAATTAGTGTTATGGTGTTTTTGGTGGTGAGTGAGGGTTTGTTCGTCATCAATTAGCAATTGAAATAGGAGTGAATTAAACCATTCACGAAGAATATACAGTATTGTGGCGGGTATAGTTAATTCATAGGATAACTGTGGTATCGTTGGTAGATGAGGCAAGTGGAAAATTTGTGCGGTATTTTCGTGAAGTGAGAATCGATCGGACAGTTTAAAGCAACAGAATGGAGGCGCAAAATGTAGTGCTGGACCGGGAAGAGAAGGCGGATGAAGTAGGGGAGATAAATGTAGGAATCGACAATAGCATGTCATCGGAAAGCAGGGATAGTGGTATCGGAAGTCGGTTGGATGATACGTCACGGGACAGCTTCAATAAAGATGTACAAGTTACATCAACACCGAGGATTCAGGCAGCAGGAAATTTAAATCAGGGGGGTGGAGAAGATGTTAATTCAGGCGCTATGCAGATGATGATGAAGATGTTCGAACAACTGAATGGGAAGATATTGGAGGGACAGAGCAAAGCAGAAGAACGGGATAGAAAAGCAGAAGAACGGGATAGAAAAGCAGAAGAACGAAGTAGGAAGGTAGACGAACAGAATAGGAAGATATTGGAAGGACAGAATGAACAAAAAGTATTCATAGAGGAGCAGATTAGAAAGTCGGCAGAGGAGCAGAAAATATTTACAGAGGAGCAGATTAGGAAGTCAGCTGAGGAGCAGAAAATATTCACAGAGGAGCAGAACAGGAGGTTAGCTGAAGAACTGAATAGGAAAGTAGAGGAACAGATTGGGAAGCTGGCAGAAGAACAGAATAGAAAATTAGATGTAATAGGGGGGCGAATAGGACGCGCCGAAGAACAAATTGAGTTAACGAAGAATGAGATGACTAAAATCGCGGAGCGGGTAGAAAGTCACGAGCAACGGACCGCTGAAGAATTAGGGAAACAAAAAAAGGAATTAAAATCCCAAATACTTAATTTGGGGGGAGAATTAGAGAATAAACTATACCAGCAATTAGATGATAGAACCGCTAAGCAGGACGAGAAAATTGAGAGGATACAATCGGTAGTCAAGGAAGAAATGCAGGAGAATAAGCGGGAATGTGAAGAGAAGGTTGTGTTACTACGAACAGAGATTGAACAAATAAAAGAATGCAAGGCATCCCCAATTGCAGCAAGCGGGACGGTACCATTTACCCCTTCAAGATCACTAAAATTTTCAGGAGACGGGAAAGAAAATCCATGTATATTTATGAAGGCAGCAGAAAGACATCTAGATGTTCTCAATACTTCGGAAAGGTGTAAAATACAATTATTATATTTAATGTTAGAAGGCAATGCAAGGATATGGGCCGATACATTTGATAAGTTTCCCGAATCAGTAAAGGCATTTAAAGATCGATTCCTTGAGCGGTATTGGAATGAGGAAATTCAAATTAATTTTAAAATCAGCTTAATGAATAATCATTACAACCAGTCAATGGGAAGTTTGCGGGAATACGCAACAAGGCGTATTATGGAATACAAAACGCTATCCCCACCGATGAGCGATCAGGAAATAATATGTGTACTGACGAGACAGTTCCCAGTTACGGTGCAGAATCTTTTACGTAGTGTGCAGCACACCGACCTGGAAAGATTCCAGAATGTGTTAGGAGGGTACGACTTGACATTTGCAGGCGTACCAAAGAACAGAAATGAAGGGAATGTTAATATGGTTAGATCGGAACGTAACCAGGGGCAAGGCAATGATAGGAGCAACGATTATCAGAGAAACCAACGCGGAAGAGGGGGAGACGGATGGAGACCAGAGCCGGGGAACCAGAGACCGGACTGGAACAGATCTAATTCAAACCATACGGAGACGCGAGGCGGGGGCGGGAATGCACCCGACCGATTAGCACAGCCTAGCACAAGTAGTGATCAAGGACACTATTTAAACTAATAGAGTCCGCGGTGATAGGTGGCCCCATTGCGGACGCGGAAATCGATGACGTAAACGCGGTCTCCATAAACGCTATGCAGCCGGTAACCTACGATACCCAACCGTGGCGGAGATGTAAGAACTCAGCGGTCAGAATCAGGAAATGTCCCACGATATCGATAGAATGTGAAGGTATAATTAAAGAAGCTTTAGTGGATACAGGGTGCACGACCACAGTAGTATCAGAAGAAATGTATGAGGAGTTAAAAGCAACAGGAAAAGAAGTACTGTGTTTGCCTATGAATAGGGCGTATGTGATTGGGGCAACTCAGAAGAAGTCAAGCCCCATCACAAAACAAATCATGTTTCAAGCCAGGATTGGCAACCAAGTATACGAGATGGTGGCCCTGGTAGTCAAAAAATTATTGTATTCGGTAATCATAGGGATGGATTTTCTGGTCGATCACAGAGTAATTATAGATCTAGAACGGCAGGTAGTAGAACTGGGGAGCCAGGCGGTAGGATTTGACTTGGGGATGGACGAAGAATACGAAGCGTGTACGGGCGTAATGGCAGAAGATTCATTAGAAGAACAGCTGAGGCAGCAAACGGAGAAGCAGATTGAGAAGTTTGCGGAAGAACAGAGCAAAGAATTAGGTAAACAGAAAAGATCCGAGGAGGAACAGAATAGGAAGGCGGAGGAACGGAATAGAAAACTAATAGAAGAACAGAACGGGAAGGTGGTTGAAGAACAGATTAAGAAGCCGGCAGAAGAAATGGGAAGAATCACAGAAGAACGGAATAGGAAGCTCATCGAAATATGCGAAAAACCGTATGGGAAAGCGGAGGAACTGGATAGGAAAGATGAGGTGTTAAAATTTCAATCATGCCATCAAGTAGATGCTAGGGTAGCGGTAACAGATAGAAACGAGGGAATGACGAACCAAATCCATGAGGAAGTCAAGACAGCGGAGGGCAAAACGGTGGAGGTCCAAATCGAGACCGAGGAGGATGTTTATAAAGTGAAAGTGAAAACGGAAGAATTGAAGTTAATAATGGAAGAAGAAGTGGAAATGAAAATAGAAGAAATGGAGCGTATAATAGAAGAAGAAATCGTGGAAAATATACAAGGGTGCGAAGAGAAAATAGTACAAGAAGAGTTTAAACAGGAAGAAGACGGGAAAATGTCGCCAAGTGTCAAGTATGGGGTGACACCAATTATGCCTCCAAAGTCGATGAAATCTCCGGGAGATGGGACGGAAAACCCTAAGGTAGTTCTGCGAGCAGAAGAACGGCACCTAGCATCAAACAACATATTGGAAGGATACAAGATCCAGTTATTACACCTAATGTTAGAAGAGAACGCCAGGACATGGGCAGAGAATTTTGGTATATTTCCGAAATTTTTGAAGGAATTTGAAAACAAGATTTCTGTACGAAAGCGGAATGAAGAAACCCAAATAAACATCAAGAGCGACCAGAGGAATAGCCATCACAACTACATCACGGGAAGTCGTAGTGAATACAGAACGAAGAGCGTTATGGAGCCAAAAACATTATTTGCTCCTATAAAATATCAAGGAATTCTTTGCATGTCAACGCGACAGTATCCTGTCACCGTGCAAAGCCTACTGAGCAGAGCAGATCATACCGATTTAGGAAAGGGTTTGAAGATATTGGAGGGGTACAACTTTATGTTTGCAGACGCCCCAACGAATGGGAGTGAAGGAGATGTAGGCAGGTCAAGAATGGAGCGAAGTCAGGGGCAAGGGAAGAGTGATGGTATGGTCAACCATTGGTACAAACGTAGAAGAGGTCGCAGCTGGAAATGGGATGATACTTATCAAGATGTGTTCAACACGATGGAAGCTATGTCCTACAACTGTGACTTGGGAAATCAATGTCAGCGAAATGGGGATGAACCGTCGCACAAGAGACAAGACATAGTAGGACATTACAAGCTTCAAATCGAAAACCTGGTTCAACATGGATGGAAAATAGTGAAGTGTAAATAAGTGTAATGTTAGGGTTAATAATAAGTAATCACATGTTAATTCGATTCTAGGTTATAAGTGTATATAGGGCTTTTAGCAATATGCAAGATAGTGCGACCATCGGTAGAGACGATGTAACTAAAGTGAATTTTTCCGAAAAGCGGGAAAAATTCAAAAAGAAAAAGGGGGGGGTGATGAAACCCAGAATATGTGTTTCATTACACTAATTAAATCATTAGTGTAAGAAACCAATTGCTATTTTGAACTGCGCGGTGCGCGCGCTGAGCGCGGCGCGCCGGGGCCGGCGAGCAACCGCTGCCTCCGCCGACGGTGCCACCGCCGCCGGGAGGCTAGCGTGTGAATTTCGGTTGGAACTGGGCAACACGCACGTGCAAAAGTTCGTTACGAGAATCGCGGACGAGAGCCGTTGGCAGAGCGCTGACCGGAGAGACGCTAGCGGAGCGGCGACGAGTGCGGACGTGTCACGAGAGCTCGCGAGTAATACATGGACACAGTCGACAGGCAACGCAACTGTGGAAATATCTGAAACTGTAGTATATCACAAACGTGTAAATAGAACATTAGAAGTATCAATATGGTAAAAGATTAGTGTTGGTCGAATAATTAATGTTGTTCTTATTAGTTGGCGTGTGGAAACATTCTTGAAATTGCGCGGTACAGAACTGTGACCAGTATAGAGAGTAGGCGCGGGTTGTGTAATCAAACCCACTGACGGACAGTGATTCGAGGAAGGTGCGAAGCCGAGGTATCAAGATCCTGGTCGGGGAAGAATTGCTGGAGCATCAGCCGTGGACGTCTACCACACCATCCGCTGCTGACGGCCCGCAGCAGTAGCAGAGGTCGACAACCCCGTCGGCACGAGCGGCGCTACCAACATCATAGGTATTTAGGCGGGGCCCCGAAGGTATGAGAAATGCATTTCACTCTTAATCTTGGTACCAAGGCAGAGTATAAAAACGTTGTCTAATTATGTAAATAACAAATTTGATTTAAAATAAATCTTGTTTATAATTGTATTTCAATTTATGATTAACCACCCCGACGTTGCACCAACTTATCTAGGGACCCATTCACGTAAAAGATACCCTCTCTTAGTGTTGTATTGCAGTGAAGGTACCCGGCACCACCAGGTATGTCACAATATATATACATATATATATACATTGTAACACTCCCGGTTACCTGGGGAACCGGATAGCGGCCCTGACGCTAGTTCAAGTCGGTGATGGAAGGAATTGTTACACAGTACGATGGAAACATAAAATAAACACTTGTTCACTGGTAAAAATTCACATTTATTTCTGGGCAACAAAAAATTAAGATGCCCCAGGGAAGTTACACTCTTAAACCAAATAAAAAGAATAGTGGGAAAATCAGATGAAGATAAACGAAGATGGAAAGTTAGTAATAGGAGTTAAGCTTAAAAAACTAAGAAGAATTATAACTAACAATTACAATTGGTGAAAATTCAATGTGTCATAGCGTGACACCGCATTACGAAAAAAATTACAAAAACGGGCGGTAGCCCTGAGCGATATTGCCTGGGAAAAAATGTCTTTGTGCGGCCGAGAATGGCCACGGTGCGGTCGAGGGCGGCGGCTGGGCGTCCTTCAAAAAAATGCAGCGGAGGTCAGTAACCCTCCGGGCCACGGCTGGCGGTCGGTTGTGACGTCACCAAAAGGCGGCGGCGCGTGGCTGCGTTGACGGCGCCCTTTGTAGTCTGGCTGAACTGGCTGATCTGGAAGTTCTGGTAGTGACTGGTAGAAACTCGGAGTGGCCGGGCGATCTCAGGAACGGAGCGATCAACCATGCGTCTCTCTCTGACTTTTCTGATAATTATCGAACACAACTTCGGACAGTTTAGAACTTGATCGGAGAAACATTCGCCTTTCTTTACGACGAAAACCCACCCCAGAGAAATTTCTCTCTCAACTGCAGTCGGCTCAATGCTCAAAACTCGCAGTAAAATAACATAAGTCCCCACATAGGCATATTCGCCCGAATAATTCCCACCCCAGCTAAGTTTCTCCATCAACTGCCCTCAGTCTAATATTCAAGCTCAAAAAATAATAAGTTTTCCAGAGACACACTGGTCTTTCCCCGACGCCTAATACTCTGGCCCCGTCTGATTAATGAAAAGTTTATAAGTCCGGCAGAGGCGAACTTGCCTCTGACCGAAGAATAGCTCCCCGAAAGAAGCTTCTGCCCCGACTGCCCTGCCAGTTCTGCTGCTCTGGCCCTTCTGATATTCTCTCCGTCGAAATTGTATAAGGTTAACTTTTCCCCCCACCCAATTTCTCTTATGTGCCCTAGCTCCTTATAAAAGTCAAATCACTATTGGCCAAAGGTTGTTGCGCAGTGTTTTATTTTCACCCAATCGCGGCGTGAGAAGCCATGGAACTTTCCGCCATCTGTGCCACTGCAAGCATACAGTATGTTCTTGTTCCTTCTCAAATACATCGGGCATTCCTGCACAAGGGCTGTCCGGTGAAGGAATTATAGATTTGGGTTTCCCCGAAAAGGGTCGGGCGATCTCGAGATTTACCAGATGTTCAGGCGTCACGCGCGCCCTTCCTCGTCAATGTGTTAACGCTGGCCCTCTTAACGACTTTCTTAATGTGCCGGAGGCGGTAATAGAATCCGATAAGCGGAGTCGCGCACGTGTGACCGTCTGCGTAGTCTCTCGGTAGAAATCTGGGTGGCCGAGTCTGTTTGTTTAATTTTCGGTCCGGTGAATTTCATTTATAAAATTATGATGAAATCGGTATCGCTACAACACATATATACATATATATACATATATATACATATATATACATATATATACACATATATACACATATATACATATATATACATATATATACATATATATACATATATATACATATATATATACATACATACCCACATTCATACATACATACACATTCCTATACATGAATGCTCACTCTCACGTTCACACATAACACGAACACACACACACTTGCCCTACATATTATACATGCCTACATTTAAATGAAGAACATATGTTTAGTTACACCTAGTAAACATGCACATATATACATATACATAAAATTAACCAGTTACACAATTTGTTTTTTAAATATAAACACAATGTGGATTTTTAAAGTTAGCTCTTTAAGCATTTAGATTTGCTTCCCACCTACTGTCGCACTTCACTTCACTACATTACACTACACTACACTACACTTTCACTACATCTTTCTTTGGTTATGCCATATAACTAATTAAAGTAGCTTTCCACTGCACTGCACTGCACTACACTTTATCTATAATAATTTACAAATTGTGTATTCTGAACTGTGCGGTAAAATACATCCTCTACAAGTACTTATTAAGTCGTCTTCTAAAAACACCAACAGAGCCAGGAAAAGGCTCTACGACCGCTGCAGGGATTTCATTCCAATTTTTAACCGTACGATTTACAAATGAATATTTCCCTATGTCGGATCTCTGACATCTACTTTTTATTTTGCATTTGTGATCGTTTCTCCCAACTCTTGATAGAGAGTCCAGTCTTTTCGTTATTTCTGTCCATGCAGGTGACTTACTGTACGCCTTGAAGAGGCAGCACAATCTGGCTTTTTTTCTTCGTACACTGAGGGCCTTTATAGGTTTTGGTGGATTTGAACTACTCGAAGATCCCTTATTTATGAATTTGATTGCTTTCTTTTGAATTTTTTCTAACTCTTCAATCTGACCTAATCTGTATGGGTCCCATCCAGCTGATGCGTATTCAAGAATCGGCCTCACTAAAGATGTGTATCCTATTTTTCGACTCTCCATGTTTCCCTTTTTAAGTGTTCTCATTACAAAGTGTAGTGACTTCCACGCTTTTCGGGCAATAGAAGTAACGTGTTCCCCCCATCCCAAGTCTTGGCGTAATATGACACCCAGATACTTACAACACGATACTTGTGGAATGAATACGCCTCCCATTTGGTATTCTAAAGAAACCTTCTTTGCTGATTTCGAAAAGCTTAGTGATTTACTTTTTACGGCATTTATCTTCATTTTATTAATGGTAGCCCAGGAATGAATGTTATTAAGATCGTTTTGAAGTGTGAGAATATCTTCATCCGAATCTATTCGCCGATAAATTATGCAGTCGTCCGCAAATAAGCGCATTACTGACTTAATACAAGATGGCAGATCGTTGATGAATGCCAAAAACAACAGCGGTCCTAAGACACTTCCCTGGGGGACGCCGGACGTAATTAGGGTTTCCTCTGAATGTTCATGTCCAACTCGAACTTGTTGAACCCGATTTATCAGGAATTCCCGTATCCATGCTATTACGCGATGGTCAATTCCCGTTTTTGTCTGCCAAATTGAACGATTTTTTTATATCTCAATATTGTTGAGTTTTTTATCATGAAATTTGATATTTAAAAGGTTAACGCTTTTGTAGTTAAGAGGAAAACGTGAAGCCATTGCAAAGAAAACTAAGTGGTGATAAAATGCAAAGGTATACTAGTTCTTTTCTTTTGTCAGGGTTTTCATATTTGCCCCCAGTAGTATAGAAAAGGGGCGTACTGCGCCAGATTTATCAGACCCACAATTATTAGATTTTAAATTTTCCTCATTTTTCATTAAAATCGTATTAAAATACTAAAATTTATTCATTTGTATACAATATATACTCATTTTATGTGTTTTTGAGGTGTGGAAATTTGGAAAAAATGCTGAACCAGATTTTGTCATATTATTCCAAATATTCTAGACCACATATTTCAAAAAAAATTACTTTTACAAAATATCATTTTGAACAAATGCAACGCTAGACCAGTTCTTATAATTTCGAACATCATTTCTTACACATTCAATAGTTCAGTCATAAAAAACTTAATTCAATAATATTCTCGGCCATAACACTCTTTATGACCTTTATGAACTAATCTCAAATTCTTAGCTCTTAAAAGATTTTTATATCGTTTTCTTTTAACCAATTAGCAAATTGATTAGGTAAAATCACTAAAGATTTGTCCTTGTTTATCAGTTTATAGATCCAATGCTATTTTATTGTTTTCATATTTTGTATATACATTTCTTATATCAGCAATTGGATAATCATGATTTTACATTAGTTCAGTTTTTTAAATGAATTTTAACGTATGTAGCCCAGTTCAGTTTCGATATAAATGCCTATTTAGTAGGAAATTACAAATAATTATCCCCTTTGAAGTGGATGTTGTATCGAAACTGAACCAAGCTACACATCATGTTAAAATAACAAAAAATAACAGAACTAATGAAAAACCGTGAATATTCTATTGCTGATATAAGAAAGGTGAAACTATTTATATTAAAATCTGATTCAGGAATTATTGAAATAAAATCTGGTTTAGGAATTATTGAAATAAAATCTGCTTTAGGAATTATTGAAATAAAATCTAGTCTAGGAATTATTATTGAAATAAAATCTGGTCTAGGAATCGTTATTGAAATAAAATCTGTCTATGAATTATTATTGAAATAAAATCTGGTCTAGGAATTATTTCATGTATAAGTCATCACGATATAATACCACTTGAGTTTGTGAAGAACATTCATCAGTATTATTCGATGATTACATATTAGAGAATCAAAATATTGAAAGAGAATATTGTACACTTGGGAGACATAAAGGTGTGTATTGTTGGTATTTAGTACAAACATTAAAAATTCATAAGCAATTGATTAGAGTTAATTTAATTTTTTTAAATACAATTAGACAAAAATGATTATAATCTTAATCATATATATATATCATGAATATGTAAGTGGTGATATGAAATTTGAATTTAAAAATGAATAAAAAAATTTGTCAGTAATGATGGGATGAATAAATTTGTTTTATTACAATTGATATGATACGAATATGAAATGAGGATGAATGTTGAAATAAAATCCAATCGTTTTTAAACAGACAAATGCAATATAAAATCCTGTTTGATTCAACATAAACGTAATAAACATATGTAAAGAAAAAAAGACAGGATTTTATATTGTGTCTATATCAGTGACCTTTTGTAACACTTCTATTACCATTTTTTATTATCACGTTTCTAGATTCTTACTTTCCCGTTTAAGTACGTATATAGGGAGAATTATACGTAGTACAGGGAAAGCTATGTATTACTGCGGAGAATCGATTTCGAGATTTCAGCGGTAATACAAGTTATGGGGTCCCCTGATTCCGAAACATTTTATTTTTCAAAACGACCGTCTGTCTGCCTATATGTCTGCCAGTCTGCGTGCCTGCCTCTCAGTCTGTGCGTCTACCTCTCTGTCTGTGCGTCTACCTCTCTGTCTGTGCGTCTGTCCGGCCTGTTGGTCAGTCCGTCCGTCCAGGAACACCACACACATTTTTTCTTTAACCATTTGGTAGGAATAGTGTTAATTGTACTCTATTAGATGACATAACCTTCATATTGCTCTGTTCTTTTGCTTTTTAAAAATTACAAAAATGTAATTTTTTGACTTCATTCAGTCGTAAATACTCGACCATTTTGTGTGAAAACTAGGTGAAAATTCAGCATTTTCAGAAATGCTCAAACGCCACGTTCTCAAATAGCTCCAAATTTTTTCTTCGTACTTTTCAATCACATAGTGCTAAATCCACTCTTTAATATGACGTATAATTCATTATATATTTTTGTTTTTCAAAATTACACAAATATAATTGTTTTGAAACATCTCTCACGCAGTTAATATGCACATTTTCAAAAATTTGTAAACACTATTGTATTTGTGAGTTAAAGTTTTTTAAAATTACTTCAAATAAAAGTTTTTCGAAAACACTAATTTCAGCGAAAAAGGTTCGCCATTCAAATTTCGAATTTACAGCAGCGTTAAGCGCCATTTTATTATAATCTGCTGCAAATTTTACAGAGGAAATTGAAATTAGGACGAGGTTTTTTAGATTTTGAATATTCATAAAATATTTCCGTTCTTTTATTAGGAATCCGAAAAACTAAGAAAATTTGAAAAAATGTACTTTCAGCGGCCATAGATGGCAGATGGCAAGAGTCGGTGGCTAGTTTGTATAGCTAGCCGAGACCAAAGGAAATAGAAAACTAATTCGGCAAAGTCTGCCATTTTTTAGAACCAGTAGTTCACGCATAATGTACTCACTTGTAAATTTTTATTTTGCAGATATTAATTTCGATTTGGATGATCGTTGTGAGCAGAGTTTGGACCTTCGAATATCCAGTGAGATCGACGAAATAATCGTTGTGAGTATAGCTGATTTAGTCTTGAGGGTCCTTATTTTGACCATCATTTCAAACAATAGAATGGTCGTGTCCGGTGAAAACCATGTAGAAATGATTCGCAGTCATTTCATCAATGTTTGCTAAGTTTTATTGGGCCTGTATTCCGTATAACGTATCTTTCTACCAACCGAAAAAGGTTTGTAAGGAACCAATACGTATTCAAGAAAAGTAAATTTCAAAGTGTCTATTTAAAGAAATGTTATGTACACGAATTGTTCTTTTGTTGGTATTTTGTAAGTTTAATTTAAAGAGTGATGAGTGTAAAGACGGGCAGCGTAATGTTTCGTGGTTGTGGGGTCTCTGTGTATCGTCGAGGTGCATGGCCTCAACTCTATCAAATGATTTAATTCAACATTCTCACATGCTTTAGTCACTATTTGTATCAGTTTTCCCGCCGCTTTATTGAATGATAATGTCAGAACGAACTGAATCCCCCGTGACTGTTCCTAACTACATATGCGCTCACTGAACTGACGCTTTCGAGGCATTATCAGCTTCTCAAGTTCAGAGAGTTCCGTAACTTCTAAATGTCAAATTAGCTTCTTACAGTTTCTGCCATTGAACATCCGAATAAACTGTAGATGCTGGTTAGATTTATTATTATTATTATTATTATTATTATTATTATTATTACTATTATTATTATTATTATTGCTCTTTAAAGGGACTTTTTTGCATACACTTTTTTAAAAGATTACGTTTAAATGTTTGTAAATGAAACGTCATTAGTTACAATTAGAAACTGTAATTTAGTGGTATAAATATATAGTGCTTCCAAAGCACAACTATGATACCGTCTCCTATTTTCTCTTCAGCGCGGCGACATTAAAAGTCTGGAAGTGAGGTGTGACGTCGTTCACCGCTACGCCCGGACAGAAGTGCTGGGTGCGGTGGAGAATCCGGCCGACGAGTCAAAGGTGCTGACGTTCGGTGTGCTGCTTCCTGAAGAAGCTTTCCTTTCAGGCTTTGAAATGTGAGTATTAAGAAGCGGATAAGTCAACACACACACTCACACATACGTGCGCACACTATGCATGACAACTCGCTTCAGATATTTAGCGAATGCCGCTTGACAGGAGGCTGATATACCAACTCAGTGTCTTATGACAAAGTAAATCAACTAGTTCAACGTGGCGTCCCCGACGCCGTAATCGGTTTGAAAAGTGTCACGTGTTGAAAATTCCTGAATGTCACGCATAACTTCTGAATGCAAATTAACTTCTTACAGTTTCTGTCATTGAACATACGAATGAACCGTAGATGCTGATTAGATTTTTTATTCTTAAAAACATCCGATTGGCTTCTGATTGCCATCTTCAAATATTAATTTTGCTTCTATTTCCGTGGTTCTGGATTTATTAATAATTTTCCGCCCGTTTCCGCATGGGAATTTTTGCAAATTACCGTATTTTTTCATTTCCTTTGTTTATATTGAGCCCCTTTCCACTTCCAAAATTTCTGAGATGTTTATATTAACTAGGAATCTTCTTTTTCTATTCGATCCATCCAGTTTTCCACTGATAATTGATCTTGAGATATCCGATCTTCACAATGTTACTTTTTTCGCGCTCTTCTTTTGCTTTTGCTCTGTTTGCATTTGTGTTGTCATATCGGTGTCTATGGGGGTAATCAGAGCCTTTTCACTCGGTAATATTCTTTGATACTTGTATTTTTTCCTCAAATGAGGCCATTTTCACTTCAATTATTCTTCTACCCCCTCTGTTTTTGCCCAAGGGAAATGCTTCTGCAAAATCTCCGCTAAACTACTCTGTTGCTGGACACTCTTAGTAATATTTGCTGTTTTGCTCTATCCTCGAGATATATTTGCTTGCTTTTTATTGTGAAACTGTTTTTTTCCAGACTAATGTTTCTTTCAACCCCTTCAGGCTGCTACGCTTAATTCATAATGTTTTAAAGTGGATTGTATTGATAAGGTATAGTTGGAGCACAGCAGTCCCGAAACCCTTTGATAGCTCAGGGAGGATGTATGTAGGCGTTCTGGATTGACAGAAAGGAAGTTCTTACATTTAATAATCACTGCACTTAAGCTCTTGATTACATGTCACAGTTAAAACATCGCCGTACATGATAGCTGAAGCACAGTATTTCCTCGTGCGAGTGGTCTAGTGCAAATAACTGGCATTACACGGACAGCACAGGTAGAATTCGTTGTAGATCAGGAACTGGGAGAGCCCAACTTCGCACAAATAAAATGATACTTTGCGTGAGCTAACCGGGAACAACCCAAGATTGCACAATTATCTGAATGTACAAATGGTCTGATGCAGATAATCTACACTACCCAGACAGTACACTTGAAAGTTGCACGTACCAACTGGGAATGGTCCGAGGTTGGACAGTAAAATCTTCCGTATGTTGACTACACACAGAGGCCGCCAACACGGAGCACACGTGTGGCTTCGCACGCTGCTTGCTGCGGATCTGAACTGGCGGTTTAACGACGGGAGCATCGTCAGACAGCTAGTGCTCGTGCGCTCAGGGGGAGGGGATGGCAGTGGCCAATCACAATTAGCCTTTTGAATTTGGCGATAGAACGTTCTGGAGGGTTGACTGGTCCTTTGCGAACTGCTAACGGGCGGAGGGAGCGAGGCTCGGCACGTGTGTTTCTAGGAAAGCCCAGGGCTGTTTCCGGTGGCGTGTTCTTATGAACGCAACGGTCGGGCGTTGTGCCAGTTTCAGATCAACTGTTCTGCCTTGCGTCGTATGAAATAAAATTATATTTATTCTGCTTTGCTGTGGGCCCGAGCCCCCTTCTTTTATTAATTTCAGTCCTTCTTCAGGACTTTTTGTCCTGTTCATATTTTTCATCTATTTTAACAATTTGTTGGTCCATAACTTTTTTTACTTTAAAGTGAAATTTGTTCTAGTTGCTTGAGTCTTGTATTTAACTCACAAATTTCTTTCATCTGGTTTTCACGAAAATCTGATATCTATTCTTTAATTTCTTTTACCTTATTGAATATTATGTTCAATATATCGTCCGTTCTTTCGAAATTGCTCTTCTTTTTTGGTGGCATTTTGAAATCGCGTTTTTAATATTCTCGTTAGTTTTCCGGTGTCAATATTATGACAGGTTTTAAATAAGAGGTACCTTAATTCTACGTAAGGATACTTCGAAAAATTGTCACAACCACTACTAGATGTCTCTTCGTCATCCGATTCATAAGGATTTCGCGGCGAGAGAGTAACAATTTCACTTTTTTGACTGAAATATACAGTATTTTAACGATGTAACAACCACTACAAGTCGTCTCTTCACCCTCAGATCGACTTCGGACTAGATAAAGGGTCCGTGGCGTGTGAAGTAACACAACCTCACTTTTGTCTGAAGTACATGATAAGTTCTCCTATTGACAAGATTACGCTATCGTGAGATATATCTTCAAGTGCACTGTACGTGGGACACCCACTTGACTTAATCCGGATTACTTTCTGCGACAGTTCCATCTGGTTAATACCTCTAATCACTTATTTTCGAACAGCTTCATACATCGTACACGTCTCTGGTAACCGTCCGTCACCTTATACCTTCTAATAGTGTTATACTCCCGTTCGAAAACTGCCTACACCCAGTGGTCTTACAAGAAACGAAATATGAACTTTCCAAAAGGGATATGAACTGTTAATATTGCAAATTGTAATTGCCATAAAAAATACTTGCAGGTATGGATGATGTGAATAGCTAGAATTTAGTACAACTACATTTGGTAGTCTCTTTTGCTAATATGCACAAAAATGCACATAAAAGATCACATATAAGCTGTTCTTTAGCGTTATTCTGTAATAAGATCATTCTCAATTACCTATTAAAATTCTGTCGAATTTTCTAGAACTTCCATTTTATCCTTCTCCTACTTTGCTTAACTCTTCCGTGTGAACGGGCGTAAAAAGACTAATCTAATGATATACATATTGTTGTATGTCAGACGAGCATCTTACGACGGAACTATGGGAATTCAGAGAGAGAAAGTATGTGTGGAAGTGTGGACGTTGCCGCACAAAGCTGGGGTCGATCAAGAACTAGGGTCGGCTGACAGGAGGGAAAGGAAAAGCAGCCCTTGGCGTAGCGAAGCAGAATGTGGGGGAGGAATTGACCAGAGAACATTCGGGGAGATTCTTTCCTCTTATCTCAGATTCGGTACGAAAAGGTGGTGTGAGAAACGCGGCAGAGATTCATAGTGTTCATTGGAGAGAACGCTTGAATACTTTTTGCGATCGAATGCAATCCAGGCATTTTTAATTCAGGGTGTCGGAAAAGCGGTGCTTCAGTTTAAATGAACTGTGAAATTATAAGACGCAAATAATTGCGAGTTTTTGAGAGAAAGAGGCAAGAAGAGTTATTACGCAGTTACAATCTGGTAATTGCGTACGAGAACAGAAGTTAGGCGACATAAATACTGTGGTGAATAGCGGTCATTGTAATCTACGAGCGCAATAAATGTGTTTTAATTCCACGAAAGCCCAATTCGTGAGAAACACGCGCTTCAGAAGAGCAGCGATGCGGCGTACGACGAAGAGGACGATTGGACGAGGACGTAGAACGGAAGAAAACCGCTGAGGACGGCTGGACGAGGACGGGAGGCGACGAAGGCGAGGGAATTCGTGGTGTCTGACAGCCTGTCCCTGGCCTCGCGCGCTGCAACGTTGTTCTCGAAGGCGGCGCCCTCGTGACCCCGGCTGCAGGCGCACTAAGACAAAGAACGCCCAGCATAAAACCGTTTTGTTGTGAGTTGTGAAAGAGAAATTGAAACGGTGATTTTAGATCGCTCAAATCTAGTACAGAAACTGGGAGGGGAAGACATTCGAAGCGTATCTTGTGTAGTTAAGTAGTGCGTACAAGTTCCGATTTCAAACGTGAGGATCAAGAGAGGGGAGCATCATTGTCAATTTCAATAATCCGTAATGTTTAATTGCAAACGGATGAACTCTGTTAAATAAAACTAGAATTTTTGGAAGGGAAATCACACTGATGTTGAGCAAAGGGGATATTTTGTAGGTAATCTATTTGTGTGGAAGATAGTGTTATTTTTTGGAAATTTAAAGTAAGAGATGTTCAGTAAGCAAATTTGCTTGGGATCCTAATTAGAAGCTGTAATATAATTTATAAACGGAAATTAGTTCGATAAAGTGTTAAAGTAATTGATCGAGCAAAAATGTAGATATCATAATGCTCTTTTTAATGAACTTGAAGATTAAATAAATCCAGGATATACCCACAATTCATACTGTTTTATTTTCACATACGATCAATGAAAGAGTTTCTCCTGACCAAGACGCTTGAGTCTTTCAGGTTCTTCTTAACTAAATTTGTGGTATATTGTGACCATCCACACCCGTTACGTCACAAATATATAACATTAAAAGACGATTGTTTTGTATATTTATGTGAATAAGGTGTCACTTCGGTTTAATAAGAATAAATTTGAATTTGAATATTCATTTGAAAATCGGTACTTGTACGCTTAAGGATATGAATGTGAGAAGTCCAACTTAACAAGGTAAATGTCCTTTTCTAGCATTACTAACAGTTTGGTTTTCTCCGTATTCACTTGAATTTCTTAATGTTTGTTGAGATCTAAGGCAATACTGTTCGTACGTTTCTTGGAGTTCTTTTAAAAAAAAATCGATAATATGGATGAAAATGAAATGAAGTCTGCCGCGCGATTCCCTTGTCGCATTAGAGATAGCAACAATAAGAGTTGCCACTTTCGTGGAAGAAAATCATACCGCCATGGAGCGAAGGTTTCCTTTGAGTTCTGGGGTTTGATCAACGCTATCTATAAAGATCTATTTGGGTGGCGTTGGGTTAATTCCCGGCATACTCGCTAAGATCGCAGCGCTACAACACGCAAAACACATTTTGGGAATTTTTTAGATTCTTGCGGTCTGATCCCCACCAAGAGCCCGAGACACAATGCCAATGTCTCGATTAGTGCATGGGAAGTGGTCTAGCCGCGCGTGACGGATCCGCGCACACGCATACTCGCAGTTACTCAAATACTGTAGAGGGTTTTTCTAGACCATGTTACCAAATACTACGGTCACATAATGCAAAGTATCGTGCCAAATAGCACATGGACTGTTACTGTCTCATACCCTGAAGTTGATTTCACGACACAAATTCACCAATCACAATCATCATCCTTCATTGATGTGGTTGTGAGCTAGTTTACGAGAGACCTGACACGTTACAGTTAAATATATTCTAACTTTCTTTGCTGTACCGAATACTACGTGGCAAACGGTAGGTATAATGCCCCCTGGCCAGGAACTAACTTAATTACTTCCCTTTGGAGAAAGATTTATTTTGTTTAAAGTTTTTGAAGCAATGTTTTACGGCCGGGAAATAAACCAGTGTTACATGCATTAAGTGAAAATGTTCTTTAATCAGGGGCCTCGTTTACGCTTGAATGACTTTTCCAAAGAGCAAGAGCGGGGACGGATTATATTTCATTCTTCTTGAACGAAGATGTGTGAAGTAAGGATTTTCTTTTCACAAAAGAGTAGTATTTTTGAATTAATGCCTTCTGACCTGGCACCAAACCAAACGATTGCGTTATTTCAGAGAGAATATTCCCTACGGTATAGCAATTCTCCTCTATTTAAGTCAATAAGCCGCAAAATGTAAACAAATTGAAAATATTTATCACACATCACTTGCACTATCAGTAATGATTAATTTTGACTATAATTTAATATATTTCTATAAAGATGTAATTTTGTTATCTGAATACAGATTAACAATCAATATTGCACCCAGAACGAGCGAAAACAAACACCAGCAAGCCGACGTTATAAATTATTGGTCCAGCATTGTAACAGTTGCATGAAGAGAAGCCAATATTTATCACGAAATCAATATTAATTTAAGACACGAAATGGCCTCTGTTCGTAGCACCGTGGGCGGGCGCGTGTTCCCGGCGCGCGTCGAGGGCCGCGAGGAGGCGCGAGCGGAGTACCAGGAGGCGGTGCGCGCGGGGCGCACGGCGGCGCACGTGCAGCTGAGCGCACGCCACGCCAACCTCTTCACGGTGGCGCTGCACGTGGCGGCGCGCGACAAGGCCGCCTTCACCCTCACCTACGAGCAGCTGCTGGCGCGCGAGCACGGCCGCTACCGCCTGCGCCTCCTGCTCGACCCGGGCCAGGTGAGTTCCGCTCCCGCCCCGCCCCGCCCCCGCGCCACCCACGCGCCCGCTGCGCTCCGCCCTGCCCCGCCCCGTCCCGCACCCAGCCCAGCCCAGCCCACCCCACCCCACCCCGCCCCGCCCAGCTCCCGCCCCGCTCCCGCCCCTCCCCGCCCCCTCCACCCCCGCTACGCGCCGCCCCTCGCTCCGCCCCGGCCCGACCATTAAGCCTGGCTCGCCCCGCCACTCCCCGCCCCCGTCGCCAAGCCCATTCTCCTCGCCCCCACCCCGCCCCCTCGCCCGCATCACGCTCACTAAACCAGCGACTGGCGGCCGCAGGTGGTGCAGCGGCTGCTGGTGGAGGCGCGCATCAGGGACTCGGCCCCTCTGGCGCTGGTGCGCGTGGCCAAGCTGCGGGCGGCGGACAGCGAGGTGGACGCCGCCGCGGAGGCGCCCGACGACCCGCTGGCCACGGTGAGGGACGCGAGTGCGGAGGGCGACTGCGTGAGAGGAGGAGGGCTGACTGGGGCTGTGGCGCCGTGCGCAGGTGCAGCGCCCGTCGCCGACGGAGGCGCTGGTGCGGTGGGAGGCGGGCGAGGAGGCGCAGCGCGGACTGGCCACGGGCGACGGCCTGCGCGGGCTGCTCGAGGTGCGTCTTAGTCAACTTCTTCCCCTTTTCAACATTCAAACATCCACCAATCCAACGAAACGTGTAGACTTCAAATGAAGTATTTTCTCAATAAAGAATTGCTTTTAAACTGTACAAAACTAACCAATTTTAACCTAATTCTGGACTATAAGTGATAAAAATTCTATTATCACAATTAATTGAATAAAACGTTATTTCATCAATAGGTTCAGTACGATGTCAAGCAAACGGACACGTCACAACTGCTGATGAGCGAAGGAGGATATTTCGTGCACTTCTTTTCACTTCCAGAGAGTCACTTGCCTATGCCAAAACATCTCGTTTTTGTCCTCGACATTTGCCAATCAATGTACGGCAGCAAAATGCAGCAGGTAGGTAGCACAAAATTGAACTTGAGTTGATCGAGAGAAGTTATTAATAATTGTAAATAAGCTAGTTCTTGATATGAGTTTTGCATAATGCGCATCATCCATGTAATGAACACCAGTGGTTTTGTGGCGTTGCTTTGTTTACAAGTAATGCTTGTAGATGAAGGAGGCGATGGCAGCGATCCTGTCGGAGCTGAGTGAGGGCGACGCCTTCTCGCTGGTGACGTTCTCTGCGGAGACGCGCGTGTGGGTGCGAGGGCTGGGCTTCGTGGCGGCGACGGAGGGGCGCAGGAACACGGTGGTGGCCGCTACCAGCGACATGGTCCTCGAGGCGCGGGAGGTTGTCGGCCAGCTGCAACATCAGCCAACCGCAGGTGAGTAAAATCCCCTTCATCACAACCATGAGACGCGCGTGTGGGTGCGAGGGCTGGGCTTCGTGGCGGCGACGGAGGGGCGCAGGAACACGGTGGTGGGCGCTACCAGCGACATGGTCCTCGAGGCGCGGGAGGTTGTCGGCCAGCTGCAACATCAGCCAACCGCAGGTGAGTAAAATCCCCTTCATCACAACCATGAGACGCGCGTGTGGGTGCGAGGGCTGGGCTTCGTGGCGGCGACGGAGGGGCGCAGGAACACGGTGGTGGGCGCTACCAGCGACATGGTCCTCGAGGCGCGGGAGGTTGTCGGCCAGCTGCAACATCAGCCAACCGCAGGTGAGTAAAATCCCCTTCATCACAACCATGAGACGCGCGTGTGGGTGCGAGGGCTGGGCTTCGTGGCGGCGACGGAGGGGCGCAGGAACACGGTGGTGGGCGCTACCAGCGACATGGTCCTCGAGGCGCGGGAGGTTGTCGGCCAGCTGCAACATCAGCCAACCGCAGGTGACTAAAATCCCCTTCATCACAACCATGAGACGCGCGTGTGGGTGCGAGGGCTGGGCTTCGTGGCGGCGACGGAGGGGCGCAGGAACACGGTGGTGGGCGCTACCAGCGACATGGTCCTCGAGGCGCGGGAGGTGCTCGGCCAGCTGCAACATCAGCCAACCGCAGGTGACTAAAATCCCCTTCATCACAACCACGAGACGCGCGTGTGGGTGCGAGGGCTGGGCTTCGTGGCGGCGACAGAGGGGCGCAGGAACACGGTGGTGGGCGCTACCAGCGACATGGTCCTCGAGGCGCGGGAGGTGCTCGGCCAGCTGCAACATCAGCCAACCGCAGGTGACTAAAATCCCCTTCATCACAACCATGAGACGCGCGTGTGGGTGCGAGGGCTGGGCTTCGTGGCGGCGACGGAGGGTCGCAGGAACACGGTGGTGGGCGCTACCAGCGACATGGTCCTCGAGGCGCGGGAGGTTGTCGGCCAGCTGCAACATCAGCCAACCGCAGGTGACTAAAATCCCCTTCATCACAACCACGAGACGCGCGTGTTAGTGCGAAGGCTGAGCTTCGTGACGGCGACGGAGGGGCGCAGGATCACGGTGACTATAAAATGTCCCGTCATCTGAATCGTGCGTTCGTATTGGAGTAAAGAATGAATTGTAAGTTTAATCACTAGCATAGTTTTCTACTTTGATAGTAGGCCAACGTTTGAGTTGCAAACAGCTAGCAGCTTTTTATACAAGGTGTAAGCGTGTAGTTTGTCAATTTCAGGTGAGTTTTCAAAAATCGTTCCATTGCATCATTCGTAGGGCGTGTCTGCGGTAAGGAGCGAATTGTTATTCAATAGCACCTGTTACGTATTTGTTCGTAAAAGGAAGTTGTCATGTACGTGTAACCACTGACATTTTCCTTGCGACGCAAGAGGTTGTCGGTTAGCTGCAACAGGAACGAAATTTGCGTCATCAAAGAACTTCTTCTCTGAACCTGTGAATAGTCACTCGATTTGTAGTATGAAATAAATTGACGATTTTTTCACCAGCATAGTTTACTACTATGTACAAAATTGTGTACAAGTGTTGGGCGGTCCACTACGTTCTATGCCATACCTCTCGCTCCTTACCTGTGCACGTAATCTGTCTAGAATCTTAATAGGTCGCATCTCGATGTTTTAGCGAACCTCTGCCAAGAACCATGGGATTCTCGGCTATCCGGGAGACGCTGCGTTGTTGGCAGGGGTGCCGACGTTTCGCCTGACATGTCGAAGGATTCCTCAGGGCAGTGACGAGGAAGCCTTTCCGAGGATTGCCGAGAATTTACGGATTTGATCCGCGGAAGCTGACGTATACACTATAACCATTAGAGTTTGTTTTGCTAGTTTGAGGCTGATCATTATTATACCTTGTTGCTGGAGCAAGGCAGATGGTTACAAAATGCGACGGCATATACCGTGTTGCATGAGTGTAGGGAAGTGAGTTGATATGGCTAAGCGTGAAGCTTACTGGAGACCGCCTCAACTGTTAAATTCTGAGCGGCTACGAAAATCCACTGTTTCCTCATTGGCTCCAACAATGAGAGTCAGTTAGAGGGAGGAAATATTTGGAGTATTCGGATGTGAGAGAAAAACAATGCTTTCTTAGTATTGTAAGTGAAGTATACATAAAAACCCTCTGGAGGGGATGTATGCGTGTGATAATGGAGCGATTAGTAAGCGGAAGAAACGAGATGCACCGCCTATCCTTAAACATAAACATCACCTGACGTAAGAGATTTGAACACAGCTGATCAAATTTGAGACTGTAAAACAGCAAGATTATTTAAATAATTAAAACTGTCATTTAGAAACTTGAGTCCAGTAATGTAACCAAGCCCGTTGGGTTTTGTGTCATTTCAAGGTGGGCTTAAGGAAAGTACCCTTGAGCTTTAGCAAGGAAACAGGTTGCCAGATTAGATCAGTAAAAACGACATCCCGTCTCCACCTGACACCCTACCGCAGAGAAAAACATCTTGACCTACATGTTCGACTCTCCGAAAATAGAAATGAAACGAATATGCCATCTGAAAATAGCATTCTACATTCAAGGGTCAACTCTAGTCTTCCACCCAATGTATAATTCGTTACCTAAACATGGCCTATGAAAAGCACGTCATATCGAAATGATGTGCACGTTATTCGTGAACGGGTATTGATATCTTGGGGTGTGCGCGATTACTCCGATTGATAAATTGATTAGAGATTCCGGGCGGCACCTGCCAAGACCATTATTTTCGCCAGTGGTGGGTGGACGTTTCCTGCGCGGGAGGTGGCGGCGATCTTCCCACTCGAGTTGGCGAGATCCGGCGCAGTCCAACGCCGTCTTCGAACGATGTTCTTCAGCCTGGTGTCTCCCACCATCCTGGCCCTCACCCAGTCACGACAACCTCAAAGATGCCGACTGGTCTCCAAACGCGTGTGGTAGTGAAGTGCTTGTCAGTGCGAGGGTAAGTAGAGGAGGACTAGGAAGTGGAAGGGAATATCGAGCGAGGTCCGTGACCCTTTATTTAGGGCTCTGCTCCGGTACTCGCCTTGTGTTGGCAGAAGAAATCACGGGAAACTATCGATCAGACCAGCCGACCACGAGAATCTCCCCTCGACAGAGGCTGAATTCGACTCGTGTACCAAAGTCAAAACTAGAATACTGGAACTATCAGATCGAAAACACTGCATTTACATCGGTTGTCCACCGTCATTGGTAAAAAAGTGTCGAAATTCGCGCGACCACCATCGGGACGCGAACTTCCGGAGCTCCCCTCAGAGGTTTTGCGATATCAGTTGATGCCGTGTCATCTTACCTGGTAAACATCGAAAATCTTGCCTCCGTCGAGACTCACACCCCAAGATTGCCGGGTGAGAAGCACCACAGTCGCATCAGTTGGTACCTTGCGTCACTTCTTCCTGTGTAATTGCACTGAAGTGACCGAGCACTGTCTGTTGCAGGTGCGCATTTGCTGAAGCAATGGGCTGGAATTTTCCCAGGGACACAGCGCGGTCTGTTGCAGGCTCGCATATGCTGAGCGCTGTGCTAGCTTTGTTCCGAAGTGACCGAGCGCTTCGGTTGCAGGCTCACTCTTGCTGAGCACTGTGCTGGTTTTCCCTGAAGTGACCCAACGCTGTCTGTTGCAGGCACGCAGTTGCTGAGCGCGGTGCTGGCTTTGCTACGAAGTGACCCAACGCTGTCTCTTGCAGGCACGCAGTTGCTGAGCGCTGTGCTGGCTTTGCTCTGCAGTGACCCAACGCTGTCTGTTGCAGGCACGCAGTTGCTGAGCGCGGTGCTGGCTTTGCTCTGCAGTGACCCAACGCTGTCTGTTGCAGGCACGCAGTTGCTGAGCGCGGTGCTGGCTTTGCTCTGCAGTGACCCAACGCTGTCTGTTGCAGGCACACAGTTGCCGAGCGCTGTGCTGGCTTTGCTCTGCAGTGACCCAACGTTGTCTGTTGCAGGCACGCAGTTGCTGAGCGCGGTGCTGGCTTTGCTCTGCAGTGACCCAACGCTGTCTGTTGCAGGCACACAGTTGCCGAGCGCTGTGCTGGCTTTGCTCTGCAGTGACCCAACGCTGTCTGTTGCAGGCACGCAGTTGCTGAGCGCGGTGCTGGCTTTGCTCTGCAGTGACCCAACGCTGTCTGTTGCAGGCACGCAGTTGCTGAGCGCGGTGCTGGCTTTGCTCTGCAGTGACCCAACGCTGTCTGTTGCAGGCACGCAGTTGCTGAGCGCGGTGCTGGCTTTGCTCTGCAGTGACCCAACGCTGTCTGTTGCAGGCACACAGTTGCCGAGCGCTGTGCTGGCTTTGCTCTGCAGTGACCCAACGCTGTCTGTTGCAGGCACGCAGTTGCCGAGCGCTGTGCTGGCTTTGCTCTGCAGTGACCCAACGCTGTCTGTTGCAGGCACACAGTTGCCGAGCGCGGTGCTGGCTTTGCTCTGCAGTGACCCAACGCTGTCTGTTGCAGGCACACAGTTGCCGAGCGCTGTGCTGGCTTTGCTCTGCAGTGACCCAACGCTGTCTGTTGCAGGCACGCAGTTGCTGAGCGCGGTGCTAGCTTTGTTCCGAAGTGACCGAGCGCTTCTGTTGCAGGCACGCAGTTGCTGAGCGCTGTGCTGGCTTTGCTGTGCAGTGACCCGACGCTGTCTGTTGCAGGCACGCAGTTGCTGAGCGCTGTGCTGGCGGCGTACCGCGCTGTGCGCGAAGGGCGCGAATGGGCGATGGACGGGGCGCCACGGCAGCCCCTCGTCCTCCTGCTGGCGAGCGGCCACGACATCTCGTCGGAGCGCAGTGAGCTGCTGCGCGCCGTCACGGCGGCCTCCGCCGACCCCGCCGCCTGCGCGCCGCTCTACAGCCTGGCGTTCGGCCGCGACGCCGACTGGGGCCTCCTGAAGCAGCTGTCGCTGCGCGGCAAGGGCTTCGCGCGCAAGGTGTACGAGGCGGCGGACGCGGCGCTGCAGCTGCGCAACTTCTACCGGCGCGTGGCGTCGCCGCTGCTGGCGGACGTCTCCTTCCACTACGCCGACGACCAGGTGAGCGCCGCGCGCGACGCCGCGGCGGAGCGGACGCCAGAGGCAGGCGCGTGTGCGTGCGTGGGCGCAGGTGGAGGCGGCGTCGCTGACGCGGGCGGCGTTCCCCGTGCTGCTGGCGGGCGCGGAGCTGGCCGTGGCGGGCGTGGGCGTGGGCGTGGGCGAGGGCGTGGGCGGAGGGCTGCGGGCGACGGTGCGCGGGGCGGCGGGCGGGCGGCGGCTGGAGAGGGCGGCGGCTGTGCGGCGCCTGGAGCCGCAGCAGGCGTCGTTCGTGGAGCGCCTGTGGGCGTACCTCACGGTGAGTGGGCGAGGCGGGGCGAGGCGGGGCGCGTGGGCGGGCGGAGCGGGCGTGAGCGCTGGGCGTGTGTGCGCGTGTGGCAGGTGCGGCAGCTGCTGGAGCGCGCGGACGGGGGCGACGCGCAGGCCAAGGAGCGGGCGAGGGAGCTGGCGCTGCGCTACGCCTTCGTGGCTCTCGCTGCCGGGACGGAGTTGAAATCGGACGGGAAGATGGCTTTTGCTTATGAATCTTGTTAACTCCACTAAAACAAAATGAGGAATCTATAGTATCTGGCTGATAATAAAAGCTGTATGTATTCAAGTGATCTTTGATTAGGAACTCACCCAAGATTATTTCCTTTACCTTACATTTCATAAACTCTAATTGTAGTGTAGTAACAAATAAGTACGTTTCATTTACCACGGAAGAAAACTTGTGCATTACTCAAACGACACATGGTAAGTAAACAGACACATCTCACATCACTTTTTGAAGTGTTCACAAGTGCACGTGGACCTTATAATTGCGCGTCAACAGTAGAAGCGTGTAAGGTTAAATGGTTTCTGATGGATGTCACTTCGTCACTTCGGTGTAATTGCATTGAAGAAGTGAACCGAAGAAGTGAACCGAAGAAGTGAACTGGGAGTGACGAAACGATTCGTTAATGTAAGAAAATATAATCTTTAACTGTATTTTAAGAATAGAATGAAATGGACTTACAGGTGACATAGTTTCATTTTTTATTGTTGACTATAAATTTTCGAAAACTGCCAAAGTTAGAAATTTTTGGCGTCTTCCTACGACTACAAATTTGAAGTCAGATTTTTCCTTCAAATAAATATTTTTGTCCTTAATTATTTCTTTTAATATGATCATGAGCTTTTTTAAAAAACATTAGCCGTTTTCGTGCAATATTGTCTGCAATTTTGCAATATTAAAAAGTAACAAACAAGATTTTCTTAGAAACGTATTTTTTGACAAAGTTTTCTTTAAATTTTTGAAAGAGACGGAGGTAAATGTACTCTGGCGTCACATATCCGCCATATTGCTCTATTAGTTTGCTCAAAAATTACAAAAATATAATTTTTTTGACCAGTCTCTCTCGTCGTTGATATTTACGTGCGGCTCAATAGTGCGTTGTTAACAGTAATGCCGCGCGGTGGATTTTAGCCGAATTCATTTAAGTAGTTAAATCGTGCGAGCAAAGTAGAGATTTCAAGCTATCTAAATTAAAAGTATTTTTCATCACAATTTGCGGAGTTGTGCCGATTTGAAAATCGTTTATTTCTATAGTTTTAATTTTAAGTTTTCATTTCATTTTATTTTCTTATGTTTTAATTTCTATAGTTGAAATTTGCCATATTCGGGCTAATGTGCACATTGTTTGAGTCAAATAAGTAATGTTTGGTGATCATAAAACTGTTGCGGGATAACGTGGGCAATACTTCAAAACTTTGTTTATTATAATAAAAATTAAATAAGATTTATTTGTTATTTTATAAAAAGTAGCTTAAGTGTCGAAAAATCTCTTTATGGGTTTTGGGGCATCCCTAAAACAAATTAAAAACTTTCTTATTGTTCCCGATGTTGTTCTTGCATCGAACACATTGACATCTACTTTTTTCGATACAGCTTCATACAGATATAAAATTGTATTCTAGCGCCTCAGTGAACATCGTATTAGAAAGGAATGTCTAACGTTAATTCAGTCAGTGTTATTGTAAAGTGAAAAATACAAAGGAACTCCAAAGAGACATTCACATGTAAGATTTGGTTCATGTAAGCTGTAACATCTAAGAGTCTATTTAAATATTACGAAACCCTGTATCGTAAAATTGTGTAGAAAACTCTTTCGAAAAACGCCATTTAAAATAACTTTTTGCAAATATGTAATCCTTTTTTACCCGGGTTCAAATCCGATATGGATGTGGGTCCCTAAGTAACTTCTTACTCTGCTTGTAGGTAAACCTTGACCTGGTTATATGAATATTATAAGGTATTATTTAAGGTAGTGTTGTTTATTTGGGACCTAAAAGGGATAATACAGACATGTTTAATGTACTCTACATTTGATTTTTTATCCAATCATCAAATTGAGTTTTACACAATGTTCAGTCAAACCATTTCAGTCCCACTGTAGCCATATGGGTACATCACTTTCTTCGTCTGATTATACTGCTAGAATATATTTTTTTCCAATAAACGAGATTTCTATTCATTTTTGTGACTGACTTTAATCATTTAACAAATGGATAATTGATTTACATTTTTTTTCTGTGGGTTTCTGTAATAATTTTCTCTTTGGAGTGCGTCCACATGTTATTCACGACTCTGTAGAATCCAATTTTTGTTGAATTTCTCAGCCATGGTGAATTTCTGAGATACATGTATATTACGTTTTGAAGAATAAGTTTTTTTACAGTGCAGATTATCGCAATATATGGAGTTATGTAAAAGCTTCTAAGTTATTTGAATGAGAAATGAGTTTTTACTATATGGCTACTATGGCCACAACGAGCATTTATAACCTACAAATGGAGGTTTATTAATATGTATAGTAATTGCGTTTAGAAGGATATAATAAACCTAATTTGAAACAAAGATATTTTACTACAATAGCCCATCTAGCCGTGTCGTGAAGTCAGATATTCCATGTAATTTGATTTTTCCGCGTTTTGAGTGCCCAATGGTCTACAGTAGAAACATTTACCCCGTCTACTAATATTTATATCAACACAAACCATATCTGTTCTTTTAAATAAGATGCACAGGCCCTCCCTACGTGAATTACCGAACTCTGTAGCACCGTATCGATTAATCGTCAGAGGACATGCCAGGTTCGTGACCTCTATTGGTGAAAAGGCGAATTAGCAAGTGCGTCTGACCTGCATTCTGGTGAGAGCAGCGTCACACCGTTTCTAGTTCATTGTATTGAAACCAGAAAACGCGATAGGGACGTGCTAAGGATAGGGAGTAATTTCAACATTTACTGGAAAAGGTTGTAAAATTACGAGTAACGTGCGAGATCTCTTCATGAGCATCGAATCATCGTTCACATGCTGCCAATCAATCATTCTGATTTATGTATCGTATATGTCATATATGTTATTCTAAAGTCGAAAACGTTTTGTTTTAAACATCTATCAAATCTTGTTTTATACTTTCTTGTTACAAAAATGCATAGTAAATTTGTCAAAATATACATATTTTTATGTTACAGCATATTTATTCCTGACGATATGGCACATGAATGAAAATATTCCACTGAAAACGTGTGCAAACCTAAATAGTTTATAACATTGAGAAATTCGATTATAATGTGGCCGCCGATAAAAATATTATAAAGGATTATTTGAAAGGCGTAAAAGTAATAAGTTGGAAGTTTATTACTACATGAGATGAGACCCAGGCTACGTAAGGATACACAAGTAAGAATGAAAGATTAAATGGCCTTCTGTTTATTTTTCGAATTATTTGTAAACACAATGCCACATTGATTTTGAAAATGAAGATTTAGCATATCCCATCACCTTCGAAGATTGATAACACTTATAACGATTCATATATTGTGGCTAATGCGTTTCTAGACGTATTTTTTTATTTGGTGGATATACTTACAATTTGCACTAGCACAACCTTTTGTAAAATTGATACATATACTATACTTAAAAAACGTAATTTATTTAAAGTGCATTAAATAAGTCAGTCGAAATGAAACAATAGTATATTTAGAATATAATTACATTTTGATCTGAAGCAGATATCACCAATCGTGTTTTCTAAGAATGCAAAGCCGAATAGTTGGAATAAAAGTTTTGTTTGCTGCCGTTTCCATACACGTCGTAAATTGTTGCTTAATTGAAGACGCGGTGAATAGTCTAAATGTAGACCTCTCAGCGACTCACTTTTCTAGGCTATTTTCGTTCTAGCTCACATTCCTAACTTTTCTGCACAAGGACACTCTTTTTGCTTGTTAAAAACATTGAATTATTCATTTCAGTTTTATATAGAATTTTGAAAGTATAATTATTCTTCTAAAACTAAAGCAGGAAGAAAAAAAACACTGGAAACTAGTTAGCTAAGAAAGAGAATATAACGCTACATTAAAAAGGCGTCGTCTGTCAGACGACGAGACTAGTACCCCCTTCCCCTCCCTCCCCTTTTCTGAAACTGCAGGTACCTTCATTGCGTGACTAGTGAAATACATGTAACCTTGTGGGCCGGTGTCCGCCAACATGCGTCGCCCAGTGGAGTACTGCTTTGTAATTGCGTGAGTGATATTTTTGGCGCTATATTATCTAATATTGTGAATAATAAGGAAGAACTGCATATTGAACTGATATTGGGAATAATGAACATAGTATAGCATTTAAGTTTTGTTTTGTGCATTTAGCGATCATTGGGACAACGTCGATCATAAGAAAGGTCGCATGACGAGGTACTTCTGAGGAAGTTACTCAAAAGCCACTTGTGGACAGCACCAAGCAAGTGCTGCAGTGAGAGTCACGTTATTTAGGATATAACTCTTTAAAATGTATTTTGCAACTCCGTATCATGCATGTTCAATCCATTTAATCGTTTCATTGTAAAAATGAGTTTTCTTCACTTTTACCCTAAATGGTCAGTCAGACCACTGGCCACGTGCACCAACATTGGTTAAAATTCAACTCTCGTTAAGTGTTGACTTCACGGCCATTATCTCAAAGTTTACAGCTCGTTAAATATTTTTACCTGTCATTAATATTAATTAGGAATTTTCGGCTCGTTTGTAGTTTTAAAAGGAGTTAGTTGTGGATTTCCAATGGCGTACAGAACGGTTTGTGACGATCGTGAATTCGACGAAATGTTATATTAAGATTATTTGTTCTACCAAAGAATGCAAAGGAGAAATGCGAAGGATTGAGGTGATTCTTTCAATGACTACAGTGAAAGAAAGTTTCAAGAAAGGTTTCATTTGACCAAACATACGGTGTTGCTACGGTGAGGTTAGGGTTCCCTACCGACAGAAACTTTTCAGTTTCTGCAATGATCAGAGTTTAAACTGCTTTAAGATATTACCTCACAGGTGCATTTAACATATTAATTGGCGACGAAAACAGGCCGGTGGCTTGTAAAATTCGCTTTCAATTTCCATCCATGTTGCACTTTTTTTGTTAAACGGAGACTCCATCCGTTCTTTTACTTTTCACAATATCTTTGTATTTTTCCACCAGCTCCAGTAGAATATTTAATTCATATTTGGAGAAATTGGCTGTTCTCTTGAGGAACGGAGGTAGGTGATTATACTCTCCTACGTATCAGGCAGGCATTGCAGTGCCTGGCAGGGCATGGGCAGTGCCCTCCTACGAAGAAGCGTTCACGCATCGGGGAAAGAAATTTTGAGAATAATCTTTGGCCTCTAATGATCAGTAAATACTATTAATTATAACGTGACCGTAATGACTACAAGGGTCGGTCAGAAAGTAAAGGCCTAGATTTTTTCTCCAGAAATTTTTATTGGAAGAACCTGCACTCAATGTTTGTTATTCTACTTGCTCTATTTTCCCACATAATTTCCATCGATTTGTAAGCCCTGCGCTGGCCTCCAGTGACTCTCAGATGGAAAGCAGTAGAGGCTCAGTTCGGACTCTATGGTGGATGGGAAAGTAAAGTCCAGCCCATTTTGACATTGTGTCTAACCCAAGTAAACCCATTTTTGTCCGTGCTTCCTTTGTTGCGACACTTGTGTGTGGGCATGCGTTATCGTCCACAAGCAAGCATTGTGCACAATTCTTCTGGGATTGAACTCGTGGGAAATGCTTCTTTAAGGTTCTTAGCATTGATGTCAGAGTTTGAATTGATGGTATTGCCTTTGGGCATAACGTCAACATGAATGACATCATCGTATGTCAGGCCTCGTCGCTGTGGCTTCATCCCCCGAGCGCACCGAAGCCGCCCGGCGGGAGATGGCATTCTTCCCTTTTCGAAGCTCTAATTCGTTTCCCCTAACGCCCAACGGTGCTCCTGGCAACAGCAGATGCGCCGTATGCTGCACAAAGCGTTTGTGGATGTTCACAACATTTTCCTTCTCCGCATCCAGGAACTCAATCACAGCTCGCTGTTTGTGACGTACGTCGTCTACAGCCGCCATTTTAACAGTTCGTTAACGGAATCGATAGGAGAGACTTGAAACTTCGTGCACTAATGCTGGAAATACTTTTAAAATACTGGAATACAGGAAATACAAGGTTACAACTACAACTGTCTACCGTTATCACTACAAAGAGCGGAAAATGTGGAGTATTACTCTCTGACCGACCCTCGTATTTATTATTACGGCCACGTTAGAACAATGACAGTTATTCTTCCAACCTGGTTAGTTTTAGTTTCTGGTGGCGATAGACATCACGTAGTACTCTCCCGCATTTTCAAGCAAAGAAATTATGTGAAAAGTACTGACAAATTTGAACATGACTTTATTTCAAAAGATATCTTTAAAGAACATACTGAATTGAGGGAAAATATCTACCGTTTATATTTGAGTTGCAGGAGACTGCAGGAAACGTTTGAACTTTTGCAATTTTTGAAAAATCTGCGTTTTGACGGACATTAGACCCGCACCAGTCTCTTCAATACCCTAGACAATATTCGCGTGTCCCCTCAAGCCACTGTGAAAATACGTCAGACTCGTGGCGTCCATTTCGCCGAGACGTGCACCCGTCCACGCTCCTCAGCGCATTAATTTTCTTAATTGACCTCGTGGCGTCATGAGTAATACATGCATTGCATAACTCATAAACCGATCATCGTTCAGCTATCATGTGGAAATTATAAGTTTTTCATACTGTGTTTATTTTATATCGTGTACTTGAAAAGCTGAACTGATGTCACCACTTGCGTGTAACTTCTATACGTTACGTAACTAATTGTTCCGTCATGAACCAGTGAGATACATGTCTCACATACATTTGCTTCGTAATAGAACATTGTTAATTAATAGATTATTTTATGTAGTTATCCTTCAACATTAACTGAACGTGCATTACAACTCATCAGTTGTGGTAATGCGCTTAGTGAACCATGTTTTGCATATAGATTGCACAATGTACTGTAATTTATCATGTTGATGCCATTTATCATTGTTGAATTCATGCCAACATAAACTGTGAATATATCGTCGTAGTGAACAGTTATCAACTCATGTGTAACGTACTCTCACACGCGTGCCAGCAGCACTCCTATTGTGCTATAATGTCTACTTCCGTGGCATTCAAATGCAGTTGCTGCAATTACCAGTAATCAGCCACGGCAAATCCAAGCTGCTGGCTGCTGCAGTGTATGCCGTACAATTGCAGCCACATTCTTCTGCAGGCAGATCATCGCACGTGGCTTGTGCGTGTTCACTCTACAAGTCTTCACGACACGTGCCCCGGGCGTGCGCACTCTACCAGTCTACTCTGCAACTGCACGTGATTCTGTTCGTGTTCTATGTTTTTATTTTAAGATTACTGTATCAAGCCATATTTCACACTTGAACTCATAGCATTTGCCATGGTGCAATCAACACAGTTTTCAACTGTAATTGCTAATTCCATGTGATTTATCAAGGTTAACCGCAACCCAAACAGTCTTCAACCATGAATGACTACGCCTATTACAATGCCTCAATGACAAGTGCAATCCACACAGTTGTAAACTGTAGATGCCCACGGCTACTAAATTCATTCAACTTTTCTAACACTAGTATAATTACTATTGTAATTAATTGTATAATTTTTGGTCTTAATTATATGCCCTATCCCTTTAATTATACATTACTTCTGAATGAACACTAGGTAACAAGATTTTTTCCTCCAGGAAGGTAGAGTCCGCAACATACTCAATTTTACAAGTAGATAATGAATATCACAATAAAAACGTCATATCACGCCACAGTTTTTAAATATGCCATATCTTCATACCGTATTTTTCTCTTAATGCAAATACATTTAAATTGCACCTGTGCTGTAAGTAGAATCAATACGCATAAAATATATTTAAAAAAATATTTGTTCAGTTACTATTCTATACCACTTTCATGGGATATCAACAAAATTAAGCTTTCATGTTTTTTCCCTTCTGTATTCGAAGATTACCGTCTTTATTCTCGTGACTGGCAGTAGCTTTTAATTACGGGTAGGTCTTAGTGGTCTTAATAGGTCATAGTAGGTGTTTTGAAAACAAGTCACGTGTACCCTATTTCCTGCTGCGAATCAGTCATCGGAAGAATTTATTTTAGCCCCTTACCCTATCGCAGGTATACAAGAATCCAACTGTCGGGGTGGCAGATTATCAGTCAGTCGGTGACTCGCGGAAGTGTACTCACAGTGGGCGTGAAGTTTGTGTCTGGTTTGTGTGCGCCTCAAATACATTACTCTTTTGTGGTTCTTATAAAGTTCAATTCTCCACATGATCTGTCGAATTGGTCAATAGAAAGCGTCATTTCACCTCGAAAGTGTGCGAAACAACCGGATAACTTTAAACTATTTTAAAACCCGACGCTGTGAACTGTTTTAAAAGTCTTTTCATATGTTGAAAATTTGTTTCATACTTCATTTCTTTCATTCCCAGCTTTGTTCAAATGTGTCCTTGCAGTACCTGACATTAAACGTACTAATGAATCACAGTACCTGTTAATGTACTCATGTTCAAATCCTCCCAACACCCAATGTTCTTCTGTATTTCCGCTATACGGGACATGAGTTGGTAATATTGCAATTTCAAAATTATAATCACCGTAAAAAATATTTGCAGGTATGAAAGATGCGGATGGAATGTAGTGCAGCTATATTGTTTACTTTTTTGTAATATGAACATAAATGATCAACTTTAAGCAGTTCTTCTGCGTTAGTCTCTAATGCTAATGTAACATCATTCTCAATTAGTTCAGAAAATTCTGTCGCCAAATCTTCTACAACTACATTTGATTTCCCGGAGTATCTTAACCCTTCCATATTTTTGTCTCTCAATTTTTTAAGATTTTCAAACTCCACAAACTCAGTCTAATTTGTGTTTTGAAGGCTATATATATATATATATATATATATATATATATATATATATATATATATATATATATATATATATATATTATACATGAAAATGTTACTAATTTGTAACTTACTTAGTACTATGCTCTTCAAATTGAATGTTCCAAGGTAATATGCAGATTCATTATAAAAATACGCATGAAATACTTCACTCTTAGGAATTCACCACAAATTTTACCAGGCGATATTTATTTAGCATTGCTTGCTTATCCCCAATCAGTATTGCCATGCTCATGGAAGAAAATGTTGATGTCGTGGACTAAACATAACCACGGGGTAAGGGGTGTAATCAATGCGGCTCACAGAGATCTATTTAGGTGGCGTTGGTTTAATTCCCGATGTACTCTCTAAGATCGCAGCGCCAAAACACGAAACAAATGTTATTGAAAATTTCTTTGAATCATATGTTCGGGTTAAAAAACCAATTATCAATTCTCCAACAGGTGACCGAGAAGCGTGGAATGACACCTCATATGTCTCGATTGGTGTGCGGTAAGTGGTCTAGCCGCGAGAAACGGAACTGCACTCATGCGCATACGCATATTTTCACGCATTAAAAAGCATGTTCTTTATGAAAACATGTTCTTTATAAACATAATGTTTTTATGATGATAGCAATAAAAAGATTCTTTACAGAGGAATACATTTCTGAAGAAAAAGAGTTTTGTAACTTTCCTTTTTCAACGCAGGCTGTATGTCACCTTAATTTAACATTTTCAAAAATCGAAGAGCTGTTGGAGACTCAGGAGGTGATTAATGACGGTTCCAAACAGCAAGTACCTTTCGAATCTGATGGCGGACTGTCAGGTTAAGATTCTGATAAGCTTACGTACTCCGATGGGCCCTATTTTACGGAAGTTTGTGGGCTCAGTGGAGGAGGTGTTTTGAGGTGTGTAGCCCGATTCTGGCGTTTATGTCAGAAGAAGGCAAACCAATCCTATGACGACAATTTGAATGCGCCTTTTTGGTGGATATTATTAAACATATGAACAATGTGAATATCAATTTGCAGAAAAATATTTCATAATCATTTTGATGTATCCTTATATCCAGGTATGCGACACAAAATTCAGACTATGGGAAACTCAGATAAAAATCCAAACACTCGATCATTTTCCGCATGTGTAATCAAGTGACATAGCTAACCAGAGAAATGAAAGAATATTCTCAACTTTTGATGATCATGACCTCGAGATTTAACATAGGTTTTGAAGATTTTCGCGAAATAAAGAAGATGGAATATCCGCTTTTCAATAATCCATTTAATTTTTACGTTCACTGTCACCATATCATATGTAAATATAAGTGATAAGATCTCCAATGTGATGCAGTGTTTAGAAAGAAAACTTAATGAGATGAATATTACACTTTTCGTACACAATTTTCCAAGAATTTGTAGAAGTATTGTAATCTATAGAAGCATGCTCCATGCATTTTGTGTATGTTTCGTAGTTCGTATTTTTGCGAACAGTGGTTTTCTTATTTCAAAATTAATAACAATAAACATCACTCAAGGCTTAATGATGAACATCTCCAGTCTCTTCTTTAAAATAACTACCACGAATATGTTCGACATCTATGTGATTGTCATGGGTAAAAGACGTTAGGCTTCTACATACAGACGATAGTTCTACATACATCATTTGATTATAGTCTTATAATTCGTTAGAAAAAGAAATTCAATCAAGTCTTATGATTGCTTAGTTTATAAATAAATATTTCTATTATTTTTTCATCGCGAATCGGCCAGCTCAGGACCACGCTTACGCGCACCCACAGGGCTCAGGGATAGGAAGGTCAAGTGTAGGTGCACGTAACTCTTATGCGGGAGCAGCATTTTCATGCTGAATCCGTTTTTACACCGAGTGTTGTTAGACCTGGGGTATGAGGTGAAATGATAATGATGAACGATGAAATGGCAACCATACTCGAACTCGAGATTCTTCAGTCCGAGACCGCAAGGATACTATTGCATTAGCGATTTTTCTACCCAGATCTGTATGTTTTTTTTTTTGTTTCGCGCATCATGAGGCCACACGATACGCGCATCATACCTAATTGATTATCGGGGTAGGTGCACGTTACTTTTTCAACAGGCGAGAATCAGTAGTTTCGAATTGAATTGATGCATCGCGTCTCCCTCCCCCCCGGTGGGGGGGGGCGTTGAGCGCTATGCGCTGGGGAGAAATCTTCCATTAATAATAGCTCTATTTATAGGAGTAATCCTCTATTAATATTAACCGCCATTTAATGTCCCGTCCCGTCGCTGACAGTTGTCAAGAGGACCGCCAGGTAGCATCTCTATGTACGTGCGTCACTACCCAGCGGCCAAAATTGGGAAGGAATTAGAATAGATAGATAGATAGATAGATAGATAGATTTATTATTTCTGCAGGTAGGTACACAACCTGGTGGCAGAACACTACAATTTACATATTATAACTAAGAGTGGTAATACACTGTAATTTTAAAGCACTTTAAGACAATAATAACAATAACAGCATTACCAATATACTTTATGTCAGTCCTGCACGGAATTTTTAACTAATAAATACACTGCACTTCACTTCCTTTCACTACACTCACTTCATTTCACTATCACTTCACTTTGCTACACTACACTTGCACTTCACTTCTCTCTCTACTTCTCTATTGCACTACACTTCACAACACGTCACGACACTCCAATTCAACTACTACTTTAAATATAACTGTATTTGGTATAAAACCCGCTGCCACAGTCCAGTGCCCCCCCCCCGGAGCAGGCTTTCCGCGGCGGAGCGGTGCTGCGCCCCTGCGGCGGGCGGGCGAACCGGCCGCGTGCGCCGCAGGGGCCGGTCGCGCGGGCGCCTGTCAGTCGCAGCGGCACGGCCGCGGCGATCGCGTGGCCTTGGGGAGTGCGAAGGGCGGCGAGAGCGCGAGCGCGGGCACGTGTGCGACGTCGCGCGCTGCCAGGCTGCTGCTCCTCCCGGATTACGCTCGCAGACAGGTAAGCGCCTGCACTTCACGGCCAAAGGAAGTGGGATTGGTGTTGGTGCGTTGGGGGTTTGAGTGGTGTGTCCGACGAACAGCGCGTTCCGATCACTTTGCCGCGCTTTTAAGAATTATGATGCTTCAGGCAAGTAAAAAAGAAGTAATATAACCTCACAAAAACGAAGAAAAGTTCTTCTTGGGAACGATAGAAGTAGCTGTGATTATGGAATTGCCTCCTCGACATTTTTTTGTACTTAAAAATTAATGTGAAAACTGTTTTTTTTATTATCACTTGTAGTTTACTGCATCTGACACAACAAGAAATCTGTAACTTGGATTCTGCTCTCTTTTGTTCGAGATATCGTGCATGTGATCATGTAGAAAAGTGTGAAATATCATTAGTCTCCTGTGTTCTTTTTAATACATTTCCATGGAATTGATTTTATTTTTATCCCTTTCACATATTGAATATTTTTTATTGAAGTCTTGTTTACTTCTTGTTAAGTTGCTCCTGTTCAAATGGAAATAAGTGTTGTGTTGCAATTTGTCATTCATCGAACCATTCTTTGAATGGCTTTCAATGGTTAATTCTTGTTATTATTCTTTATATATCTTAGCAGTATTATATTATCTTTCGGGCTTTAATATTCACAACGAGTATTCAGAAAATCCTCTCTTTCATCTGAAATATGTGAACTGTCTATTTATGTACTATAGGAAACCTATTTTGTATTGTAGTTCCAGAATAAATTATTTGAATGATACACGAATAATTAGGTAGGTACTTCAAGTTTTGTTTTCATGACTTCTTATAATTTAAAAATTCGGTATATAGCAAACATTTCATAATATGCAGTCAACCACAATTTTTTATGAGAATGGTTTAACTCTTCATACTTCATTTTTCCATCCAAAATGTAAACGAAAACTCACAAGATGACACGAGTCTCAATGTAAAGTATCACGAAACAAGCCTCATCCTAAAATTGGTCGCTTCACAAATCTAAAAATCAAATATAATGGTATATAATGAGTCGGCAATTTTCTATGTATTTTGTAACGGGAAGTTTGGAATTCCTTGTCCTTGAATTTCTATCTCGCCGTCTCTTTTGTGTGTTCTATTTAAGCAGGTGAAATCGATAATTTCTCCGTGAAAGTAACAGAATACACACTTCAGATACCCCTACAGAGGTACTAATCAGTAGCAGCTATAATGACGTTTCAAATATATCATGCATTTTTCAGTGGGTATCTACCAATGTTTTAAGACGGGTGAAATAAAAATATATGGGTCCGAATATGATACTTGTTTAGAAACACTTACAGCAGTATGTAGGAATAATGATACATTTATGAACTAATTTCGAAGCTTTGAGAGACTTAGAGAGAGGGGGAGTGTTTTATATTGAATATTATTTCATCAAGATACACCCTCTCAGGAGAACAAGAAAAAAAACTTTAAGATCTGTTTTTGTACCAATTATAATTACAAAATTGAGTGTACCAAACGATTATTCTAGAATGCTGTTTTAGAACGTTCCTTCTTTAAAGTTGATGATTACTTTCTTACGAAGGCAATTCGAACCTCTTATTATAATTCGTAACTTTTTCGATTTCAACATTTTTCCTTTTTTGTCATTTACATTTCTTTACAGATGCTCATTAGTTCCCATTACCTTCCGTAACATTTAATATGGAACACGAAGTTCTGTATTTGGTTCCATGGTGTACGACAGTCTTTCTGAAGAATTTTCGAGAGCAGATCCTCATTTCGAGAGCAATACCTCATTCAACATACCTGACTAATTTGGGATGTGATGTGTACTAGACCTCAAACTCTGTTTTTAATTATTTTTTAAGTTACTTTCCAAACAAATTAATTTATACGCGTATATTTGAAATAATTAGTGAATTTAATAAATATATTTATTAAATTGAAGTTAAACAGTAGTGGAACTGTTGAGCACCAAGATAGGGCTTTTTACGAGTAAAACATTTTCACATTTTCGAAAGGAGTAGACTAGTTAAGCAGTAACATGGTAACAGTGGAAGTTACTGCTTTACATGTTATTCCAACATTAATCTTATCATTTCAGATTTTCTGTGCAATCGTCAGGTTTAATGTATTGTTGTGGAAGTATCATTTTCTGTGATTAGTTGAAGCTCACAAGTTCGTGCCTAAGCGCACAAAAATTAAATCCTTGAAATATCTTTCTACTGCACTGGTGAATATGAACACCTACATTAACCTTTATTAAAATCGAGAGAAAGAATCTGAATATACATTTTATTTTGTTTAACACCAACCCTTCATATTCAGTTTATTTGTAGAAAATATTTCATATCAAATTTTTATTGTTAATTGAACTACTTAGGACTTCAGTCCCTCTCGATGAGCGGTGAGAGATAAATATTTTGCATTTGCCTTTTACTTCCTGTAAATTATATATTTAAGAGACTGCAGATCTACAATATTCTCAACCCTTGACAACCATTCCTTTAACTCACTCTCTATCTAAATGAATACAATAAATAGGTTATGTATAGCGCAGAGACTGGTTATGATAAGAAAGAATCAGTCTCGTTTACAATTAAAGTTTTGTCTTTATAGTAATTTCAGAATTGTGATCTTTGAGAATCAAAGCAACAAACGACAGAATATGCACATTTTGTATTTGCTGATTTTTACTCATTCTGTTTTATGTAACATTTTTCACATATTTCGCTTATACTTTTCGTATTTAAAACTAGTGGTGCTAAAACATCACGTAATTTCTCGCCATTAGTAATGGCTATGAAATACTATTTATACCATAATTTCTCTCCGAATTATTTTTTGTAAAATTCATTTGAAATCGTAGAATTTAATTAGAAAATAAGCCCAATACCAGAAATTAAAATAATTAAAAGTTAATAAATAATACGATACCGATAGCATTGACAAAGAAATGCAAATATATCGAAAAGTATATAATAGTAATTATTAAACTCTACTATCGTAATTACAAATATATAAAATTTTACGTTCTTTTTTCGCGAACGTAAAGCAGTCATTATTATCATCTTCTGTAATCTGTGCGGCGTTACAAAAATGGGTAACAACGTCAACCGCTCATTTATTTGTTTTCACATTTAACACAATTAAAGAATTTATTGCAATGTAAAATAATATAAGAGTTCTAACTGACGTAGCATTAACGTAAATTGCGAACGGGTGACTGACGGTTACCGATCTTTATTTCATATTTATTTCAAATAAGTTTTAAATAATTTCTAAAAGATTAATTTGGAAAGTATAACAAAATCTACAATGTAAGAAACGAACAAAGAAATATGATTTTACACACACACACACACACACACACACACACACACACACTACACATTCTAACTTACGTAGCCTGCCTCAAAAGGCCCCTAAAATTACGAACAAGAAGCCCAGGATTTTCAGAGCGGGTGTCAAACTTTGACTTATTACTCCAAAAATACTCATATTTTCGAAAAATTTAACATAACCTTATTTAAAAAAATTTTTTTGATGAACACATTTCATTAAGAAAAAAAGGTATCTTCATAATTGTAGTTACAGGAAGATGCCGAAAAAGTTTTGAATTTTTTCAATTGACGAAAAAACAGGGGTTTTTAACCAACATGATACATGCACCATTTTCTTAAAAATATTGAATTAAGTGTAAAAAAATAGTTCTTACTTCGAAAATCGGCATTTTTCTTACACATATTGAGAATTACGGCCTAATGATCAGATGCACGCAGTCTGTCTGGATTAAGCTCCATCTGCCCGGAATGAATTTTGCGACGAGTGCACATGTGTGCTGAGAATATTATCTTTAAATGTATAGAAACGTTTGTTCAATGGGGTGGATTAAAGCAATTTGTGACAGATATTGCTTGTCGAGGCTTTTAGCCTAGGAAGACTGCTACAGTAATAGCCGGTCATTGAGTTTTTAAATATGATAAAATAATACCAATAATTAGCAGAATTTTTCTTTTATCGTTTTGAGGAAGGGATAGCAAATAAACAATTTTAATATAGTTCAAGATTTTAGAACTTGAACAATTATTACCACACAATACTACGAGAACAATGATTTTTAGGTATCTCAACTACCACAGGAACATTTGTTTATTTTTTCTAGTAATTTAACTGATTTTCCAAACCAGGGCCAAATTCTTTTGTCAACATCACAATCACAATGATTAATTCGTCTTACCCATCCACTTTGAGCAACACATTCTCCCAATAAACCTGAAAGTTTAGTTTCGTGTCGTACATAACGTGTCAGGCGCAACTGCCGTGTTACCTGTCTTATGTTGAGGCAGCTCCCTTAGACTTCGCGTTTGTTCGTGTTCTCACCTAAGTACTTGTTCAGATTGAAGTCCATAGAATTGGGGAAATACTGACTATTTCGTTCCAAATGTCTAAATTCTTTTCACTTGTTCATTATGGCAAAACACTTTCCCCGTTATACTTTCTAAAGTTAACACGTCTGATTTCTTTGAGCGAAATATCACTCAACTTTCTAGAGGTTCAGTTCACGATGTATACATGATGACGGTTGGGCGAGCGGTTGGACGAGCGGGTGGGCGAGCGGGTGGGCGAGCGGGTGGGCGAGCGGTTGGGCGAGCGGGTGGGCGAGCGGGTGGGCGAGCGGGTGGGCGAGCGGGTGGGCGAGCGGGTGGGCGAGCGGGTGGGCGAGCGGGTGGGCGAGCGGGTGGGCGAGCGGGTGGGCGAGCGGGTGGGCGAGCGGGTGGGCGAGCGGGTGGGCGAGCGGGTGGGCGAGCGGGTGGGCGAGCGGGTGGGCGAGCGGGTGGGCGAGCGGGTGGGCGAGCGGGTGGGCGAGCGGGTGGGCGAGCGGGTGGGCGAGCGGGTGGGCGAGCGGGTGGGCGAGCGGGTGGGCGAGCGGGTGGGCGAGCGGGTGGGCGAGCGGGTGGGCGAGCGGGTGGGCGAGCGGGTGGGTGAGCGGGTGGGCGAGCGGGTGGGCGAGCGGGTGGGCGAGCGGGTGGGCGAGCGGGTGGGCGAGCGGGTGGGCGAGCGGGTGGGCGAGCGGGTGGGCGAGCGGGTGGGCGAGCGGGTGGGCGAGCGGGTGGGCGAGCGGGTGGGCGAGCGGGTGGGCGAGCGGGTGGGCGAGCGGGTGGGCGAGCGGGTGGGCGAGCGGGTGGGCGAGCGGGTGGGCGAGCGGGTGGGCGAGCGGGTGGGCGAGCGGGTGGGCGAGCGGTTGGGCGAGCGGTTGGGCGAGCGAGCGGGTAGGCGCGTGTGCAAATGGGATTATCGCGCGATGGCTGCGGCGGTGCTCAGTGCGGGGCAGTGAATCGGGCGGTCAGGCGTTCGGCGTTTGGCCGGTGCCCAGCGGCGGTCCCGGCCCCGCGCCCAGGACAGAGCTACGAGCTGGCGAGCGGCCCCTCCGCCGCCATTGCAGCTTCCGCCGCGCAGTGGTCTCTTGTAGTCCTTGCTCTGGGAAATGAATGTTGAAATGTAGATACTACATCGACAATAAATCAAGTTTATTGCGCTTACGTAAGATAATAATATTAAGTATTAAACTATGACTTACATGACGATATATTATACCCTTTACAATATTAGGTTAATGTTAACAACAGTAATAATAATGAAGAAGAAGCGGTATTCTCGAAAATATGTGCAAAAATATCTCGAATTTCTCTGGGTAACCAATATTTTTAAAATATTGTCCCTTTCAAAACACTCATTCAATACGTTTGCAGAGTATTCAACATGTTCACATTTTCAATGCGGGACTTTAAAAATGGCACCCACTCCTTTAATTCCTAGTGGTGTTTCCTCTATTTTGGTCCGCGTACTGCGAGCCTTCGTCCCGTTCGATGTGGAGCAGAGCCCGCTGTGCGGCTGGGTGCAGTGCGGCGCTGCTGGCAGGCCGCGAGGCGGGCAGCGCGCGGAGATGCGATAGAACACGGGCCCCATAAACCACGAAGGACGCGCTGTGAATGTTTGCCAGAGCTATTGTCGTCGTTATCGTTCCCATTTATTGGAACCAATAATTCCCTCGTAAAAGTTTGAAGACGCATACTTGCAGGTAATAAATGTACTTCTTGTGACGAAACCATTGGGGTTAAAGGTTTTATTCAAGAAGAAATGCTCAAAGCGAAGCGATGTTTTCTGATCTAGAAACAAGAAGAGAGTATTTTGTATTTTCAAATATTGAATGTTTCAATAAATAGAGTATAATACTTACATCATGCATCAGAATAGGGAACAAATACATCAGTGAAAAATCGTCATTCATTCGCCTCTCCCGAAACATGTCAAGTTCATAGTAAACATTGTGGCATTATGGTAGCTAATTGCATCAGTTCTTAACATTGATTTATACTAAGCTTATTTTCCCTTCGAATTCAAAAGAAAGCATATGCAAAACTTTGCATTTGCCATTCGTTGAAATTTTATAATTTTTTGTTTCTTTTATTGACGCTCCTTATTAGTGACATATGGGTCGGGTTATTTGAAGTTATTGAAATATTTTGAAGTTATTTTGGGATCTTGGCAAGAAATACGAAACGTTAGCATCCCTGTGTGCTCATATTCAAAGGGCTTGTGATGGATTGATACTGGAATGTGGTGAGTACTTCCGTCTCGAAACAGGAAAAGCTCGTGCTTCTGCACCATCTCATCACCAAATTGAATTGTAAATGTATTTCAATGTGTAGTCAATGCTCGAAAAATAACATACACATGCAAGTACTCACATTTCACTTCCACGTTTTTCTCTTCTGATCTGCGAGCTAGCTTACCTGAACCTTTCACCATATTGTTTAAATGTTAGTCAATGTGAATTTTGCCCTATAACTGTACTGAATGATGGGGCATAATTATTCTAATGGAGTATATGACAATTTTGTAATGTTTATAGTTTGATATTCGACAAAAAATAAGTTGAATATGTGCCTGTGATGTCAGGCGTTGAAAACCTGGAAGGAAATAATGTAATTGACATATTTCATTCATTTGAGTAGAAAAGTTTCACTTTAATGTTTTTCATGCAATGGTATTTTCCTGAAAATAGTAATTTTGTATTTCTTGCAGTTTTACATTGTAATAAATTGTAATTATAAAGTACACTATATTTCAAGTTGTTTAATTTGCGCCAATGAAACCGATTTAATCAGTTAATGAGATGATTATTCCATAAAGAAATCTCCAATTGAGCACTGCTCCAGCACAAAAGATAAAGGCGACGCGTGTAGCGTAGTTCGGTGTTGATAGTGAAGGAATGGTGGGGACGAGGGCGGCTTGGAAATGGAGGTCGCAAAGGGCACCGGGGCTTCCGCGTGGGGTATGTGGGGGGCGGAAAACTCCGCCGTGCTGCCCCGCGGCTTTGAGGACTTTGCACTGGCCGTGCTAATTGGAAACGGCCCTCGGAGAGTCAACTCAGCCTTCAGCAAAGGAGCCAACTTGCACGCATAATAATTTGTGAACAACCACGAAGTAATTAATGGATATTGCAATTAAAATATCAGGCGCAATGTAGCAAACTACTCTGAGAATTATGCCACATATCAAACCACAGTCAAAATTTAATAATTATTGATTTCGTTATGTTTTATCTTATTAATTACAATGAATTCTCTTATTGTTCATTCAAAATCGCAAATCCAGTATGGTGGATCGAATATGTGAAAATGAAGCAGTTTTGTCTGAAAATATGTAGTCAGGTATTAGGTGCACAACATTGGTGCAAACATCGGGTTAAAATGGTAATGCTTATATATTGAACATAATGATTATGAAATTTTCAGACAAAGGATGGAGAAGGGTCAAACCCTTAAATGGGAACGATTTAACGTTCTCTATTTTGTCTTTTAAACTTGACATCGCTCGATTTGAAGGTACCAGAAGCCGAAAAAAACATCTTTCATGGTTTTCGTACGCGAATATTTCCTGGGAAAATGTTAACGATAACGTCTCATTTATTTTTGGCTGTCAGTGCATTTTCCGATAATTGTCTAAATAGCAACGGAGAAGCTTCAATTATTTCGTGCTCACTAATTAAACTCCCGTGAACCGCAGTCGACCTAGGGTACAACGGATACAGTTCTACATATTGTTTTGCAACCTTCAAACAGTGGTGTTTAAAGTTTTGAATATAGGCTCTCAGCTCACTTGACATAGCTTTGCAACAGTACTTTGCTTTTTGGAATTACCTCTTCATCCATTCCTAAAATGCTTGCTGCTGTCGGCACATTGTCAAAAAATCGCCCGGCGGTATTTCCGTCGTTTGTTGTACGTGACCCGGGTTTGGGTATGTCGATTCGCAAAACGTTCATAAATTCGAAATCATCTTGAACTTTTGCGTTTCGCGATGCACAATTCCTTTCTGATCTGCGGAACACGCTTGCTCTTTTGTCTCGGTGTTATCACCGTATTTGTCGGATAGGTGTAGAAACCACTCTATAAATTTAATGCATGCATATACCAAAAGAAAGGTTATTGCCATTGATTTTTTTTATTAACCATTGCTTCTATGTTATTAAATCCTTTGACGTAGGCTTGTAGAGAAAGCATTTTTTAATTTTCCGTCAATCATCGTAAATACCAACTAGTATCTTCTTTGTATGGTTTTATCGCCATCAATAAATTTTAAAAAGATACAAGAGTTTTAATTTGACCTTCGATATGTTGCTGGTCTTGGCGAGTACTTTCTTGACTGAGCGGGCACGACAGTCGGTCGAGGCACGCCATATCGAGACAGGCCGGTTAAGCACTCCGGTAGTTAAATGATAACTCAAAAAGGGGTAGATATTTGCCTGCAGCTGCAATTTGGCATACAGAAAGAGAACAGTTGGGGCTTTCACACAAGCTGAATTTCTAAGCGGTAAAAAGTTATCGACCTCAATATGTAAACAAAAGATTTCCGTCGAAAAGGTTACAATACACACGTCTTAATTGTCAAAATATATAGAAAAGTAAATTTGTCAGATATTTTGTCACTTTTTTCACTTGTCAGATATTTAACTTACCTTTAAATTAACTTGCGATTACCTTCCATTACATTTAAATACAGAAAAATTCAATCTAACATTTTAAAAGTCGCCGTTCTTAAATCGCTTGTCCATGTGACGAAAACTAGCTTCTCAATCTCACGTATTTTTAGATGTTCAGATATCTCCAACTTCACCGTCGAATGTGAAGACATAAGGTTGAAATTTCTCTGTCACGCAGGAATATGATGTACTAGCTACATCTGTACACGATTTGATGGAATTATAGTCTAAGCGCGGAGTTCGATTTTTCGAATTACGGCCAGGTTTTTGGTCAGTGGGAACAGTGTGCGCTGGGGCGGCTCCACAAATGACAGATTCCAGCTACGCACGTCCCAGCGATTAACCCTGGCACCCGCTGGTGACTAGGTGCTGTGCACTGAGGCTCTGGAGCTGTTACTCTACAGCGCTTTTGCAACTCTGCTCCTGGCAGGTATCAGCTGTAGACAGTTTCATCTAATAGGGAGCTTGAATGTCACCATAGTGACGTCACGTGGAGACCTTCAAGCTTCCAATTGGATGAAACCGTCAACAGCTGATACCTGCCAGAGGCAGAGTTGCGAAAATCGTAGAATAGTATACGCGCAAGTTTTCTTGATCTTCCTCAGAAAGGGTTGCGGGGAGAGGAAGGTTCTGGCTACGTTACCGCTTAGAAGGGCGTACCAACTGTGGGCACGAACTTAACTGACCAATGCGTGCCACGAGAAATGTTAAAATTGTTTTCAATGTACGAGGGTTTGTTGCCAGCATTTAAATTGATACGTGCCGATCCGAGTTGAACCACAGTATCTCAACGTGCTGTGCTATTCAGCGCTGGGTGAGAACTAGGGAGCTCGTGTATCAAGAAATCTTGCGCGAGTCTCGCCATCCAGAAGGCACACTCGTCCATGTGACGTCCCTGGCCTCCTGACGAACACCAGGCGCTTCGGACCAACGCAACGCCAACCAACGCGTGGATCTTGGGACGCCCCTGCGAACTGCCGCTCACACTGACATCTGAGTGGTGTGTCCGCGGCCTTTCAACATGTCACTGTATTATCTTGTATATGAGCATCTATAAATAAATAGACAACTAACTAGGAGTCGGTCTTGTTAATATTATGCCCTCCTTATGTCGACAGCGTCAGGACACGTGTACTATTATTAGATAAAATGGTTTACGCGTACAATACGCAAGTACTTAGTAGTTTTTTAAACTGGTCACAAAGTCATTGAATATCTCAATGGGTTCAGTTATAAAGAACATGAATTCAACAAGTATTTTTTTTAAATTCAGTGTAAATGGAAAAATTCTTAAAGAAAACCTGAAGTCGACTAGAGTTTACAGCAAACTGAGAGTCTCACTGGAAGACGATTTAATAAATAATTCTACGGAAGGTGATACGATAATAACATTAAGGGGCGTAAAATATCGGAGACAAGGGTCACTCATATGAGCCATCTTTTGATCATAACCTACGAGTACTTTCACGTAATGACTTTGAGTATGTTATGGGTGCGCGTAGTGTGGGAATATAGACCTGAGGTACATGGAGGAAGAGTTAAAGAACACGGGAATACGAACAGGAGGAAGAAAGATGAGAAGGAAAGGATACTCCCAAGGCCAGATAAACCTGCCCACGGAAGTGCTATTATACTAACGTACTCCACTAATCTCGTGTCTCATACCCTCATGAACATCAAGTAAACAATTAGGTACTAGTGTACGAGTACGACTTTCGTTAATGGAATATGATTGCACTTCCAGAGAAATCGAAACTTTGAAAAAATATTGTTACACACACGATGTATATAAGGTAATGAAAACATCACATTCAAACGGAAACTTTGAGACGTTTAAAAATGCGATGAGGAAGTATTGGAATCTTCCATTAATGAAAGTGGGTGGTAAGACGAGTTTTCAACAAGGCTAAAGGTTATGTATTGTACGTCACTCTTTTACCAGATCATTTTAGTATTTTAAAAACTCCTTTGTTGCCGAACGGTGAGAAATTTTAGCTCTGGCTTCCAGTCATTAGCATGATTTTGATGCACAAAGACAACCTCTTAGCGTACTTGTTGGAATATTTTTTCTGTAACCTTTATTTAATACTTTATATAGTAATAAGCACATTTTCGGTTCTCAATTTAGAAGACCAACAATATTATTTTATAGTGTATTGAAAATATTTTTTTTTCGCTTTGGGCGGAATAGAGAAAGGAACCTAATGAAATTTCAAAAATGATAGAACCCTTATTAATTGGATGCAGATAACCAGGTTTTCTACTGAAATAAAACTATATAATCATCATTATGCGTATAAAGTTTACTCGTGAATATTGATCGAAAATAAAGCTGGCAAAAATGCGACGAAGAAATCTATATTTTTTTCTTTTCATCATCATCATCATCATCATCATCATCATCATCATTATTATTATTATTGTTGTTGTTGTTGATATACCTACATTACCGAATTACTTTTCTATTACACTTGACTCATTATTTTATGATTAAGTCTGGATTTCCGCACCGAACTCTATTGACTAGTATTTCATGGAAACCCCTTATTAAAACCTTAACTTTCATATATGCTTCAGCAACCCTCGATTCTATTGAGCAAATTTCTTGAGCTAACGACGCAACACATAATAAGTGTACAAAACTGCAATAATACAACAGAACGCAAATTAATTTTTCCACTCATTAAACTTACGCTCTTTAGAACCGTTTTCTAAAGAAATCACTTTCAAAAACGGTTGGGAAAGAAAAACGTTCCAGCTTCGAAGCCGACAACGCGACGCCCACGGGAAAGGCGCTCAGATAGGCCACCCGCAGAGCCTCTCCCGCCAGCCCCGCCCCGGCCCCTCACCGCACTGTCGATGGGCCAATAATTAGCGCCTGTAATTCTGGGACGCGGTGCGTGCGACCGCAAGCGCGGCGCGTCAGCTGACAGCGGGCGGCGGTGGAGGAAATGGCACTGCGGGACGGACGGCGGGGATTGTGTTGATTGTGGGGACGTGAGAGAGAAGGCTAGGTGTAGCTTTAATGTAGGAGCTGTGAGCGGTCAGCTTTGGGACTGGGTTGCAACGAAAGAAGTCACTATAGAAGGTTTTGCCGTTGTGTGCGGAGGAGACTGAAAATGGTGTGATGGATACGACGGGACGATTAAAGAGTCGTCAGACTTGGTGGTGGAATCCCTGCGTTCGAAGGACGGACAAAAACGGTGGCTGCGAGAAGCACTGCGGCTGTAGCAACGCTTGCACTGGTCAACAACAGGGGAACAGAGGTCACGGCGAGCGGAAACGGAAAAACCTCACGTGCAACTGCAACGATAGTGAGGTAGTCAGAGGGTACGGCTGCGTCCGAGATGGAGATGGAAGTGACCACTGCGGGCGGAAAGCGGCGCCTTTAGGATCTGTCATCAAGGTTGCCGGAACGCCGGCCGCTGGCGGCAGGGGCCAGTGACGATGGGACCGGGAGAGATGTCTCAGGGTATCAACCTATGTCACTGCAGTCCCTCTGAATGGAAGATCCTAGGTTCGAGTCCCGCCGGTGACATGATTTTCGATACTGGCTCATCAGCTAGGTCGAATTCAGTCGCTGCCAGAAGGGCCTATTCTGTGGTTTCTCCGATCAACACCAGGCGAATGCCGGAGCAGTACCCTACCAAACCGGCCACGGACCGCGCGCGATCTTTCTTTCCTCTTCCTTATCCTATTATCACCCCTTACACACACTTACACTACCATGCAATACAATACCACACCGGAGTCCGGTCGGGAGCTTAGAGCTTGTCCCGGCTGGGACGGTGTCTCGCTGGTGGTTAGCGAGAACATGATAGGGAAAACCCCACTAGCCGATGGTAGGTCGGCACCGGATCTCACCGTCCAGCGGGGGAAGCCACCACCACCTGCTGGGTAATGCATGCCCCACACTTACAGAACTAATGATCTTAGTAGTTGACGCGCCCAAAATCACTGTCAATAAATCTTGGGACGGTGGGGACGGTGTCTACAGTGTCGGTGTCTACAGTGTCGGTGTCTACGGTGTCGGTGTCTACGGTGTCGGTGTCTACGGTGTCGGTGTCTACGGTGTCGGTGTCTACGGTGTCGGTGTCTACGGTGTCGGTGTCTACGGTGTCGGTGTCTACGGTGTCGGTGTCTACGGTGTCGGTGTCTACGGTGTCGGTGTCTACGGTGTCGGTGTCTACGGTGTCGGTGTCTACGGTGTCGGTGTCTACGGTGTCGGTGTCTACGGTGTCGGTGTCTACGGTGTCGGTGTCTACGGTGTCGGTGTCTACGGTGTCGCTGTCTACGGTGTCGCTGTCTACGGTGTCGCTGTCTACGGTGTCGGTGATATGACAACGGTTCATGACACATCCCATTTAAGTATTGGGAAACAAACTTTGGCAGAAAAAAACATTATGTATGAATGAAACAGATTAGATATTTCTAGAAATTTCACCGTGGGTTATTTATTATTAACTGACATTTTCACTATCCTAAAATCATACTAACCAAATACTAATTTCTCACTTATGAGGTGTGTCGTAGAGTATGCTTTCGAAATTGCGATTACAATCGTCGTTACCGGGTGTACTAATAAATTCCGAGAACTTTGTATCCCATTGCAAAAATCATAAATTTATGTGTATGTTGCATTGTGTTACCAAAATTGATTTAATAATTCCCTCAAATTGGGTCCAATCAAAATCAATAAGTCGATTGTTTGGCAAGATTCAACAAACTTCTCAATTTTCCTACCAACAAATAGAAACTTTCTCACACAAATCTATTTCCATTCTGCGACAAACGCAGCAAGGCAGAGGGATCATCAATGGAGTCCCGGCTGGGATCAGCTCTCCTCCCAGGGTTGCGGCATTTGCATGCAGTTGCATTACTAAACTGAGCATTGGCGAAGGGGGTTCCCCGGGGAGGAAGCTGCGCCAGCGCCGCAGGCGGCGCGCGCCGGAAGTTGCGGGCGATCAAGCGCGCATGGTTGGCGCGGGGCGCAGGGAGGGGAAGACGGACGTGGAGGGGGTAGGGGAGGGTGTTGACGTACGGGGAGGGAGAAGCGAAGACGCGCGTGGTCGGGGAGCCGCGGAAGCGCAGGGAGGCGGGTGCGGTTTGCGAAGGAAGGGGGAAAGCGGGTGGAGAAAGTTGGAGGTGTGAGCGTGGGAACTGGTAAAGTTGAGAATGGACCGCGATCAAGAAAGAGGTGATTGAGGCCGCATGGAAGAAAATCGTGATGATGTAAAGAGTAGCGAGGAAAGTTTAGGCAATTTAGTGTAATATCTCAACCTTTTGGAAGTTACCTTATTGTACGTCGAGTTGACCTACAGTTCTAACCACTCTTAGGCGATACCTTTTTCTCAAGAAATAACTTATTTATTATGGCTTTACATTTCATACATTTGCTCAAATTTACTGAGATATTCAACTTAAACAAAGACTAACAACTCAAATGTAGTGTCAACAAACTTTACAATCAATAAACAAGTACTAGTGAAGGATCTGAGAACTTTTCGAACTAGACTACTCGACTTCCCGAAGCGTTCTGGTTGCTTATTTAACGACTTCTGTCAAAATTAGAAGACGCGTTTCTAGGCGGGAAGCAGATGGCGAGGCTAGAGAACGAGGCAATTCTTAGAAGAACATGCATCAGGAATGGCGGTAGTGGTAAGTGGCACGAGAAGAGGTAGTAGACACGACTGCAATAATGACATGAGGCGTGGATAGTTGCGGTGCCGGTGGTAGCAGTCATGGCGACAGTGCTGATGTGGGGCCACTGCGGTGTAACTGACGCGCGGGGAAGCCACAGCTACGTTAGTGATGGCGATAGCGGAGGCTTACGCAACGTGTTTTACGCAACGTTACGAATATGGGGAGTTCGGGAATGTTAAAGAAGGTGCGCGTGGGAGTAGGGAACCAAAATATCGAATCCAAACAACAGATTTACCACCCTTGGTTAAAAAACAGATAGGCAAATTATGTTTGGTTAGCCATGAAGATGATGCCAACAGTATTGAGAAAAATGGGTCGAGGGCTGTGCAGAATGCGCGGCCGGTTTATTAAAGATACAGAACAACATACACCTGACAGCATCATTGAAATGGTGCAAGATGTATAATAGTTGAAATGCTCTCAACGTATGAAAGCAAGATAAAGAGTTCTGTAGGTATTGGAAATGACTTAGAGGACAAGGCAAGGAGTACAAGTGATATGTACGTCGCTAGCAAACAAAGCGAGAGTCAGTGACGAATAACCAAATAGTGGAAGGAACGAAGTACAGAGATGGCACAAGTATGTGATGTACGTTTGAAGTAAAGGGTGGAGAAGGTAGGTTACGGAGGACGCCGTGAAGCAGTCGAGGTTGATGGAATGGCGGTGGGGGAGCAATGGAGAGCCAAATGAGATGGCGTATGGATGGCTGATGTACTGAGGTGTGACGAGATTGGTGGCGACTATACTCGGAATGATGGCGGTGATATTGGTAGTAATTGTGATATTGGTAATGCACGTGGTGACAATGGTAATATAGGTGTTCATGATGGGAATGTTGGTAATGATGATCCTTGTAATGGTGGTGGTAATGGTTCTTGTAATGGCCATGATGGCGACGGTAAAAGCGGACGGAATAGGGATGGCTGGGAGACAGACTTGTGGTGAAGATGGAGATGGTGATGTTAATGGAAATTATGATAGTGATGTTAATTGTAATGATAATAACGTGGTAATGTTGGTAATAACAGTGGTTTTGATCATTTTGACGGTGGTAGTAATGGCGTCAGCTGTGGTGATAATCACGATAATGGTGGCGGTGGTGACGATGAGACTGGCGGAAGCTGTGAGGGTGGCTGACAGAGGAGGGGTGACGATGGTGGTGGTGGTGATAGTGATGGAAGTGATGGAGATATTGATGTTTATTATAATAACACCAGCGATGTTAATCAAAACTATCTTTATATGACACTATTATTATCATTTTGACGATGATAGCAATGGAGGTATTAGTGACGGTGAAGATGGTAATGGCGGAAATATATAGGGAAGGCAGGGAGGAAGACGTGTGGTGAGGATGGAGATGGTGGTGTTGATGGAAATGACTTAGCGTTCAAGGAGACCATGTGATATGTATGTCGCCAGTAAACAAAACGAGTGGCGAAGTGTCGAATAGCGAAAGGAATGACGCAGAGAGATGGTAGAAGCGTGTGTAGGGTGGAGCGAAGACGGTGCATGCAGCTAGCTGCGGCGAGGGCGGCGGATGTGGCGTGGAGGGCGGCGGAGGCGGAGGCGGGGGCGGCAGCGTGGGCGTCGCCCAATGCTTCCGGGCGCGGGCGGGGGCGGGGGAGGCGAGTTGGTATTTGATTAGCTGCCTCGCCGCAGCCGCTGCTGGTAACTCTGTTAGAGCTGCGCCGCCGTTTGATACCGCCTCGGAGGCTGCCGCGCTCTGCAAACGCCGCCAGAGCGCGCTTCTTCTGGCCCGGCGCCTGTTTGCTGTTTCGACGTTCATTTCCTGTGGGAAACAAACGCGGCGCGAAGCCCTTTATGTACTCATTGATTCCGCGGTTAAATAATTGGTTTCTTATGGTGGCGGTAATTATTTAGCGGAAGCGGTCTGTTCGGTAATGAACTACTACCTGAATAATTCAACAGTTTGACTACGGTTTAATTAAACAAAGAAAATGCAAAGGGGAATCGAGTTTATTTGCTCGTCATAATATGGCAAAACAATTTCCATACTGTTTAATATGATTGATTTCGTGAAGATTAAAGAAAAATGTGTTTTTTCGTCTTGCCACTCGTAGAATATATAAATCAACCTCTTATTTTTGGTCAAGAAACTGGAATTATATTCTGGGGTCGTATTAACTTAGTAAAATATTCGTAGAGTGCATTTGTTGTGTTCCCTTCTCAGCTTTTCAATACAATACAAAGTCAACTCTGTAATCGCTAGGGGGCGGATTTTATCGAAATGTTGTTTTTGTCTTTTTACTTTGCAACAATGACATTTAGTGTAGAAACTAATTTTTTATTATCACAAAAGCAATTACACAATCTTATGTGTCATTTTTTTTATATTTTCCGTGGATTTCGAAGAATAAGTCATTTTTTACATATTTCTGTCACTTCTAATGCATTTTCGCTCATATCATCAATTTTATGATCATTTTAATGTTAATTGCTTCAGATTACTAGATGCAATGAAATGTTCTTCACAGAATTTCGAGTAGCCTAATCGATTTTATCGCTCAGAAATTGTAATGTCAACCATTGTGAGTGTGTAATCTAAGGTATCTGTTGCGCCTATCAATGCCATTATCGCGGCTCAGAGGAGCCGACAGAGGAGGAATATCATGGAGTAAAGAATCTCGGGATAAAGGAAATGCATTAAACTTAGCGGACCAACGTCAGATGTCTGATCATAAATCAATAAGTCGAGAAGGAAGCCTCAGCACCAGCAACAAAACAAAACAATGTGCTCCAGCGCAGTCGAGAGGGACTAAGAACCGTATTCATAGTCGACACTTATGCGATAAGTAGACGCTTGAGTAATAAACATTTACTTAAAATAAGTGAACCCTTATGGCAGCTTCATATTCATAGACCCCACTTATTCGAGAGACGCACTCGGGCAATATTTCGCTACATTATGTTTGGCTACATCACTTTATTGGTTACTAGATACGAATCTAGAAGGCCATGTCCATCTTGTTTACAATATTGGTGTTTCTTTTAAGCGTATGAATAGCTTCTGGATTGATCGACAGACTATCAACAGAAATAAATTATAAATTTTGTTTCGATGCTTCCATGTTTTAATGCGGATAATTGCCATTGGTAGATGTTTTCCAATTTTGCGTAATTGGTAAGTATGATTATTGGCGTTTGATATTTGTACAACACATGAAAGGAATTTTATAAACTTTTTAATATTTCTTGATACAACTTCAGATATTTTGTAATGATTCTACAAACTGAGGGCTAACTTATTATATATATATATATATATATATATATATATATACATATATATATATATATATATATATATATATATATATATATATATCTGCACATATTAACTGAAAAAATAATAAAATAAAAACACTATCTCGTATGATGCATTGTGATCATCATTGTAAGATAACCTATAAAACATTATCGTTGTAGGACAACCTACAAAATACACTCCGGTGGTCTGCAATTGAAATCAATAAATTACGTAATTGAAATGATGACATTGAATAAAATCTGTGTACCATTAGCCTTTTAGGTCTGGTGGTAATGGTTATCCTCTATTCCTCAAGCCTACATTGTGAGTGAGCAAGAGATAGAGTAATGTTTACAACCGTATCCTTGTCAAAACGATATCTCTTCTTAAATTCTTATTGCTTATGCGTTTCCAAAGAATGTTCCATATCTCTCAAATATTGTTTCGGTATACGATCTTCCATATTGATTTCAATAATTCCAAAACCTCATAAAAATCTTTGATGTTATTTCGCGGTGAAAAATAAGGATCATCTTACGGGTACAGATATAAGCTCGCTTGTAAGAATAAGTCAATGCTTAAGCAAACACGTAAGTGACGACTATGAATTGAAAATGTGAATAAGTAAACACTTAAGTGTTTATTAAAATTAAGTGTCAACTATGAATACGGCCCTAAGAGGTCAGCTCGGGAGGGGAAATCCAGCCCCTCCATTTCCTCACATTCCACAGCTGACGGTAAAGCCAGTTACGCACCTTAAGGCGCAGTGTCGCATAGCGAGCGCATTATCGTAGATACTTTATAGACCGCTTTTCGACTCTAGCTACAAAGCTAGTTCGAATTCAACCGCTGTTTGGAGGAGAATTCTGGCGGCTGGCTGCTCTCATCGCTAGTTTCCTGTGTTTTCTCCGAAAAAAACACTAGGCGGATGCCTAAGAAACGGCACGCAATCTTTCCTTACTCTTCCTTACTCTATCCTTATACCTTACACAAGCCTACACTATATGCCCTACACTATCCTACGTGACGGGAGACCGGTCGGAAGTTTAGAACTTGCCCCGGGTGGGGTGGTACCCGCTGGTGGGAGGTACCTGGTTGGGGAAAAAAAAGAAGCCGAAGAGTCGATCGGTGCCGGATTCCGCCAGCCGACGGGAGATCACCGCCACATCCCGATGTAAAAATATGCTCCGCATTGACGGGTCTAATGACCTTAGCAGTTGACTCGCCCGGAATCATCAATCAATCAATCAATCAATCAATAATTTACGGAGCATTGTGTGCTGTTGCATGCGCAGTGTCGCTGTCTGCGAGATCCTAGGGTTCAAGTCTTGGCGGTCACGGATTATCGATCCTAACTTCACCGAATTCAACGACAGTCTTGAGAATTCTATCGAATGGATGCTCCGATCAATAGTTTTCTGTTGCTCCTCCGTACAGTACCTGGTAAATGCAGGGGCAATACCTAAACGAACGGGTCACTGACCGTGCCCCAGCCTTCCTTTCAATTCCTTGCCCTTTACGTATCGTTTCTGATTGTAAGGCATGGAAATAAAACCTTTATCAGAGAGATGAAGTTGGGACATGCATTTTTTGCATTAACCAATTATGAATATTATCCTTCTCGCCCGTAAGTCGCATACAGTTTTTTACTGTTCTTTGACTAAACAAATCAAAACCTAAAACTTTAATTAGTTCCAATAGTTTTTAGAAATGTGTGACACATGAAAGCAAGCGTAAATTTGGATGTTTGAGTGTTTTAGAGATTTTTTAAGATTAATAATTTACACACATAGGACAATTCTTTATTTAGAGAATAGAGTCTATATGTTCTCTCAGTTGAGGACGCTGACTTCCCAATTATTATAGTGATTCTAAAAAGGACTGATCATTTAATTGGCTGAGCAATTTAAAGTACCCGTAAATCACACGAAAGGGAGGCGGATATTAGTCTAGTTTATTGCGTGGTGCATTGGAGCGTGAAAAGTTGTTAGAAGAAAGTAAAATCACGGCGCCTGTAATATTATCCAATCCCGTTCCTTCCTAATAAGCATTCAGATTAGTAATTTTAACCGTAAATTATACGGGCGGTCGCACATTTCTTTCAGAATTACCAAGGCAGAGAGTTAGCTCCGAATCCTTTGAGTAAGACGTATTATTAATATGCAAAGAAATAATCGCAGCTTTGTTTTATTTCACTGCCGCTGCGTGCGCGAGATCACAGGATTGAATTAATTGAATGCTGCCTCGCAGATTAAACTACGTGGCACGGGAACAAAATAAAGAATATGGTAATTAAGGGCCTTACTGCGGCTTCGTTGAAGTTCCATCAGCGAAGTCAACAAAGTGAAAGATGAGAAGGAAAACCCGGGTTGAGAGAAATTAAGAGAGAATGCGCAAGTCCCAAAGGGATACGTTGCTGTTGTAATGAAACCGAGTAGTCTTCACATGTGGTTGTGTGGTCTCCGTACTTTGTTCCCTTGTGAAACTCCATTATGCAATGCCACGAGTCGTCACAGTGGCACGAAATTGGAATAACGTCTGTAGTATGATGATGGATTTTGAGTAAAATATATGCTGTCACTTTCGGTATGTCAGTATTTGTATACTTAATTGTGTATGAATTTTGCTCTCTTCGAGAAAATAAATTTGCTTCCGCTGACTGATTCAATTTGTCTGGACATCCGGGAAGTTAATAAAATTAAAGAATTAAAAGCTTAATAATAAAACGTCACAACCAATAATTGTTTAGTGTCGGGTAAATGAAATATATTGTAAAACGTGTCAGTTCATATTTTTTGTGAGAAGTGAAAGGTAAACAATATTTCTTTTTTAAATATACTGGGTGCATAATTCGTGTTTCCTGTGAGTTACATAAAATGTTACTCATTTACTCGAACAGTTCACGACCTAGTCTTATTTTCAATGAAAATAACACTTTATTGATGCGAAGAAGAATGTTTGAATTGAAGTACTAGTGAATAACTTCAATAGTACCACCTAAATTGGGTTTATAGACTACTAAAGAAGAAATAATTAGAATTCCTGATCAACTGAGTGGAACTTAGATATTGTTTCGCACTAATTTTTACTTTATCGTATACGTACGTAAAGAAAATTCTAATACTGCGATAAACGGATTTGGAGATTTCAACGGAAGCATACATATTGAGGTAACCTGGTACAAAGTGTTTTTCAAAACACCATCTGTCCGTCCGTCCGTCCGTTGTCTATGAACAACACTAGCGCCTAAACTATGTATAGGAATTTTTCCAAACTGCTAAATCCCCATCGAAATGCTTCGCTCGAAGCTCTGCGAATTTTTGAGGGTACTTTACATGAAGTCACAGGGACATTTTCAAAATTTTCTCAAAAATGGCTCCAAATTTTTCTTTAAATTTCTTGTAAGAACAGAGTAAAATGCACTTACAAATGTGGCATACGTCCGACTTTCAATGTTAACTCTGATTATTTTAAAATTGTTAAAGATTGAAACTTTTTTAGCGTCTTACTGCAAATGCGAAAAGTACGATAGAGCTTTTTCTTTCTAGTAATTTTATATCCGTTATTAATTCTCTTATTATGGTCAAGTATATTTTTTTGAAAATTTCAGTAGTTTTTGCGCAATATTGCGTGCAATAAGTGCAATCTTAAAAAAAACGGTTAAAAAAACTTTTCTTTGAACTTTTGGTAGGGACAGTGCTAAATGTACTCTACGAAATAACATAAATAATAACTTGCTCTATTCTTTTGTTTTTTTTTTCAATAATTACAATCAATGTATTTTTTACTTGTCTGTCGCGTTGTTAGTATTTATATTTATTTACAATTAGTATACAGTACATAGCATTACTTTTTACAGTTATTATACAGTATATAGCGGCGATTTGTTCAAATTATTGAATTTATGAGTACATGTGTTTCAAATGATGTCCAATTAAATTTCTCGAAAACCCAAACTTTTCTGTGAAAATGATCTGAAAATTTCGCGTTTTCTGAACGCTCAAACGTCATTGTCTAAAAAACGGCTCCGGTTCTTTAAAAAATTACACAAATGTATTTGTTTTAAATATCTCTATGCACTTTTCCAGCAATTTATATACATTACAGCATTTGTGAGTGTAAGTACTTCAAATGTCTTCCTATACATTTTTTCGAAAATAAAATATTTCTGTGAAAAGGAGTTTTAAATTTCGTGTTTAGACTAATGATTAAACATAATTTTTGTAAAAACGGCTCGAAACTGAAAAATTTAGATAAGTTTAAATAATGTACTTCGGGCTGCTGGCAAAAGTATGTTGCAAGTCCGAAAAGTTAACCCAGACCAAAGAACGTTTGTGTCATTTTCTTGCACCACTAATTAACCTTTGTTTCCTTGCGATGAACTTATAGTACCTCGTATCTTCCAATGATTAATAAATTGTAACACTTGGTTCGGAAGTTGGAGTTTAGTTTTGCAAGGTATTATTAGTATTTCCTGTCAGCCACGCATGACTACTCTAATATTAATAAATTTTGTACGAAGTGGTTGTGATTGAAGGCGACGTATTTTTTCACTTACACATTCTTATAGATTTTTATTTTTTTGAACAGAACTGAAGAATGATAGATTTTAATTAAAACAGCAGTAATATGAAATTAAAGTATTGTACGAGCCCACCGTAGTTCGAACTAACACATGGTTATATATGTAACACCAGGAATTTCAGTCAATACACGAGAAATTTGAACCGCATTCTTGATGAGAAGGGAACGGTGCGGGTCGTTCGTACACGTTGATGAACAATGCCTTTCATTCTGAAAGCTTGCGTGATTGGATTAGTTCAATCAGTGAAAGTAACACTGGTTGCGCAAGCTTATTCGTAATAACACGAATGTGTAATAACAAATGAATCACTGGCGTTATTCAAACAGAGTGACAGACATATGAGATGAAATATTAACAACTCAATTATTTGATTCACTTGTGACCAATTCTTGCAGCATTCTTCTCTTGATTTGTTGTTGACGGATTATGGGGTGTAGATAGAGGTAGTCTTTCAAATCTTACAAATATGTTCATAGTTTGCAGATGAATAAAAAATAACACCATTGCGAGCGCAAAGAACGAAAATATAAGGAAAGTGTCAGTGTAGTTTCACTAATGATAAAGATATTATTCCATGTTGAAATATATTGTAAAATAAATGATACTGTGGCACGGTAGACGAACTATGTTATCAGAAATTAGTTAATGGAAAATTAACATTATTGATGTATTAATTGATATTATTCTTTTAGATTTGAATTAACATAATGTTCAATGTTACGGTACTAAATCGGATCGTAATGAGAATAGAGAGGGACTATCCTTTGACCTTTAGACCACCAACGGAACGTATATGTCCCACCACGGGTAACAGGTGTGCCGTTGGAAATTTACCCCATTCGTAAGTATCAAGTTCTTGTCCCATTGCTCTTGATGCTAATAGGCGATATTTAGTTCTCACATCTGCGCACAGATCGCAATAATTGGCCTGCAAAAGAAACATTTATTTGACAAAGTGGTTCATAGGGAGTAGGAATGTGCTGATGACAACCCTCACATATACTGCACTCTGATTATGTTAGTAAGAATAGTTCGTAGCTCAATAATTTTTAATTATTCGAGGTCAGAAAATGGTATTGCTTATTCTGTAAGCTAAGGTCTATAAATGATTCACTAATTATAAATTGAATGTGATTTAATAATTGAATTTTATATCTGACATACGCGGCAAAACGAGAACATATTTTATTTCCAACGCTTCGTCTTCTTTCATATAGCTTGTATTTATTATTTATTATCCCGGCGTAGTTAGCTATAAGAATATAGTTGACGAAGAATGGATACAAATATTACAGGAATAGAACACAGATACTTTGTGGGAGGGATGATTAGATGGTTAGCAGCCAACAATGAAGATGAAAATAGACAGTATTCTTAAAATAGCTCGTCAGAAGTTACGAGAAGGCGTTCCTCCAGATGCGCACTGATGACAATTTAAAACAAGGCTAAAGTCGTCGTACATTGTGTAAAGGCATCTATGTAAATTGTTTTTTACCTAATCTTTTTTCTTTTTAATCGCAGTTACACTTCAAGGGACTATTCATTTGTCATTTTTTCAACCAATTTATATATCAATGAAATAGTTATTTAGTAAATGCAATATTTTCTTAAAAATAAAGCCCCTCACACAATATTTCCTTTACTTTTACGCTCGCCAAACTGTATTCAGCGCAACACTTAATTGCAGCAGACCAGTGGGACAATATGCCCGATAAGACCAGTGAGACACATGTCCAACACGCGCACTTCGACGCCCCCACGACAACGGAATTTGTATAACGCAAATGTGACCGTAGAAAGTCCACCGAATGTGTACGTAACAAACATCATGAAATGTAAAAAAAAAAGTTAGTTTAATGGACAAACACTACTGAATATGTTGCCTCATTAAATAAGTCAATTGTCTCGAAGTAATATTACATGAATTTTATCATTTTGTTATTCAGAATTTTTTAACATTGAAGTATATCTAATACTCAGTATCCAATATTTTATGTACTAACGGCTCGTGTGTAAACAATGCATGTCCATTCTGTTAGAAATCACATCCAAACGTTTTTACCCACATGAATAAAACGTCATGCTTTGCCGAATATGAGATTAAGTCAAAATAAATTCTCAAGCCCAGTTGTGTAATATTTTTCTCAGGATTATAATATTTCGTTGTGTTATAATTCAATAACTGACGAGTTTAACACAAAGGTTTTACCGTCATTCATATTTATATTTTATTTTGTTGTGTTTGACATTTTACATTTCGACTTGTCAGATAAATCTGAGATTTAAGTTTGTTGTTGCGACGAACTTCATACGTAATCAATCTTGGTGGTTTATATCGTCAATGATTTTGAATGCATCGAGTTGATAAGATCTCATGGTACATCTGTTGTTCTAACGAGACCTGCGCCCTCATCAACATAATGTAACCCGCTCCCAGTCCGGTCGTCCAGGGACGTTCAAATGCCCATCAAACAACTGGCAACGGCCAGCCGCGGCTGCGAACATGTGCGTAACCCTGCCCGACCGCCCCACCCTGCCCTTCCCCGCCCCGCCCCTCCCCGCCCCGCCCCGCGGGGGCAGGCGCCAGGGCCGAGAGTTGACAAATCACTGCGGCGCGCGGCGCAACAACACAACAAACAGGACGCGGCCTCCCCGGCGCACTCGCGACCACAGCCACCCCGACGCCTCATCCCCCTCATAGCCCCTCCTCAGCCGTGCCCTCACCCACCTCATCGCCCACCTCATTGTCTCACTTCGCATCCGCCTACTCGTCCGCCTACTCGTCCGCCCACTCGTCCGCCTACTCGTCCGCCTACTCGTCCGCCTACTCGTCCGCCTACTCGTCCGCCTACTCGTCCGCCTACTCGTCCGCCTACTCGTCCGCCTACTCGTCCGCCCACTCGTCCGCCTACTCGTCCGCCTACTCGTCCGCCTACTCGTCCGCCTACTCATTGTCCGCCTCCTCGTCCTCATTCTCTTCCTCATTCTCTTCCTCATTCTCGTCCTCATTCTCGTCCTCATTCTCGTCCTCATTCTCGTCCTCATTCTTTCTTTATCTCTCACAGCTCCCTCATCATCCCTATCATTCACCATCTCAATCCCCTCCTCACAACTTCGCTCAGCTCCTTCACCTTCCCTTCCCCCCCGCCGTTCCCCTTCATTCTCCCCTCTCTCAACTTCTCGCCTCTCTTCCTCCACGCATCTTCACGCCGTTCCTTATCTCCTTCCACAAAATTGACCCCGCTATTCCCACCCTCTGTTTTAGCAGAATATCCACTCCCGCACGCACACCCACCCGCCTGCACCGGACACCGCCTTCCACGCCACTCTCATGCCCGCCCCGCCCCTCCGCCTCCGCCGCCTCATATGACGGCACGTGGACACGCGCCCTCCCCTCGCTGTCCCCCGGGTGAGAGGTCACAGTGCTCCGCGGCGCGGCGCACCCGCCGCCAGGCCGACAACTTAACGCGCGGGCGGACTCGGAGCTCTCCATTAATTACCTGACGCGCCGCTCCCCGCCCGATACCTCATCACCCCACGCCGCGCCGCCCGAACCTACATTTCCCTCGCGCTACATCTCCCCATTCCCTCGCCCCCCCCGTCTTTCATCTCCGCCCCCACGCCCCCTCCACATGCTGCCCACCGGCTGGGCTGGTTCAGAGGCAGCCCTGTCATTGTCTCTGCAGCAAGGCCGACCCGGATACTCTACGGTTCGACGCCTGAAGCTGACGGTTCTTCGCCGCTGGCTAAACTGTTAGGTCGTGGTGACGAGAAGAATTCTAGAACCGTAATCGAATTCTAGAACTGTGGTCTCCGATCATTACCAGGCGAATAGCGTAGCATTACCTTATGAATGACCGCGTGCGATCTTTCCTTCCTCATCGTTGTACCCACCTGTCCCCATACGAGGAGAAATTGAATTGATGCCTTACTTTACGTGGCTAGGCTCGGTCCATCAGCTCTTCCGTTTGACCGCGCCAACTCCGCCACCCACTCGCGGAGAAAGGAGTATCACTCGGGCGGCGAAAGAGGCGATTTGAATTTAGTCAGACGCGTCATTTAGGCGCCTTTTACATGCAGGAAATCTACTAACATGGGACAGCAGGCTTTACTTCCCCTCCCAAGGAAGGCGTTCGAAGGATTTTCTCGCCCTTAAAAATCCACGGCTTCGATCGAGTTTGAATCTGCAAACGTAGGTATAACAGTCTGATACGCTAACCGCTACACCATCGCCGCCGCCAACCGCCGGGGAGAGATCTGCTGGGGGAATAGTCTGCAAGCTGACTTGTGGGTCACCACCGGATCACACCATCCAATGGTGAGGATCACCGCCCCCTCCCGCTATAAATACTTTTCACACTAATAGGACGAACGACCGAAGCAGCTGCCCTGCCCGGAAACACCATTTGTCAATCGATCGTTCTGCGAGAGGAGCGCCATTGGCTGGCTGTGCGAATGCACTGAAGTTCCGCTGCAAGTTATACAAACAGCCCCAATACATAGCGTAGCGCTTTACTTTTATGCGAAGCAAATTGACCAATATTAATATAACTTTTTTTTTGGTGAAAAAGCACCTTGCAGAAAAGTAATGTCACAGGTTCATAAGACATTTTTAATGCCGTGTGCGTCTTTTTAGTATTTGTAGTACTTGATATATGCACAGTCGGCGGTTCCAAGACAGGCTTCGAATAAACTATTTTCCGAGCCATATGTACGTTAGTTTCTCCTCACATTTACGAGGTTAATTGTCTTTGAAGCCCTGTGACGTATTGCAAAATTGGTTTTTCAAATCCTTACAGTCATATTCGTTTAAATTGGTTTCGCATCTTGAAAAAGCTCTTTCTAAGAGAAATATATGTTTGAGCAGAATTGTAAAGTTGTTAGTTGGGGTCAAGTTACAAAAATGAGCGGAGTGTTTGTGGACTATGGCTTTCTCCTGAATAGAAACTAACGTATAAGGTTTTTGTCGTGAACTTTGAGTAAAACTCGAGGAATTTTTGCAACCTCGTGTTTGAGGACCTTCACACAGAATGACTGATATCGTGGTCAAGTGGCAAGGTCTGGCCAGCAGGAACGAATTCCCGAGAAAAGATTCCTTATCGGACATTTCGTACTGTTGCATTGACTGGTAACTGGTTTACCGGCACTAGAATAGTCTGCCAGCGTCATTCAATTTTTAGCGCCATCTCGTGTTGTAATAGCAATACCTGTTGTATTAAATTGTTCTTGTCAAATTTTTCATAATAATAACAATTTTCAAACGAAAAAATACGTTTTTATGCACATTCTATCTTTTCTATCTTTTCTATCTTTATCTGACTACTATAATTTCGTTGTCTGTTCTATTTCATTTGCTTTCTCCTCTGTTCTGATAAAGTTTATTCTTCGAGCAAATAAAAAATTACTAAGTCTACCGAGGAGCAAATGTAAAAATTCAGGAAAATTTAAATTTTTCAGGGAATATTTTCGAAATAAAAAATGTGTAGAGAAGAGATGATGCTGAGTTAACCGTAACGAACGAAGATGTGACTTCAACTTGATTAAATGCCATTAATTTGTAAACTATGTGAAAATCGACGTTAATACTAATAATTTTAAGCTTATTTTCGTTACATATAACAGAGATACGTATATGACAATTTTAAATCATTTGTAATAGCTGTTAACGTACGAATAATGTTTTTCACAATTCTTTTTATTTTTCATTGTTCGTACTAATTGAATACGAAATGTTCTGTTGAAACCACTCACATTTTACTGCTATCATTTCATCGTCACCATCAGACTTTCATCACAGTTCATTTTCTCTGACAATGAAGCACCCAATAAGTTGCTAAATAAGTTTGCATCAAAACATTCTTAAGCATGAAGAAAAAATGTTGATCGTTTAAATACTTTGAGACTACATCATACCTTTCTTATTCAATACAGAAAGTAATTGCAATATCGCAATATCTCATTTAGATTCCACTTTCTTATTTTTCATTGATTTTTTTTCATTTGTGACAACCGTCAGAGCGAGTTATATGTTGCTTAAAGTGTAAAAACGTCATATTTCTAGACGTATAAGCAACAGGCATGCAAGTATCATATTTGCGATATTAACATGCCTCCAATGCAGCGACTCGCTCTCAAAGTTTCCAATTCTTTGAAAACGGCGCCTGTCAGCGTCAAGAGGTCTTTGCGTTGATGGCGGAAAATTTTTTCCAGACATTTCTTTCAAGAGACGTGAGGAAATTCTTTCAGGAAATTACTTCGGCGTCCTATAGACTCTCATTTCTTTCTAATCATTCTGGAACCCACGTCCTGTTATATACCGGATGATCAAGTTGTATTGAAATAAATATTAAAAACTTCGAAGAAAGGCATGCTTGAAAATGGATACAATGTCATTGGTTTTACTATGGACAAGACATTTTACCTCTGACTCTTACCGCGATATATTTGTTTTTATGATATATTCGAAATGGTATGTGAATGCATTGCGGTTTCAAGAGCTGTAGTCTACGTTAAGTAATTCCAAATACGTTATAATAATTTTGCAAGTATTTTTCATTTGGGCTGTTTATTGTGCCTAGTCTTCGAAGCACAATACCTCAAGCGAAGTTGGTTAACTGCCTCCTTTTCTCTTCGTGATTCTGCGTCCATCCTTATTTCTCCATTTTCTGTCGGAATTTTCAGAAGGAAGAGCATTTCTTCAAAACTTACTCATTCGCCACTACGCACTCTATTAATGTTTTTTTCAGTATTTAATAACAAAAGGCAACACCGAATTTGAGTCATGGAGAAAAATCCTTCGATGACGTATATTAAACAAAATTACTTTCCCACTTTCTTTCACCTCTACCCTTTTTGAATACTTCCGGAAGATCTAAGAGAATCTTTTTGCCAACGCTCGCACATCCATCTTTTCGTCAACATCAAGCCATGCTGTCGTCTTGAAATATTTTCACTGCCTCTTTTTGGTCACTAAGCGCAAGAGTATGTGAAATTTTTAGAGTTATACTTGCTCGCCTATGAAACAGTAAGGTTCATTTTCTCGCGTCGATAATTTACCGCTATTCTTTCGTTATTGCAGCCCTAATTTTGTCTGCTTTCTGTCATCACGTTCCATTGTGCGTCACTCAGTGGGGCTTCCCTCGGTTGAAGCGTTTTGTCAACACTCGCACTTGCCGTCACCCCCTCGCCCCCTTCCCCGCGGCCCTGCTCCCTGCCCCCTTCCCCCTTCCCCGACACCCCTCAACCTCTCGCCTCTCACCACACCATCCCCCTCGCCCCGTGGAGCCCGGTTTGAGGCACCAGTCTCTTCGAACACACTGTCACCAATTTCCTAATGTAGTAACGTTTCAGTTCAATGTCTTATATATCATAATACTTATTATCAATGTTATGTAGATTTTCTTTCAAAATCTTTATTATAATGTACTTTAGTATTTTAGCATGTTATAGTAGTCATGTATTTCAATATGTTAGCATGTTTCAATATTCGTTCACATGTAGAACGTTGAGTTTCGACCAATTTTCTGTCTACGTTATTTATCAATATCAACGTTGCTTTCCAAATTAAAGGAAAGTGAAAAACGTCACCCGTTAATTGTTTACGAAACTTAAATATACATATGATTGTACAAAACGTTTCACCCCCCTTTGCCACCCTCTCTCCCCCTCCCGCACCCTCTCGCCTTCAGATGCTGCCCCCCTTTCGCCTGCCTCGTCACCCCCTTGCCTTCCCTTGCCACCCCCTGCCGCCCTCCCTCAGAATATCGCCCCCTCACCCCCCTTCCTTGCCGTCTTCTCACGCAGCTTTCCCTTCGACGTCCCCCTTTCTCCGCCTTCTCTTCGGCGTACACTTCCTTCCGCCTTCCTCTTGCCGCCCTCCCTTCGCATTCACTTTGCCATAGCTCTCGCCCTAATTTTTCTCTTCCTTTGTCCCTCTTCCTCCTCACTATCCACCTCTCCGATTCACTTTCGCCATGCCCCCAACCCCCCCTTTGGCACCTCCTCCTTCCGCCCTTGAATTCCTCGACACCTACTAGTTATTATTTTGTTCTTTTCCCCCCCATCTATCGTCTTCCATTTCTTCCTCCCTTCCTCCCAGCTTTTTCCCCCGTCTATCTCCGCAGTTCCGTCCTCTCTTCCCCCTTCCCCCTCCCGCGTAGCGCCGCTGCTTCATCCCGGTGGAGGTGCCGGGTGGGGGGTCGTCTGCGTAATTAAAGCGTCCCGCGCGCGTTTTTGCGGGGCCGCCGCTCCGGCGCAGGCGCCGCTTTGCACAGCGGTCACGTCCGCCGCCGCGATATCTGAAACTCGCGAACGTGCGGAAGTGCGTCCGAGAATAACGATGCACTCTGCGTGCATTGAAGAGCCCGCAGAGACGTTCCGGAAACAAGCACAGCGGAAGGAATCGGAGTATACAAAACAGACGACTTTGCTTTCTCTTCCTTTCGTGCGATATTTATTTTCTCTGTGTATGTGGAACGGAGAGTTGAAACTGAGAGGAAAGTTAGGAAACACAGCGAATGTTTTCAGAGAATAGCTTCTAGCTTCATGTACACTAAAAAAAATACTGATTAGTCTATTTGCTATAAATTTAATTTTCTTTGTGAGTTTCAGTGCATGAAAGTCGTATGCCATATTTTTTCATGTTTCATTCATTTTGATATCATACATAGCAGAATTTTGATATTTACGCGTAGATTGTATGCTGACACTTTATACGTGAATTGAGTACGCAATAGAAATGGTACATGAAACGAGGTCTTAGTCATTACCATACAAAAATAATACGGTGTTCACTTGACGACGAATAATTTTCTTAAATTTTATATTAATATCTTCCAGTGCAAAAGTGATATAGAATATTATGTTCCATCTCATGAAGCTATATTTAATTGATTTCAATGCAATGGCTGCTTTAATTTCGATGTAGGCGAGTATAATTGATATCATACTTAATTCCTGTGAAGCTAGTTAATTTTTAATGCACATTCACTCTCGGTTTCAGTTAGATTTCAAGATATTCCTGCATGGTATTCTTAATTTAAATTCTACTATGAACGGGTTGCATATAAAATTAATTTTTGCGAAAGATTATGGGAAAACACTGCCATAAAACAAGGTTGTGCTAAACTCGTATTTCCGAATTTACCGACCTCACTAAATATTGAGATGAGATCAATGCCAAACGGCGCACTGGAACACACAAATAACAGCAAAAAAGTTTCCTTACTGATTAGACTTTGATTTTCATGAGATAACTAATTCAGAGGTAATTTTGAATTCTTTTTTATGTCGAATATTCAACAGTTTTCAAATCTTAACATTGCATGATTCTAAATTTCTTTACTTTGAAAAATAGGTTATCTTTCGGAACCGACAATAATCAATTAAATTCATGGAAAACAATGAAGTTAGTAATTTAATGAAGGTCATTTTCTTACTGATCCTATAAGCTTTGCATATTTGAAACGAGACGAATATTAAAGCGAATGGTTTTGAATGCCGGTAGCGTTACAAGCATAATCTAGAGAAAAAAATTATTAAATGTTTATCGCTTTATAATTTTTTATTTGCGTGTTTTTCGTTCACGAATTTTTAGTCGAGGATGCCAGTTACACATGAGATTTACATATCCTACTTCATGATATTACGACCATTTAACATTTAGTTTTAAAGAAAAGTATTTTAATGAATATCAATTTTGATTAATTCTAATTGTTTTAGTTCCTTATTAGTTCTAATTAATAAGCATTACTTTATAGAGTTTTGCACATTGATATTTTTATCGCATGTCACTTTTATTTTGTCGTTGTTTAACTTTTACCTTTGTGAATATTATTTTCATGCGATTTTCAAACCGTCAATAATGCACTATTACAATATCTAGCATTGCTCGCCGATATTTTTTCCTTTTAATGAATAGTACGCTATTAATACTTTTATAACTGGTAAAAGTATTAAATCTCTTATTTTAATACTCAGACGAATGTAAATGAAAAACGCTTCAGTCGAATAGATTGCTAAATACAGATCCATCGTTTCAATTGAGATTGCTTTAGACGGGAAATCGAAAATCGCTCTATTTGACTTCGATGTTCAATTTCCACCTCAAGGGAAATGATTGGGAATTCCGATCAACCAAGCACTTGGATCGTACTACACCCGGGAGCGGCCCATGCCCTTTAACTTATATAATATTGAACAGCGCTCGCCACGGACCCCTTGTGGGGCATCGTGATAATGAAAACCTAAGTTTCATTAAACCATAAAGTAGGTCCCCGCTCAAACACCCCACCCCACCCCACCCCACCCCACCCCACCCCACGCCTTCCCGTCCCTCGCTTCGTCCGGCGCGGCGCTAGTCGAAGCGCCAGAGCAGACGGTTGGGCGGGTGAGCGGGTGGGCGGGTGGGCGGGTGGACGGACGGACGGAAGGGCGGGTGGACGGGCGGACGGGCGGACGGGCGGACGGGCGGACGGGCGGACGGGCGGGCGGACGGACGGGCGGACGGACGGGCGGACGGACGGACGGACGGACGGACGGACGGACGGACGGACGGACGGACGGACGGAAGGGCGGGTGGACGGGCGGAAGGGCGGGTGGACGGACGGAAGGGCGGGTGGACGGACGGAAGGGCGGGTGGACGGACGGAAGGGCGGGTGGACGGACGGAAGGGCGGGTGGACGGACGGAAGGGCGGGTGGACGGACGGAAGGGCGGGTGGACGGACGGAAGGGCGGGTGGACGGACGGAAGGGCGGGTGGACGGACGGAAGGGCGGGTGGACGGACGGAAGGGCGGGTGGACGGACGGAAGGGCGGGTGGACGGACGGAAGGGCGGGTGGACGGACGGAAGGGCGGGTGGACGGACGGAAGGGCGGGTGGACGGACGGAAGGGCGGGTGGACGGACGGAAGGGCGGGTGGACGGACGGAAGGGCGGGTGGACGGACGGAAGGGCGGGTGGACGGACGGAAGGGCGGGTGGTTCGCAGCTGGCAGCCAATGGGCTCAGAGTGCCCCAGGCTCAATTCAGAATCCACCCTCGTAATGGCCGAAAGACGCGTGCGGTCCTTGCCCATGATTACATCCGCGCTGTAATATCTCGATGTCCTATTTCTGGGGAATTGGGGAACTTTGAGCTGGCGCGGTTGGGCGGTTGAGCGAAATATGTTACTCAGCAGTCCGAAATAATTAAATCGTCGTGGGAAAAGGTCCAAAAAGATGAATACATTTTCAAACTCTCTTTAGTTGCAGAGAAGGAGTATTTGAGAGTGTAGAGCTCGCCCGGTGGTGATTTGGTGACTGTTGGAAAAATGATTTTCCCCACGGCCTTAGATATTCTCCGTTTTCATGCATATGTAGCGTCTAATAGGTCGTAGATTTTGTGACATCTTCAAGAGCTCGCATGTCATGGACAATAATTCCTAGACAGCTCTCAAAACTCTTTAAGCAATTTTTGAGATACTTTTGGAAAATATTCTACAATATTATTATTTTTAGCTACCAATAGTTATCTATCGTTAATGTTCTATTAATCCGTTACAGAAGAAATAACTATGGCCCTTGGAATTTGTAAACTAAAGCTGTATCCCACGTTTATAAAAAACGTGTTTGCTATTAGTGGTTTTCGTGAGTCAATCAATATTTTCCTAATACCGCTATTTTCAAAGAAAAAGACTTATAAATATGAAATACTTCTCTTGAAAGGCAAGTGCAGATATATTATCTTTTATTAATTTTTGTTTGTTTGAATTGCGTAAAAGGCAGCGATTTTATTTCTTGAATACGTACATAGAAAATTTTCCACATTTTAAAAATATTTACAATGTAGGAATGACATATTTCAGTCTATATTTTAGATAACGTAAGTACGAGGAGGTTAGTTTCCAAAAACTGTGACAACTCGTGACAAAATTCTGAAAGTTAGAGAGGATCAAGAAGGCCAAATTTTTGTTGCAAGAACATTTTGAAAGATTTGACTGGACTCCAATTGTAGTTGTTACTTGTAAAAGTTATTATCCTTATTTTTCGAACATATTTGTGACATCATTCCCACTCATTTACTTATTAATAATGAAGAAAAAGGATAGTTGGCTGCTTATACTGAAATCAGCAAAATAATAATAATGATAATAATGATGATAATAATAATAATATAATAAATAAAAAATATAAATAAAAGACCATGCGATATGAAATTTGGTTGGCGACAATTAAGAATGCCTTTTGATTTCTCAGGTTGCGTTATGGTGATAAAACAACACGGTATTGCAAGTTCTTAATTTTTACATGAGAAAATCCACAATGTGTCATTAGGGAGAAGCCGGAAGGAAGCGACGAGGCGGAACGGGAGCAAAACCGACCTGTTGTATCACCGAGTGCTTAAAGACTCGCAGAGCAGTGGATGATCGTCAAAAGAAGGATCAATTTACAAATTTTGGCGTGCTTATCGTACTAAAATCTCTCTTTAAAATTCATTTTAAAATAACAAAAATTAAAAATTAACTCTTTGTCATAATTATCACTTTAGTTAGTAGTTGTCACAAATCAGTTGGATACATTTTTATTATTGGTTTATATTTGGAGGAATTTAAATGTAAATATTTTCGAAAAATATATTTTCTCCCGGTTGCAGAAGCAGCTCGCAAGCTATATTTTGATCCCCAATATTTGAATTAAGCTGTGATATGAATTACTCGGGAATATGAAGTCGTGTAGCAATTTACCTTACATTCGGCGATTGAACAGCCGTTCTAAAATATAAACTCCAAACTCCCCTCCACCTGCCTACTACCAGGGGCGTGCACTTACTACACTGTGCGATTGCATTAAGTACGTACTTATTAAAATGACTTACAAAATAAGGATCAAATCAATTTATTTAGAAACTAGCTGAAGTGAAAGAGAGTGTGTACAGAGAACAGTAATTGAAGAGCATCTTAATTTTTTATTTGTTGGCATGCCTTAAATTCAGAGTTGAGTGAAGAATGAGAGTTGGAGATTTCGGCATACGAGACTGTGTGGCTAGTGTTCTATTTTTCAATAGCTGAAAGTGTGACGAGATATACCATTTTTTATTTTAAGTGTTAATAGACAACATTTTTCGTGAACTGGCGATACACGAAAATAATACTGCCCCAGCGCCCTTGTTAATGTGAAGTTGAAGAAACAACAAATCACCATCACACATATCTGACGCTTTTTACATTTGTCACTACGTTGTGCAATACGATTCAAAGGAAACCGCGGCTCTAGAACAACAAAGAGAAAGTATCTATTTCAAAAAGTGCCACGTGGAAAAAGGTTTTGTCCTGAAACTCTGGAAATGAGCATAAATTGTACTTCGGGGATACACAACGCCCCCATCGTCACTCTTTGTGGCGTCGGGCAAGAAAAGACGAACGTTGTCTTTCCTCGTATTTCGCACCGCGGGGCCCCAACGAAAGGCGGAATTGGAGGAAAAGTCTGATCCACAAAGCGGCCTCGGGAGAGAGGACGCAAACTTTTGCAACGAGCCTCGCAGCGAGGGGACTGGGCTTCGGACAAAGTCGCGGAATAAATAACGAGTTGTTTCCGCAAGAGTCGCCCAGAGCGCGCTGCCGCAAAGCACGTGGCTTCTTTGGAATCTGTGCAGGAGAAAGGAGGGAAATAAATCCAGAGAGAAAAGGAACATGGATTCATCGGCCGCTGTCCTCGGGTGGGCAGGCGCAGCGCGCGGTGCGCCTCACTCAGCAGCTCAGCGCGAAACGAATGGGCGCGAATAGTTGAAAAATGGCGCTGTCAAGTGCACGAGAACTACGTCAATATTAAAATGTGCATTTAAAATGGAAAATATTAAGTCGAAACGAAGAGAGTGGATGAATGCAATTCGTTGCGTGGAGTATTCCCATCCATTTTATAAACTTCCTGATAATGAAACACATCTCAGGTTTGATTAGAAATAGGTTGGAGAATGTATGAGTTAAGTGTGTATGAGTGTATGAATATGAGTTATGAAATGTATGAGTGTGTAAGAATGTCTACTATTTGTAGAATGCATTGTCTGGGCAATTTATTCCCGCACATTGGTGATGTTTGTGTCTGCCAACTTGGCGGCCACGAAAACTATTCATTAATAGTTCCCCGTCCAAGATCACGCGCTGGCGGTTTGAGATCGCAGATAGTTAGCGAGCAGTTCGCGCGAAAAAATCAAACTTTATTTTTCGCGCGAAATTGTGTTGCTCCGCATTGGATGTGCTCATGATCATAGCCATACATGAAATTGTTCTTGATATGTCGCGCCGCGAACTGTGTGTTTCTGCCTTAATACCCGCAATATTTCTCGCTCTTTTCCTCGCCTAACAAATTGATCAAAAACAGTATTTGATTATCAAGAAGATTGACTAGGAAGAAATGAATGAAAAGATTGACTAGGCTAATGAAAAAGGATATGAATAAAAGTAAACAACCAGAAATTCTGCAAAAGTACCGCAACGAAATATACTTCAACCAGAAATCATGACAATACGTTCGCTCAAACATTTATTAACAGGCAACTGGCATACTGAAATAGCAGTGAGCTATTTTACGTTGTTCATCATTTAAATTTTAGAATATTATAATTTCAGAACAAAATGTGTTCCCTTCCAAGAATTCATCACATCCATCAAATTTCGGCTTACCAAATTTTGGATATGCAGAAAAGCAGACGATTGACATTCAATATAATAATAGAAGTCAGTTCATTATTTTTGGCATATTTCGGACATGTGTTTAACATTTTCTTATCTTAAAACGTGAAGACAAGAACACAACGAAGATAAATAATGTCTCTTTTTATGTTTCTCACCTTAATTTTTAAAAATTAATGAACGTTTTTCTGAAGCGAGTAGTAAATACAATTATTGAAGATAATCTGGGATTATAGTAAATGTATATTTTTCTCAACTTGGTACGAGTATTATTGGAACACGTATAACATTCTTTATCACATGGTTTCCGAATCTGCACTTCCTCTGTTTATCCCTGTTTCATATTCATAGTTTCAAAACCAGAGGTCTCATAAAGGTTTTATAGACTAGCACATAAAATTTACGTAACATTTTCCCTCTCGTAAACTGGGAATATGAAACCTGCATTACCAACACTTTTGCACTAGAACGCCAAACCTTGATATAATTTATATCAATTTCCAGACTTTATAAAAATAAACATTTATAACGTAAAAAGTTTTAGATATGGGCTATGACTGTCAATAGAAATGAAGTTAGGCTATTCGTTTTGAAACAGACTCGTTTGAGACATTTTTCACGGACAGTTGACACATTTCTGTATGTTGCTGAAATTGACTTTCTTAAGTTCTTAAAAGTAACTAGAACTACAGGTATCTTGCTTCTAGGTGTCCCGCAAAATCCAGAGAAATATAAATGTTTGAAATGTCTCTTAGAAAATAAGTTAATTTAAATTCATACTAGCGCTTCTCAATGCGTGCGTAACTGTATAACTGTCAATTTTTAGTTAGTTTACTATCATTTTTTCCTTGAAAGTATGTTAATTTTTCATAAACACTCTTTCTCGGTTTATCACTTCAAAGGAAACCTTGACAGTCATCCTTCTTTCTCTCTCGGGTTTTTGATGCACTCGTTAATTCTTCTCTGTGATATATTGACTGAAAATATATTTATATATTAATTTTATAGTTTTATAATTGTATATATTAATTGTTTCAACGACACACATTCTCATCCGTTATTTCTTTAAACCAGTTTTAGCATTGCAACCATTAACTCTTTCATTGCACCCATTCACATGAATGCTATTATTTCAATCGCTTTTGCAGTCACAAGTTTTCATCTTAATCACTTTTCCTCTTTTCGCCGCCGTCTTGTCAATATGGTTTTCTTGATCTTCGCGAAACTTGATCTTCGCTTATTAAAGCTAATATTCCTTTATTGCTTCCGCAAAAAGTTCTTGCTGTGGATGTAGTACTAGGGAAGCTGCTCTGGGCATGGGATGTTTATTTATTTATTTATTTATTTATTTATTTATATGAGTTGAGGGGCCTTTCATCTACCAAGGTCATTAAGGCCCATGAGAGATGGTCTAATGAGAGGATTCGATACTGATTATGAAGAAACGATTGAATGAGATGGGGTAAATGGGGAAACCACCAGAAAACCTGCCTAAAGTTCACTTTGTCCGTGTGTATAAATTCCAAAAAGATTTGCCGGAGATAGAACCCATCAGTGCATGCATGTATGTACGTATTTATTCAGTGTTGAATGAAGGAAGGGATAATTGAAAAAATATACCGAAAACCTTGTAGTACTCGCATCCATACAATGCCTCAATTTTGTCCCGACCACCACCGGCCGTTCAGAGCACGGTCATTGACTTAGCAACCGAGTCCGCTCACCGAGGCGTCGTTGCACTGCTTGGGCAAGTCCCTTTCCCGGCCATTCAGCCCTGGGAGAGGCGAGGCGAAAAATTGCAACGGGATTCCCGGAATACGAAGGCGACCTCCTTTCAAAATCCTCGGCGAGGCCGCCTCGCCCGCTGCGGACCTGCATAAGCACGTGGCGAAATTTCTAGAATTCTTTTTATGCGCGACGTACACCCTCCGTTCCCTGCAACCGTACAATCCCGCGAATCTTATTTTCTGCAAGTAGCGCTCGCTCCTCGCGTTAAATCGTTTTATGGGTTCCAGTGAAAGAGAGGATAAGAGGACGCTTTCTTGAGTCGTTATATGAATGCTTTGGAAGTTGCCATTTAATTAAATGTCCTTCGAACTCATTTGCGCAACGCTTTTCATCGTTATCCTATTGAAAGATGTGGCTCTCAGTTGCACGCGGAGGCAAGGAGACCTTTCTTTGGGGGGCGAGGGGCATCGAAGATAAAGGGGAAAACGGATACGTGAGAAGTACAAATTCCTTGAGCTGTCCCCCGAAGTCAGAAACTTTGAAACTCGTTGTCTTCACGTTGGAAACCATGTTTACTGGTGCACATAGAGAGAATATGATTCATATCCTTAGATTCGTCTTAATCTAGAAAAAGATGAAACGTAAATGTGCGAGTAGTTTTTGAACTGATTTAGCGAAAAAAGTTTCCTAGTTTGAGATGTAATGGAATTAGTTTTTATTATTTTTCCTTATTAACAACTTAGAAAGACAGGATACAATAAGAAAATAAGTCTGTATGTTTGCCTGTTATAGTATCGACCTCTAAATGTTTCGCGTCATAAATTCATACACTAATAACTAATGATGATGATTAATAATAATAATAATAATAATAACAATAATAATAATAAAATATGTATAGACTATGTAATAATATTCAGAAAATACCCTATATCATCAATCCTCCTTCATTGATGTGCATTACCTACTCATTCTACATGTTCATACTATCTAAATATTTTCGTGATATTATCGGGTACAACTCGTTCGATTACAGGTAAATACAATCATTATCTATGAGTTTGAAATAATTGATCCGCACATTCTATTGCAGTTGACACTTTTGTATTTAACCGTTGCATAATACCACAGTACTGACCTCATGGTAGTTCAGCAAGTTGTTCATCTGGTTTGCATCACTAGTTAATCTGTGCTGTGTTTGCGCATCGCCCCCGTGTTTTGATGCCATTTGCAAGTCGAGAGAACAGGCAGCCGTTTGCACTTCGAGCCACCAGTGCGGCTTTTCCATTCGCTTCCTATGTGCTCACAGAGCCAGCTGCATATGTTGATTTTGAAACAGTTGTACGTGTGCTAGCTTACTTTGACCCAATATATCGAATGAAATTGTGAAAGATACTTATTTTAAAATTAAATGTGAGTCTTTGTTATTAAATAAATAACAAGAGTTTCGTATGTGTACGAATATAAGTAAATTTATGTATTTGTAAACGTGTTCAACTTATTTGATGTAAATCTTCCTCGAAGGAAAGGAATATGTTATATAGTTAATTTATTACAAGAATGTTTTTAAGAACTCTTTTTCTTGGCAGATAAATTTGTCAGTAGAAATTATTAAAACTTGGATAATGTTTAAAAAAAATTAAACAAAAATAATCATTCAGTAATAAATTCAAATTATTACGTTGAGAAATCTAAACATATGAGAGATAGATTATGATTTAATTTCCTATTTTGTAATAACTTTTACTGAGTTTATGATGAAGTAGACAAAAACCCCATCTTCGTGAAATACAAGCTTTTTAGGAGCTGGCAAAAATATTGTAGGAAATAAATAATGACAAATGCCATCATGTAATTACAAATAATTAACCTTCGCAATGCGGTTTCTGAGAAAACTAATGAAACATTAGCTATTTGTTCTGCGAACAAGTGAACTATTACGTTGGACACGAATTGTTTACGTTGGCAATCATGAATATTCGCGGGTTGCTAAATACTGAACATGACGATAGTCTAAGAAAATATGTCATGACATTTTCATGCAATTTATTCAAATATATGCTTTTATTAAGTTTATGTAAAGAGATAAAGCTCACATATTTTTTGACTCTGTCTTTCGTATTTGCCATCTTTGTCAAAAACTAGTTCATGCAGGCTAAAACTCAGTGAATATATCTTCTTCCGCAAATTCTTGTCTGATTTTTATACGTTGTCAGATATTGTTCGATTACTTTTTAGAATTCCTCTCGTTCTGCTAACAAGTGACCAGTGGATAGTTTGACTTTTTGATATATATTTTCCCATTGCACCTTTTTTCATCTTTGGTCTTTTTCCGAATTCTATTTACGAATTATGTTACGTTTATTGTTTGGAGAATTGTTTTCAAATTTTAAGTGTTGAATAATTTGATGTGTTGTTCTACAATAGTCACTAATATTGTAATTATAGTTTTTCTCTCTACTGTTACGATGTTGCTAATGAATAAGTTATCGCTAAAATAGAATAACGTAATGTTGGAAACTGCCGATTAATTCGCACATTAGCAAAACGATCCGCATGAAGCTGCTTGATTGACCATAAACGGATCATATTGGGTTTCATCCGGCTAAGTTCTGTATTAGCCAAAGTAAATTGGCTACAGTGAGGCGGTTGTCCGATGCGACTTGAGTGTCCATAAAACATATGTTGACATTAAAAATGCGTTGATTGTTATTATTGCACACATTGAAGGTTTTTTTATGTCAATTGCCAAAACCTTGACTTCTGAACTCTGAAATGTGTAGCGAGGTGTCAAGTGATGTGGTGAATAACTGTGAGATTATATTACATTAGATTAGATTATGTGGCGTCGTGTAAACTGAAATTGACAGCTCATTGGAAACGCAGTGGAACTCTTATCTACACTTTTTTAATGTCGCATTTTTACAACTTGGTCATATAACGTCCACTGTGATTGGTTTAACGGAAGGAGGAACTTTAGGAAAAACACGTAGAACCAGCGTGGCGACCTTTCGAACCCAGGCAACTATGGCCCTTCAGCCCAGCAACCTCGTCTATCCAGGCCTGCCTCTACAGTCCTTGTCTCTCATTAGATAAAGGAACTTTCCACTTGCAGTTTTATCTCTGATTTCCGCGTAACACATGTTCCTAATCACATAAACTACTTCACCTACCAAAGACTAATACCCTCTTCATCCAGCTAACGTCTAAGGTAGGATTAAACTGTGTACCCTTGTGTGAAGTGTCAACTGTGGTTAGATCTGCCTGCGTAAGATTTGGGTAATGTGAACAATAACCGTCTAATTCGCGATAAAGCTGGTTTCAGACCTGAACCGCAACATCAAATATGCAGGCTAGACCCTTAGGCCCTTTTCCCATTGACCACCTCAATTTTCCGCGTCCCAACCGTTCAATTCCTTTGCCACCGTCGAGGGCGCCTCTAACTCCTCCGCCTGCTCGCACGCGCGCCGGCGCCTCGGGAGATGCCGCCGGTATAACGAGGGTTTTTCACCTCCGCGCCCGCTTTTCACTCGCAATAAATTCCGCTTGGCTGGCGCCTCCCCGCTGGGATCCGGTTTCTTCCGGCTGCGGGACGGGAAGGCAAGGCGATCGAGGCTGGCGGCCGACACAGCAACGGAACGGAAGATGTGAAAGTGTGGGAAACGAATGGAAGAGCGGGGAGACAAGCGGGTGAGGATAGAGTGGATGGACGAGGGGAACAAATTTGGTATAGATATAAAATAAAAGTGACACGTTTGGTTAATAAATACGAATCGAATAATAAATCGTATTCAAATTGTAAAATTAAAGTTAACTCATCAAACACTTCTGATCTTTCAATACTTTGCTAGTGTCCGTCTTTTTTGATCGTTTAATTGACTGATTTGTTCGATTTCTTAGTAGCTTTATACAATCTATGTTAGTCCCATCCTGAGGGAAGTTCGTTTTCCATAAAAAAATAAATATCTATGCCTATGACTGATAACCCCGGTATACTGAGACAAAAGAATAACCCTTCTTTCAAATCTGAATACAATCTTGTATCTGAGTGATGCGTCATTAATATAAGCTTCATTTATTCTTGAATTCAGAAGTGTAAATATTTAGGAAAAGCGAACATCAAAGGATTTCCATCTTCATAAGACCAAACAACTTATTTTGTAGAAGTGCTAGAGATTGAAAAAGAAATCTAGAAAATCAATGCACAATCCTTATGTTTGGGAGAGTATTGTATATACAAGTAGAAATCAGGCATACACAGATTTAAAGGTAGTGTCTCTTCAAGGTCACGAATTGGAAAGAAAGGGGGAACTTGTCATCCAATCGGATGCTTCGAGAAGACTCAAATGTTTAGCATTGACAATTATATTTGTATATTGGGCACCTCATATAAAAGGGCACCATAAATAAAAAAGCCAAGTCATATAAGAAGATGAAATAAAATATACGAAAATGGCATGTTGACAGGGAAACGCATTTGCAAGAGTTAGTTAATAAGTATTTAACGCCATGTTGCAGAGAAATATCTCTTCAAGGAGTCGCATTTTTTAAATCTTCATTGCTCGATTATTTTGTTTGGAATTGTTTTTCTTTCTGAGCACTTAAATTTGTGAATTAATTACGAGCGTTTAATTTTCTTTTTCTTTTTGGCAAAATCCAATTAATGACAGAAATCTGCACCGACGTCTGTAGGCGCGCGTTCAAGTCCGTTCTGACAAATGTTGCGCCCAGAGGGGAGAGGGGAGAGGGGGGGGCGGGGGAGGGCGGAGGAAGGGGAGCGCCGCCCCTGAGGAGAGACGGCAGGAAATGAAGTCGCGAAAGCGCCCCTGGGGCCTCGGAACCTGACACCGATCCTCTGCCGGTTCTCGCCTGAAAATGATTTACAACGATTTCCAGCGGCGTCGTTTCTGTTGCCGGCGTGGAGGCTTCCAACTGCAAACGGAGAAATCCATTATTAAAATTAGATCACTGGGGATTGTTATTATCCGTTGCTATTTTGCGTAAAACTTTTGGATGTAGTATTTTTTATAATTTACTTGAAAGCTTGATATTTTATTTTTCCATTTTAGCTTTTTGTCTGGCACAGAACACACATTGCACAGTTGTACAATTATTATCACATATGAATTAAATGCAGTAATGTGGAAATCGCTGCATTGTTTTATCGTATATTAATTAATAGAGCTATGGTTTTATATTTATTTCCTTTCTACATTTTTATTATAATTACGTAATGATGTCGTTAGTGATCTAACGTAATATGAGCATTTCTAGGCCTCAAAGAAACTTACAATCACTATACCGAATGAATATTGACATTCGTCGTCACAGTTTTATAATATTTTACACCTTACAACGGAAGAATAGCTATAGCGGATAAAAATAAATTTACTGGTCTATAATTATGGTCTATTAACATTTTGGAGGTAAATGATATTTGTTACATGTTATACACGTAATTGATCATACATGTTAATTAATTTCAAAATGTTCATTGTGTCTCTCTGTTTAGTCAATTCTTGGATGTGATATTTTTTTCTTAACTCTTCATATATTCGCAGCTCTTGATAAATCATAAATTCATGAGAACACGTTCACACGTGGTGGTATTATTTCCCTACAGCAATTGCAAAAATTATACATTGTAAAAAAAACGACTCATTAGAACAAAATTGGGAGCAATTAATGAAATGTACGCCAGTCTACATCCATAAAAAATATTGGATTAGCTAATAATTGCTCTAGATTGCAACTGGAGTTCGCACGGAAATTACATCGGGCGGCGCATTCGCGTTTTTCGATACCACCGCTCTCACCGAGCACTGACGCTTTTAGGCGATTTTGCAGCCTCGTTATTGTGTTGTTTGAGTTGCCCACGTTACGCGTGTCCAACGGCATCATAACTACCACAATATATTCCGGCAACTAGGTCGTCGGTTGCATCTCCTGCCGTTCCTCCGCCCCTCTCGATATTAAAACCGAACAACCAATTTGCAGAAAATTTTGGCTGCTTTTATCGGCGCATCGCAGGCCCCATCCATCACGCGCATATTCGCTTCATTCCGGCTATCGCGACGGCGGCGGCGGCCCGCGCCGGGCACCGCGCCCGCGACCTCCGCTCGTAAATCGCTCAGCCGCGCGGCGCGCCACCCCGGGGCCACGCCGCGCCGCGCCGCCCCGCACGGCCCCGCCCTCCCCGCCGCGCCTCGGCACGGCTCGTCTCGCCCTGCCCCGCCCCGCCCTGTCACGCCCCGCCCTGCCCCGCCGCGCCACGCCACGCCACGCCACGCCACGCCACGCCACGTCAGGTGCGCCACGCCACGCCACGTCACGTCACGTCACGCCAAGTCACGCCACGCTGGCCGTCCCGGAGGCCGTCGAGAGGCGCCTCTAGCGAGGCTTCTCTTTCTTCTTCTTCTTCTTCTTCTTCTTCTTCTTCTTCTTCTTCTTCTTCTTCTTCTTCTTCTTCTATTTCGTCTTTTTCAAATATTTACTATGTCTTTGACCAATGTAGATTTTGTCTTCTATTTACTTTTTAACGTTTCTATTAACTTTATTTATTTCTTTCGTCTAATTTTTTGTATTGTATCATATCAAGCATTTACTCTCCTTTTATTGAATCGGTCACCCTGGCAGCGCCTCGCCCCCGCCCTCGCCCCCGCCCTCGCCCCCGCCCTCGCCCCCGCCCTCGAGGCCGTCGCGCGGCGGCTCTTTCTGTTGTCTTCTACTCTTCTTCTATTTCGCCTTTTTCGAATATTTAACTCTTCGCCCAATATTTTTCTTCTATTTACTTCTTGCTGTTCCTGTTTAGTTTTATTAATTTGTTTTTTATTTATGGAGTCGTCTTTTATTTATTTAGTCTTAGCAAGTTTTAGTTATTTAGTTTTTTCAATTCTTTAGTTATCTCTTAATATTTTAGTCTTCTTTTAATTATTTAAAGATTAATTAAGTAAATATTTTTTTAATTATTAAAAAATTAATTACTTCTTCCATTATCAATCTCTGTCGGGGTATTGGCGACCGGGTACTGTTAAATTAACACTCGTTTTCTAAGAATCCTCATTATCAAATAAATGATTATCTCACTTTTTGTTGGAATCCAAATGTTTTTTTGGATTGGGCTGGTATACATGGTTTTGATATTCCGGAAATAACTTTGCAAAATTTATCACGTTGGTGGACGTTCATCATGTTCTATATAAAGTCGATGTGGATCTGCAATAATTATAATGGGTTTAATGAAGTGTCCGGCACTGTTTCTTTTCAGAAGTTGAACGTAACGCAGTTCACATCAGTTAATCTTAAAAGACCAATGCAAACGACACACGAGTATAGAATTAATGTTACAGTCCAACAATTGAAATGCGCTCCATCACTCCCGGACAAGAGGCAGAGTCCCTACGTTTTCGGCCATACCTGTTATGAATAGTTTTGATGAATGAGTGGTAATGACGGAACAGTGGTGGAATGACACGCAGGGGGGGGGGGCGAGAGAATTCGGAGAGAACCTGCGCCAATCCGATTTGTTCACCACAATGTTCTGCAAGAATTGGCCGGGATTTGATGCTCGGTACCTAGAGGTTAGCCATCTGATCGCTCCCCTATGGATAGTTCATCAGGCGAGCGGCAGTGGTAACAACAAATAATTAAAGAACACTTTCCTTATATTTTGGTTTCTCATGTTCATTCTACTTAAAGAATTTCGTTATTCATAAGGAATGTTTTTTCATTATTCATAAAGAAACCCAAAAGAAGGACTTTGAAAGAGCCAAAATAATTTCAACCGCGGGAGAATGCATGTCATTCTTGCCCCAATACTTTTCAAAGTGCGGGCACTGGTTTAGATTGTTCTCATAACATACTGCTTCGTAACTTTCAAATATGGAACTCTGTTGTTACATGTCCAGTTGCTGACTCCTGTGTATACTGTACAGTCCAAATATTTTAACGCCGAAGCTTGCTGACATTTGGTGACAATTTACAACTTGTATAAAACTTTGTAAAGTGTATGAGTTGTAAAAGCTATTGGGTCTAAGTGCTAAGAAGTAAGTTTTCAGGAAACGAGGTAAAAAGAGAACCAGTGTTGGAGGTAGACCCATCATTATCTCTTTGAATTCTTTGCAACTAATACGATTTCCTCTAGCTCGTAGACCCTTCGGTAAATCCTTACCATAATCACATATATACATTTAAAATTATCAGCTCAATAATCATGGTTTTGGCACTTAGATCTTTATGAACCTAAACGATCAAACTGGAACCGAATTAAGGTGCCAGATGAATTCGCCAGGCCGGGTTTCCGACCCGTCTCCTCGGAGCGTCCAAATACCGCGTGGATATTGCCGCTAATGTGGAGGGCGTCGCCGACCAATTCACGAAACCGGGCGGTCGTTGCCAACCCTGCACTGGAAACGCGGCCCAAGCCCCATGCCCTTCCCCTGAAACGGCAGCAGGGGCTCAGGAGAGCTGTAACGACGGTCACGATTTGAAGATACCGCGCGCGCGGGGCCCGGGACGCGTAGTCGTAAATCGCTCCGCGAGGGGCGCTGGCGGCGGTGACGTTAATGGAGAAGGCGTGCTTCAGCTGCGGCCGCTGGGGGCGCCTGGCGCGGGCGTGATTCGATTACTCGGGATAGACCGGGATCGCTTTAATCGATTGGATGCGCGCCGTAGCCGGTTAGTTACACGATACTGTAGAGCTGCTTTTCATATGCGCCATGACGTGAAACACAATATCACCCTCATGTGCTGAAACTTTGTTCAAAAATACTGACGGGGCTTTATTCCGTATGTAATGGCGTAATGCCGGCAGAGATCAGGGTTTCTGAATTACTGATGAAATAAATCTGTATGCTATTGTCAGCAGTATGAAATTTACTGCCTTCGGTATGTTTGATTAAATTGGAAAATTGCATATTTGGAAAATTCAATAAGAATGATCGAAAATAGGATTTGTTATTTATTATAAAATTTAATCTAATAAATCGTTTGAAAGAGAAATAATTAGCGATGCGAGTAGTTCAGGAGCAAATGATGCGATTTAAGAGAAAAGGTTGATAATAATGTAATTTAATCTGCAGGCAAAATACAATAGATTTAAATGTACTTTGGGATACGAATATAGTAAACGTTATTTAAACTCGAATAATAGTGAAATTATCTATGAGAAAAAGTGATTGCCAAGGAAAAACAAACTAAAATGAATATGGTGTTATATTATGTGTAAAGGACAGTTGACTTAACTCCAACTACAATGGATTTCGAAGGCGGTAAAATAAAATTTGGAATTCAACAGGAGGCGGGAGACATTTTTTTTTACGAAAAAAGTAAACCAACTACAAAACTAATACATTCCTATTCAAATAGTGTGAGGGAATAGGCGCGGAAGTGGTATCGACAGTGTACGTTTACATGGAGATGGTTTTGACGAGATTTGCCGCTCACATCAAAATATGATCTAAGGAAGTTTAACACAGCGCTCTCGGATGTCTGAAACTTCATGACTAGTTCTGTCAGACATTTCTACTAGAGTGTAGTACATTCAAAAACAATTTTGAATAAAACCTAGCTGCAAGTCTCTAAAATGTGTCCATACATCATCTTACGCAGTGTTATATAACGTGATTTGCATTTTATTCGTGTTTTGACTTCACAGCTAATATGCTTCATAACGAGAGAATGCTCGGAAAATGACACGAGTCCGGCTTAAATAAAAGAAAACATGATTACAAAAACAGTGTCTCTGTCATAATATTATTTTGTAAATCAGCCTCTTATTGGCGTTACAGATAGCGTCAATCTTCTACAAATTAGTTATATAAAAATTATGAACAAATAAATGAATGACTAAAGCATATACATGCATATAACACTCTCATTTTCAAACGATATTACTAACTAGTGATACTACAAAAGCGAGTACATTACTTACTGGCGGTTACGTGACGTGATATACGGTTACGTGATATAATATTGCAATTTCTAACCTCTCACGTACTAGCATACCGCAGCAATCACTTTCTCCTTGCGAATCGTAGTGCATAAGGTGCAAACCTGTAAATACATCAGCAGCGATAATGAGCAGTCATTTTTACACATCTTCAAAATCAATCGTACTGAAAGTACAATTGTAACTCTTTTGCAGAACTTCATGACCGAAGATAAAATAAAAATTAACAAAGCAACGATCCAAAACGGCGTTAGATACAGTGGAAACCATTGTTGCTTAACTAATTAGTCGAAAATTCAGGGTGTTCAACGAAAATGAACTTTGCGTCATTGTTTAAGCGATCTTTCCTCTATGCGAGAAGAAATTATCTAAAAATATGCAGTCATTAAATAAACAAAGTATTTTGTAATATTATGTAAAGATCCTCCAAAAAGATAAAAATCAGTTTCCTCTCCCATGGTCTGGTGTTCGGTCAGATTGATCGAGAAATGTCACTTTTGAAGGAAATATACTGAACGATTTAGGCGTTAGTGTTCGCCACATGTGTAAAGCTGGGTGTTTTTGCGTTCACAAATTTTTCGGTAGTGAAGCCGAAAAAATCTATATTATAGCTACAGAACATTTTACGGGAATAAATAATCGTAGAATAAATAATTTGATTCATATAGAAGCAAGAACTATTCACTTCTGTAGTTTCTGGGGCCTAGAAAACCAGTTTTATTGTCGAAATATCGTAGGATTTTGACGCAGCATCAGAAAAGTTTTTCTATCGACGTAAGATGTTCGCGAGAAGGTAGCAATCATAACAGCTTTTGAAAATGTTTACAAAAATGTTCTTTAGCTTTGCGTCGCCAGACTGTGCGCGAACATCGACTGCGGCTGTGAATCCTGTCGTGCGCCCGTCCTCCGCAGGCAGCGCTGCTGATCCGCCGCCCAGCGCCGCCGCCGCCTCCGCCGGACATCGCTTCTTGGCGCGCGCTCCCTCGCTGCCACGCCCCCCCCCCCCCGCCACACTCGCCCTTCACCGCTGCCCCCTCCCGGCGCACCCGGACGACGCCACCTCCGCCACCCTAGCAATCTTCTTGCCGCTCCCACCTAGCACCACAGTACCTCCCTTCCGCCGCCACGCCACTCACCCGCGCCCCTGCCCCCATCGCCTCAACGCTCACAACCCCCACCACACCCGCCGCTCCCGCTACCGCCGCCGCCTCCACACTCCTCCCCCCTCCGTCAATCTCAGCTCCCTTCTATCCTCCCGCCATCGCTGCCCTGGCCCGCCACCCCGTCCCCACCCTCAGCGTCCCCGCCGTCGCCAGCACCGCCACCGCCACAGCCGCGCCGTCCGCACTGCGCCAGACGCCGCCCCCGCCCCCTGGGGCTCCATTCTCGGCACAGTTCCCACCCGCCCCCGCCCCCACCCCCCGCCCCGCCCCCGCGGAGGCCTCTTCGTCGCCGATGCGTGCGCCACTTGCGAATAAGGCGCGTGCCCCCCCTCCCCCACACGCGACTGCGAACGAGAGCGCCGCCTTCGCCGATAGCCTGTCTGCGTACGCGCCGCCGCCGCCTCGAGTGCGGTTTTCTCACTCGTTTCCGAAGCTGCTCCTCCCACTCTCACCCTCCTCACTTCCCTCCGTCCTTCTGCAGACGTCGCATGCGGCCCGCGGTGCGTCTGCGCCCTATTAACCCTCCAGGGGGCGCGTGCGCCTCGAGCCTGCGAGGAGGCCCGCGGGAACGGATTTGCTTCGGTCACAATTTCGCGCAGCGAGTCAGATGAGCATTTCGGTCGTAAGGGGAAAATTCAGCGTACTACGCTACGTGGATCAGTTGGTCCAATTTAAAAGGGGAATTATGTTAAAAGAATAAGAAAACATGATTGTTTCATCCAAGTACAGTCGGGGTATGATAAGAAGTGTAATACTAGAGGCAATTCTGAGTGAACAGTCTAGCATGAATTCAATAAATTTACTTAAATTTGAAGTTATAAAATATAGTATTTTTATTTTATTGTATTGTGTATTCTATTGTTAATTGTGATATGTTTATCACAACTTTTTTTATCCTATTTAGAAAATGCGAATAACAAACTTGCTCGTTAAAGAAATATTATCTAGTCCATTTTCGGACGAGTACTTAATTCTGGGAGGTTACGCGAGTCGACGACTGGCATTATAGAAAGAATAGAAGTTGATAAAATAAATACTTTTTTAAAAAACATAAGTTGCTAAGTATAATTTTTTACTTATGCATGAATTTCTTTCCATGTGCAATCAATTTCAAGTAATATTAAATTTTTAATTCTAAAAATTCGTATTATTTTAATCGCCATTTAATTTTTTTTAATTACCGGGAAAATTAATCAATGTTGATTACACTGGCCTACGAAAACAACAACTTTTGTCCATAACCAGAACAAAACACACTGATTCTCGAAGAAAATGTGCCTCTCAATCCAGATCTAGGTTTAGAATTCCTGTACCGGCCTCAGTTTTCATGTGATGATGATAATTGAAATTGCGTGTCTCCCTATGTATTATATGTATCAGGCTCTAATAATAACAACAGATCAATATGTTTGCAGTACGAAATACAACGTAAGTGTAAAGAAAATTGAAGAGGAGGCTTGGAATGTTTCACAGGAGGTTTCAAACGTTTGAGCAGTATTGATATCTGCTCTTTCTGAATGTTCGTCCCTGAAGCATTGTCTTTATTCACTGTCAGGTCCTCAGAAAGTAGTAGTACCAGCAATTATTTCCTGTGACACACAGATCTTATAGCGCGTGGTAAATTAGGATACTGCACAGTTTACTTAATTTTTGAGGTCCAGCTATCTGGGTCAGGCAGAAATAAATCTGTTGTGCGATCCCTCGGTTCCTCCAAACCCTGTAAACAGCAAAGAGCATGTGTCGTGAACCTTTTAACTAGCGTGTTAGGAGTGTATAAAAAGATACAGCATATATAGGAGGCCCAATTCTTGTCTTAGTCTCCTACTTTTCACCCAAAATAAATAACAATTCCATTTCACAGGATTAAGGTTCCGTTTTTGCGATTTAAGAGTTAACTCCACATGTATAACATAACGAATTTGGGCTTTTTAAGCAGTTATGACGCATTTATCCTTGTGAATAAGTACAAAGCAGAACCTTCACGTACCTAGAACAACAAGCAGTCGCATCTAAGCCGCTTTCCATCCTGTCAGATCGTTCAATGCTGGAATGCAACTGGCATGAAACACAACAGGATTCTATCTGTTCGAGCATGCTTATCGGCAAGGTAGCCAAACCTATTTCAGTTCCTAAAGGTGAATTTTCGGAATTCAGTGTCATGTATAGGAATTCGTTGTAAAAATTTTTAATTGTTCCTGAACAATTACATTGCAGAATTATTAAATGACTCTACATCAAAATAACCAATATGCAGAGTTTTTAAGCATTTCCGTAAATACAGAGTAGCATGAAAGCAGAGTAGCAGTGGTTAGGCGGAAGAGCAGGCCCTATGGCCTGAGCCTCGCCATTAATAAAGACATTATTATTATTATTATTATTATTATTATTATTATTATTATTATTATTATTATTATTATTATTATGAAACAGAAAAACTGAGTCCGATAGGCAAAAACTTATTTCATATTCAAATTCAGTATTCATGTCGTAGTTGAGAACACCATTAACATTCTTGTTACAAAATGCTGTTGACCAGTGTTATTAGTTACTAGTTTATGCATCATTAATTCCTTCATTTTTAACTTTCATTATAAAGATCATTGGGAATTTTTTTTATAGATTTCTGAATTTAAAAAAGACTGTTACTAAAATCAATAGGGCATAAATGGAGTAAAGAACAAGTTTAAAAATATGTTTATATTTTAAATTTAATAGCAATAACAAGCAGCATAATAGCAATTTAATAGCAATAACAAGCAACAAAACTTAATATCCAATTGTATTTCAAACACACACTTGTTAGTACACGATGAAGAAGCTCAAAAGTAGTTCAATATTGATGTGTGAGAACATTACTATGTTGAAACTAAAGTAAACAAATAATAAATGCAATGTTAAAAGTTGTGAACAAAATAAGAAAAATGACCTAAAAATGAAGTGTATACAAAATAAAATTAATTTCCAAAATACTATGAGAAAATTTAAGCAAAATCAACATTAGGGTCTGTTTTCACTAAAGCAGGGTGAATCTGTGACTTTTAAAGTTCTATAAAATTCATGGAATGAGATGAATTTTCTGAGATTACTTGCAATTTAAGAATGCTTTTTGAACATTTTCCTCTAAGGAAAAAAAGAAAGGGTTTTGAATTCTTCTTTTTAAAGAACAATTTAAAAGTTTTTCAAAAAATTTTAAAATCTAGGAGATATGTCGATATTGCAACCGTTATGAATTTCTCAAAATAAAACGTTTTCCAATTAGTATGAATGTTTTTACAATACAATAACCATTGTGTTTAACTAGTCTAGCGAAGTCAATAAAACTTATAAATTCATTTGAGTATGAGTGAAAGGGTTTTGTCCTTTACAAGTTCTTATTAATTGTTCTTTTTAATTGTAATTTAAGTGATTTATTTTTGTGGTTGATTATATTCTTTTTCTTTTCCATCAATTTATGGTCGCTGTCACACCCCAAATGTGTGTGACAACAAATTTATGATGAATTGTTCTGTGCAAACAAGTCTATGAAAAGGTCACCGTTGTCAGTAGTGATACGTTAATGAAAACGTGGTTTTACTCCAATTAATGGTTGATTCCCAATTCTTGCATTAAGATCTCCCATTATTAGGATATTCTTTGTTCAGCATTCTTTGTTCCCTACTTTTCGTTTTATCTGGGGCATAAGCACTAATTACATGTAAATATTTATTGTCAAACTTCAATTTAATTTTCAATAACCTTTTATCAACTTGTTCGATATGCTGTAAAAATTTTATATGTAGCAGCACTCCAACACCGGCTTTGGACATTTGGTCTTGTGGGGTGCCACTGTATATTGGTAAATGATTATTTATTCTACATGTACCTTTACCCTTTTTCTTAGTTTTAGGGATAAAACAGATGTCGATCTTCTTTTATTCCTTTTAATTCTATTATTATTTCTTGTTTCTTATTCTGCCACGATTTAACGTTTGTTAATAACGTTTTACGTCACACTCTGCAAAAAAATTAATAAATGAACGACTTTGTCGTGAATATGATTTTGTTCTATAGAACGTCCTGGTTTGGACATGGTTGTCAAGTATCCTATTCTTAAAATGTTTTCCCTAACGTTTGGTCATGCATTCTCTATGAAACTGTCTTGGGGAAATTTGATTTACTTGTCTGAGAAAACGTTAAAGCAATAATTCTCTCCGATACTTCATAATCGTAGGGGCAGAATAGGCATCGAAGACGAGCTTAATACTTGAGGGTGAGGCGGGTTGCGTGCAGATTGTTCAGGGGCGCTGGAGTCAGCATGAACGCATGAAACCATCACCAACGCTTTGCAACCTTTGCATCTGTGTGCGACAAACATTCGCGCATTCCCATTGCACTATACCTATATTCTTCGCGAAAGTGAAAGAAGAAAGTTGAAGTTTTATTGCAATCAGATGAACGGTACGGCAGCACATATCATAAGAAAAAAAAATACGTTTATGAGTGTATATTACATAACTATCGTAAATATTTAATTTATCATTCGAAAAATATCATAAGCCTTTTTGTTTAGTACATTCCGCTCTTCATTAATTACAAGCAAATATGGAGAATTTCAGTACTAATTGCAAAGGGCTGGAGAAAGTATTATTTTTAAGTTATGTGGCATGAACATCTAAGGTATTTAAAACAGGTTCAAAGAGTAGAGAAATATTCGTTGAAATGAAATGTTTTTGTTTAGTGTCATGATCGAATATATATTCCACAAGTCCTACTGACGATCTTACTTCTGAGAACTATTGAAGGAAAACGTAGTTATTTCGGGAGAGTAAAATTCTGAATCAAATTCATTTTCGAGACCATAAAAGTAACAGAAATGTCGATGAAAGACTTCAAAATTGGCAATCGAAAATTAGAGCAAAGCTTAACAAACAGTCTGAGATAATATTTTTTTCATATATTGTTGCGCTGATTTTCCTGATTTTTTCACTCCTTGTTAATGTATAATTAGAAATAACTCGTATTTCTTTATTAGGTATTTAAAAAAAAATTTCACTTTGTGCATTTCTTTCAAAATATAGACTTGTTAATGCAAAATTTGAGATAACAATATCTCACGAGGTTTTTTGCTTATAAGTACGAACTCGTTTTAATACTAGTACTAAGTATTTTACGTCAATTATAAAATCACAAAAATCTGAAAAAAGCAACTTTCAACATCATTGTAAAATCCTTTCTCCACGTCCTTTAAGCTCAACTGGTTACAAATAATAAACTTACCATAACTCATTTATACGCATACCTATTGAAATTTTGTTAGACTTCAAATTCCTCAGTTAAACACACGGTAGCTGGCAAAATCCGACCTTCTCCCACTTCATGTACTGCCTCACCAATCACGTTAGCTAGTGGTTTCTGTTTGCGCAAGGGCGCATTAGCAGGTTTGACCACTCTAGTAAACGCCAGGGCACCGGATACAATGTTGGCTAGCGAGGAGCTTACGACGAACTTTGAGAGGCAGCAGGGGCAGATGTGCCCTTCCCTCTTAAGCCCTGGATGTCCCTCAACGATCTCCCTATTCTCCCTTCTCTCTCTTCTGCGACTGCCCTCTGCCTTCCAATCATTTTCCTTCCCGTCCCTTCCCCTTCCTCCTTCCTCTCTCTCCCTTACTTTTCTCTTCTTTTACCCCTCCTTCCCTTCCACATTTCCCCTCACCAACCCATCGTCTTCCCCTTTTCCCTTCCGCACTTCACCCTTTTCCTCCCCCTCTCTTCTCCTTCTCTTTCACCTCTCCTCTATCTATCCATTCCACTCGTCACACGTAGAACCTCGTTCCTTCCCCCCTCTCATCTCCTTCCCTTCCCCACTTCCCCATACCCTCGCATCGTCTTTTCTTTTCCCTTCTGCTTTTCACCCTTAACCTTGTCTACCTTTTATTTCTTTCCCTTCCACCTTCTTCTCTCTCTCTCTCTCTCTCTCTCTCTCTCTCTCTCTCGCTTTCGTCTCTTCCTTTCGTTTCACTCCTTCCATCCCTTCCCCTTCTCCCATCTTCTCTCCAACCCCCCCCCCTCGGTCATTCGCGGCGCGGCGCCGCCGGGGCACAAACACGATTTCGCAGCAGCCTCAGCCGCAGCGCCTGTCGCGTAAACACATTTCTGGTGGCAGCCCTGCAGATGACGGCGGCCGCTTTCACAAACGGCTGCCAAACGCCGAGCGTTTCGCCTCTGCCTCTGCCTCTGCCTCTGCCTCTGCCTGTGCCTGCCCGCGCCACCTCACCCATTAGCTATGATCGGATTGTCCCCGAGCTTTGGCCGATGCGCTTTTGTCGACGAGGCGCGCGCTGTCTGGCGGCGGCGGCAGGTGGCGCTGCTCGCGGGCTCGCGCCAGCCAATCTCCGGAACTGTTTGCGGTTGCGATGCGGAGGGAAATGAATATTTCCGATTTAGCGGGCGCTCGCTTCGTGATTTTCCAGGCAAAATGAGAGGACCAGGAGGAGATAATACAGCTTGGTTTTAACCGATATTTAGTCTTAGCAAATAGCTCTGGGAAGGGTGCTTGTGCATGCTTTTTGATGTATGTTACCATTTTAATTATATTTTGAAATTTGTTTTTCGTGGTGAAGGGGTTTTATTTTTAAAATAAATAAATTTCAAATTCTACTTTACTTTCTTAATGCAAACCTTACAACAATATTAATATCTATCATTTTGAATTGAATATAGGTTTTCATTTAAGAAATTGTATCACTGTATTTAAGTTTTGAGATATATTATTACAATCTGATATCCGTGAAACATATTTTAATGCACGTTTTCAATTGAAAAAACTGATTGCAACCCATTAGTCGAAAGGGGGGTCAAATGAATATATCAAAATTTCTCAAACAGTAACAAAAAATTAGATAAGTGAATCATGCCTGTAAATTTTAATTTTTTAATTAATATTTTTTCTTTTTGTGATAAGTATTGTAGTATCGCTTCTCTAGGACAAAGAATTATGTTAATAATTACTGGATTTACTGAGATTTATTATTTAACGGAAGGTTCTACTTACCGCGCAATACCTTTTGTCATATTTGATTAGATAGTTTTCAGTGGATTGAGTATAATTATTACGTGTAAAGTATGAAAGTATTCAGCATATTTATATACTAAGAGTATTTTAAGACTTTGTGTGTTTGATTACTATAGAGAGATTATAAATAATTTCACTTGAAATATTTTCATTGTTACTCATTTTCATTGCTCAAAACTCAGAATTGTAAACACCAATTTTTTACAACCAAAAATACGAATAAAAGAATGCTTATATTTTGAAATATCTGAAGAGTGGGCATCTGAATGTCCAATACAATATCCTTACAGGTTGACAGTGCGGGGAAAGAACTCCCACTGCGCATGCGTCAGTTTCATAGTCATCTTCCCCTTCCCCTTCGCGGTCAACGCCCCTTCGCGTGACCAAGGCGACGAAAGCGGTGGTCGCCGAGCAGATCAGGCATGTCGCGGTCGCGGGCAACGCAACTGGGTTTCTAGAGTTCGTGGTCGTGAAGCGCGTCCAGAGCAAATGGCACGAGATTTAAAAGTAAGCGTTGTAGTAGTTGCTCCGCACTGTCAGTTCTGGTCTGGATTCCAGTCTTTTCGAGAGGTCAGTTGACAGCCATGGCGTCAAATGTAGGTACGTTAATTCCCATTTTCGCTACTAAAGCAAGAAAATTTTGTATTTTACTGAAATAATAGATCAGTCAGATTTCAAATTGCCAATCGGAAGTAAAATTAAACAGTTTGATTTCAAAGAATCGTTAATTTGCAATCCGTTTACTTACAAGTGAAGTAACTACATTACGTTTCTGCGTTCTTAAGAGATTTAACAAAGATTCCTGTCTGTTAAAAGAGAGGTCCGCGGGAAATGGAGAATTATTAATTTACAGATATTTGATAATTTATTGCACATTATTGGTTTATGCAAGAAATAAATAATAAGACATAACATAAACGAAAACAAGAAAGCATTCTTCATTCACGCATATTTCTATTATGTGGCAAAAATATTTATTCAACGTAGAATTTAAAAACAAAATAAACATGACATAGCTATAAATGGGAAAGAATGTAACTAATTGAAATCTTGGTTGTTACCTGGAACAAATATGACTAACGTTTTCGTATTCCGCCACTGCTTTCCACCTCACCCCGCAACAGCTCGCGCGTGTGCACCCCTTTCTGGATTTGGAGGGGAAACAGAGCGCAGTCGGGGGAAGTTGCCAGTCCGCGCAGGCGCTCCGCCTTCCTGGGCAGGAGAGTAGCTCGCACGGGTGCGGTTTCACAATGCTGGTGTAGATGAAGGTTCCCTTTTGCCTCGAAAAGCGCTTTGCTCTCGCATTATTACGCTTTGTTTACGGTTTGCCCTCGCATTATTGAACGTTGTAAATGTATAGAAATGTGATTGAGTCACTATGCTTCATGGTGTATGTTCCTTGGCTATTGGATATTGTGGATCATAATTCGCCGTAGTGTTTAAATGAATTTATAATAAGTAATTGGGAATGTAGCTATTGTCTTCATTATAGAACAAAGAGACTTAAATATTTAATTTAGCTGGCGTTTTGTATTCACCTCTTTCCAGGTGGCTTATGTTTCCACTGCTTTGTAGCAGTTTTTGATATATGACAACCCATATTCTTTTTACTTTCCCACAATCGTGTATAAATTGCTATATTGATATTTTCGTGATACATTAGGTCTCTCCCCTAAACACATCTCACTTCATTACTTTTTTCTTCCTACTTCCAAATCTAATTTTCTTTTTCTTATTACAACTCTCACGTTTCTCATTGAATCTAACAAGAATGATTTTCTAGTCGTCCGTCCCCTACCGTCCTGGTAATTTATCGCCGCCTCTTGCCCCTGTCTTGCTACCTTGGAATCTCGCCAAATGCGGTCTGTCACCGGTCTATCTTCAGCCCGTTCCGACATTGTCTTCGCTGACAATCCTCGGCCTCCGTGCCGCCTCCGCCCCCCCCCCAGTGTTCGGTCTATATCGCCCCGTTTCTGACCTCCACCCCTCGCGCGCCACCAGCTAATCGCAGCGCCCCAACTCTCAAGCGGCCCCTGTCGCCCGCCACCGCCACCGTACTCCCTCCATCTCCCTCCCTCGCACCCCTTTCGACGCCCTGGCCCACTCCACCACCCTCCGCATCACTGCCACTCACGAGGCCATCAACATCCTACTCCAACCAGACACTCTCCTTTCCTCTCGATTATGTCCCTCGCCTTACAAAGTAGAACCAAGTGACAGCAAGCTGGATAGTTCGCGCGAGATATCTGTGAACTCGACGACAGTCAAAAAAGAAACACACAGCCATGCGTAATAAAGCCATTGGAGCATGAAATAATTATCAGTCGTCATTGACAACAATATTATTTTCGATGGCTTAGCCATCATCAGCAATTTTCTAGTTCCAGAAGAAAAACAAGAACATTAAAATGAGAATTTTTTTTGATTTGACAACAAAATTATAATAAATATTACTAATAATTTACAATTTTTACAAAATATATTTAACATTTTAAGAACTGAAAGAAACAAAAGGGGGTGTTAAGTCTTTTAATGCTACAAGAAAAGTAAATGAATTAGAACATGTAAAATTGGAAGCCCCAAAAACGACTGCACGGGCTTTGGCGAGTCAAGGGCTTAAGAACCCGGCCGTGGGGTAGAGGAGGGCAATGGCCTGGGTGCGGTGCGCTGTCTACTGTGCCGCCCCGGGGGAGTGCCGTGTGGGAGTGGTGTCTAATAATAATTTTAGTAGAGGAGAGGGACTATGGTTTATGTTTTCATTCAGTAAGTTATAATGTAAATGGATATGCAGGTTTTCAAGTTAATCTGGTGAGGTATTGATTTTCTATTTCCAGTATACAAATATCTGTTTGTGGATTGTTTGTATGGCCTGTCTGGAGTAAATGATTGGCAAAGTGAGATTTACAGGATGTTTCCAAGCGTGTATATGTGCCTTAATTCTGGTATTCAAAGTTCTGCCTGTTTGACTAATATATTTGGCTTAGCAGTCATGGCAATTTAGTGAATACACGCCGCTTGTTTCTAAAACAATCTGTGTATTGTTTGGGGGACAGAATTTTGTTTGAGGGAATTCTGAGATTTGAATGAAACTTTGATACCTGCTTTGTGAATATTGTGTGCGACTAGTGGAGAAAGTGTAGTGAACATTTTTTGTTTGTTTGACTATTTTGTGGCGTAGTATGTTGTTAATGAGCTCTGTGCTGTAACCGTTTGACAAAGCAATATGTTGTATGGTGTTCAGTTCTTCCAAAAAATGAGATTTTTTGAGGGGCAGGCTTAGAAATGATACATGATGCACAGATTACTAAGCCTGCCTCTGCTTAGTCTATCAAGATTACTAAGTCCACCAAGACGAATCGATCAGATTTTATTTATTTGTCTCTGCTCGCGAATAGGCTGACTTGGACCACGTGCGCATGCACCCTGCATTAACCGGTGCTCAGTACTATTAGCTCGGTGCGAGGTACATGTAATTTTATCAGATCAGCATTTAGCTGGATCCGACCCTTCTTCTCCAGGGTTGTTATCCCGGGGAATATGGAAGATGAAATGATGATACTGAGGAGAGAAGACACACATCTACTGCAGTGATGCGACATCGTCAACAAAATATTGGTGTTCCCAAACATCGGTATTAAGAAAACAGTGAACAAAATCGTTCGATGTTTTTAAACATCGATGTTTTAAATTTAGCGTAGTAACCTCTAACATAATATTCGGGCGCAACAACATTAAATTAGACAGTTGTTGTGCATATTAGTTTAAAATTAACATTTACTAGAAAACAAAGTTAAAATGCTTCTCCACGTGCAAAATACTAAGAAAGACGAACGAAATACCAAGGCTTCGGGATACCTTTTGTGCGAGAAATAGTAGTCTGCTCGATGAAGGTAATGTAAAACGCGTTCATTTGGTTCGAGCACAAATAACGTGATACCATCAATTATTATTTCGTATTTTAATTTTTACAAAATAGTGATTATAGTCATTTTTCATACATGAACTAAACACCGAAAACTTAAAAAACATGGAATCCAAAACATCGATTTTCAAAAAACATCGGACTCAATACATCAATGTTTAAAGTATCGATATTTTTGTAGAAACATCGATGTTTGAAAACATTGACATCATTGTCGCATTCCTAATCTACAGACATAGACAAATACACCCATTCCTGAAGCGGGACTCAAACCTGCGGTCTTCCGGTCCGAGTCCGCTACGTCACTACCGCCCTTAGCCATTTCGGCCATTGATCGGTTTATTTTTATTTCTTAATTTTTATTTATTTGTATGACGTCAAAACAATTTGTGTGGCGCTTAGAAGACGATCGTAAAGCTACATTTACTGACTTGTCCGACCCATTCCCATTCACTATCTTTTCTACCCCCCCCCCCCCGCCTCGCCTCAGACATAGCTCAGACATGAACTCTTCACGCGATTAGCAGCACAACCATTCACTGATCCACTTGGACACACCGCACCTCCTCCATGCGGCCAGCCGAACGATCTCCAACCTCCACCACTGAAATACTCCACCTTCAACTCCCTAAATTCCCTTCAACACCCTCATTTCCTCGCAACGCTTCAGAAATCACGCCTTTCTCTTATCGCTGCCCTTCGCCCTTTTCTCCTCTGGCCTCTGCACCCACCTTTTTCATCCCGTTCACAACCAATAAATGCCTTCCCCCTCTCTCACCGTCCGGATCCTGATCGCCTACAGCCCAACACTCCCCGCGACGTTCCACGCTTAATCTGTCTAGCCCCTCCGCACCCACTCGACGGTTCTACCCAAATTATAGTCAAACGCAATCCCTGCAAACAGTCCACCGATCCCCTAAAATCCTCGCCATTCACCTGTACGATCCTCCATTCAGATTCTCCTTAGCCAAACATTCACTCTAATTCCACGACAACCTAATTCTACGACCACCTACAATACGTCCGTCTCCGCACTGTTCCAAAACTGATGCGTCTAGCCATTCTGCTGCCGCCCACTCCCTGCGGCTCACCCTCGCCTCTCTAGACCCGTTCCTAGCCCTGCAACGCTGCACCAGCTACACATCCCTACCTTAACATCCTAGCTCTTCACTGACCTGTGTCCCATGCCTTCCGCCTACTGCCAACACTCTCCCCTCCCCCTACACCCCATCACCCCATCGCACTACCTACTTACTGTCCTCAGCACCAGCTCCACGCACTGCAGTTCAGCATCGACTCTCGAGATTCGATCCTACGCACCACTCCCCCAGACGTCCTCTAATCCCCACCCCAACACCCTGATTCTCGTCTGGCCTGTGTCCCACGCCTACCCCTAACGCCAAGCTTCCCCCTCCGCCCCCCGCGGCCCCTCCGCCCAGTGTCCTCGGCAGCGGCCCAGCGGCGCTGTCGGTTGGAGGAAGCGATAAATTGGACGTCGTGTTATCTCACTGGCTGCGCGCGCGCGGCGCGTTATGGGCCCATTACTCACGCACCTATTCAACACTTCCGCGACGGACAATAACGACGTCTATTTGAGCGCACGGAGCTCATAATTGCAACAACCCGGTCGCCCCCCCCCCCCCCGCCCGCCCCGCCCCGCCCCGCCCCGCCCCGCCCCGCCCCGCCCCGCCTGCCTTTCATGCGGTGTTTCATTTTTGCCCGCGCTCCATGACGCCCGTCGAACATGATGGCAGCGATTTGCTCGCGCCGAGCGCCTCGCGCAGAGCGCGCTGCCGTCGCGCCATTAACGTCGCTTTTATTTCGGCCACGGCCAGCCAGGGGTAATTTGTGACTTTGACGTTTTGTTTACTCGGACGGACCCCCTTTTTATCTCTCCGGCAGCGACGATTGATGTGGAAACAGAACGATTATGACTTTTATTCAATAAACTGTTCGCGAGATAAGTTACGACGCGTTTTCCCTTAGGTAGGTAATGTTCCATGAATTTCGATTGCCACTTGTCGGTCGTCGTGATTTTCATGCATCTGTTAGTTTTACAAAAGGTTGGAAGAATAAGGTGGCTAAGGAAACATTTGTTATGTTGGATTTATTCTCCGTTATTGTTCGTACGGAATTTATTAATTTTTCTATTAAAATAGTGTGCTAGAGTAATATTCGCTTACAGATTTATTCAATTTAATTATTCAATTTTTATTTTTCTTCTTATTACTTTCCTAGATATTTGTTTTAATAATATGTAATTGCATGTTTACAGTAAAACACTATATTTTCATCGGAAGCAAATTATTTATTTCTTGAGATTTTATTTGTAATATTTTAGTATATTTCAGTTTACAATAACGAAGATTTTATATCAGAGTTTAATTATAAAGTGAACATAAAATCGTTTTTTCCTTTGAAAACGTCTTCTAAATGAGAAAAATCATTTAAAAAAATGATATTAACCTTTGTTTTATCAATGCATAGTCACCGTTGAGTATGTGTTGTACTGTTGATGTTTGCAGTTGTATCCTTATATTTGGGGTAGCCTCGGCAGTTTATTGTTGACATTATTGATCTTGTTGCTTCTCGTAACGAGATGGACATTTTTGATGGAAAATATTTTCTTTATTCTGATATTCTCGGAATATTGTATAATGGAAATTCTTGGTGACTAATAGAAATCAAGCCGCGATATACCATTATTTTCAAGTATAATTATCAATCAAGTATAATATTTTGGAGCGATATTAGATTTGATGTGGATCATATTTAACACATTTATAACAGAAGGTTTGGAAACAATAGCCCTTAAAAATATGGTGATACATTCTGAATATATTCGAATATTTTAATCGAACTGGTATCGAAGCAAATTTGAAAGCGCTAACGAAATTCGCGTACCCAACTCGGAACCTCAAGTCCTTCCTCTCTTTTCGCTCCACTGCTTTCAGAGGAAGCCGGTGCACGTCGGCGGAGAGATCCTCTGCTGCAGGCATCGCTACTCCTGCTCTACCTCCATCTGTCCCTCCGTCGCCACCCCACCATCGCTGCCCCTTATCGCCACCTCCGTCGCTACCTTCTTTCGCCACCCGCCGTCGTCGCCTTCTCTCGTCGCCACTACCCGTTGCCACACCTATGCCACAGCCATCTCTACTCTCTCTTCATCGCTTTGCCAACCTCGTCACCACCACAGCACGTCGCCACCCCCGTCGCCACCCCCGTCGCCACCCCCGTCGCCACCCCCGTCGCCACCCCCGTCGCCACCCCCGTCGCCACCCCCGACGCCACCCCCGTCGCCACCCCCGTCGCCACCCCCGTCGCCACCCCCGTCGCCACCCCCGTCGCCACCCCCGTCGCCACCCCCGTCGCCACCCCCGTCGCCACCCCCGTCGCCACCCCCGTCGCCACCCCCGTCGCCACCCCCGTCGCCACCCCCGTCGCCACCCCCGTCGCCACCCCCGTCGCCACCCCCGTCGCCACCCCCGTCGCCACCCCCGTCGCCACCCCCGTCGCCACCCCCGTCGCCACCCCCGACGCCACCCCCGACGCCACCCCCGTCGCCACCCCCGTCGCCACCCCCCGTCGCCACCCCCGTCGCCACCCCCGTCGCCACCCCCGTCGCCACCCCCGTCGCCACCCCCGTCGCCACCCCCGTCGCCACCCCCGTCGCCACCCCCGTCGCCACCCCCGTCGCCACCCCCGTCGCCACCCCCGTCGCCACCCCCGTCGCCACCCCCGTCGCCACCCCCGTCGCCACCCCCGTCGCCACCCCCGTCGCCACCCCCGTCGCCACCCCCGTCGCCACCCCCGTCGCCACCCCCGTCGCCACCCCCGTCGCCACCCCCGTCGCCACCCCCGTCGCCACCCCCGTCGCCACCCCCGTCGCCACCCCCGTCGCCACCCCCGTCGCCACCCCCGTCGCCACCCCCGTCGCCACCCCCGTCGCCACCCCCGTCGCCACCCCCGTCGCCACCCCCGTCGCCACCCCCGTCGCCACCCCCGTCGCCACCCCCGTCGCCACCCCCGTCGCCACCCCCGTCGCCACCCCCGTCGCCACCCCCGTCGCCACCCCCGTCGCCACCCCCGTCGCCACCCCCGTCGCCACCCCCGTCGCCACCCCCGTCGCCACCCCCGTCGCCACCCCCGTCGCCACCCCCGTCGCCACCCCCGTCGCCACCCCCGTCGCCACCCCCGTCGCCACCCCCGTCGCCACCCCCGTCGCCACCCCCGTCGCCACCCCCGTCGCCACCCCCGTCGCCACCCCCGTCGCCACCCCCGTCGCCACCCCCGTCGCCACCCCCGTCGCCACCCCCGTCGCCACCCCCGTCGCCACCCCCGTCGCCACCCCCGTCGCCACCCCCGTCGCCACCCCCGTCGCCACCCCCGTCGCCACCCCCGTCGCGACTCCCGTCGCGACCCCCGTCGCGACCCCCGTCGCGACCCCCGTCGCGACCCCCGTCGCCACCCCCGTCGCCACCCCCGTCGCCACCCCCGTCGCCACCCCCGTCGCCACCCTCGTCGCGACTCCCGTCGCGACCCCCGTCGCGACCCCCGTCGCGACCCCCCGTCGCCACCCCCGTCGCCACCCCCGTCGCCACCCCCGTCGCCACCCCCGTCGCCACCCCCGTCGCCACCCCCGTCGCCACCCCCGTCGCCACCCCCGTCGCCACCCCCGTCGCCACCCCCGTCGCCACCCCCGTCGCCACCCCCGTCGCCACCCCCGTCGCCACCCCCGTCGCCACCCCCGTCGCCACCCCCGTCGCCACCCCCGTCGCCACCCCCGTCGCCACCCCCGTCGCCACCCCCGTCGCCACCCCCGTCGCCACCCCCGTCGCCACCCCCGTCGCCACCCCCGTCGCCACCCCCGTCGCCACCCCCGTCGCCACCCCCGTCGCCACCCCCGTCGCGACTCCCGTCGCGACTCCCGTCGCCACCCCCGTCGCCACCCCCGTCGCCACCCCCGTCGCCACCCCCGTCGCCACCCCCGTCGCCACCCCCGTCGCCACCCCCGTCGCCACCCCCGTCGCCACCCCCGTCGCCACCCCCGTCGCCACCCCCGTCGCCACCCCCGTCGCCACCCCCGTCGCCACCCCCGTCGCCACCCCCGTCGCCACCCCCGTCGCCACCCCCGTCGCCACCACACGTCTCTACTCTCCGTCGCCACCACCCCTACTACCCGCCGACGCCCATCGTTGCTAAGCCCGTCGCCACACCAATGCCACAACCTTCTCGACCTCTCTCACCACCGCTTTGCCAACCCCGCCGCCACCACCTCCGCCCCCGCCACCCGCTGCGCACCGCACGATCCGCTGAGGCAGCCGCTAACAGAGCTTATCGAATTCGTCACTTGCAGCGCGCCTGCCGGGCCACCCGGACCCACAGCGTCTGGCTTGTCGACTGGGCGTGCAACCTACCTCGCGCCTGCTGTTGGGGACACTTTTGCGATATTTAGTCATCTCTTTGATTGGAATGGAACTCTTTTATGACATGCATTCTTGGCTATCCGGGACGAGCCGCGTCTCGGTCAATTGTGCTGACGTTTCGGCCATCTTGTTGTGGCCTTCTTCAGAGCTATACTTCTGCAGTATAGCTCTGAAGAAGGCCACAGCAAGATGGCCGAAACGTCAGTTCAATTGACCGAGACGCGGCTCATCCCGAATAGCCAAGAATGAATTGACTCCGACCGCGGAAGCCTACGAACCTGTTTTGTGACATGATCTTTTGTTTTCTAATTTCGTGGGACAATTATTTGGAAGAAGTTATTAAGAAGAAAATCAAAAATGTTTTTAAAGAAACAAAATTGTTCAGCTTATTTTGAAGAAGAGTGTGATTTTTCGTCTTTCGTTGCAACGGACATTATTTGCAGAATTTATATTGAATTGTGGAATATAATGAACGATAATTGATTTTGTTCAATCGCTGAGCGTCGTCAGGAATATACAACTACTTTGTCACAATTTTTCGTTCTTGCAATCTATTTTTTTTCTTTTCAATAATTTTGTAGATTCTTTTCGTATTTTATTGGTTTTCATACATTTAGTCTCTTTTTACATTTCATTAGTTAAATCATTTTGCAAATTTTGTATGGTTTTTCTATTGTAACTTCTATTTCAATTTTTTAATCCGTTACTATTTGCTGAGCATTCTGTCTGTCCGCCTCTCTCCTCTCTCCTCTCTGTCTGTCTCTCTCTCTTTCAGGTTCATTCGCCGTGCCTTTAGGGGGGACTGTGTATACATGTGCTTTTAAGCTTCCCCCTTTTTTGGCAAACCTCGTTATTTTTTCTCTTCTATGCTCTCAACTTCCCAGGAGCACTAGAGCTTTGGAGCCATAGCACTACCTGCAGAAATATTTGCAGAAGAGTAAGCTAAACGTTAGTTTACATTTTTATTTAGCAGAAAGTGCTAAGCAATTTAGCAGAAGCTAAAATGAGAAACGAATATTACCTCATACTCTTTACGTCGTCGCTTCGCCTGCTGGCCGCGCTCTGCCAGTGGCCCCGTCCGCCGCTGTGCGTCCGCTGCGGCGCGGCGGCGCCGGCGCCGGACTTCGCGCGTGGGCAGCCGCGCTCTCGCGCCAGCGCCTCGCAATGGCTCCCCGCGCCGATCGCCCGCCCCGCCCCCGCCCCCGCCCCCGCTCGCTGCCGCGCGGTGCTGTGCGACGGAGCGCGCACCCTGGCCTCGGCTCTCGCTCCCAGCCCCCACCCCCACCCCCGCCATTCTCCACACACCCGCGCTCGTCCCCTCGCTCGCACCCGCCACTATCCTTGTCCTCCACTTCGTCACCGTACCCATTCTGGTGCCCACCATTGGGACTGCACTCGCGTCAACGCTCAGCAACCATCTCCGTTCCCGCACCAACACGCGTTTCTGAGCTCCGCACGCCTCTCTGGTCTGGTCTTCCCCAGCAGGATCAGCCAACCTGTCGATCTCTAGTCCCCTTCTCGTCGCCGCAGATGTACTCGTCTTTCTCTGCCTACTTCCCCGATATCTAAGCCAAACTTTAATGGTCTTTTCGTCGTTTTCTCTGCAGTGGTCCCTCCCCTCATGCCCCTCCTCAGCGACGTCCTCGCCATCCACGCTCGCTTTGCCTAACCTTGTTGAATCACTATTGGTACCTCTTTCATTGCTCTCACCTTCGCCTCAACTATTCTCGATAGCACCTTTTCGTCCTACTTCTATCCCTGTAAACCCTAAAATTCCCGAGAATTCAATTTAACCCAAACTCGCCTTCCTGAATTCCATTAACGGCAGTTAACACCATTAGCTGTTCCTGCCCTCAGCAAACCAATCATGTCCGAGTCTTCAATTTGCTTCTCCACCCGCATTCCTTACCGCAAATGCCTTCTGCCACCTGCTCATTTTTCCATATGCCGGCGGCGAACCTCCCTTGGCTGTCAGCTACTGCCGAAGAGCACTTGACGGTTCCCTTAATCGACCGTTAATTTTCCTTCCAGCACTCCCTCCTTGCCCCTGAATCTCCCTCAGCCACCAAAACTGTCCTGTCCGCACTTTTACCTTCCCGGCCAATCCTCTTCATCCTTCCCCCCAACGTGTTCAAATCGCCTGTTTCTCGCCCAATACCTCCTTTCTCTGCTAGTTGGTGAAAGGAGCGTAGCGAAATTTGCGTGGTTAGACGGAGGAGCAGGCATCATGGCCTGAGTCTCGCCACGTAAAATAAGGCATTAATTCAATTCAATTCAATTCAGTCTCCGCCTTGCCCATCCATTCCCGGTGGAGACCTCGCGCTTACCTCGGCAAGTCCCTCCCACCACCAGGTTTTTCTCACTCATACTCTTTCACCTATTATTCATTTTATTCTCACCTTCCCACATTCGCATACCCGCCCGCCCGCGGCCATCCGTTCCTGCTTGATCGCTGCTATTCATACCTGCTGTCACGCTCGCCTGGCCCTCCCGCCGAGGCACCGCAACTGCCTCCCCAACCCTCAGATCGCCGAAGGAAGCTGCAACTGGGCTTCACACTGTCCGCGCCCTCATCTTCCATCCGTCTTTAGTGCACTTGCGCCTAGCCGCCCTTTCACGCCCACGCTCGCTTGCCCTCAGTCCCGCTCTCGCCCATTCCTTGCTAATCACACCTCGCCTGTGTTATTCCGCCACGGCGCGACTGTTTCCTGTCCTCTCTCAAGCTCGCCTTTCGCATTCCCTGAAGCTTCCCTCGCCCACGTTCACTTACAACAGCTCGTTCATTTCTTCATATCCCCACTCTACTCTCGCGCGGGTCGTCTTGCCGTAACCCGACCCGTTCCCTCGCCCAGCTGACTTTTCATGGCCGTACATTCCCACATCCTTCCTTCCAATGCTTGCTTCCCTGCAGTCCCTTGCCCGCCCGCTTGCAGCAACCTACCCCTGCGTGGTGGCTGCAATTGCAATTAGGGTTCTGCTGCCGCCCATCCATCGCATTTGCGCCTTATCGTCATCGCCCCACATATCTCTCGCCCAGTATCCTTGATTTTCTCACCCATTCTTTCACGTCCACCATTCGGCCAATAGACTCGCCTTCCAAAATCTCTCACGCTTCCGCCGGCACATCCCTTCCTCCTACTGCGCACAGTCCATCGTATGTCTCCAACCCCGCCCACCCACTCTCACCTGCGCCTTCGCATCATGGCCCCCACCATTCCAGACCTTTTGCACTTGCACCTTCCCGTCCATCTTCCATCCTTCGTGGTCCCGTCCTTCTTGCGTCCATCCTGCTCTCCAGCACGTATTTTCTTACCGCCCGCCCGCCCGCTCTCGCTGGCGTCCGCGCCCGCCACCTCGTGGGCGGCCATGCGGCAGGCGGTGCCGCCACGCGGCGCGGCGCGGCGCGGCGTGGCGCGGTGAGAAATGGCCGCAACCGGCCTCCTGCATAATATACCGCCGCCGCGCGATGCTTCTGTTGCTTTTGTTTGCTGTTGCCTGGCATTTGTCACGCGCGTCTGTGTTTTATGCGTTGCCGAGACGCTTCGCAAAACAAACGCGTATGAATATTACGCAACTCCACGGCTATTTTTATATTATTTTTACACTTTGGTGGGAATAATTACGCATGATTGCGAGGACATTCGGCCATGTGAATATATTTTTATTTCGCCCGTAAAAAAGTGTTTTGTTGGTAATGAACATCTCTATTTGCACCTGTCATTTTTTTTCTAAAAACGTTGCGCATCGCCACATTTATATCAGAAATGTATTGTACAATTATTACGAGTAACATTTTTAAAGCTATTGCTCGGTGAGACGTATTTTGTGCAACTCCCTATTTTCTTATCAAGAGAAATGAATATTTCACGTGTTCACCGTGATTTCTGTTCACTGTTGTGCGCTTGTAAAATTGTTTTGAAATAAAACGAAATCACTTTCTGAAGACTACTTGCATAATGGCTCAAGATAAAACTCTGATAGGGCTTTGAATATGTACAAATTGATTTTCCTAAGAGTATATTTTTTCACTGAGGTATCTGATTAAACAGGAATTTAAATGCACTTAATTTAATATTTTTCTGTGATTTCTGTGAATATTTTGAAATGAAGCAAAGATGCACATTATTACATGAAAAAGTTTAAACAAAAAATAATCAAAATAAATGAAATAGTGGTCAGGCATAGGTGGGTTATATTACGAGGTAGCTATTCTACTAGTCATTGCATATCTAACTACAATGTCATAATGTAATATATAAAATATTTTCTCTGATGTGAAATATTCTTTCTTTTGCAATTTAAAATGATAGTCTAATAAATTGTCAATATTTGTTTTAAATTAATGGCGGAGATGGAAAATAGGTATTTATGATACATATTATTTTGCTCGAAGGATTGCGAAACATTTCCTACTCGGAAAACAAAATATCACATTTACCACGTGTGTCATGCTAGTTTTTAAACAGCCTTACTGACATTCCTGTTATTATAATTTCAATGTACAAATCACTTCAATGTGTATCATGTTACAATAAGATCAGTACATGTTACAATAAGATCATAGCTGATCAGACGAAAGTATTTTTTTTTTATTTAAGTCGCATCAACATCAAAGTCATTAGCGACCACTATTGGATTTAACGATATGGTAACCATGATGATGATGATGATGATGATGATGAAATGGGGTGAAAGTACGATCACAAATGCCACCATGTCCGAGTCCGGACTCGTATCCACGATCCTTTGGTTCGAGATCGCTACGGCACAATTTCCCTAATGATCTAAGCCACTGGATCGGCGAAAGTATTATGTTTTCCTTGTGGCATTCAGTTTTATATGACCATTTTAGCATTGTCTCCCTAGTCCTAAACATTGAACATTTGGCACGCTGTGCATGCCGTAAAATGAATATACTAGTGGCTGTGTAAAAGAATTTTTGTATTAGCAGAATGCTACTTCCAAAGATTAAAATATTCAACAGTGGCATTTTTCGGGAGGACGGAAACCCAACTTTTGAACACTCTCTGCTAGAATCCCGACGGCGGGGCCGGCTGGAAACAAAACCGGCTCGGAGGGTGCTCGTGTCTGTTTGCCTGGTAATCGTGCAGTGACTGGTGGCCGCTATTGATTCCACAGGTGTGCGCGCGAGGGGGCGCTGTCTGGGCGCTTGGGAGGCGGTTGGTGTGTAGGGGTGAGGGGGAGGGGGAGGGGGAGAGAGGGGTGATGCGTGTGATGCGCACCGCGGCGCGGGCCTCCCTTGCCGATCTGCGCTCGCTCACCCGTCGGCACAGGCCTTTGGGGGTGGCCGCGGGGCCCCGGAGGCCTGGGAGCAGAGGCGAAAGGGGGCGGGGCCGGGCCCGGGCCCTTTGCCCCGCCCTCATCCAAACAGTTTTGTTTGTAGTTTTAACCAATTTGGTTATTAAGGAACGATTAGTATCAATCACCAAGGAAAATGTATGTAAAGAAAATGTATGACGAACCACTGGACCTGGCAATGCTTCGCTATTGCAATGTATTGCACTTCACACGTTACTGGTCACGTGATTGTTAAGTACGTTTTACGCTACGCTCTGCAAAATGTTTGATAGCTGAAATACTTTCTCCCGAGTATTGGTTTGTTCCATATCCTGGTTTGGACGTGGTTGTCAAGTATCCTGTTGTTAAAACGTTTTCCCTCAAGTTTGGACATGTATTCGCTACGAGACTGACGTGGAGAAATTGAATTTACTTGTACGAGATAATGTTCCATAAATAATTCCGACCGATGTTTCACAATCAAAGGGGCAGAATACACAGTGAAAACGCGTTTAGTACTTGAGGGTGTGGCGGGTTGCATATAGCTCCTGATCAAGTGCGCTTGATTCAGTCTAAACGCATAAAATCACCATGAACGCAAGTTTATGTGCCGTACACGTACGTACATTCCAACTGTACTGTATCCCTATATTCTTCGTGCAAGTGCAAGAAATATGATGATAATTTATCGCAAGCTTATGAACGGTACAGCAGTGCATAAAACAAACAAACATTGATTTTTGTATATAAGATGAATATATTATCTAACGCTTTTATCAAATATGCACTGCATAATTTTATTATGGAGAATGTTAAAATATATGAATATTTTTTATTTCAAACTAACATTTTTAAAATTTTAAACATACTATTTGTTTATAATTTTAAAAATGATAATGAGAGTATTTTAACAGAAACCTCTCCCCTTGAAACTCTTACTGGATCCGCCCTTGCATGTGCCCAGTCGCAAGACAGTTTGAGAAACCGTGCCATCCCTTCCCAATCCAATTGTGTTTGAATTTTACTGAATTTATTTAACACATATTTATCACATATTCTCTTAACCTTACTCTTAAGGATTATGCTAATTTTATGTCTGAATCGCGTTTTTTGTATTTCAAACTAACAGTATTTTTTTTTCCTTTCAGGTTAACCATATTTTTTATTATTGAAAAAATGGTAAGGAGGGTATTCTTCACTGAAAGTCCATCCTCCTCTTGAAACACTTCGTGACTTCGCCCCTGCGTGGACTTTACAGCAAGCAGCGAGGGCTGAGAGGCGATCGACCTGAGTGACAGCATTGTAGGGGCACCCCACTCGGAGCTGTCAAAAAAGACGCCTGGAGTGAGTAAAATTAATATTTGATAGACGCATCTCAGACGCTTTGGCGTTTCCATGGCAACCGAACAAAGCTCATTTAGGAACCTGCCGCGTTGCGCAGTGATTGATTGCATCTTTCAACTGTCAATAATGATCTTTAATCGAAACAGACAGCAATCACCTTGTAACTCGGCATTGACGTGGGAATTAAAGAAATTTAATTTATGAAGGGTTCCTTTGTTCTCGAATCACTGATCCAGATCACGGGCCGACGATGGCCTCTGGTGTATTCGCCGTTTTAGTGCCACTGCTTTCTCGTCCATCGTGCCATCGCCATATATAGCGGCGGATTCAGCCAATGATTTTGTGGGGGGGGGTGTAAACATATTTGTTATTATATCGTATATTATTTATGTACTGTAGATATGACATTATGCAATATTATTGTTTAAATAATTACATAATTAGACTATAAGTAAATATTTAAATCAATTTTTCGAAATAAATGAAATTAAACGAAAACTTTTATGGGAAGCTCTGGCCCCCATTGCCCCCTTCTCTGGATCCGCCAGTGGCCACATGCTGCTATCAATCCTTGCTCAAGCAGCCGCAGAATCATCATTGACCGACTCCCTTTCTAAGACATACGTCCTTTGTATTCATTTCGGTGACACACGACCGCACGGCGTCACAGTCTTTACGATGATACATGCATTCCTTTCACAAACTCAGCGCCTTGACTTTGACCATGGATTGCGTTCATGCCTTAAAGCTGCTTCTGGGGCATTTTTTCTTTATTTTTTTGATTCTAAATTCATTCGATTACATTGGTGATTCATTCTGCAGAACCTCTACTAAAAAATCTTTGACATTATTAGTGCCTTCTCTTACTAATTGAAGGGCTTGAGACACTAACAACATAAGCCAAGCCAGTCACACCAAGCCTCTAGCTATTCCCACCAGTTAATGTTAAGATTTTGGTGAACGTGATGCTTGTCTTGTTTCTATCTATGTCTAGTTTATATTTATGTGGATGTTGGGGATGTAAAAAGATTAAACTCACTTCCATTGATTGATAGATTAGAGATTCTGTACGCGGCAGTTGAAGAGGAACAGTTTATTTTGAAAGCCCAGAGTTTCTCTCGTTACTCCTAAGACAGTTTCTCTTCACACGAATATATCAAATATATTTCTTTACTAAAACAAAAATAAATGTATTTTTTATGTTCCACTTTCTTTTGCAGAGCCAATATATGAGATTGAGCAAAACTCAATTGGGTAGGACTATGGGCTGGCATCAAGAGAGAGTCCGTCAGAGGGAGAGGGAGAGATACAGATAGAGATATTTCACAGATATTTGAATTATGTCCATAATGGCAGCATGTTTTGTGAAATAAGTTTATTGCGTTTCCATTGTAAACTTAAAGAAAATAAGTGTTTACGTAGCACAGTGGGGATTTGAGAGTGTGGTTGCTTTGCTCCTTTTCTGTCACCCTCGTTTTTAAACTCTATCCCAGAAAATGCAAGAATTTTGTTCTCATAGTTTCTATAAATTAAGTTTTGCATTTGTAAACAATGGACGTTACATTTTTGTTAACCAGATATAGGGCCTAATAATCTCCACCAAGCTGTCCATTTAAAAAGCATAATGGTTGACGTGATCCTGTCTGTTCGCGAACATAATACATTGGAAATTGAATTTTGTGTCGGTAATACTACTTCTCTGTACAAACTTAATGTTTTCTTACAATGTGTATTCTAAATCGTTAAATAATATTGTCACTTTGTCGGATGAATCAAGCTAGGATGATTATTGTATAGGAAGATGTACAAATGTGTGCTCTGAAGGCACGAAAACTTTTGCACATCGCTCAAATAAACCAATATAATGTCATATCCGTTTGTCGTCTCTACGTTCGTCCGTCAGTTTATTCGTCCGTCCGATTGTTCGTCCGTCCGTTTGTTTGTTCGTTCGTTCGTCCGTTTGTTTGTTTGTTTGTTTGTTTGTTTGTCCGTTTGTTTGTTTGTTCGTCCGTCCGTTTGTTCGTTCGTCCGTCCGTCTGTTCGTCTGTTCGTCTGTCCGACACTCCGTTGGTTCATCCGTCTGCCATTCCGTCTTCCATTGACGGACCAACGATGTCCGTTGGTCCGTCAATCCGGCCACTATTCTGACGGCCCCTTCACCAATTTGCCTATCTTTCCGTTGGCCATTCCATCCGCGTGTCGCCTGCTATTGCAACGGCCCGTCCGCCTGTTCACGTGACCGTCAGTCAGCCATCATTTCATCCGTCGTACTGTCGTCCAGATCGTTTGTCCGTCCGTGAGCCTCTCGTCCGCGCGACCACCGCAGCCTCAGCCCCCGCCCACGCGGCGCGGTCTGCCGTTTCCAGCGGGCGGGCGGCGGCGGCGGCGCTGACCACCACAAATTCGCCGGCGCGCGGGGGGGGGGGGGTCATGCCGCGGCATCAGCGCTTTTGTTGGCGCGCGGCACGCGGCCGCTCGCACCCGCCCGCGCGCCCCGGCAGCGCTCGCTCACGCACGCGCCCTCTGCGCGCACTCGAAGAAACCTCGCTCTGAAACAGGAAGAGCTTTCATTTAAGAAGACGGCCGAGCTTTCTACTCTCCAAATTTTGAAAAAGACCTAAAATGAGTTGAAGTTTTACTTCCTCGCCACCGCTTCTGCAGTGGAGAGAAAGTTATGGGATGCTGCGCGAAAGAACGACGAGTTTGTGGAGGGAAACTCTTATTATAGGGCCATGATAACGAAAAAGTGGATAAATGCAGTTGCTACATGTAGAAAAAAATCCTGAAACACGTTGTGTAGCCAGAATGTGTTTTGTGGGTCTTCCATACCGAAAAATCGATTGACGGCAAAACATTTGTCCGTCTGTCCGTCCGTCTGATCGATTGACGGTAAAACATTTGTCCGTGTGTCCGTCCGTCTGTCCGTCCGTCTGTCCGTCCGTCTGTCCGTCCGTCCGTCCGTCCGTCCGTCCGTCCGTCCGTCCGTCTGTCTGTGAACAACGCTATCGGTTAAACCGATTTTCTCTAAAATTAATATTCCTCAATAAATCCGGTTGATGTTGCAACCCTTCATTTTCAAACCGATATTTTAATTATGGAAAATCACGGACATTTCCAAAATTTTCAAAACAATTTTTAATTTGTTAATTTAAAAAAATCTGAACTGCATGTTTTATTCGGCCTCTGTCAGGCCTCGACGTCCAAAATAGGTAAAATAACACAACCAATTAATAACTTCCATAAAATAAAAATATTATATTACAAGGTATTGTAATTCACTCTGATAAGATGCTGTGAACACTTTAATCATCACAGTTTTAATAAGATATAAAGTTCCGTCCACGCGGTATGGCTTGCTGGTTTTTCACTAGGTGAAGACAAATCACATCCAATGGTTTGAGAGCTCGTAGCTCCGTAGCTTGCATGCTGAATATTTCCATAGCGTAGAGGACAATAGTTCTAGAAAATAATAAATTAAAGATGTCAACAAAGTCATATTATATTCATTTGTGAGGTAAAAGGTTCATCAACCAATACTCCCAAGGCTGTTACACGACGTCATCACATTTTCGAGTTCTGATACGCAGGGCTCTTCTGTGATGAGGCGGTGCTCGCCGTACGACGTATTGCCATCTTGTGTAGGTGGTCTTGAGGCGTATGCACACAGCCCTTTAGGCTCGCGCAGAAGCCAGCCTTTCGGTCTTGCGCTCGTTAGCGACGCCGGCTTCCGCCATAGGCTTAGCCGCCCTGTCCCGCCCCGCGTCCCGCCCCGCGTCCCGCCCCGCGTCCCGCCCCGCGTCCCGCCCCGCGTCCCGCCCCGCGTCCCGCCCCGCGTCCCGCCCCGCGTCCCGCCCCGCGTCCCGCCCCGCGTCCCGCCCCGCGTCCCGCCCCGCGTCCCGCCCCGCGTCCCGCCCCGCGTCCCGCCCCGCGTCCCGCCCCGCGTCCCGCCCCGCGTCCCGCCCCGCGTCCCGCCCCGCGTCCCGCCCCGCGTCCCGCCCCGCGTCCCGCCCCGCGTCCCGCCCCGCGTCCCGCCCCGCGTCCCGCCCCGCGTCCCGCCCCGCGTCCCGCCCCGCGTCCCGCCCCGCGTCCCTCCCCGCGTCCCTCCCCGCGTCCCTCCCCGCGTCCCTCCCCGCGTCCCTCCCCGCGTCCCTCCCCGCGTCCCTCCCCGCGTCCCGCCCCGCTGCCCCTCCGCCCCGCCCCGACACGCCGCCCCGTCACCGCCGCCCCTCGTCGCGCCCCGTCCCGCCGTGCCCCTTCGAAGGGCGGGTTTCCCACACTTCTCCGCCCCACCCTACTCTGCTCCTCCCCCTCCCCGGCCTGCCTCTCCTCGCCCCGCCTCTCCTCGCCCCGCCCCGCCCCAAGCGCCCTGCGCTTGTCTCCGCTCTTCGTAACGAGCAGAGGGCGAGCCGCCGGCTCTGATGCAAGGCCCTCCCCGCTTTGTCAGCCGAGAGAGTATTTAGCGTCCCAGACCGTGTCAACTTTGAGCCACACATCTTTCCCATTGATAGTGTCGGAAATATAACATAATAAATGTTAAATTACATTTACCATGCTGTTAAATGATACTCGTTATTGTCAGACATGCCAAAAATGTGAAGCTATCAGAGATGTCAGTGATGTGAGGTACGCGGTATCGTTTCTTCAAAGACGATGTTTTCACTTGCACTTCGCCCCAGCCAGAACAAGCTGTAATCTCCACGACTCTTCCATCCCCCGACATTGCTGGTGGTGTAGTGTAGTAAATTGTGTGTATGTGGGGAACAAGGATGCGAAAGAAAGTATTTCGCGCGGTTTGTGGCCCGTTTTTAGACACTAATACTGTATTCGCTTGGTATTAATAAGAAAAAATACAAAAACCCACCGATCCCACAATCCCACAAAAACCCACTGACGGATAAAATTCTCCTGACCTGGTGTTTGAATTCGACACAGCTTCGTCGCTAGTGCTGTAAAGCCGCCACTGTTAGGACTCGAATCATGGATCGTCGTGATCAGCGATGTTGCGGCGGCTTCTGATGTTGCCTGCGAGTCCTCACAGTCCGTGCAAGCCTTAAGGGGCTCGTTTTGCCTTAAGGGGCACATTCACATGCATTAGGAGCCTCAGAAATCGTAGTTGTAATAAAACAATCGTGAACCATTGTGCGAACATGAAGCACGTCGCAGCACAGACAGTTTTACAACCGACGCGTCGCAAGTCAGTCACCGTTGATTGGGACTCTTTACAGTACAAATGATCTACGGATATTACTCAATTATCCTGATAATATTCGCATTGTAACAACAAAATGGAAGGTTAAAGTTTGAATTAGAGGTATCTTGAAAGCGTATTGCGGACTTACGACGGACGTTATGACATACAATAGATTGATTGCCACATCAATTAACAGGGTCATTAGTCCCGTAAGTGTAGTGCATGTTTTGCTTGGGCTGTGGCGGTGATCTGCTCCCCCTGCTGTACGACGAGACCTTCCTTCGGCTGGCGGGGGTTTCCCAACCAGATATCTCTCATCAGCGGGCCATCGCCCCATCCGTGACAAACTCCAGGCTCCCGGCACATGTGGTGGTGTAGTGCGTGTAAAAGAAGAGGATATGACAATGACGAGGTAGGAAGAATTGCACGCGGTCCGTGGCCCGTTTGTTAGGGATTCGCATGGCTCTTTTCTGCAGCGGCATTCGCCTGGTGTTGATCAGAGAAAACACCGAAAGCTACCGATCAGAACCGCTCGAATTCTCCTCCAGACAGCGACTGAAATCGACCTAGCTGACTATTTAGTGTCTAATATCCTGGCACCGTCCGGACCCGAACCTTGGACCTCCCGGTAAGAGGGACTGCAGTGACACCAGTTGATGCCCTGAACCATCCCTCCCGGTTATACATTACGAGGTGACTACAATATTGGAAGTATTTTATGGTAACGAGGAAATGCAGGTATGGGATACACAGGGATCAGACTGTGGGTGGCAAGTTGATAAGGTGAGGAAGAGACGGGGTGTGTAGTTTGGTGTTCCTTTACATCATTCATAAATTGCTATTTACAAGATACCACAAAACCTAACCCCGTTGTATCCCAGGTGACGCTTTGCTACGCATTTCCGAGTACGCCAGAAAGGCTCCGGCCTCGATTTGAATTTACGATTAACTGAGCCTGAGCAACGAATTACCTATGAATTTCAATTCCAAAAGACATCTCGCGAACACACAAGACGACTCGCACTCGCAGAATCTTATTATTTAAGTCACCATCTTGTGAATGACATCAATATTAGCTGGATGAAATCCGAAGTGATCCGTTCCTTTCAATCAGGCAGCTAACTCACAAATGTGCGATTTGACCGCACACTACTAGCATTGGCATTATTTCCGTCTCTATCCAAAGCACGAAGGAAAGATCTTTGTTGCTTACTTCGAATTGGTGAGAGAAACCACGGAAATCATCCACAGCAGCTGACCAGGTGGTTTATATTGGATCTATGCACTTCCCTATTTACCTACCTATCTAGTGCTGGAAACGAGCCATAATCGAGATGCGAACCTTACAACCTTCCCGTCAGAGAAATTGACTGTGGCAAACAGTGTTGCCGGAAACCAACTTAGACGGCCGGAAGCAATTAATGCTTACATTTTATGCGGTCTCTATTAGGGCCAGAATGATGAAAAGCGAATGGCATCTTCTAATGGCCGGGGCAACCCGCGAGTGAGACGTTTAAGAAAGGCAGGAGGGAGAATAAAATGAAAAACTTACTAGAAGACTTTTTAATCTGACTATCTGATATTTCGAAAATGTGGAAGCTACCTTGAAAAAATGAGTAACTGAAGTACATTTGGGCTAAGCGTAAAACTAAAATAATAAATTCGTTTTATTGTCTGGTTGATTGATTTCCGTTTCGGGCTCGTCAACTGCTGTATTCTCAGAGTAGTGAATGTTTTATCCCGAGAAGTTCGGTAAATTCTTCTCTCGGTGTATATTCAGATCTGGCTTCGGCCTTCCCCTCCTCGGAGGCGGAGATTTCCCTCTCCAGATATCTCCGCACAACAGCCACCTCCCCAGTCGGGACAAGCTCGGTGATTCCGACATTCGTGGTAGCGCAGTGGATGTATGTGTTGGTGTGTGACGGGAGAAGATAGGATGCGGAGGAGGATAGAAAGATTGCGGTCCGTAACCCGTTTGTTAGGGTCTTCTAGGGCACTGGGTATTGGCCGGAGAAACCTCGAAAAACTATCGATCAGTGCATCCGGCCGCTAGAATTCTCCTCCAGACAGCGGCTGAATTCGACCTACTTACGCATGTAGCTAGTGTCGAATATTCTGCCACCTTCGAGACTCGAACCCTACAACCTCTCAGTCAGAGTCACTGCCGAGGCAGTTGAAATGCTATCTCTGATTATAACGCAGCCTGTCGCCGTTTTGTTGATATCACTACAATTACGGTAAAACATATATTTTAGAAAAAAACTCGAAATGGAAAGTATACAAAAACAGTCAAATGCGACACTTATCCAGAAACGTGATGGAGATAGACCTAAAGTGTTAAAGTTGAGAGGAACGAGGCACTGGGGATAAAACGAATTGTGGGCGGATCGTGGGTTCGGCAACAGCGCCCCGCTCTTTGACCTGTTCCATTTTACCGAAGCAGTGGCCACCGAAACGTCATATCGCTCGAGCAGCGCTGCAGCCGCCTACTGATAGCCTCAGGGTGAATGCGTGGTCTCCGTCGATGAATTGAGGAACATGACGAGGACGTCGCGATTAGCAGGGCCACTTTTGGACGCTCGTCACCCGGAGATTTTGAATCGGGAGGGGGGTGATTAAAATTAAGCCCTAATGAATGTTTCGTTTTTAAATTATACTGTTAATTATATTGTCGGTAAAATAATACACATTTTTATATTATATTTTCTTTATATTAATGAATTATTGTTACTTAGCAAGGATGCATATCTTCGCCTCGCTACATATTTTAATTACGAAAAAATATAAGAATATAATATATTGTATAAGAATGTAAATTAATTACGAAAAATAATTTTTATTTGATTAGCTTATATTTTAAAATCATTTTCAGAAATTCTACTTCCAAAAGTATGTTTGTTTGTTATACATTTGAAGTAACTCAAATTGCATTGGCCGAAATTTCAAAACTTCCATTAATTGTACATCATTGATTAATTGGCCGTATAACTCCGAGTTTTTGCATATTAACGCGGTACCCGGAGATTACTTCTGACTGGATATTCCGGGTCAAATCCGAGAGGTGGCTACCCTAGTCGCCATCGAACATCTGAACAAGGAGTACAGTTAGTGACTAAAGGATCACTCCGAGAACTCCCAGCAATCGGCCGTTTTGCCCATGGCGGATAATGGGGAACAATCTGTGTCCTATTTTGTGCCTATGATCGTTCTTCCAATCAATCAAATGCGAAATACAACTATAACTTCCTGGCTAGAGCAGTGGGGACGCGAAGTATTTTATTATCATGACAAAATTTTAATATTAACTTGTAGAGTCCTTTTATCTTGAATAGGACAGCTATGACAACTTAGTTAATAAAACTTCAAAATGAACATATTGTTTCACATTAATTTTTTTCTGTATCGCCCTATTCTCATATTATTTCCTTATATCGCCCCTTCTTATAGAATACGTAATGTACGAAAATCTTCATCGAATCTACTTTTGTCTGTGAGTATGCAACGATTTCAAAATTTACGGATAAAATAATGAACCCATTGAACCCGTGTAATTCGTGGGCTTTCATTAAAGAGAAACTACCCAGGATAAATGTTTGTGTTTCATAATTATCAACACTTTCTCTTGTTTGGTAAGATCATGTGCTTTTTATGCAATCTTCGGCTATCTCATAGGCAAATTAATAGTTCGATTTTTCTTGTAATTCACTCCCTTGTGGAAGTTTGATTACTGGAACTTCTGACGTAAAAAAGCTACAGCCAACACCACTTTACACAAAAACTTTGGAGAAACAACTCGATGCTGTTCGCTGCCAGAACTCTAGCTGCGGGAGACTTACATATTTATGCAGCAATAAATTACCGGAAGGGAGGATACTGCAACAGTACGGCAGCGATAAATCACTGGACGAAGAGATATATAACGAAGGGAAAGGAGAAGAAACTGAAGGGAAACAAAGTGAGGAAACCGGGGAAGAGAGTTATATTAGAGGGTCAGTGAGCAAGTTCCGGCGTATTTTATCAAGAGAATATCTACGTCAAAAATATAGTAGGCAGGTGCGCAGGTCTTAGAAATATGTATAGAAATAATATTACCGGCAGAAATAGTAATTTTACTTTTTACATTTGTCTTTTCGAATTAAGTAACTACTCATGAATTACACAAGTCGGTTCTACAAAAAAATACACGCTTGAAAAAGGTTTTAAAAATTTGTTACAGTTGCAAAACTTTTTACTGTCTTTGATAATAAATAATTTTCGTTTATGGAACCATTTGTTTGTATAAATAAGAATGAATGAACTAGAAAGTCTAAAATTTGAGTAGAAAACATCTAATTCCAAGTCATTCTCAATATCAATTGATCTACACCATTGTTTAATGGTGTAGAAAAGAAACTCATGTTTTCGATAACACTGTTTAGAAATGTACTTTAATAAACTGTTCATTATAACTTCAAAGAATTAAGATTAGAAAATTAATAATTAAGGAAAGCGTGTAATAAAGAGAGAATATTGTTAATATTAAATATTGGGATTGCAAATAACATATGTTGGGGCGAAATGGATTCCAGATGCTTCTGAAATATTGGGAATTTCAACCAAGTCATTTTTACAAACAAAGCATACAATACGAACGTGATTATCCATGTCTAATTGAAACCGTTTTGTTTAAAACTGAGCATGAAACGTTGTCATTTAGAACAACATAATAACCGCAGGGCTGAACGAGATGGAGCCTTCGAGATGGAATTTCTGTAAGCCACCGGTAGAGAGAGGGAGAGAAAGGCAAGTCTGCGGAAAAGAACTAAATAAGCTGCTCTTTGTCGAAATAACGAACTGGAACATGGCGTTCTCTTTTGTCGAGGATTTCGAAGAAAGGTCGAGAGGTGGCCCTGTGAGGGACGCGCGTGAAATACGGCTGCTTGACCGGATCGCCTCGTTCTTTGGCCTCGCCACTGGAGCGCGCGCTCGGCCACGCCCTTCGCCCTTCGCCCTTCGCCCTTTCCCTTCGCGCTTTGCGAAGTGCGCTGCTGCCCCAGCAGATGTTTCATGAGCCAAGGCCCAGAAGTGCATTGATGATGTTTTCTTCTCCGAATCTTAGCCATATGTCCATAAACATAGTTTCGTAGAAATTGTATTTTTCAGGCTAAAGTGGTTGACATATCAATTATTGAAATGTGTTCAATTGTCAATGAAGACGTTCAGTACATATCAGCTACATATTTTGCATCAAAGATTCAGTTAGTAAATGAATGAGAAACGGGGAAATCACTGTAGAAGTGGTTTTAAAACATTACTTTCTCTCTCTCATCCTTTCTCCGTGTCTCTGTCTGTCTCGGTCTGTCTGTCTGTCTGTCTGTCTGTCTCTGTCTGTCTGTCTCTGTCTGTCTGTCTCTGTCTGTCTGTCTCTGTCTGTCTGTCTCTGTCTGTCTGTCTCTGTCTGTCTGTCTCTGTCTGTCTGTCTCTGTCTGTCTGTCTCTGTCTGACTGTCTCTGTCTGTCTGTCTCGGTCTGTCTGTCTCGGTCTGTCTGTCTCGGTCTGTCTGTCTCGGTCTGTCTGTCTCGGTCTGTCTGTCTGTCTGTCTCGGTCTGTCTGTCTGTCTGTCTCGGTCTGTCTGTCTGTCTGTCTCGGTCTGTCTGTCTCGGTCTGTCTGTCTCGGTCTGTCTGTCTCGGTCTGTCTGTCTCGGTCTGTCTGTCTCGGTCTGTCTGTCTCGGTCTGTCTGTCTCGGTCTGTCTGTCTCGGTCTGTCTGTCTCGGTCTGTCTGTCTCGGTCTGTCTGTCTCGGTCTGTCTGTCTCGGTCTGTCTGTCTCGGTCTGTCTGTCTCGGTCTGTCTGTCTCGGTCTGTCTGTCTGACTCGGTCGGTCTGTCTCGGTCTGTCTGTCTGACTCGGTCGGTCTGGCCGTCTCAGTCTGGCCGTCTCTGCAAGTCTGGAAGACTCTATCCATTGACATGGAAGCTCGTGCGACTATACTTCACATACCCAACGTACGAAAAAAAATCCAGCGAAATCTGCATTCTTGAAAAGCGAATCTAATTTCATTCCTTCATGGCATTGGACGGTTTGAAGTGTTCGAACGCGTATGTGGATATATTTGGCTTGTCCGTGAGAGTATGGGGTCCATGTAGGGAAACGGATTGAGAACTTTTTGTTTAGTGCCACACTCTTGCATGGGCATGCTGCTGACTCTACTACCGTATGTAACTCTTTTCTTCCTTAATTACGAGGTTAACAGAAGAAACAATTGTCTCTGCGTGTTTTAAAACTTTTTCACCTTTCTCAATGATTTGTTTGAGTTATGGTAATTTCCCATTGATATAGTTCTTCTACAATTAGCAATTTAGGTTGGTGTACACGTTTGTCAGAGAATTCGTTACGTTGTTGGATTCTTGCAGGGGTTTCAAGGAATGTCTGGAACATAAAATTAACAATAACTTTGAATTTTCGACTTCGCAACAAAAACACAAACATTTTCCACGTTCTTGGCATGATCTTTATCAACACCCAATTGGACAGCTGCGCGTCGTGTCATCTTCTAGACATCTTATGTAAAATTAAAATTTTATTCACGCGTACATTTTACATATGTGTAGCTGATACTATTTTAGAAGCGTATTTTTTGTCATTTTTTTAAGCACCTGTTTCACAAAGTGCAAATAAATATTTGTCGACTGCCAGCTCACTTAGTGTTAGTTATTGCAATAATCCAATTGTTATATTAAAATTAGTGAAATCTCCAGCAGTCCAAACATTGAAAATGAATTTATTTTCTAACGAATATAATAAAACTTACGACAATATAATAAACAACGAATATAATAAAACAGTTTTTAGTAATCTTTAAAAGACGTTACCGCTATTTTTGTCTCTCATTTTATAAACTGTTACAATCCGTGTCCTCAAAAGCACCCTTCGTATATAACTCCAAAAGCAGCGTGCCTGCTAGATTACGCATGCAGAGAGTAACTAACCAAGGAAACGTTTAGTTGGCATTTATCTTATTAAAATCATATGTCGCTATGTGTTCGCTTTTTTCCTCTATAGGCGATAATTGCCAATAGAATTGTTTCACTAATGTGGTTTTGAAATAATTTTCGTTCTCAATATGGCGATGGATTTTTGACGCATCATACATAGTTTCTCTTGCAATTTTACTGCATATTGCAGATAGCTCATTATCTCCAATACTGATCAAGCTACGTGAGCAAGAGCAATGTTTTTTAGAAACGTGCGTGAAATTCATTCCCATTATTACTTTCAAAGTATTGGGTTGGAAGGAAAACGTTCGTTTGGAATAGGCTTACTGTTCGCAGTTTGATTGCAGTGTTCGAAACTCACTGCTCCTGCGAAGGAGCAAGGGACGGCGGAAATGCCGAACAACTGGCTGAACGTTGCTGAAATATATTTTCTATTTCTAAAAATAGTTATCACAGAAATGGGTTTGATCTGGACATCATAATGAAACGAGAATCGCTACTGCACCACGAGACGCAAGCCACGTATTACAAAAGGGATATCAGATTCATTATGAAGTTATATCAAACGTTTTTTTCTATATTTTATCTACAATGGTTATAGTTTATTTCATTTTATAATATATTAATAGACAGCTAGACACGGACAATAACAACTTTCGTTTATTTTGGTGATTTCGTAATCGTTAAGAACGATTGAAACAAATGGGTTGTAGCTCAAGGTGCCATTCGAGTACTAATATTCAAATAATTGTTTTTTATGATACGAGTGGTAAAAGTGACATTTTAATTGCGACACGAGGTTGGTAGACCTCCTATGACCAAAGTAAAATCACAATTATTTCCTTTACAATACTAAAATCACTTTTACTACGTGTCTCATCCACTCTGTACCATTGTAGATACTTTCACTGTCTTTCTTTTCATTTTAATTCAAGAATACAAATCGATTAATGATACATTAGGGTCAGTCGATGCTGATGTAGTCAGATGAAAGTATTTTGTTTCATTTGTTACATTCACAAAATTTGAACACTTGAACATCGTCTCACTTTTAGCATTTAGTGCTAGAAATTGAACTTCAAGCACACTCTGCATGTACTCAAGGAAGCGCTTTTATAAGTGTCCGTCTTAAAAAAAGTTTCTTATTTATAAAAAATTATTGCAAGAAAGTGGTGCTACCAAAATTATTAAATGAAAAATGCTCAATGAAATTAATAACGTCCCAATTAAGTTGTCAACTACAAACGACATCTTAAAAGGGATCCTAAGAGAGGGATTACCATCATTACAAATGCAGGTGACCCGCCGGCTTAAATATTCTCCTTGCCAAGCGCATAGGAATGCTAAGCATAGCTGAACAGCTTGGAGCAGTTGGTAGAGGGAGGCTGAGACGAGGCTGAATTAAGAGCAATTGGAAGGCTGAGATGAAACTGAGTGAAGTTTCATTCCATTCCAGTGGAAATCCAAAACTAGTTACAGTGTTTAAGTTACCCAGGGTTGCTCTTGTAATTGTCGTCAATTCAGATGATCCTGAAATGCATTGAGCCTGGAGCGAGAGGCGACCGGAGAGGGCCGGCGTGAGCGGCGACCGCGAGGTTTCCCGGAAGAGTTCGGGGGCAGCTGCTCTGATGAAGCGCCGCCTGGGGCGGGGCGATCTGGGCGATCTGGGCGAAGTGCTGATCGGAGGGGCCCACAGTGGGCAGAACAGACAGGCGACGCACGCGCGGCGATTTGCCTGCTGTCCGCGAAGTGCAACACGAAATACAAAATTTTCAGTTTATGTTCACCACAATAACAGTATGTTGCTTATATTTTATCCAACGTTAGCAAATTATGTTTTTACAATGTATTTTAACATTTTATTTAATTGAGAGAATTGGTAGAGTAATATTGTGATAGTGTCTACGAATTAATGCCAACAGAATTAAGAGGACGTTTCATTCAAGGTGAGATTCCCGTGTACATTCTTCCTATAGAAATTAAAAGTTTATTTAGTCAATTTATGGAATTCTTAATATTCTTTCATTCCTTCAATTTCAAATAACTGCAGTGAAAAATCGTATTACTTTACAACTAAATATGAAATTCCACGTTCTGGGTACAAGTGTGCGAATCCTTTCTGGGCATGAATGTTTGTTCCTAGCTATTCGGTGTGCTGTGTTGTGAAGGGCCTCGCCTTTTTTCAAATTCCATGCTCGAGAACGTGGCAGGTGTGTTAGCGTCTATTACATGTTACGAGATACACACTATGCAGAGAGTGTCCATGACGTGTACAATAAGCAGCTTCGGCCGACTTATTCCTGGCTAGAAAGATGATTCACCACGTCTCGCCAGACATGCTACGATGTATTCGCAAAAACCTTGCGCATTTTGTAAGGGTTTTTCATCCGTAGCCCCGCGTGTCCCTTTCGGGCCAGTGTGAAGGCGAGAGGGAGCGCGGGAGTAGAGGTGGGAGTAAGGCAGGTCGAGGAGGGCGAAGCAGGCGGCGGGCAACGTGGATGGAGAGGGAAGGAACGGAGCGGGAAGAAATGAAAAGGGTGTGTAGGAGTTGAGAGTGGGAAAGGGAGGGAAAGGAAGGTCTGGGATGGAAGAGATGGATAGGAATGGAAATGTCGGAAAGGAATGGACGGGTTGGAAAAACGTGGAAGCATGGAAATGAAGGGAAACGGATGGGTAGTAGGGGGGAGGGACAGAAAATGATGAAAAGGGGTGGGGTGGAATGGAAAGAGGGGAAGGATCGGAACGTGGTGAAAGCGTGGAAATGATAGGAAAGGGATGGGTAGTGATGGGAAGGGGCGGGATGAGATGGAAGGGGTGGAAAGGAGTGGAAGTGTTGGAAAGGAGTCGAAGAATCAAAATGAGAGGAGAGGGATGGGTAGCGGTGGAAAGAAGCGTAAATGATGATCAGAGGTGGGGTGGGATGCAAGGTTGGAAACTGAGTGAGCAGGGGCGAGTGGGGGTTGGAAGAAGCAGAAAAAGATGAAAGAGGTGGGGTGGGAAGGAAGGGGCATGGCGTGGCGGGGCGTGGCGGGGCGTGGCGGGGCGTGGCGGGGCGTGGCGGGGCGTGGCGGGGCGTGGCGGGGCGTGGCGGGGCGTGGCGGGGCGTGGCGGGGCGTGGCGGGGCGTGGCGGGGCGTGGCGGGGCGTGGCGGGGCGTGGCGGGGCGTGGCGGGGCGGGGCGGGGCGTGGCGGGGCGGCCGGTTTGTAAATGATTCTCGGGAGGCGGCGTCCGGAATGCATTATTGGGCGGGCGGCGCGCGGCCTCCGCAGGAAGGAGCGGCGAGTGGCGGCGCGTGGGCGATCGCCCCGCCCCGCCCCGCCCCGCCCCGCCCGGCGCTTCACCTCTGAGTGGACTGCACCGCACCAGCTTCTTTTTTCCTCTCGCTGCTGCGTTTTAACCTTTAAGTAATCGCACTGCTGCACTTCGTACTGGCCGAAATATTTGATTGGATTGTTAATATACTTTCCTTACTTTGTCATATCTCGGAGAGTTTCCAATACAGTGTCGTAGCTTCAGTTGGTGTTACCCAGGGCAAAACTAATGATCTAATTAACAAATTTATGTTTTAAAAATATATAAATTTTTAAATAAATCATTAATATTATATAATTCCAACTATACATTTTTCTAATTCGTGTCACCCCTAAAATTGTGTTTTCCGTGCTGACCTCCCCGCCGTGCCCCTCCATACCTACACCACTGTTTCGATATCATCGAAGATGGCATCGTCTTTAATTAAACACTGAACTGGAAATATGAAGCGCGGCGCAACTGGTGTATAACATGATCTGAGCAATTTGTTTAATGACATAATTTCTTGCATAAGAAATGTAGTACCAGGTTAATTTCAAGTAAAAATGTGAAGAAACGTTAAATTATTATTGTTTAATATTCAAAACTGTTAAATTTCAATATTAAAGATTTCTCACTTTTGTGACTTATTTGTTCATTTGTGAATCAACCTGTTTTGTTATTGATAATGCATGAGCAAATATGCGATCTACAAAAAAATGTCCAACATGGTAATTGATTACAACAACCCCAAAGTGGGCATAGATGCACATCGAGGCAACTATTCCGTGTCTCGGCAAACTCGGTGGCGGTGGTGGTAGCTGTCGCTGGCCAATGATACTGTATGCAGTTTTTAACATAAGTGGTGTAAACATTAGCATTACCAAGTACTAATTTAAAAATTCCGAAAAAGAATCGAGTAGAAAGACGTTTATGGAACTTGGGCGTTTACTCGTACAGCCGCACATTTCACATTGTGATTTCCGTCCTTTGCCACATGAAATACGAGAAAGTATACCGAAATTTGGAGATAAACTTGAGAACAACTTTCAGGTACACACTCAAGCACGAGAAGCCAGATGTGAGGTGTGCCCGAAAACAGCAGATAGGAAAACAAATATTGCATGCATCACATACGCCAAACACATTTGAACAAGTCAGGCAAACTGTATTTGCGTAATTTGTATTTAAATGTAACAAATAATACTCAATACAATGTAAATGATAATGTACGTGATGTTTTATAACTACAATTTCAAATTCTTAATGAAATTTCATTTTATTAAACGGGGTCTACCAGCACACCGCCAGTCAAGAAAAGTAATTATTTTTTACCAAACCAATTAAGGATTAATACTCACATGGGTGTATGTTCAGGAATGAATGAATGCGTTACAGTTTCTAATTCCCGTCGACCATTGAGTATTTACGCTGATGTGGGTATCTTATCTGTGAACCACCGACACTGGTGGAAGTTGATGCGTGGAGCGTCATTGGCGCTGGCCTCCAGAAAAATTCAAACTCTTGCGAGCCTCTCGCACCATCTTTCTTAGAATTCAGTTTTCAGCTTGCGTAGTCATGTAATTCCTTTTGCAAGCCTATTTGCACTCCTTACGTATTCAGAAGATTAGAATTTCACTTGGTTACTGCGCTCTGCGCAGCGCCGCAATTAATATTTTTCCAAATTTGTCACGTAATGGGGGGTATTTTGTACTTGATCATTTGACGCTTTATTTCGTTTCTCGTCTATCACCAAAACTATTCGACTGATTGGATTCGCTTTCTACCAATGAATTTCTTTTAAAGTGTTCTACTTGTATACAGAATTTCAGATAGCTGCGCTGAAATTAATATTTTTTGAAATTTGGCACGCAGGGGATGTATTTTGTAACTTGATCAGATGAGATTTTTTTGTTTGTTTCTTGTCTATCTCGTAGACTGTTCGTCTGATTGAAGTTTCTTACACCAATGAATTTCTCTTAAAGTATTCTACTTTGTATACAGAATTTCAGATAGCTGCGCTGAAATTAATATTTTTCGAAATAAATATGCGATGGTTTATCTTCTTCCCGTTAGTAATATTTCTGTATATCACTCTACGGCATCAGCAGATATCTTTACGACCAATCATAATTTTGCAATAACCTTTTTGGTCTGTATTTATGAAGTGAAATATTAAAAATTACTTAACTCTAGAACTCATATTTCTTACTGCTTTGGCAATGAATATCAAACCTCTATAGGGGATAATTCATTTCATGAGATTATATACTTGTCAGTTTGAAGAAAAGGAAATGATGACATTTTTCTTTGGAGGGGTTAGAGAACCCCATCAGACATTATCATTATTATTAATCAAGTCATGAAATAACCTTGTAGTGTAAGCGAGAGATATGAGGTTAAAAATCGGCTGCGATAACTGTTTCGCAGTAGTGGAAGTTAGACCAATTGCAGGACAGTAACGCCAGGAGCCACCGGCCACTTCTCTGAGCGATTCTCATGTTTAAGTAACGTGGTGCAAAACAAGGAAACTCACAGACTGAGATGGCTCAGAAATCAGTTGCCACTGCAACATCTCTGGCCGCGAAGTCCTACAATTCGAGTATCGACGATGACAGTGTTTTTGACACTAACTGGAGACCTTAGTCAACTTCAGTCACATTGTGTATTTCAGTACTTGTTCGTCGCTGTGCAGGTCCTCCTCTATCCATTTGTTCCACACACGGATCACTGTCGTAGCAGCGTGCCTCGTTGGAGCTGTAATGTCACGGTGCGGCAAACCTGCTTTTTGAGACCAATCATTCTGCCCAGTTCGAACTTACTCAGATGGCAATATTGCGCCCTTTAGTGTCGAATTTTTAAGTGATTCCGCCCATTGCTTTTGGGTATTTAAATTTTCACAAACACCAGTGCAGTTACGTGTTAAAAATTACGCATTCTTTCTCAAAACATTTTTGTGACATGTAATCAAGCACAAGGATACAACTTTCTTTAAGAAATATTCAACAAATGATTGAATATTACTCATCGAAGTTAAATAAATAACGTACGTGGGAATATATCGTCAAAATAATTTTGGGTACCCCCATTCCCCAGTATGTACTTTATGCGTGAAAAAATAAGTGTGTATATGCAGGGTTAAATACTCACTTCCTCCAAACCATTTATGGTACCATTTCAGCATCATTATCGCTTTTTCACCGATATTTTCTCCTTCATCGACAGCAAGACCACTCATCGGTCCTAGAGTCTGGAATCGAAGTCAGAGCAACGGCAACGACGTCCAAGACAAAGGCGCCGCGAGAAAGAGCACCGATTGCAGCGAAGAGATTGCCGCGGCAGCTGGCGCCGGAAACGGGTGGCTGCGGGCCCGACCACGCCCTGCGCTCCGGCGGCGGCGACGGCAGCAGCGGAGAGGAAGAGGCGGAAGTGACGTCGCCGCCCCCCCCACAATCCGCTGCTGGGGCGGATAACGGCGCTGGCAATTAGCGCGCCGTAATTGGGGCGATGTAATTGGCGCGGCTCGCGACGCCCCGCCCCCATCCGCTATCTCCGCCTCCCACCGGCTGTGGTGGCTCGGCCATCAGTTGATGTCTCCGCGGTGTCTCTGGCCGGGAGGTCCTGGGGTAGGAGCCGCCACGGTGGCACTAGCCAGGCAGCTGGTTCGAATTCAGTCGCTCTGTGGAGATTTCTTGCGGCCGACTGCTCTGATCGGCTGTTTTGTGTGTTTAATTGGGTGTCCGGGTGACGCCGCGTCCGTGGCAAAGGTGCCGATGTTTCGATCGCCATTGTGAGACCTTCCTCAGGGCGTATGCGCAATTAAATACCGACTCCCGCTGCGGAAGCCTACGCTTTCACTGTTTTATGTGGTTTCTCCGCGATTTTTCCTACCTCTTCTTTTACCTATACTCGCCCATCCTTACGCACACACTTCCAAGTGTATACTCGGGATCATTGCCGTTACGCGAGGCGGCAGCTTAATGCATTCATGACGCGTAATTATCTTGTTTGCGACTACTGCCGCTCGAGTGTCGTGGAAGTCCGCCTCCCTCCCTGAGTCTTCGCTCCCCTTTCGGTCGAGCTCCTTTGCCTTTCTTTATAGTATGAGGAAACCTGTCACCAATCGCTGAGTCTTAAATGACGCTGCGCTGTGAACGGTCCCGCGGATTCCGCTGCCGTGTCCAGGGCGGAACTTTCCGCGCCGCACCCACTGCGGATCTCCCGCGCCGGTCTGTGAGGGCGTTAGGGCGCCTTCCCACGTCGCCACAGCGGCGCGCTTCCGATAAGCGGCAGATCTCTTCCGACGCCGCCACCGCCGCAGCCACGGCCGCACCGCCGCCCGTCGTCGAAGGGGTGGGTTCTGCGGGGGTAGGTTTCGCCGACGCTTCGGCGACGACGAACAAAGCGACCGCAGCAGGTAAAACGCCGCGACCGGCGGCGCAGTGGGAATGCCGTCATTTACAGCTGTGTTCTGCTAGCGGTGACGCGTACGCCCTCCTTTGCTTCTCGTTGCCGCACCTGGGAAAACCTCCATTCAACCCAATACTCTGCTGCGTCGCTCGGCAGCGCGCAGCGGTGGCGTCGTGTGAAGGGGCCCTTAACGGCTTCCGGCGCGGGCGGCGCCGCGCGCTTTACGGCCAAGGGATGGTTCGCCGGCCCGCCGCCGCTAGCGCTGATTGACACCTGTTGTTGGGGCGAGGGTCGGCCACGGCGTCACCACGCGATGATTGCCAATTACCAGGCGGTCAATGCGAACTGTCGTAATGAGAGTGTGCGTTGAAACGCTAATTTATTATTCTAGGATAATTGCGTTTGTTGATAATTGCGTGTCGGTGCTTGCAAATTTAATTCGTTCCTATTTTTTATTCGAAATACCGACGAACTATAAGGGAAAATTATTTTATTGGAAGTACCACGTTTAGGTTTATAATTTTTGCCATTTGTGTACATATGAATATTCTGGATTGCAACTCCATCAAACAAAATTCAATTTAGATACTAATAATTTATTCGTAATATCAAAACAATTTTCAAACGCGTACATTTCAATTATGAATACGATATGAAATGATACACGTTTCAATATTAGTGGTCATTACCAACGGTCTTTTACAACTTATTCATTTTAAAAGGCCAGGTGGGCATTTTATAATGCCAATAATCTTGCCTCGGTGTACACGAATGTTAATGGACTTGGAATGAATTTCACACAAGTCATTTTTAAGGAAACAAACGTCTTTTGAGTACTGAATAAATGAAGATTAATAATTCCTTTAACTTTTAGCATGACTCGTTTTTCTATCAGTCGAAATTATGTGCTCGAAATGCATAAATAATGCGTGTATAATTGGATGCAATTACATATAATTTGTTTTGCAGTAAAAAAGAATCGAATATTTGTTATTACCAAACATAATCTCTGATGAAAAAGTAATAAGTTGTTAACTTGTCATTTTACTATTGATGAAAGGTCGGGACACATTCTTAACTATGTTCTTAGGGTTATCATTAATAATTGAAAGGAACCACACACTTGTAAATATAACTTCTATGAGAAATATTCATGTAACACAAATTCACATGAAATACTGCTAACGTACTTTGAAACTTTACGCAACAAGACAAAATAATTAATTTCCATTTGTGTTTAAAAGAAGCGAAAAATTCACTCCGTTGTTTGCAGCATTGCCACTTCGTCGTGTCGCTAAGCTACGCTGCCATTTTCTCACATTAAATCGTTGCATAAATGTATTTGAATGTACAGTCCATTGTTTTTGGATAATTCAACCATTCCGGATCCGAGCAGACCACACCCCCAATTAGTTCGGAATACCGAGGTTCTACTGTATTTGTATATAATTTACTCCAAACTTTAACTATTGTTCCTGGGACGTCTTGCTTCAATAATTTTTTTTCGGCGTAGCAAAGTGCTCGACAGATAAACGCTTTGTTAATAATAATCTAGCGATGCTACAACAGCACTTGCTTTCTCGCAATATTGGAAATAGTTACGTAATATTGAAACATTGCAATATCTATCCTACTAGCACCCAGCTATATGTTAAAATCCAACTCAACAAATTCATGGGGCGCCTCTCAAGCACATCTGCATTTATTTCGATTGTCAGGAACAGTAAGTCATTTATTACTTTTATAAATGAAGCAAACATTAGGATGGAGCGCGGAGAGCGCGGTGCGGTGGGACAGAGGGACGGGGACGGGTGGAGCGACGTGGGGACAGACAGATTGGGGCGGGGGCGGGCAAAACGGGGCGTGTACGAACAGAACCGACGCGAGTACAAACAGAATGGCGCGAGTACGAAAAGTGTGGGGCGGGGTCGGACGGCGCGGGGCGGGACAGGCAGAGCGCCTCTGTCATGGACGGAATAGGACGGGGCGGATGTGGGCGGGAAGAACTGAGCAGGGACAGAGGAGGGTGGGGAGAAGAGACGAAGCTGGAACGTCGAGGCAAGGCGGGGGTAGATTCAGCGAGGAGGGGGCGGAGGAGGGGGAGGGCGTGATAGGGCGGGGCGGGGCAGTGTTGCAGTGAGGCGGGTGGAGGAGGATGGTGCGGAGCGGGCCCGGATGGAGCGGGTGTGGGCGGGGCGAACGGCGGTGGCGGGGACGGTTGAGGAGGGTTGGGAGGGTTGGGAGAGTCAAGGCTGATGAGGCTTGGGGCGCGCTGAGTGGGGCCGGGCCGGGCCCCGATGGGGTGGTTGGGCGGGGGCGCGTGAGGCTCGGAGGGTTGGGTGGGGGTGGCGGCGCTCAAAGACGTCATTGCAGCGAAATAAGCGAATGAAATTCAGGCTGGGGGCCGCGGCGCGGGCCGGTAGCGCCGGCCGCCGGGCACTTCTTAATTAAGATGCTGTTGCCGCTGCTGACGGGACGAGCCCTTTGACTTTGTAATCAGATTCCCTGCGGCTCCTCGCGCCCGTCTCACCTGCCTGACGGCTCGTGCTTTCCAGGGCAGCAATGTCCAGGGTCAGAAGCGATTCTCAAGATGGCACTGCTTCGTAGATATTCAACTTTGTGTAAATGAACACCATTAGTCGTGCGGAGAAGCACTTAGGTTTCCGTTAAGATTCGATTGTCATAAGAAATGTGATATATTAATTAAAAATGTAAAAAAGATATTTACATGCAAATACTTCAATTGTATATTAAACTCTTGCAGAAATTTTCCAATACGTTATTCGTACTTGGTGAAACAATGTAAATAGAGTCCCAATAGAAATAAGATTTTCATTTTTCTGATTTTTTTTATTTTATGAATTTTAAAGATATTTTAAGTGAATTTTACTGTTATCACCACTAACAAAATTTTAATTTTAATGCTGTGTTTTTATTCAGCGATTAAATCGATGAAATCTGAAAAAACTAACTACGGCTAAAACAGCTGAGTCAATAAAACGGATCGAAACTTAATTCGAATGACTTACAAAGATATTCACAATCTTGTCCAGCAGGAACATTCCAAAACGAATTATATCCTTGCCATTTACACTTTATGTAATTTATAGACGGCAACTACTCGAAGACGCCGCACATCAATACTGGCGCAAATGCCTGTGTTTACAGTGAAGTCTTCAGAGATAAACGTCCAATGGCCGGGAGGGCTAACCGGATCATTCGATGCACCAAGAGTCCTCACAAGTCAGCGTTCTCCGCTCACCGTACTTCATACACCGCACCAGCCACGCCGCACCGGACACGCCGCACCGGACACGCCGCACCGGACACGCCGCACCGGACACGCCGCACCGGACACGCCGCACCGGACACGCCGCACCGGACACGCCGCACCGGACACGCCGCACCGGACACGCCGCACCGGACACGCCGCACCGGACACGCCGCACCGGACACGCCGCACCGGACACGCCGCACCGGACACGCCGCACCGGACACGCCGCACCGGACACGCCGCACCGGACACGCCGCACCGGACACGCCGCACCGGACACGCCGCACCGGACACGCCGCACCGGACACGCCGCACCGGACACGCCGCACCGGACACGCCGCACCGGACACGCCGCACCGGACACGCCGCACCGGACACGCCGCACCGGACACGCCGCACCGGACACGCCGCACCGGACACGCCGCACCGGACACGCCGCACCGGACACGCCGCACCGGACACGCCGCACCGGACACGCCGCACCGGACACGCCGCGCCGGACACGCCGCGCCGGACACGCCGCGCCGGACACGCCGCGCCGGACACGCCGCGCCGGACACGCCGCGCCGGACACGCCGCGCCGGACACGCCGCGCCGGACACGCCGCGCCGGACACGCCGCGCCGGACACGCCGCGCCGGACACGCCGCGCCGGACACGCCGCGCCGGACACGCCGCGCCGGACACGCCGCACCGGACACGCCGCACCGGACACGCCGCACCGGACACGCCGCACCGGACACGCCGCACCGGACACGCCGCACCGGACACGCCGCACCGGACACGCCGCACCGGACACGCCGCACCGGACACGCCGCACCGGACACGCCGCACCGGACACGCCGCACCGGACACGCCGCACCGGACACGCCGCACCGGACACGCCGCACCGGACACGCCGCACCGGACACGCCGCACCGGACACGCCGCACCGGACACGCCGCGGCAGACACGCCGCACATCTTTGAATTTTTTTCCGAATTGGTGTCTAAATATTAAATAACACTACGTTAGTTATGATAAATAAATAAAGATATTGTCTGGTATCAATACTTTTTATTCAGCTTATGATCGTTTCGATCGCATAGCGATCATCCTCAGAGCTTGCAGCTTCCGGGCCGAAAACACAGTTCATACAACACACACGTTCAACACACGATCATAAGCTGAATAAAAAGTATTGATACCAGACAATATCTTTATTTATCATAATAAAAAGTTATCTACCTCACCAGCGATCCAATTAACTACGTTGGTTGTTTAGATTTTACAACATTTCTTGTGTAAGATTTTACACTGCTTGTGTGTTTATTTTATAAATATCTGGTAGTGTAAGGTGAATTATTAGGATATGTACTCACCATATTTCTTTTGACGTTTTCGTTTTTGAAATGCTTGACGTAAATATAATCATTGTCTTTTAGTTTTCTCCTTTTCTGAGGAAAACTTCATCCTATTTATTTTTACTATCTTATCACTTCGATACGGCAAACAAAGCTATTTGATGTGACATTTATACGCCTTTCCCATTCTTCCCGCCTCTCGATGCTTATTTTCCCCCCAATTGACGGCTTTCCGCCCAATGTGGCACCCCTGTCTACGCACCAAAATAAATTAATTATCTGTAGGCCTACCCAATCAACTGAGTCAAGACACCGCCCGAGGAGCACCTGCTTGTCCGCGTGACGAGCGTGAGAACCGCTAGCCGGCCCGGCTACTCCGTTCCCCCACCGAACGCCGCCCCCACCGATCCGTTCGTCACACCGAACGCAAACATAAGCATAGCGCATAGACATAAACATAAGTCATAGACTGAAGTATTCACAATGTCTAACATAAACGTAAGAGAAATAAGACTTTCTATTGGCTGCGAGACATTCTGGTTTACTATTGGTTGGATGTGAGAATCGATTTCAAGGTATCGACTGTATCCATGGCTCATACGGCGTTAGTTGTTCTATCGACTTCGCTTCAGTTTCTATTCTCGATTTTGAGTTAACGTACTGTTCATTTCTTATGTCTTACTTAAGCATCGCACTGAAGTTTTTTAAAGTTAACGCCTTTCCTGTTATGCTTATGCGAGCGCATTGTGAATGAGTCCGCTTATGGACGTAGTCCTAACTTTTATGTTAACGCCGTGCTTATGTTCATGTTTGCATTGTGAATGGGCCTTTAGTGTAACGATTCGCTCTTGAGCCCCATGCTACCTGCCCCCCGAACGGTTGGGATCTGTGCCGCTCAAACACGCGGCGTGCGTGTTTCTATAGTTGGCCTCATGGCATCGCTGTGGGCAACTCGCAACGTGAACGCATCGTTCTCCAGCTATCAGAAGGAAATGATAAACTCTCTACACCACAATGTGCTGAGCATCACTTCCAGCTGAGCTGTCATTATTTCAAGCATGTAAGTCTTACGCTTTCAGCGTAACCAATTGCTTCTAGATGAACTGAAAGTGTGTTATCAGACGCAGTGGCGTGTTAATGCTAGGCGGACCGCCGCCGAGGGTGGCTGGAGTCTGTACCGCTCAAATGCGTTGTGCGTTTTTCTATAATTGCCCACATGGCATCGCGGCGAGCAACATGAAATGTGCGTAGCTCCGAGAACACATAATGTTCCAGCTATTATGTGGAAATGATAAGCTATCTGAACTGCAAATTACTGTGCATTACTTCAAGCTGAACTGATGTTATTAGAAGCATGTACGTTTTTACGCTATCAGTGTAACCAATTGTTTCGGCGTGAACTGAACGTGCATCACGATTTACCAGTGGCTTGTTAGAGACACAATGAGCCATGCGTCCTAAATACGTTGCGTCACAAACTACCATTCTCAGCTAATGGGTGATAATGTGCCGCCGGCATGAACAGTCATTAGATCACGTGATCTATGTGCATCATACGCAGCACTAACACACATATTCTGCGCTTCCGCGGAATCCAAAGTAACTTTCTACAATTGTCAGTTACAACTCACGGCATTTGTAGACTTCTCGTTGCCACAGTGTTCTTGCGAATAGTCACTCTCATCCTCTCTCCAGGCGGATGGCAAAATGTGCCCTACGCACGCGTTCAACCTTCAAGTCTACACTGCATCACCAGGATTCTGTTTGTATACAATGAACCATGTTTTTCATTTTAGCACTAGCGTATTATGCTAGGTTGCATATTGGAACTCATGTTAAGTGTTAACTGCAACCAAGTGTCTTCAATGTTAACTGTAATCGATTGTATCAGTCTTCAACTATACATGCCTATGACTATTGCTGTCATTCAGATACTTTCAACATTGATGTAATCAGATTATTGTGATGAAGTGTATCTTTTACTTAGCTTTAATTTCATGTTTTCTCTTCAATTAGTACCTAATGAATTCTTCCGACGTAATAGTGATTCCCTCTTTAGATACTAACATTTACAGTGAATGCGTCCACGTCACATTATACGCGGTGGTCCTCCGAGTTGTTAATATCAAAGATACCAAGGAAAGTGGAAGGGGCTGGCTGCTAACTCATCCAAGTTGTCCACTGCCTCTTCAGTCACCCCCAACACCCTCTTTCATACACAATGTTTTATAACTGGCCCCACTCAGAATGATTATATACACTCACTTGTTGGAAAACAGACACAACCTGCACTCAGGGGTGAGCCTGTGTTCGGCCTCAATGCGTGACCAGTGTTTTAGATGGCTGAGAAAACTAGTGAACTAGTGAAATAAGTAACTGAAACTAGTAAAATTAATGAAATAGATACAGACAATATCCGATTTCAAAAGTATAGCAACCTCTTTTGGATCAAATTTTAATACAAATGAAAAGAATAAAGAAGTTATTTGGAATTAAATTAAGAAAATTAAATTTGAAAAGGAAACACCTTGTGTCATTAAATATAAAAACAGGTTTGAGGAATAGTGTTATGAATGTTCGTCTCTAACAATGTGGGAGATAGGTTGGCAAGTACCCGTTCCTGCCTATACACAGACCTCAGGTATCAATGGCTCCAGAAAAACCTAGCACTTTGTGAATATTACACAACGACACAGTATCATGATTTCTACAAGAACTTTCCAGTTTCTGGAGAGATAGAGGATATTACTTAATAATTGTAATCTAATATGAGAGTAGAAGCATGAGATGGAAGTTTTTAAAATCTATAAATTAAATTATTTGTGTTATTCATGTTCATTTAGAATAGAAAATTGTGTAGGTTAGTGTATTGCTACCCAATTTCCTAGACTGTCTTTATTTAATTCTCATTTAGGAGGATGGCCTCGAATTTTTTAGAAAAAAACGTCCAATTAATTTTCTTTATAGATTTATCAATATATAAATCTATCGCAGCCAGTTTTGGGCCGTATTTGGTCTCATTATCAAGGTTAAAATGATGGAATTTCAATACATCTCATTAAAGTAAATAAAGGTAGGAATACTCTTTATCTTTATTATCTTTACCGAAATCCTCTCTAAGAATAGAATTCTTCCCTCTGTATAATAGTATTGTAAAGACTTCTTTATTTAACCCATTTTGAACATTTTATTATGATATATTCTTACGGTTTTTTTATAATATAAGGGGATGCATTTACAGCTCTATCATTTTACATTTCGGGAGATGGTAGGGCAAATAAAACATCGAGAAATACAAATACATTTTAACAAACCAAATAAACTTGCATTAAACATACATAAACAAACATTGCAATACACATACATAGTAGAACGGGAATTTTATTTTATGAATATTAAAGAACAGTAAAACCTCGTCCTAAATGGCAATGTACTTGGAAAAAATTGGAGCCTATTTTAAGAAAATGATGTTCAGGCGCTACTGTAAATTCTAATTTGAAACTTTTTTCACAGAAAGTTTTTGATTTTTCGAAAAACTTTATTAGAAGTCCTTTCAATCACATTTACACGCTAATACAATAGTTTTAACAAATTCCTATAAATATGCACATCAATGGTGTGAGAGATCATTACATTACATTTGTGTAATTTTTGAAAACACAAAGAAATACCCAAATATGAATTCTAAGTTCTCTCTGTTGGAAAAGTTTGAAGAAAAAAATTGGAGCCATTTATGAGAAAATGGCGTTTGTGCGTTTCTGTGGAATTTTGAACCACTTTTCACAGAAAACGGTTGAGTTTCCGTGAAATTTTATGACATATTTAAAGCACATGTACTCATTAATACATTGATGTGAACAAATCGCCTTTAATATGGGTATTAACGACGTGAGAGACTAGCCAAAATATTACATATTTTTGAAAAAACAAAATAGAGCAAAATGGAGTTTGTCTTTTATAGAGTGCATTTAGCCCTGATCTTTCGTTTTTCCAAAAATTACTATTTGTGATTTTTTACTTGTGTCTCACGTTAAACGTGTCTCACATTAGCGACAATTTGTTCATATTAATGTATTTATGAGTCCATGTGCTTAGAATAGTCATATAAATTGTCATGAAAACGTCAGTTTTCCTTAAAAATGAGCGTAAAATTTCGCATTTTCAGAAACCCTCAAACGCCATTTTTGTTTAAAAAGTGGCTCCAAACTTTTCTTGAATGTTTTTGAACGGTTGATGCTAATTGTACTGTTTAAAATGACAGAATCAATTTTCTTTTGTTGTTGTTTTTCAAAAGGTACACAAATATGATTTTAAATATCTCCCACGCCTTTAATATTCACATTTCCAGCAATTGGAAACACTATTGCATTTGAAAGTGCATCAAATAACTTCATTAAGCCGTTTTCGAAAACGCAATATTTTTGTGTTGAAAGAATTTAAAATTTTGCATTCATAATGACGCTTAAACACCATTTTCCTTAGAAAATACTAAATATTTTTCAATGAAAATTGCCATTTAAGACGAGGTTTTTTCTTCTTTTAAATTCTTAAAGTAATAATTCGGTTCTACTATTAGAAAACAGAAAAATTGAGAAAAATATTTTAAAATGTATTTTGGGCGTCAACAGACGGCAGCTGGAAAGAGGATTGGGAAAGTCAGAATAGCTAGCCCAGATAAAATGAAATATAAAACTAATACGAGGAAGTCTGTGACATTATGTGACCCTATTTTCGTATACATACATCATGAGCATTAATTTATGCTTGAGGAGATGTGCTTGAGGAGTTGCATTCATTATATTTGTTGGATCTTGAGTTTTTATTGTCAGGGCAGGTCGTATTAACTACACGATTTTCTAATAGCAAAGCACCCACGTGCTTGTTGGTCGTTTCTGGCAGTAAGAAATAGACCAAAGGCACGGTCAGGGCACATACAGCACTTAGCAACAAAAGGTAAATGTAAATTGTATCAAATGTGTAGTTGTATATACTCAAAGATATATTTCTGTCAGAATAAAATGGCCAGGAAATTATACCAGTTATTGCTAGGAGAATGTAAAGAAGACTTGGCGGGAAAATATCAATGGTTATGGCTGTAGGAAGAAAACTCATTCCAAAGCTGTACCCAAAAAAATGCAAAGCAGCAAGCAGGAAAGCAATGATGCTCAGAACCCAGAACGAGTCAACATTCCAGTACCATATTCCATTCAGGAGTAATGCCACTGAACAGACAACGATCGAAACAAGAAGTGTTTTTCTGTGGCCAATACGATCACACATCAAGAGCCCAGTCATGGTGCAAGATATAAAAATAATAAGGTTTATTATAAGCATTGGCAATAATTGTCCTTTCCCCACTCCAATATTCTGAACCATTATATTGCCCTCTGCTAATACGACTCCAGAAAGAAAGTCAAGGAGACTCAAGATAATGGCCAATCCGCTATAGCCCAGTGTCCGAATATTGCTGAACTTCCGAAGTGCTGCAATGGTATTGTTGGTGTCGGAGTGTGTGGCCTTTAGAAGAGTCCGGAGCTTCTCCACTTCCTGTTCCACTTCCGCTGCATTTCCGTGCAAGCGTCGAAGAGACTGCTTTGTGGCGTCCACATTTCCTCGCCGCAGGAGAAAAACCGGGGTTTCTGGCAGCCAAAAACACGACAGCAAAACCACCGTGGGGATTGCTATCACAAGCCAGGAATGTGGAATGAGAGGATATTTCAAAAGGGAAAAGGAGAACACCAGGTATCGGAATAACGTCTTGATGGCAATGAGCTTCCCACGTGTGTGGTCTGGCGTCGTTTCACTGATGTACACTGAGACAAACATCATTGTGCCCGTACTTGCAATAGCCCATAATACAGAAATGAAGTAATTAGTTTTGTACGAATTGTCCGTGTCGATGCTCATTGCCAGAGCTGTGGCGTAGTATACGATGCAAATGATAATGATGTGGAATTTGCGTTTAAGTAATTGCAATATAATGAAATGTAATAAGAAGGAAAGTATGCCTGCCACCCACATTGACACATTGATACTTCTCCTGATTGATGGCATGTCATCTTCTTGAGAAAAAATAATTTTCTGCTTCGCAAGGTACCCTGCCGCTTCAGCCATGTACAGCATATTAACTGAAAGAGAGCATAAAGACAATGATTACAGTTTTAATTTCTTAAATACAGTAACACAATTATTTTTTAAATCCAATATTTATTGAACCGAATATGTAAAACAATTTTATCACATGACTAACGTCTGCTACGTTGGATTGTTTGTTGTTTAATTTACAATAGAAAATATGAATATCCTCTTCTGAACGATGACATACGCACATGACACACGCAGGCCTCGTTGTGTCTTCGTCTAGTGACTGAAATGATCTAGTGGGGGCACAGAATGGCTCAGACGTTCTCTGCTTCGTTTTCTAATTTCATTGGTGTACTCTACCTTATCGGTTTGCCCCATCCCCTTGCCAGCTGCCATCTATCGCCGCCCAAAATACATTTTTGAAAATGTTCTCAATTTTTCGGAGTCCTAATGGCAGAACCGAAATATTACTTAAATAATATTAAACTAGTAGTACTAAAACCGCACGTACTTTCTCGCTTAATGGTTAGTAATGGTTATTTACACTACAATTTCTCTCCAAAGTAACACATCTCAAGTAATTTTTTGTGAAACTTGAATTCGTAGAACATTGGTGCGAAAATTAAATAGGTTGTAGCAGTGTATTCACGAACATAACCGAAGAGCGTTATTCTGCGAAAACAGTATGCGAGAAATTAAAATAATTAAACGTTAGGAAATAATACGATACTAATAGCACTGACAAACAAATGGAAAAAGATCGAAAAATATATAATAGTAACTATTAAAAATCATAGTATTGTAATATTTTCCAAATATGCTTGTTTTAACAGGAATTACACGTTATTCCTTATCCGGACATGCAATGCTAAATCTAATGCTCTACACGTTTTCACACACAAGGAAATTTCCTCAAATTGCCTTTACTAATGCTACTGCATTCAGAATTCAACATGTAATCGAATTAGGGAGGATAGGGATAACATAAATTACGAAAACGTCAGAATACTTTTCTCTCCATAATATGTCACACCCAGTTTTATTGTTGTAGACGTTGAATAAAAAAATGTAAATAAATAAATAAATAAATAAAACAAAGCCTCATAACGGTTGCATGCCAATGTTCAATAATGAAGAATTCAAGAGAATTTCACATTTTATTATCTTATATTGTCGTTCAACAATAAATGTTTGAAATATAGATGTTTCCCAAGGCAGCACATGTAGTAATATAAAATTAATATGTTCGTAAAAATTAATGATACACAATTTTTTCTTTCGTGTAAAATATTAGACATAATCCTAATATAATCGAAATCCAACCAATTCAAAAGAATCGCTTGTGGTGGATGCATGCATTTATTTCGATATCCAGGAAAAATAGTCATTTCTAACTTTCAGAAACGAAACATACCATAATCCACTATCAAAATTTCTTAAAGTAATTTTGTAATTTGTTTGTGCTATGATAATTTTTTTACCATCCATCAATCTACTTTCTTTTAAAGGAATAGCAATATCTTTCATTATTTCCGTTGCAAGACTCCAAGGAAGTCGGGCAAAGTCATAAAAAGATAAATGCCCGATTCATGTAAATAAACCTTCAACAATCAAAATTTCCTTTGGAAACTCCCAACCCTCCAGTCCGTTCAGATCAGTCAGGGTATATCAATTTTGCAGAAGAGCAGGTTCTATTATTGACCAATGACGGGCAGACAAACGGACAGACGGACGTTTTACCGTCAATTGATGTTTCAAGAACTAAAACATAAATTCTGGCTATAGTACGTGATAGATGATTTTTTTCTAGTTTAGCTACTGAAATTATCCACTTTTTCGTTACCAGAAACCGGCAATAAACTTTTTTCTGGTGAAATTTTAATTTTTCAAGTTTCATTTTAGGGTCATTTCAGAATTCTCTCCTGCACGAACGAGGAAGGCAGTCTTGCCAACGTCGCCCACCAGTCTTCAAACTCCCCACCTACCACGTGTAACGAAGCCATTTCGACGTCTTAACGTTTTCATATCGCTTGTAATATAAATATTAACGGCGTGAAACATATTTAGTAGTGCTACAGAATGGTACAGACTTTCTCGTAGTAAAGTTTTCTAATTTTCTTGGTGGGCTAGCTTTTCGGTTTTGCCCCATCCCCTAGCCAGCTGCCACATATTGTCGCCCAAAATATATTTTTGGAGTTTTTCTCAATTTTTCGGCTTCCTACGGTTAGATCCGAAATATTACTTTTAGAATATTAAACAAGAATAAATCCTCGTCATATATGGAAATTTGTGTACAAAACTTCTGGAGCTCTTTTAAGAAAAAATCGTTTGTTTGGTGTAAATGCTATATTTGAAGGTTTTTTCATAGGAATTGTTTAATCTATCGAAAAACATTATTTAAAATAATTTTGAAACACTTTTACTCACAAACGCAATAATGTATACCAGTTGCTGGAAATGTTCACAATAATGGCGTGAGAGATATTAAAAAATACATTTGTGTAATTTTCGAGAAAAAACAAATAATAGAGCAAAACTATGCTATGTCTTCTAAAACAGTGCAATTTGCACTATCTGTTCGAAAAATTTGAATACAAAATTTGGAGCGGTTTGTGTGAAAATGTCGTTTAAGCGTTTCTAAAAATGCGGAATTTTGAGGTCGTTTTCAAAAAAAGTTTGAGTTTTCGTGAAACTTTATAAGACATAATTTAAAGTACATGTACTCGTAAAAGTAATAATGTACACAAATCACAGCTAATGTAAATATTAATGACGACAGAGGCTAGTCACAAAAATTAAATTTTTGAAGTTTTTGAAGAAAAAAGGATAGTCCAAAATGGCGTTTATGACATCTCGTAGAACACATTTACCCCTATTCTAACCAACAGTTTAAAGAAAGTATAATCCGTTTTCAAGAAAATTTTGTGTTTGTTACTTTTTAAAATTGCACATAAATCACACAATGTTGCGCAAAAACTTCTAAAAGTTAAAAAAATGAACATGACCATATTGAGCTAAATTTCAAAAACAAATTTTATTAAAAGGAAAAATCTATAACTTCAATTTTTGTAGTGGTAGGAAGAAGCTGAAAAAATCAAACTTTTGCAATTTTAAAAAATTCAGATATAACAGTGAAAATCCGACATACGTCACCTTTATTCTTATTTTTACAAGAATTCTTTTTTAAATTTGGAGCCATTTTTGAAGAAATTTCAAAAATGTTCGTGAGTCTACATGTAAAGTAGTCCCCCAAAAAATAATGTATTTTTTCAAAATCACAAAGCTTTTCGAGTCAGGGCATATCGACCGAAGAATATCCACTATGGAAGAAATCCTACGTATGGTTTAGGCGGTAGTGGTGCTCGCGGACGGACAGATGGACAAACGTTTAAAAAAAACTTTTTCGGTATCAAGGTCCACAATTTCAGAAATCACACAATTTTCAATATGCTACATTAAATAGCGTACACTTCCCACTCAATGTCGTGGTAACTAAGTAATTCCTAGGCATTTTTTGGATCCCCTGGGTTCCCTAGACTTACCCACGGGGCAATGAAGTTCCTTTTCTGCATTTACTACCAGCAATGCTAAATTGCTCCATCGAAATTTACAAATTGTAGAGTTTAATATAGCTTCTAAGAGCAATTAACGAGATAGTCACTAGATCATTCGAAAGCTGTAATTTGAAATGATGAACATTTCGCGACCGACAATGTCATTCCGAGGGCCCCAAGATATTCCATCACAATACCAACCAATTCTTGAGCTCCCGGGGCATCTTTTGCTAATAGCACCATATCGTCAGAAAATGCTAACACGGACACACTCCTTCCCAATAGCGTGTATCCTGACATATTTTCCAATTTCTTAAGCAGACACTCCATGTTGAGATTAAAAAGGAGTGGGGACAAGGGATCCCCCAGTTTTACTCCTCTACCAATTGGCACTTCAATTCCTTTCGAGGGGTGCTGAATGACGGTGGAGACATCGGCGTAAGAGTCCATTACCAAATTGGTAAAGGCGTCTGGGATCCCTTTCCTGGACAGAGCTCACCGAATGGCCGCGTGAGGAACAGTGTCAAATGCTTTGGATATATCTAGCACAGCGCCTATACCACCCTCTGTTTTTTTTCATGTCACTGACTGCTTCATGAAGAATTTGAATATTAGCGAAACAGACAGGTGCAGGGATAAACCCTTTCTGGCGTGGATTGAACTTCACCACGGATCAAATGCGTTTATCCATAATGCCCCAAAAGATTCTGATGAGGATGGTGCGATTACCTTTCCACTCAGAAGGTACTAAACCACTGTATACAATTTGGGTGTACAATAGGGGCAATGTTTCAATTTTTGCTCCTGGGGATATGTGGCTAACGTTTATCTTATCTGGGCTTGGAGAAGTTGCATTTTTTATCCCAATGTTTCCACGGTCATTCAGCACCCATTTACGATTACAAAAACCTGCAGATTCTATATGCAGATGGTTGAGCTCCTGTCCGAGTTTTTAACAACGGACACAAAAGACCGCAAAATCATTGAAACTGAAAATTTAAAAAAATTGCTTCGCTTTTAACATTTTTTAGATAATGTGAAGGTCGTTTAAGAGAATGGTGCAGGTCTCATTTTCGTTGGAAAATCTACTTTTTCGAATATTGCAAAAATTAAACATTTTTTCGGTGTCTGCAACTACAATTATGAATTTAGAAAGTTTTGTCCTGAATGAAATGTGTTCCTTAAAGACGCATTTCGAAATAAGGTCATGTACAATTTTTGAAAATTTGAGTTCTTTTTGCGTAATTCTGCGTGACACACAGAAAATGCTTATTTTTGTTTATTTTTTTTCAAAAACTACACCAACAATTTTAATTAAGTTTTAAACCTCAGATAGCGTGTAGAACGCTTAAAATAAGGGTGCATGTCTCATGTTCTTTGAAAATTCTGATTTTTAAAAATTGCAAAAATTCAAAATTTTATTCGGCGACTTACTAAAACTACAATTATCAAGATAAATATTTTTCCATGATTAAATGAATTAATCAAAAACAAATCATCAAATAATGTCAGGATCAGTTTTTCAAAAATATTGTTTTTGAAATTTTTTTCAGATACTTGTAAATTTTGTTTTTAAAACATTTTTTCTTAATAAACGTGGCATTTTTTGGATTAAATTTAAATCTTAGGTAGCGTAAATAACGCTCAAGAGAATAGTGCAGGTCTGATGTTCATTAAACTACCTGATTTGTGGAAAATTTAAAAGAAAAAATGTTCGGCGTCTTTCTGTAACTGAATACTTTCGGACAAAAAGTTTGTAACACGCACAACGCATTTTACTTAGCAGCTTCCTTAAAAATGCAACCCTAATAATAATGAAAATTGTTTATTTATTTAAATTAAATAACATTTAGTAATAGCTTTAAATTTAGTTAACCAACATTGTCGTGGTAGGGACACTCCAACATAGTTACAATCCATTTGCACAGTGCTGTGTACTGATTTTAATATGTGGGTTACCACCTTTTTGCCCGGAGATATTTAACTACGACGGTGTGAAGATTCAATTTTTTATTAACAAAATGTGTTAATCAAAAACAGACGTTCAAATACGGTCATGTGGAAGTTTTCGAAAGTATGAGTTTTTTTTAGCAATTTGGTGTTAAACATAGTCACATGCTTCGAATATCCTACGCTTTGTGAACATAATGCTACGTAAGTTAGAATTTGTATATTATTTCAAATTCCTTTGATTATTTCTTACATTCGAGCTTTTGTTATTCGTGAACAAATTAATATTTTAGAAATTCTTTAAAACGCATTTAAAAGATATGATATAACTAGTGGTGGTACAACAACATGAACTTTCTCGCGATATTGTTAATTGCTATGTAATATTATAATATAACAATTTGTCTTACGCTTCAACATCCATTTGAAAAATTGTTAATCAAACGAAGCGTGAAAAATACATATATTTTATTAAGTTCAGTGTATTTACACTGACACACAGTTCTACATAAATATACCAGTGATGCATGATGCGTTTTTTAGCCTAAATAAATTTAATTCATATTAACACGAACGAAAGGCAGCCGTTATTATCGCTTTCTGTTATAAGTACGGCAATACAGCAATGGGTTAGAACTAGCGACAATGACCACTAATTCGTATGAGATACAGATTTTGTTAATTATCATTGAGATACCGCTAGCAAGAAAGTGAAAATGGATAGAAAAATATAATGATTATATATATATATATATATATATATATATATATATATATATATATATATATATATATATATATATTCTTATATTCATCAAAATTACTCTGTTTTTACATCCATTACTCTTCATTCGCACATCTTACTAAGCAGTGTGAAATCATCTTTCACTTCAGCTCAATTAAAGGGCTCAATTTAAATGTGTTTTAAATAATTTTTAAAACATTTATTTTAAAACGTATTACAAAAACTCGAATGAAGGAAACGAACAAAGGAATATGAAATAATATACAAATTTTGACTTTTGCAGCATCCAAATGCCTAACAACAACTGTCTTGGAGTGAGCGGCTTTGTTTGTCGCCAAATTACACAAATTACACAAAAACTATTCATATTTTCAAAACATTCAGCGTGACCTTATTTGAATATGTTTTTGATGAACACATTTCATTAAGAAAATAAGTCTATTCTGGTGAAATTTCGGCTTTTTTTGACTCACGATTAGATAACTTTCTCTTCTTACGAAGAATTCCTCAGGCGAGAAAGTAAAAATGTATCTTAATAATTGTAGTTGTAGGAAGACACTGAAAAATGTTTTTTTTTTTCAATATTTGAAAAATAATGGTTTTCAACCAACATGAGTCCTGCATCGTTTTCTTAAACGTTTTACAGACTATCAAACAACATTTTTCATTCAAAACAATTGTTTAAACAAAATTAAAAATTGCCTATAATACACGCAAAATGCGAAAATACACAAATTTTCGAAAAATTGTACATGACCTTGTTTCAAAATCTATCTTTAAGAAACAGATATTTTCCTTTAATAAAATCTATCTTTAATATTTAGTTGTAGGAAGACGCCGAAAAAAATTAAGTGTTTTCAATTTTCAAAAAGGCAGAGTCAAAAAGTCAACAAAATGAAACCTGCACCATTCTGTTGAAGATCATTGACACTATCTTTTCTTCTTTTACATCCATTAACGTATTGGGGCGCAGCCTAGTTTCCAGAAGCCCCTTCTTGTAAGCAAATATACCTAGGGTAGTTTGCCATTTCTTTCCCGAGGGGCGCTAGTGTTAGGAAAAGAAAATTATCAATTTAATTGAAAAAAAAGTCTAAATATTATTCTTGAAATTATTTTCTACAGGCGTTGGTGTATTTTTAGAACATTTTATTATATTTAATTACTGAAATTTTGTAAAGCCTAAGAAAGATTCAAGTAATGTTGCTAACTTCCTACGGCAATGAACTGTCTTGAGTGTCATTTAATTGTGGTTGATGGGCATTCTTCAACCTTTTACTGCCATGCACGGACAAACAAGGTCAATTTTACATATAAAATGAGCCTTAGAAGTTACTCTGTGGAAGTTTGTACTAGAAAAGGTACGAGATGTGCTGTGTACAGTGAGATGTACAGTGAAATAATACTGATTTGCATATTACGGCTGATGAAAATCTGATATGTTGTAGCACCAGAAGTTTTTTAATCATTTTATCTAACACGTAAAGCTACAGAAGACAATGCACTTGTTTCATGCTTTTGTTAGCGTTTTGAGTGTTCAAAACTCAGGTCTACATACGGCGGCATGGATAAAAGATACAACTATACCACTTTAGCCTGTCCTCGTTCGGGATCTGAGAGTAGTGAAACTGTAAAATAAAATTTTCTTATTTTGTTTCGAGTGTCACTTTTCAAGCAATTCTGGTTTAACATGTCCTATTTTCGTTACGTTTAAAATAGTAAGTAATTCATTACTCTCGTATATGGTAGTTCTTTCACAGAGGTTAAATAATGCAGCAACCTTATTATGATTGTCTTTCAACTTTTGTGGCAACTACTAAAATTAAAAGACATACACTTGCCTATGACAGCAGCTATCCATTGCCGCAAGCCAGGGTTCCTCCTTCGTGCGGGTGGTGGGGCAATGCAGAATGTCTTCGTGGCCGCGTCTTCGGAATGTCCCCCAGAGGGGCCGCACAGTGTCGGGTCAGAACGGGGAGTTTGCATCGATGTGAGCTCCACACGCAGGACCGCAGGAGTGAGAGTCAATCCTTCTGACATGGCGAACATCGGAAAATATAGTTTACTTTCTCTCAACCTTTGTTACTCGCAGATCTTGAGCACATGAAAGAGCAACCCTCACTCTGACTAGAATATCTTTGCGATGCGCAGCAACTTGTCTCCTTTAGAGTCTGCAGCCGACTGAGCGCGATCGTCGATGCAGGATGTTAACACTTAACTGGTGCTAAGTGGAACCCTCGCGTTGCATTTCTTTAGCTGAACTGGCGTTGTCATTGAGCTGTCTCGTCACTTGTAAGTTCAGTAGCTATCACAGTTCGCAGGAAGTTGCATATTACAGGCCTTCTCCTAATGAGAGCCGATTATATTTCCTGAGGGGTCTTTCAGAACGTATGGTACCAGTTGCTTTAGTACTCTCGTTGACGATCATTCTGACTAATATGCGTTTCCCTGACCATGAAAAGAGCTTTCGTTTTTATCGTGTACTACATACGTGGTATAAAAAGAGTTATGTAATTCTGCAGCGAAAACGGCAATATTTTGCCAGAAAATTCGTATTCATATTACCTGATTATAAAAAAGTGGGTGTTCCTTAACCCTAGTTTACTGAGTAGGTACAATATATAACGAGACTATATATATATATATATATATATATATATATATATATATATATATATATATATATATATATATATATACATAGTATCTTAAGATTTTATTCGTTAAGATTTTGTTAGCAGTTAGATAACACTTAGCGGTTTCTTTGTGCATATTTAATGTAGTAAACAATTAAAAAGACAGCTTCAGACAAATGGAAAACATCTGGGATTAGTGGTAGAGCTTTACACAAGACATTACACCCTATTTTAACCCTATCGTAACTATAACTATTTTTAAAAATACAAACAAAATATTTAAAGTACCCCTCTACCTATATCTTCAAAAATTGCAAAAGTTCATAATTTTTTAGTTAGCTGCTAGTGTTTTTTTAAAACTTCTTTTTAAAGTATGGTGCGAACATTTTGAATTCCGTGACTTACACGTTTTTGTGATGTATTATTTTCATTTTTCGGAAAAGTCACTTAAATGTTTCTAACGTCGATGATATTTACAATTAGGGCACTTTCTATACCTTTTTTTATCTGCGAACACAAGTGCTTCAAATTATTTCTTAATAAGTTTCTCAAAAACTCAAAATTGTTCAGTGAAAGTGAGATTAAAATTGCGAATTTTTAGAAACGCTCAAACGACTTATTATGATATCGGCACCGAATTTTTTAATGAAAATTTGCAATTAGAACTATGTTTTACTTTTCTGTAATAATGTTACAGACATATTTCAATCCTACTATTAGGACACTGAATTTTTTTTAAAAAGAGGGCAAAATGTTTTGTTGCAGATTACAGCTCGGAAGAGGGTAGTACATTACCGAGAGGAAAGCTTAGTCTAAGGAGATTAAAAAACGAACTAGACGAAAAAGTCTGTGCCAATTTTAGAACCACTAATTTCTTGAGAGCGTAATTTCGTGGCGTGACGTGAAATATGATTTTAACAGAATAAGACTATTGATGTAGGTTTGATGATCATACCCCTCCATCAAAATCTGTTGTGCGGTATGATTAAAAAACTTCTAAAAAGTCTCAAGAATGATTTTTTTATTGTAATGACTATGATTTTAGTGATATTTATCCAGATAATAAAGAAGTAATAATTAAGTAACAAAAAGTTTCTACATATGTATCCTTAAGCAATGCTATTATAATACGGACAACTCGCCACTCGCCTCGCCACTCGCCTCGCCACTCGCCTCGCCACTCGCCTCGCGACTTACCTCGCGACTTACCTTGCAACTTACCTCGCGACTTACCTCGCAGATGCGGCGGTCAAAACTGTTATTTTCTGCAACAGCTGAAGAAATCAATACGCTCCGATTCATTTGCTTTGGTTTCTTTATTCAAAAAAGCATGGTTCAAACGTTATTTTAGCACTACTGGTTAAATATTTGATAAGGTTACGCAGCCTCTTACAATATTCTAAAATGTTTACAGTGAACCAAGTGGTGGGAATTTCCCTTCAGAGGCGGTGGCGACGACTCACGGCGCTCCGCACGTGCTGGCTTGTTGCAGCTTTCGGCAGCGAGGCCGCAGCATCGCCTTTTTGAGTGGCAACGCTTGAGTGCGAGGTTGAAGTATTTATGGCGGGTGGTGGGGGTGGACGCCCCGGGGGACCACAAGCGGAGTTGGTTGCGAACCCTGCGAGGGGTGTCATCGCCTCCGCGTCGTGCCTTGCGAGTAGGACTCCCCTCGCAAATTGGCCAATCAGAACTGTTTTTTCCGGAAGAAAATATTTTTAAATGCCGCAGCGACGCAGTTGTTGACCTCTGGAGAAGGGGGAGGGGGACGCTGCAGCGCAGATGCGCCGGTCAATTTTTTTTTTTTTTTTTTTTTTTTTTTTTTTTTTTTTTTTTTGCGCGAATGTTATGAAAAGCCACCGAGGCAAGCGCTTCAGATTCTGAATTGAAACAAGCATGCTTCGAAAAGCCGCTCCCATGCGGCAACTGGACGCCCGACAGAAACAGCAACAACATCCCTAGACAGGAAACGTTTGCTTTGCGTATCGATTAATGCAGAAAAGCGCCGGCCACTTTTTCAAGGGTTCAAATTTTGGACAACCAGGAATCGGCTGTGGCGTAGGAGAAGGAACGGGCGGAATCTTTCTGATTCCTCCTGTCACTTGACTTGAAATTTTCTCTCGGACAAGACGCTTTCGCGGAGACACTAGAGATTTATCTCGAACGAGACTCTCCCGGGGATATATGCTTTATTTCGATGACGCAGTGGCCATGAAGAAAATCTGCTTGCGAAGCAGCGAAGAATTTAGAATATTTACGTATTGAGGAAGTTCCGGGAAGAGCAAATGCTCTCTTGCAGATTAAGTCTTTATGGATGGGAGCGGCTTCCATTGACAGGAAGAGCATCAGAAAATCCACGGGGTCAGACAACCGCCTTACTGAATTTGGCCAGTGATAGTGCGGTTTTCATCGCTATTAGTATGCGAGGTGCTACGGGATGTCGTGCGCACACGATGGTTCTTGGGAACATCACTTTATTACACCTGTTAATAGAATCTACATTACATAATTACAACAATAATATATTCATCAACAATAACAACAATACCAGCGACAACAAATTATACTCGGCAATTATATATTTCTTAACTTATGAGAACCTTAACTATATATTTCTGGAATTTCACATTTCTCTAACTTCATAATTGGTTATCAATCAATAACCACGTGACACTAGTGCTCTTTAGTTGCATGTAATTCCTTTTTTGAAAATAAGATGACTCATAGTACATGATATTTAAGAAAACTGCTCAGGTACTTCGTGCAAAACGGGAACAGGAAAACAGGACTTCGTACTTCTGGACCTCAATATTGCAATATATTTAATAAGCATAAATTTTTGTTTTACCATTTGCTCAATTGTAGGACACTAAAGCGCGCTCCTTGCTTGTTCCACTAATTTTGTATTTTCTTAAAAATTGAATTATATGCTCGAGGTATCACACCGTAATTGACGAAGGGCGTTCAAAAAGTTCCCGAAATGACCTAGCTATATGTCAGGGTTCATGTTCTTGTAGTTGGGGGCTGAGCTTGTGCGCGCGCAGGCAAGATTGGTCTGGATGTGTTACAGTGCACGGTGATGTCACTGTTTCACGTCACGTGGGGGTGAGTGGTGGCCAATGTCGCAGTTCGAATAACGTGCGAACATGAAGTTCGTGAGCAAACTGGGGAAATCGGCTTTGGAGACGCTATCGGCTCAGCTACACCGCGGACTGGCCAGAATTTTATTGAAATTTTCTGTGTGCAGAATTTGCGTGATGCGGTTGAAAGGGCCAAGTGACGAGGAGAGTGGGTCTGCATCACCACAACGCACACGTCGCGTGTTCCGCAGAAATTCCTCGCCGACAACGTTGCCGTCTTGCCTCAACCAACGTACTCTCTGGATCTCACTCCCAGAGACTGTCGGCTGTTCCCTACACTGAAAATAGGTCTCAAAGGGAAACGTTTTAATCATCTCCGACGGAAGTCTTCTAGCACTGACTCCAACAATGCCGGGAATGATAGAGCAACTGAATGTTTTTCAAACATATTTATTTGTTCTACATGGAACACATCGTTTAGTATAATTACT